>CM053790.1:277154960-278354960 GCA_028749045.1 Cupressus sempervirens | reverse complement strand
CGTCATGCCAAGAAGTAGTTGCAAAGGTGTTAACACATATGATGCAAGGTAAGGATAACCAAATTTTAGAAAGGGGATCCATGGGAGATCATAGTCCTATAAACTCAACTGAGTCAAAAATGTATGTCGAAGAAGAAATTGAAGATCTAAATTTATCATATAGTGATACCTCTTCAGATGGTGGAGGTTTGTCTTCTCCTCCCCTAGGAATTATTAAGGTTTAGAGAAGGAGACAGTATGTGAAAGGCAAAGGGTGGACTTTGGTCGTCATTCATTGTAAGCCCAAAATAGATGAAATTAAGGAATTGATAGAGGAAATTCAAGACAAATAGGAAAAACACATGTTTCCTCTATCAACATGTTACAAAGGCAAGTCATCAAGTCCACCTCATGAGAAGTTGCAATGGGTTCCCAAGAAACAATCTTTTAACTCTCAAGTAAAAGACAAGTTAAGAACGAATAAAGACAAAGTTAACCCAAGGAAAATTCAATTTGGACACTTCACTTTGGTGGCTCCAGGTGCAAGTTGGGAGCCAGTGCAGGTATTGAATTGATCAACCCAAAAGGTAAGTCATTCTATGCCGCATATCAATTACAGTTTAGATGTACTATTAATGCTATAGAATACAAAGCATTGATTCGAGGACTTCTCTTTGCACTCGAGAAAGGAATCACCACTCTCATAATTGAGGGAGATTCTCAGTTGGCTATTCAGCAAGTAAAATCATTATACTCTTACAATGAAAAAAGGTTACTTTCTTACAGGAAAAGAGTATGGGATTTACTAGATGATTTTAAGGCTCTAAACATAAGGTCTATTCCAAGGAGGAAGAACATGGTAAGAAGATTAAAACCAGTCGAAAGAACAAAGTTGAAAAGATTTTTAGTAGAATTGGTTGTTGTCCCATCTATTACGGATAATATTACAAACTTTCAAGTCTTTCAGGATGATCAACACATACTTGAATTTATCATGTGTAGTGGCCACTTCAAAGGACAAAAGGTTGATGACAATCTGGATGAAAAAATTGAGGATGATGAACTTGAAGATGAAAATGGGATTCTAAATTTGAAGACTAACACTATTCCTAAGGGGATGGTTGAGTTAGAACACATTTTTTATCATGATGAATCAACACTTAATAAAAGAATGATCCAAGAAAAGGGTATCAAGGAGTGTGATGAATACAATTTAGGAACTAAAGAAGATTTGAGGATGGTTTGGATAGGGAAAGCATGCAATGCACAAGAAAGGGAAGAAATGCTCAAATGACTTACTGAATATAAGGATGTCATTGCTTGGAGCTATGAAGATATCAAGACATATAATCCTCAAATCATTACACATGATATTCCACTTAAACCTAACAGCAAACCTTTCTAACAAAGGCAAAGACCTGTCAAACCCATCATTACACATGATATTCCACTTAAACCTAACACCAAACCTTTCTAACAAAGGCAAAGACCTGTCAAACCCATCCTTGAGCCTTTGATAATGAAGGAAGTCAAAAAATCATTGGATGCAAAGATCATTTTCCCTATGCGTCATTCTACATGGGTGGCTAATTTAGTTCCTATATGAAAGAAGACCGGTGAGATTCGACTTTGTGTAGATTTTTTCAATTTGAACTTAGCATCTCAAAAGGAAAATTACCCATTGCCCTTGTTGGATGAATGTGAACGGTTCAAAAATGATGTCTTTCTTGGATGGATATTATGGTTACAATTAGGTAATGGTGGAAGAAGAGGATAGACTGAAGACTACTTTTAAAACCAAATGGGGTACTTTTTCCTATAGAAGAATGTCTTTCAGACTGATCAACACAGGGGCTACATTTCAATGAGCCATGGATGAAGCTTTTAAGGGATTCATAAAAAAGTGTATAGTCATCTACATGGATGATTTAACCGTCTTTTCAAAAGATCGAAGCACTCACATTGCTGATTTAAGGTGGGTATTCAATAGATGTAGCCAAGTATGGCATATCCCTCAACCCCAAGAAATGTCCATTTGGTGTCACTAAAGGAAAGCTCCTAGGTCATATCATTTCTGAAGTAGGAATCTCCATTGATCCTAATAGAGTGAAGGCTATTTTAAAACTATCACCTCCTTACAGTCAGAAAGAACTAAAGTCTTTTTTCAGAAAGATAAATTTTGTGCAGAAATTCATAAGTGGTTTTGCAAAAATAGTTCATCCCCTTAATGATTTACTCAAAAAGGTCACTAAGACAAAATGGGTTCCAGAGATTAAGAAATCATTTGAAGATATCAAAGTGGCCATTTCTATAGCTCTAGTCTTAGTAAGTCCTCATTACAAGTTGCCTTTTAAGATATATTCCTTTGCTTCAGAACACTCTTGTGCTAGGATATTGATGCAGAAAAAGGAAAAGGAAGATGAAAGACCTATCACTTTTATGAGTTTCCCTCTGAAGAAGGTCGAGTTAAAATACTCAAACCTTAATAAACAATCCTTTATGTTAATCAAGGTTGTGAAGAAGTTATGTCATTACATACTAAGAAGTAAGGTGTATACTATCATATTTGATCCTATAGTAAAGATGCTTTTGATGTAGAATGAACTCAGTAAAAGGAGAGGTCAATGGATGCCCATACTTCAAGAATTTGATTTGGAAATTCAACTTATGAGATTAGTCAGAGGTCAAGGGTTATCAAGAATGATGGCAAATAACCAAGATGGAAATGATCAAGAATTCGAATTTGACAGTGAAACAAATAAGGATGATCAAGATAAGAGGATTGTATCTCAAGTTGATATTCGTCAAGGTGTGGTGACAGACATTTGGTATCAAGACATTGTGTATTATCTTTTATAGGACCAATGCCCTAGTTGGATAAATAGTTCACAATGTAGGGGACTTAAAATGAAGTGTGAGTCCTACATGTTACGTGACAATAAGTTAAAAAGGAACTATAAGGGGATTAATCTAAAGTGCTTAGGCCATGAGGAAGCAAAGGAAGTCTTAGAACATTTTCATGACAAGTATGGTATAGGACATGGTTCAGTAGAAGCAACAACTCATATGATTTTAAGATCAAGTTATTTTTGGCCCTCGATATTCAAAGACACTTTCGATCATGTGTGCTCTTGCCATATCTATCAAACCAGTGCTAATAAAGAGAGGCACTCGATAATGCCATTACAACTAGTGTATGAGGTGTGCCCCTTCACAAAGTGGGGGCTAGATTTTATCGGTCCAGTCAATCCACCATCATCAACTAGACACGCTTTTATCCTCATAGCTATGGATTACTGTACACGATGGACGAAAGCAGAAACATTTAGAAATTGCACTGCTAAGGTGGTAATAGACTACTTGGAAGAACACATGGTTACTAGGTTTAGTATTCCATTTGCCCTTATGTGTGATAACGAGTTTTCTTTTGCATTAGCATTCTTGACCCAAGGGGCATTTGAAAATCAAGTCATTATCAAGTTCTCTTCAAATTACTACCCGCAAGGAAATGGGGTAGCAGAATCCACAAACAAGAACTTTATCACAGTATAAGACGATTGTTGAAGGAGAATCCTAGGGATTGGCATACGCAACTCAAATATGCCTTATGGACAAATTGAGTGAGACTTAAAAATGCTTTGGGGACTTCTCCCTACTTGCTTGTTTATGGACAAGAACTAGTGTTCCCACTTAACCTCAAGATTATTGTTTTGAAGTTCATGAGTGGATATGCTAAAGATGCCAACAAAGTACAAATCAGATTAATGAATCTTTTTAAAAAGGATGAAAAATGAATAGTTTGATTGGAGCACATGGCTAAACATCAAGCTATCGTGAAGAGATGGTTTGACAAGAGGGCCACCATAAAATCTTTCAAGGTTTTTGACCCTGTTCTATTATGGGATAATGCTAAAGAAAAGTCGAGTAGTCATACCAAATTTCAATGCTTGTGGACAAGCCCTTATCAGATTGCAGAAATCCTCAAAGAAAACACTTTTAGGCTCAGTTCCTTGCAGGGGGAATTTCTTCCGTTACCCGTAAATGGGAAATTTCTGAAGCATTATTTTGAAGCATAAAAGAGAAAAAAAAAATAGTTAGATTTTATTTCTACATTTAGCTTACATTTTTATTTCTGCGAGTGTGTTTATTTTTTGCAAGTGTGTTTTTCTTTCATGTTGTGTGTTTGCTTTAAGTCGCATGTTATTTTTCAAAGTTGTATTTTTCTTAAGGAGTAAGGTGTACTTGAGATTTTATCTTAAGATATTTCATTAACCACTCTTTGGTTCCAATTTTAGGAAGAGGTATTTCTTTGTTAAAACATTTGGATGATTGTGTGTCTTATACTAACTGAGCAACAAATGTTGCTTGCAGAAATAGGGAGGCTTTCAATCCTAAGTTTAGGGTTCTAAACCAAAGAGCTCTCAACACTTTCCAAACTTAAGAATTAACCAGCATAGGTGTTTTCAAATTAAGGTTGAAGGCAACAAGGGATGATTCAAACTTTGATTAATTCAAACAGGACGGGTCTCCTTGAAGGGTTGCTAAGATCATTGTTTGGCATGAGAGTTTCTAAAAGTTCTAAATGGGGAACGCAAGGGATTTTCACAAAAGATTGAATCCAAGAAATGGCATTGATGTCCTAGCTACACAATCTAAGTGTAGTCAAGATACAGAAGATAAATAAAAAATTAGAAAATTAAAAAGGGGATAGTGTTAAGATTGAAGGATTCTAGAGATCTGAAATGGAAAAAGACATGTTTTCAAAATAAAGTATCTTATCAAAGAGTGACATTGTGAACTACATGGAATAATTATTCAAATTTTCATAAAGGTGCAAAAGAAAGTGATATCCTGCTAAGAGCCCTCGAATTGATTCTCTCATCTGGTCAAGCAGTGATCAACTAGTAGCCTTCATAAAGATTCTGAATGAATGAGCTAGGAGGAGTGGAAGATTGTTTCCGAGTTGTCAGAAAACTTTGATAGATTGCATCCTAAGAAGTCAAAGGGAATGAATACATTAATCACACACTAAGCTTGAAAGTTCTAAACTCTTGAAATTTTAATTGCAAATTCATTTGAGATGTTCTCGAAGTGTTCGATGTTTCATTGGTGTTGGACACACATTAAAAGGGTGTTTGCTAATGAAGAAACGCTTTTGTCATTTCTTCCTTTTTTTAGGGCTATTTGTTGTGGTTCCACAACATAGGCCCCATTCCCTACTCAGAATGGGGACCCCTACTTTTTTCAAGCCCTTGAAATCATAGTTCAATATTTGAAGAAATGTTACAAAGTCAAAAATTAGAAAAGACAAAAAAATCGTAAAAATTATAAAAGAACAAAAATTGAAAAATGGAAAAATTGAAGTAAAAAAAAATTCAAAATGAAGTACCCACCACATAAGGTGCACGTGCGCACCCACATAGTGGCGCATCATGCACCTCGCAGTTGGGCAGGGTAATAAAACCCCTACCTGCACCTCCAAAGACTCATTTTGATTGTTTTAGTTTGCAAGAGTGGTGCTTCGAACAAGGTGGGCAAAAAAACATCCTATGTGCCTATGCACATCACATGGTCATTCCCTCACACAACCTTTTGTGCCTACGCCCACGTGCATCACCCAACCTTTTGTGCATGCACCCTCACACATCGCATGGCCTTTACATCATGCGGCCTTTGTGCCTGCACCCGCTCGCATCGCGTGGCCTTCGCATCATGTGGCCCTTTGTGTCTATGCCCACATGCATCACATGGCCTTCACTATCATGTGGCCCTCATGCCCGCATGCACCAAAAATTGAGCACACTACTCCCTCCACGCTCATGCATGCTCCTCCACCAATTCATGACCGCTACTCCCATGCGCGCCACTCCCTCCACACTTTGCATGTTGCTCCTGTCACATGTGCTGCTCCCTTTACACCCCATGCCCACTACATCCATCATCCTGACTACATAATGTGCCACTCACTCCCCCACCCACATGCACACTTTGTACCATGCAAATCATGCACCCCATTTCATTGAAACTCTAGGCGCGAGCCTTGAGCCTCCTGCAAACACCATGCTTCCACCAATTCATGTTGCGCACGTGCTAACCAAAAAAAAGATTAAAAAATGAAAATAAAATAAAATAAAAAGCCGCTTTTTTTGTCATCGATCAATTAAACATGAATTAAATATTTTCTTTTGCATTATTTTTTTTATTTTTGAGTTAATAAACATTTTTTCTCATAACGTGCAGAGATTAAATGGCATCCACATCTGAAAAAGAAAATGGCACCTAAGCCTATTGTGTTCAAATTTTAAGGCATGCCGTCAATACCGAGATTTCATGACAATCATGTGAAAATCAAATATACTAATTTGGGGCATATAGACCTGGGTGACTTCCTTAGAATCTACAATAAACCCACTGAGAGATCAACACTGATATCTGCCTTGATACATTCTAGCTTGGTGAGTGCAACTTCACATCTCGTATTAGTATAGTTAGCAGAATTGATCATGGTTTCGGCACAACATTTTGTTTCTGAGGAGAGAGTGGTTAAGAGCATGATTAGAGAAGTGGTCCTGGACCTACAACCCAATAACATTAAAAGGGTATTCCATATCCAAAGGTCAGATCAATTCATCAGACTCTCATATGAAGCAGTAGAGAGGTGGTACAAGGAGCACTAGAAAGAGGCAACCGAAATTATCCAATCATCTTACCACATTGAGATGCCTCCTCAGGGTAGGATCACAGGAAAGGTGGCCATGACTAGGGGATACATGAAGGATGACATTGGATACTCCATTATCCTTTTGAGTAGAGTCATGGGTTTACCAAAAATTGGCCTACTCTGTGCTTTCATGGTTAATTTCATTGAGATAATGAGGACAGCAAAGATGCCACTAGACTGGGCCACTACACTAAGTGAGAACTTGTGTGAGCAATTGGGAGCAGTTAAGGAAAAGAAGAAGTTCTACATAACTTCTTACATGGTTTATCTTCTTGTAGCAAGGGCAAAAAACTACCCTAGTTTGTACAGGAAAGGCAGTATGTAGGATCCTAGTGCTTGGCCCTATATTGTTTACCCCAAGCTGGTGAGGAAGAAGCTCTCAGATATAAGAAAGGAGTATAGAATCATGAATGATGCATTATCTTTGCGATCATCCAATTCATAGAGGGAGATTATGCAAAGAGGCTATCTAATGAGGCTAACACAAAAATAATAGTTCTTAGGGCCTACTTCATCCAATGTAAGACATTCATGTATCTGCGAGTAGTTGGGCCACTATTAACCCCAAGAAGCTCCCTAGATATCCAAGTGACAAACTGGTGTTATTGGATATTTCCTAGCAAATTGAATATGCATATGAGAGGGTGAAGAGACAAAGAAGACCTTGTTGGGCATGGCCCTTAGTCATAGGACCGTATCAGGTCAAATAGAAGCAAGATATTATGTCTTCTGAGTGGGAATAGCAGAATTATCCCCTCAAAGAGTACAACTCTTCTAGGCTCTATTTTGACAATATCGGGAGAGTGGAGAGTTTTGTTGACAGGGAGTTCCATCATGAAGATGTCATAGAAGATCATTAGATGAATGTGACAAATGACTATGATGTCTGCATAAGGGACTATTATAAGATGACTTTGTATCTAGTAGAGAAGGCTCTCAAACTAGATATCTCGAAGGAAATAAGGCAATAGGATTCACAAGAGCTACTACACCCCTCGTTCAACTTGAAAAAAATAGGAGAGAGACCTATCATGAACACTGAGGTTGACAAGGAAGAAGGTGATGATATTAATCATCAAGTAAGGTACATAGTCAAAATGACCAAGTATTGGATCAAGAAAACTTTTCAACTTGATCAAATACCTAACACAGTTATCTTCAACGCTCATGCTCGCCCTGAGAAAGGTAGAGGGAGGAAAGTTACAATTCCTACCTTTGCAACCCAATCTCCCATTAGGCCAGAGACAATATACCAACTTGATCACCTGGTTGGATACTACCATCCTCTAGAGAGGAAAGGAAATAATAAGAGGAAGAGGACCTCCCCTCAAAGGATTCAAATAGAATAGAGCGAAGTGCAAGCACCTTCCTAGCAACAGGAAGAGAGTGTACAAGGGCTTGAGGATACTGGAGCTTCTCAAGTCAAGGATGACCCTCAATTGCCTCCCTTTGCACCTACACAATCAAAAGAAGGAGAGAGCCAGCAAGTTCCCATTCCTCCTTCACAAGAAGAGCCAGCGTCCCCTTCTACCTCCACAAAACAAAAGAGGATCAAGATCTAAATGAAGAAAAGGCAAAGGGTGACTAGGAGAATGGTGCATTTTTTATCTACTCCTGAGACCATTACTGAAAGTGAAGAGGAGGAAGAAGAGGAGATAGATGAAGAAGAGCAACTACCCTTGCAAAATAGAACCTAACTAGCCAGAGCCATTGATCAAGAAAAGAGGAAAAGTATCATGGGTGTATTGCCATCTACCCTAGCAAGACCCCTAGAAGTCTCTTCTTCAGAAGATGAAGTACAAAAATGGGTGGATGAGCAAAGAAAAGAAGGTGATGATGTTTTCAAAATGTCAAATTTTGATTTTATGCCCATCGATATAGAATTAGTTGGGGATAAGATTAGGGATACCCCTATAGGTGAGCCTCAATAAGAAGACTAGACACAAATGCCACTAGATTCACAAGGTCTTGATCTTACTCCCCCATCTCCACCACAAGTTACAGTGGTAGATAAGGGCTCGGTTACTCCTCTGCCCCAAATTTCAAAAGAGGAACATGTTTAGAAGGAACCATCACAAGGGGAGGGACCTGAACAAATAGCAATCGATGAAGTCTCAAAGGAGGGAAAAATGGTTGAATATTCTCAACCACCTTCTCAAGACACTAAGGTGCAAACTACTAGGTCTACTAAGATGGAGGCCACAAAAGAAGAACCCTCGTAGAAGGAAAGAACTTTGAGGAGGAGTGATAAGGGGAAGGAGGTAGTAGAACACACCCCTTCATCCTCAAGAATAAGGTCTTCTGTTGAGCACATCCCAAGATGGCTCCAAAAATAAATAATAAGAAGCACTAGACCTCAATTTCATGCTTCAAAACAAGACATTTATGAGATTGCAAAATTTTTGAATAAACCTAAGTCCCCTTCACACAAGGCAAGACCGTTGAATTTTGTCACTAATACATGAGGCCAAGAATTGTTTGCATAGGTGGTCGTTCCTCTTGCAGACATGAATGTAGAAAGCCTTGGTCCCAAAGATTATCAATTGAAAGAGGTTATGTTTGGAAGACCCACATGGGATACAACCTTATTGATGGTGACCATGCGAGTCAAGGAAGTCTTTGAGAGCATGGGGCAGGATTAGGTCAAACTCCAAATACTTTGAAGGCAGATTGAGATCTTGAAGGGATATTTAGCTGAAGTAGTTGGTCATCTTGACCCTGAGCACCGTGAGGACACATTGAATACCATTCTTAGAGAGGGGGGAGCTATGTAGTTGGACCCATTTTTCAAAGCCTACCAATAGTGGTAGGAAATTTTTGAGGAGAAAGGTGTTTTGATTATCACAGGAAATTTGAAGCTACTCCATGCTATGTAGGAGAACGTGAATAAAATTGTAGTAATTTTGAAGTAGGACTTCAACATTATGGATGAAGTAAGGGCTTGGAGTAAGGATTTACAATCTCTGCAAGCCATAAAGGGGCAAAGATACCATATTTTGATAGATGTATACACAGGGGAAGAATTAGATATGATTGATGATTGGATAGAGAAAATAGTGGATAACAATAAAGTAATGGAAACATTACATGAGGAGATTCATTGGCTCAAGGACCAAGCTCGAGAGTGAATTTTGGAAGCAGAGAGACACTATAGTGATGCATGCTTGGATATTTTTGAAGATGAGGAATGATAAAATTTGTTACCTATAGAGATAGTGGTAGATAATTTCAAGAAGATTTTTGTGGAAGTTGTTGATGATGAAGACATCCGACAAGCCTTCAAGACTAAGGAAGCATTGTTAGAACTGGATACCAAACTCGAGGATTCTACTGACACTTGAATTGAGGTAGACAATTACAGATAAAAGGTCAAGGAAAAATACAAGGCTAAAATTACTAAGATTATAGAGAAATTCAAGGGAAAACATCCAAACATGGCTTTGGGATGAAGAAGAACAAAACCCAGATGTCAAAATTCTAGTTTTGACACTTAGTAAAATTTTGAGATTTTGGGCCATTTTGAGGTGCACAAATCTGGAGGTACACAGGTCCATAGGTACATAGGTTCATAGCTCCGCAAGTGCGCATTTTCAAAAAAGTTCCACCAAAATACAACTGCCAGTTCAAAAAATAGAGCTTTCCATGCATCGAAAATGCATTCTGACAGCAGTTTAACTTCTACAAATGCCCTGTGAAGGATCAACTTCTATTTTTGGCACTTCCAGACACTTCCACTTTGACTTGGACCTTTCTCATTCTTTCTATGTCATAATTTCTTTGTTTTTGACATGTAAAGGTGCATGCATCTAATTAATGAATAAAACATGGATGGAGTCCTACTTAGCACCAATTAGATTGTAGTTTGTATATAATTAGTTTATTTTGTTATTTAAAAGCATTTTATTGCATGAAGATATCTCTCACTCTCAACACAAATTGAGGAGATGATTTATTATATATACCCCATTGTAAAATCTAATGAGGGCCACCATTATTTTGCAATAAAATTATGTTTTTGGTGCTCACATTTGGAGTGTAGTAATTCTTGCCTAAATGTGTCATATTTTGTGAATTTTGTTCATGGGATTGTGATTGAGCCAAAGGGTTATTTCTTTGTTTCTGGTTGTGTGATCTTTTAGTTCTGGTGTTTGCTATAGTTTTATGAATTCTGTTGATGTAACTAGCTTGAGAAGAAGTCACCAAATTGTACCTACATAACTCTTTGTCTCGCATGAGCGCACTTTCTATGGCCTTGCGATTTGATGAAGGGTGAAATATCATATGATCATTAAAGTTTCTCACCAATGATTGCATTATTGGAATTGAAGAAGCATTGCTCCTACTTTCATTGGTTACCTACCAATTTATTTGAAAGCTTAACTCATAGACGTGTTGTTTTCTATAGCTTATGTCCATTGGGATTTCAATTTCATGTAATTTTCTTTAAATTTCATTTTATTTGTTTTAAAGTTATTGTTATTTTCTTTATTAACCCCCTTGTTAGAATAGGATTTCATACTAGTTGCATTGTTATATTACATTCATTTAAAAATAGAAAATACTAAAACATAGTTCT
Organism: Cupressus sempervirens; assembly: GCA_028749045.1. Lineage (NCBI taxonomy): Eukaryota > Viridiplantae > Streptophyta > Pinopsida > Cupressales > Cupressaceae > Cupressus > Cupressus sempervirens. The sequence continues at coordinate 278,343,684 of CM053790.1, read as the reverse complement.
TTTGTGTGTTATTTTGAAATAGTTTGCAGATTTTTCATTCATCCAAGATCAAAAATGAACTAGCAAAGGCCTCCTTGTGAACAATCACATTTATCTTCAACTGAGTGTATTTTGGTATGTCACAAGACAAATACAAAACCTTGGAGTTGATTCAAAAGATTACCTTTTCAAGAGAGAAATTCACAAGAATTCATGTCGTTTAGCATCGTGCATAATAACAGCTAAATAGAAGTGGCGCTAGAAGGAGGGCCACACATTTGATTCTCAAAAAAGAAAGGAAAATTTGTCAAAGTTTTAAAATTTGCACTTTTTGCAAAAATCTACGCTTCACACAAGTTCATAAAATATTCTGAGTTTTGAGAAATTCAGGTGTGCAAGTGCACAACTCTGGAGGTCTGTAGGTACGCAAATCCATAGCTACGTAGGTGCGTAAAACTCTATGGTCCACAAAATTCAATGAGGTGAGAAAGTGTACTTCTGTAGAGGTGCACTTTTTCTAGAATTGATGCAAACTAGAGAATATTGATCCAAATCTCTATTTCAGTGAGCGTTGAGGTCTACACCAAGTGCACACAAGTTTCTTGAGGTTACCCACTTCCGCAAACTACGCAATGACAAGGGAATACCCTGAATTCAACCACTTCCATTCAAAATTTCATCATCTTCTTCAACTCCACCTCCACTCCAACCCCCTGGTGGACCACCACATATTCTAATAGCTACACCTCAACAACCACCTTTAGGTTCACCAAACCCTCTGATGGCCTTTTTCGCAAATGTTGTGGACTCACCAATAAACTTGAGAGGTGCACTCCATGACCTCCCTAACAATCCTGAGAAGTTTTTCCCAAGATTCATCTATGGTGAGACATGAACTGTCGAAGATCATGTCAAGGTATTCAAAGAAATTTGCAACTGCAAGTAGGTTGCTAATGAGGATGTGGTTCTTTGTTTGTTCCCCTACTGTTTGGGGGAAATTTCTTTCAATTGGTACATTAATTTGCCACCTAGATGTATTGGAGATTGGAATACTTTCAAAAAGTTGTTTCTTGAACAATTCAAAATATTCATCAACCCAGTTGTCATACATCAACAATTCATATCAATCAAAAGGGATCCAGCCAAAATAGTTTCTTGCTTCAACGATCACTTTCATATGGCATATCACAAGCTAGAGGTGCCATACACTATACTATTTGAAGCCACTTTTTAGATTTATCTAAATGCTATGGATCATCTTACTTCTATTTTCCTGAGAAGACTTCCACTAGCAAATATTGACACATTGGATGAAGTCTTCGTAGAAGCAATTACCTTTACTAAGCAAGCTAATCCTAACAGAGGAGGGTTAACGCTTCCAACTCCACCTATCACAACAATGCCAACATACCCTTTTGGAGTACCAACAATGCCTAGTCAGTTCATACTTATGAATCTAGTTCCATTACAATAGGCACCTACTCTAACATATCCAGGGTTTGAACCTCTGAAAGTTGTCTTCTTTGAGAAAAAGGTAGTAGCACCCACTGAAGTAGACAATTGTTTTGTTTCCAAATTTGGTCAAATGAAAAGGTCTATGTCTCAAATGAACAAAAAATTGACTCGTCTAAGGTTGTCACAAGGATAGAACAACAACTTCCAAAGGAACAATGCTGGTCCTTACAACAACAATTATGGCCAAAATTATAACAGGAACTCCAGTGGAAACAACAAAAATAATGCAGGAAACAACAATGGGGGGAACAAGTTCAATCCTCCTAATCATAGCAATGGCTTCCAAAGATAGAACTGACAATGGAACACTCGACTAAATAATGGAAGCATTCCTACCGACAACAACAATAACAATGTTCAATATGCAGATGTTAATCACTATAACGATGGTCTGAATGCACCCAACAACGATGGTTTGTATTACAATTGGAATCAAGAGATGGCTCAAAGTTCACAAGTGAATGATAATGCTCCTCCTGTGTAGTTTAATGCTATGTTACTATAATCCTATGATTCTACATAGAATGTGTAGGTAGAACAAACAGCTAGTGAAGAATTCTCTTTTCCATTCAGTCAAGAACCTGACCTTCAACATGATGAGATGTTTTCTTTTCGCAATGACAATCGAAACACATATAATTTGAGAAATAGAAAGGAACCTTTGATGGATGGGATTCCTCCAACTTTACAACCAACTCCTCCTAATTTGAGAGCGAGTAACAATCTAGCACTAGTTAGGCCACCATATGGAGGACAACAGAATCAAAAACCAGCGAACATAACAACGATATTGAAAAATCCCACTTGGTCTACTGAGAAGTATAGTGCTATCGAAGACTTGAAATGAACCAAAGAAAATATGTCCATGTTTGAAATGTTGCAAAATTTTCCACAAAAATGAGAAGTGCTCATGAAGACTTTGGATCATACAAAGGTACCTCACAACATGAATATGGTCCCCCAAAAGACAGTATCTCAACAAGTCATTAAAGACAAGGTTGAAGTACCCCCATTTTTACTTAGCATCAAGATATATGGAAATAATCTCCACAACTGCTTGATTTATTTAGGAGACTCCTATAATGGCATGCCACTATCAATAGCATAGAGGTTAGGGGTAAGTCCTCAACCTTCAAATTGGGTAGTGATACAGTTTGACAAATGGAGGTGAAAGTCATCAACGTATTGAAAGATGTTTGAATACAGTTGACAGTCGTTCTCTGAATTCAAGATGTTATTGATATACATGTGGTGGACATTCCAGAGACATATGGGTTGCTCCTAAGTAGAGAATGGACAAAATGCCTAAGAGGATGGTTTTCTCTGGATTTCACTCAGTTATGGTTAGCATAGAAAGGATTGAACAATCAAATCAAAATAGATGCAGAACCCAAATTAAAAATGATGATTATAGATTGCAATGCCATGAATGAGATAGCATTCTTACAATTAGATTTGGATGAACGCCACAAATGACAATGATGTCTGCATAAGGGACTATTGTAGGATGACTTTGTATCTAGCAGAGAAGTCTCTCAAACTAGTATCTTAGAGGAAATAAGGCAACAAGATTCATGGGAGTTGTTGCACCCCTATTCAACTCAGAGAAAATAGGAGAGAGACCTATCATGAATGGTGACGTTGACAGGGAAGAAGGTGATGACATTAATCATTCGACAAGGCACGTAGTCAGAATGACCAAGGATTGGATCAAGAAACCTTTTCAACTTGATCCAATACCTGACATGGTCATCTTCCACGCTCAAGCCTGCCTTGAGAAAAGTAGAGGGAGCAAAGTTACAATTCCTGCCTTTGTAGCCCAATCTCCCATCAAGCTAGAGATAGTATACCAACTTGATCACTTGGTTGGATAATATCATCCTTCAAAGAGGAAAGGAAAGAACAAGAGGAAGAGGACCTCCCCTTAGAGGATTCAAATAGAATAGGGTGAAGTGCAAGAACCTTCCCAACAACAAGGAGAGAGTATATAAGGGTCTAAGGATACTGGACCTTCTCAAGTCCAGGATGACCCTAAATTGCCTCCCTTTGTGCCTAAACAATCAGAAGAAGGAGAGAGCCAGAAAGTTCTCATTCCTCCTTCACAAGAAGAGCCAACATCCCCTTCTAGCTCCACAAAACAAAGGAGGATCAAGATTTGAATGAAGAAAAGGCAAAGGGTGACTAGGAGAATGATGCCTTTTCTGTCTATTCATGAGACCATTCCTGAGACCATTCCTGAAGGTGAAGAGGAGGAAGAAAAGGAGATAGATCAAGAAGAGCATCTACCCTTGAAAAAGAGAACCTGGCTAGCCAAAGCCACTGAGCAAGAAAAGAGGAAAAGTACCATGGGTGTATTGCCATCTACCCCAGTAGTTCCCCTAGAAATCTCTTCTTTAGAAGATGAAGTACAAAAATGGCTAGATGAGCAAAGAGAAGAAGGTGATGACATTTTCAAAATGTTAGATTTTTATTTTATGCCCATCCGTATAGAATTAGTTTGGGATAAGATCAAGGATACCCCTATAAGTGAGCCTCAACAAGAAGACTGGACGCAAATGCTGCCAAATTCATAGGGTCTTGATCTTACTCTCCCATCTCCACCACAAGTCACGATGGTAGATAAGGACTCGATTACTCCTCCACCCCAAAGTTTAGAAGAGGAACATGTTTAGAAGGAACCATCACAATGGGAGGGACCTGAACAAATAGCAACTAATGAAGTCTCAAAGGAGGGACAAATGGTTGAATATTCTCAACCACCTTCTCAAGACACTAAGGTGCAAACTAATGGGTCTTCTGAGACTGAGGCCACAAAAGAAGAACCCTCGCAGACGGAAACAACTTCGAGGAGGAGTGATAAGGGGAAGGAGGTAGTAGAACACAACCCTTCATCCTCAAGAAGAAGGTCTTCAACTGAGCACATCCCAAGATGGCTCCAAAAAGAAATAATAAGAAGTACTAGACCTCAATTTTGTGCTTCAGAGGAAGACATTTATGAGATTGTGGAAATTTTGAATAAACCTGTGTCCCCTTCACACAAGACAAGACTATTGGCATTTTTCACCAGTACACAGGGTCAAGAATTGTTTACATAGGTGGTCATTCCTTTTGAAGACATGGATGTAGAAATCCTTGGTCCCAAAGATTATTAATTGAAAGAGGTTATGTTGGGAAGACCTACATAGGATATAGCCTAATTGATGGTGACCATGGGATTCAAGGAAGTCTTCAAGAGCATGGGGCAGGATGAGGTTGAACTCCAAACACTTCAAAGGAAGATTGAGATCTTGAAGGGATATTTAGCCAAAATAGTTGCTCCTCTTGACCCTTAGCACCCCGAGGACACAATGAATACCATTCTTAGAGAGGGGGGAGCTATGCAGTTGGACCCATTTTTGAAAGCTTGTCAACAGTGGTAGGAAAGTTTTGAGGAGAAAGGTGTTCTAATTATCATAGGAAATTTGAAGTTACTACATGCTACGCAGGAGAATGCGAATAAAATAATAGCACTTTTGAAGTAGGACTTTAGCATTATGGATGAAGTAAGGGCCTGGAGTAAGGATTTACAAACTCTGCAAGCCATAAAAGGGAAAACATACTAGATTTTCATAGATGTATACGCAAGGGAACAATTAGATATGATTGATGATTGGATAGAGGAAATACAGGATAGCAATAAAGTAATGGAAACATTACATGAGGAGATTCATCGGCTCAAGGACCAAGCTTGAGAGAGAATTTTGGAAGTAGAGAGACACTATAGCAATGCATGCTTGGATATTTTTGAAGATGAGGAACAAGAAAAGTTGTTACCTGTAGAGATAGTGGTAGAGAATTTTATTAAGATTTTTGTGGAAGTTGCTAATGATGAAGACATCTAACAAGCCTTCATGAATGAGGAAGCATTGTAAGAATTGGATACCAAATTCGGGTATTTTGTTGACACCTGAATTGAGATAAATAATTACAGACAAAAGGTCAAGGAAAAATATGAGGCTTTAGATTTACTGGATATGGCTAAAATTACTAAGATTATAGAGAAATTCAAGGGCAAACATCCAAACATAGGTTTGGGATGAAGAAGAACAAAACCCAGATGCCAGAATTTTAGTTTTGACAGTTAGTAAAATTTTGAGATTTTGGACCATTTTGAAGTGCGCAGCTTAGCAAGTCCATAGGTACGCAGGTCTACAGGTATGCAACTATGCAGGTGCACATTTTTGAAAAATTTTCACTGACATTTAACTGTCAGTTCCAAAAATGGAGCTTTCCATGCATTAGAAATGCATTCTGACGGCAGTTTAACTCCTACAAACACCCTGTGAAGGATCAGCTTCTATTTTTGGCACTTCTAGACACTTCCACTTTGACTCAGAGCTTTCTCATTCTTTCTCTCTCATAATTTCTTTTTTTTTGACTTGTAAAGGCTCATGCATCCAATTAATGAATAAAACATGGATGGAGTCCTACTTAGCACCAATTAGATTGTAGTTTGTATATAATTAGTTTATTTTGTTATTTAAAAGCATGTTATTGCATGAAGATATCTCTCACTCTCAACACAAATTGAGGAGATGATTTCTTATAAATACCCCATTGTAAAATATAATGAGGGCCACCATTATTTTGTAATAAAATTATGCTTTTGGTGCTCGCATTTGGAGTGTAGTAATTCTTGCCTGAATGTGTCATATTTTGTGAATTTTGTTCATAGGATTGTGATTGATCCAAAGGTTTATTGCTTTGTTTTTTGTTGTGTGATCTTTTAGTTCTGGTGTTTGCTACAGATTTACAAATTTTGCTGACGTAACTAGCTTAAGAAGAAGTCACCAAATTGTACTTGCATAACTCTTTGTCTTGCATGCGTGCACTTTTTGTGGCCTTGCAATCTGATGAAGGGTGAAACATCAAATGATCATTAAAGTTTCTCACCAACAATTGCATCAGTGCAATTGAGGAAGTGTTGTTCCTACTTTGATTGGTTACCTACTGATTTCTTTGAAAGCTTAACTTGTAGACATGTTGTTTTCTATAGCTTATGTCCGTTAGGATTTCAATTTCATGTTATTTTCTTTAAATGTCATGTTATTTGCTTTAAATTTTTTGTTATTTGATTTATTAACCCCCTTGTTAGAATAGGATTTCATACTAGTTGCATTGTTAGATTGCATTCATTTAAAAATAGAAAATACAAAAACATAGTTCTTTTGTGTGTTATTTTGAAACAACATGGAGATTTTTCATTCATCTGAGATCAAAAATAGACCAACAAAGGCCTCCTTGTGAAAAATCACATTTATCTTCAACTGGTTGGATTTTGGTATGTCACAAGACAAATATGAAACCTTGGAGTTGATTCAAAAGATTACCTTTTCAAGAGAGGAATTTGCAAGAATTCTTGTCATTTAGCATCATGCATAACGACAAGTCAACAAATGTGTTAAAGCCTAGATTAATTGTTATTATTATTTTCTATAATTAATTATTATTATCTAATAAGCTCAAATAGGTTTGAACTTAAGACCTCTTACATGAAAGGCTCACAAGTTGCCATTATGTTGTAGTCTCTTGTCTCAAAAGGTACGTATAAGTTAATCTATCATGACCCATTTTTTAATATCAACTTAGGGATGGATGCATAATTTTGACATGTTTAAAAAGAAATATGTCAAGAACCACAAAGCTATGTACTACAATGGTCGTAAATTTTTCATAAAAAAGGTAGATGAAACTAAGAGAACTTGTGATTCTGGGATAACTACAGTCTTTGAGGTCACTAATATTTCATCTAGAAATGACATGCATTCTCAACTATTTGAAAACATATACTATGGAATTTTGGACAATAAAATTGATTGCAACTTTAATTCCTTCAAACTAGTTCTATTCAGTGTCAAATGGTACATGCTACAATTGAATCAAAATGGACGTAATAGAACCGTTATTGAACATGATAATAGTTTTAAAATGATTAATATAAGGTCATTTGAGCCAGTTGGAAATGAGCCCTATGTTCTTCCAAGAAAATGTGACCAAGTGTTTTACTCTGGCATCCATATAAATTGGGTTGGTCATTTATCGTTAAACAAAATCCAAGAGGAAGATCAGGAAAGTATAATGTGATTAAAGAAGAAGATATGAAAGAAGTGGAAGAAAAAGTAGATGATGATGATGATGAAGATGTTCATGATGATGGTGATTGCATTGATGATGATGATGATGATGATTGTAATGTTCGTATGCCCTATATCTCCTCTAAAAATGATCTTCTTTCATCAGTTATTGGAAAAATCACCCGATGGGGTTATTGTACAAGCTGTATGGATTGTTGGGTAGTAGTACGAACATGAGGGGATGTTGTATGGTTACCAAAGAGGATGGAGGTAGTATGGTTCAAAATGTATGGTGTGGTGAAGGGGGAAAAGATGTCCATACACTGTACGATAGTGAGTATGTTGAGTAGAAAGGGTTGTACAATACAATGTTGGTCATACGATACAATGGTGATGGTCATACAGTACTATGAAGTTTCTCATATAGTATCTAGGAATGGTCATACAGTATCGAGTAATGGTTTTACTGTATGAAAGGAATGGTCATACAAATGGTGTAGGGAGGTCATACGGTATGCAAGGGAAGGTTGTGCGTGTTGTGAGGAAGATGCAATTTGAGGGTGTTTTATGGTATGATTGTCTGCTATATTTGTACCACACTAATTTTTATAGTAGATTGAATGTGGAAGTTAAGTATGCATACCAATAGGAATGATTAGATTTTCTAACTAACTCAGAAACAATGGAGTAACGGTTCCAGATATATATATATATCTGGAACCGTTACTCCATTGTTTCTGAGTTAGTTGGAAAATCTAATCATTCCTATTGGTATATATATATAGATGGCACTCCAAGTGTGCTAGATCCAAAACCAAATAGAATACAACAGAATAGGGTGAGGGATGAATCCCACTGAAACTAGAAAGCCAAGTAGGGAAGATCTTTCACTTCCAAAATGGAAAACAACAGAGGAATCCCAACAGGAATTTGTAGTACAGAGAGATAATAAACCAAATCACATACCCACAAGCTGTACTTAAATACCCATCGGGGAAAACCTTTTTGAGGGTGTACAAAGATAGCCGACAGTAACACCTACCAATGGAAAAAATTAAATTAAAAATGGGGCTGAGATATATTAAAACAATCGGCCCATTAACAAAGGTTTGGTTAAATATTCATTTTATGATTGGGACATTATAGTCCTTCCATCCCAAATTTTACTTATCCTCAAGCAAATGAAAACTTTTTGTAATCAACTCCTTCAGCTCTAAGTCAAGTGCTAAGTAGATCTTATTGCTGAAGTAAATGATATCATCAATAACTTTGTATCTTTCATCATGTATATAAACATCCATCGACTAGCATGCAAAAGTGTTCTTGGAGTACTCAACCAATAGATGGGCTTGCCAATTATCTAAGAAATTAGTCAACTAGGTGTTGACTATTATGTTTATACTTGCAGCATTTGGGATCATATCATGTTTAAAAATGGCCTCCATCTTCTTGATTGTGACTTCCCTCGATCCTTTATTTGACATTCCTCTTAGAAGCACCTTCTTTCCATCCATCTAAAATGAAAAGTCCATCCTTTTGAAACTTTGGGTGTACTAGTCAAGAGTCTCCAACCACTAGATGCCCAATATGATATCAATATCAACCAAATCTATGACAAAAATATCATTTGTCAATGTATAGTTTCCCATGGAAATTCTTATTCATGGGATCACATGAGTGAAAGGTAACAAGGTTCCTCCAACAACCTTAACCTCAAATACGCCATGATCTACTACATGCAAACCCATACTAGTGGCATAAGATGAATTTATGAAGTTGAGTGTGGCACCACTATCAATCATGATTGGGACCCATTTCCCATGAAGTGTGCCACAAACCCTAAAGATACTACTTACAACCGCTATAGTGAGGGTAGCAATGAAACCCCCTTTTTGTTTCAAGGCATTTATTCTCTCCTACTAGGTAATTTTTGTTAGAGTAATAAGATATTGCCTTATTAATTAAATATTTTTTATTTAATTGTCAAGTCACTTATTATCTCTATTTTACTTAAGCTAAACTTTAGGCATATAATAATTAATTCTTTTATTAATTATTATCATGCAACCTAGGTTTTACCCTATTAGGGTTTCGATCTCCTTTTATAAGGATTGATCTCTTTGTAATTTTATTCATTCACTTTTAATTATAGAAATCTCTTGTTTTCCTCATCAAGAATGTCTCATCTATGGATCTAGGAATTCTAGCCTCCAGGTGTTTACATGCAGGCAGGTGATTCTTGGGAGTTGTAGGGTTGATCTTTCATCAACTTCAACATGGTATGAGAGCTCCAAATATTCATGCCCCTATTCTATTTATGAGAAGTTTGGCTTGTCTTTCATATCTATGCTTTTTTTTTCAAAGGGTTTCAATTTTAAGAGTTACTTTGTATTGAATCTAGGGGGACATTGATTTTCGATGTAGTTTGAGCCCAAACGGACATTGTTGTTCACCTCAAAGCACCCAAAAGCCCTTATTTTTATATAAATTTTATCAAATTTGGACATAATTAGAATTTGAGGCTAAAAATATTACTCCTACATTGGGCACATTTCTTGAGGTGACAATTTTTTGATTTTTGGCACATTTCCCAAAGTGGTGATTTTCTAAATTTTTATATGCAAATCAAGATTTTTTAGTTCAAAAACCAAGATTTTGCACATTTCCCAAGGTGATGATTTTCTAAATTTTAGTGTGAAAATCAAGATTTTTTGTTCAAAAATCTAAAATTTGCACGTTTCCTGATTTAGTGATTTTTGGCACAAAAAAAGAGGATTTTTTGGCATGCAAATCGAGATTTTTGGGCATGTAAATTGAAACAGATTTGGTATGAACCTAACATGCTTCCCAATTTAATTTTGATATTAGTAGGCACGCTTTTCAAGGTATTCTTACATGGATCCTAAGGTGGTACTTTAAAAAAACCTTTCTAGCACTTTTTTGACCTATATGTGGTTTTGTGGCCATAACTTGCTCATCTAGACTCTGTTTTTTGATTTGAAAGAAGTGTCAAAAATTTGATTCCATGCCCATTGTAATGGTGTAGTTTATTTGGATTTTTAATGCTATTTGGTGGCCTATTTTGGCTGTCAAAGTAAGAAGTTCTATTTTGCACTCCAAGAGACATTTTGAGACATTCTATTTTCCAAATCTACTCCAAGCACATCCCGCTCAGTTTTTTTCTTTTCTGCATTCTGATGGATATATTGGTTGTTTCTAGTCCAGGGATCAATTTTATTATTTTAGATGATTTTTCATGGGTTATACTATCTCTTGCATCAGTCTTAAGTCTCTTTTGATCTTTGTTGACATCCTTTTGTAGTATTTTTGCAAATACAATGAGATAAAGTGTCACTCTATTGCATTTCACTATCTTGCACATCTTTGTGTTTATTTATAATCACACTACATTATAAAGTGCCTTGGAGGGTTTCATGTTGGACATATTCACCATCTTTCTTTTTCAAGTGAGTGTTCCTTCCACAAAATTAGCATCATGATGTGTCAATGACATGTGTCATTATAGATGTTTGTAACAGATTTTTGCATGTAGGTGATTTTTGGGAGCTATAAGGTTCATCCTTCATCAACTTCAACAATTTCTTCATCGGTCACTACAGGTATTTGTCCTTTGTCATCATCATAAATCACCTCAATGTAATGTATCTTTCCCTTCCCAAGGCAATGATGACTAGGTCCCCATGGTTCTTTGCTCATGAAACAAATATTTTTCCTCCATAACTCTTTTCGAGAATCTTCATCCAACTGAGGTTTTTTTTGAATTGTCTCCTTGTCTTTGTCTTCTTGTGGAGATGATGTTGGTGTAGCTATGTGAGTTTTGGAGGAAGATGTGGCCATGTCACACACCTTATTAATAGCTTTTTTGAGTGTGCATGGGTTGAATCCTTTGATCCAGCCTCTTAAAGGCTCTCTCAATCCATCCATGAATAACACAATTCAACATCTTTCAGAGAGATGTCTGTGACTAGTACTAACATCCCTTAGAACTCAATAATTTAATTGTCTACCATACCTATTTTCTTTAGCTGAGCTAAATCTTTGAAGTTTAGTTTAGGATCCTTCCCAACAAATCGGTCAATGAGTTTCTTAGTGAACTCAACATAAGAGGTTACTTGCTCATGACCGAGAGTGACCAATCCATGATGCCACCACTCATGTGCCACTCCTTCTAGATGGAGTGTTGCAAACTTGATTGCTTCCTCTTTGATCATTGGGTTGAGTTAGAAATAAGTATCTACCTTCAAAACCCATGCATGTACAGTAATGACTCCAAATCCATCAAATGGTGATAAGTTTACCTTTCTGATCTTTCTCCTAAGGTCATCATTAAAATAATCATGATTTCCCCCACCAGATATCTCATTCTTAGATCAATGTAGTCTTTGTAAGATATATCACCTTGCATATTCGTGATTTTCCAATCTTCCAAAGTTTTTCTTACATTTCTTTAAAAGTGATCTCTCTTTCTTTACACGATGCTTCTATCCTTGGAAGGAAGATGGGTATTGAGAGTTGAGAGTGAGCGAGTTGAAATTTTGTTCTTCTCGAAATAGAATCGTCACTATGCCCATTTTGTTCTCCTATTTTCTTTCCCTCAATTAATTTTTGTAGTGTTTCCTGCATAGGACTTTGAGTTTTGCTGATTTTCATTTGGTTTCTATTGAGTTCTCTCAAAAGATTCATGACTTCTATCATAGGATCTTGATGATCTACCATTCTACCAACAAGGTTATTTCACCTTCTCCTTCAAGTATAAACTTGCATTCACTTCCACAAGATGGCATTGTTACTGGCTCTGATACCACTGTAATGTTCTTGTTCCCTAAATACCCTTTGAAAATGATCTTATTTCATTAGTTGCTAGCAAAATCACCTGATGGGGTTATTGCAGAAGTAATACAAACTGCTAGGTAGCAGTACAGATAGGAGGGGATGTTGTACAATTACCAAAGAGCATGGAGGTAGTATGATTTAGAATGTATGGTGTGGTGAAGGGGGAAAGATGTTTTTATGTCATACAATAGTGAATATGTTGAGCAGAATGGATTGTACAATGCAATGTTGGTCGTATGGTACAATGGTGTTGATTGTACAGTACTATGAAGCTTGTCATATGGTATCTAGGAATGGTAGTACAATATCTAAGAATTGTTGTACGGTATCTATGGGTCATATAGTATGCAAGGAATGGTCATACGGATGGTCTAGGGAGGTTGTACATTATGCAAGGGTAGGCCATACATGTTATGAGGAGGATGCAGTTTGGGGTTTTGTACAGTATGACTATCGACTATATCTATACCACACTAACTTGTATAGTAGATTGAATGAAGAAGTTAATCATGGATACCAATAGGAGTGATTAGATTTTCCAATTAACTCAAAAAAAATGGAGCAATGATTCCAGATAATAATATATATAATTGTAGATGGCGCTCCAAATCTACCAGATCCAAAGCCAAACAAAACACAACAGAATAGGGTGAGGGATGAATCCCATCGATACTATAAAGCCAAGGGAAGATCTTTCACTTCTAAAATGGTGAACAATAGAGGAATCCCAACAAGAATTCATAGTATAGAGAGATAATAAACCAAATCACATACCAACAACTACCTACAAGCCATGCTTAAATACCTATCTAGGAAAACCTTTCTGAGGGTCTACAAAGATAGTTGATGGCAACATCTACCAACAAAAATAATTAAATTAAAATGGGTCCAAGATATATTAAATCAATCGGCCCATTAACAAACATTTGATTAAATATTTATTTTATGATGGGGACATTACAATGATAATGATAATGGTGGTGAAGATGAAGATGGTGGTGATGGTCATGGTGATGATGATGACGATGATAATGATGATGATCATGGTCATAGTGGTGATCATGATATTGATGATGGTCATTGTGACAATTTGGATGATGGTGGCGATAATTATGATGTTCACGATGATGAGATGGATGAAGAATATGATCAATGACATGATTAATAGAAATGTATTAGGTGCTAATTAGGTTGAAATATTTGTTACGATGCTCAACTCTTGGTGCTGATTACTTATAATATGTTTTTTGTAGAGGTAACCAATTAAAAAATATACAATGTTATTTTTTTGTGATGTATGCATATTGTTCATGTTATGTTCTATGTAATTTATAGCATAAGTATCATGTAATTTATAACTAACTTAAGACATGTGATTTACATATGTAGGAAACTATACCCCTTTAATGAGGATTGTACAAAGTGACATGGATCGAGAGGTATAAGTTTATTACATGCTTGCTTTCTCTTTACCTTCAACATTAACTTTAGGAAAACTTCATCAATATTAGCCTCATTTTATAGCAAAACATTTTTCTCCTTCAACTATATCTCTCACTTGATGGGCTACAGGTACCACCAAATAGGTATCTATCAAATTTTTCTTCCTCAAGTGAGCGAAATATAGGAATAGAAGAGGATAGTGAGACATGTATTAGGTCTACAAAAGAGAGACAAAATAGAGGTCAAGATATTAGAAAAAAATTCAATGAATGCATGCAATTTTTCCTTGCTAAAGAGGGGTCATGTTCTTATGATGATGAGACAAAGGGCAACATCAAGGTTTTGTTGAGGTACACACATCTTGAGAAAGAATGGGTACCCAAGGAATTACCTCCAATTAACACTAATTTTTGTTTAATGAGAGGATATATTGCATAGCTCCTTCATTATTACATGGTTTGGGACTATTTTCTGTGGATGGCATAAAGGTCAGTTATAAAAAAGTTGTCGAATTGATGGAGTATGTAGGACCTTCTTACAATTATAATAATTGGATGCGGATAGTTCAATATAAAAAAAGTATGCGTAGGTATGCACTATTAAAAAATTATGTACAATAGGAAGAAAATTATCAAAGTAAAAGACTTGATGTGTACATTGATGGAAGGCCAAAAGAAACAAGGAACATTATAGGTTTTATAAATAGTATGCATCCTAGGTCAACTAATAAGCGACCCAATTGCATTTTAGAGGCATGTGAGGGAAATCATGTTTTTGTATGTGCGATAAAATTAATAAGTTCTAGGGAAGAGTTGCTAATAGATTACAATTTGAATCACATAAATACAAATAAAATTACTATCATGGGACTTGTAAGTACTATATATGTAATATTTAAACTAATTACTTCCAATTAGAACTCTAATATACAATATATACCATTTTATTAATAAGTTGTTTTGCTAAGTCGACTATTCCTTTCATTACGTTGATATTTTTATATATGTTTTTGTCATAGGGCAACATGACTGATCCATCAAATGATAGAGTCAAGGATGTTTCTCTCACCCCTTCTCCAACACAAGTAAACCTTTTGTATAAAAATTTATGCAATTATAATTTTAAAAAATGTCATATTATTATGTTACTTTCATTAAGGTTTTGGACTTGTTTTGTTTGTTAAATTATTGATATTTTTGTTACAATTTGATACTTAGGGAAAGGAAAAAGAACATATTACACAACAAAAAATACTTGTTGATATGGCGGCCATAGTATTATGCAATGATGACATCGCATATAGCAGTGATCCTATAACCATGTGTAAAAAGAGCCTCAAGACCATCACTCTACAAATTCTTGGGCTTGTGATGGATCCAAATCAAATAGAAGAGAAAGAGGCCACAAGAAATGAATTGTGTCATAGAGCACATTGTCTAGAAGTAAGCAACAATGAGTCTTTTGCTAGGACAATAGTTCAATAAAGCTTTATGTTTTATGCTAATTTATGGATCATAAACCACAATATGTATGTTTTCTTACAAGGATTTTTGAGACCACACTGAGTTGTTCCACTTGACAAGGGTACCTATGTAACTCCTATAGGTATGTGATTTCAATTATCAATCATTAGAAGGGACATTATTTTCTTCATGATTATTATTGACAATTTTATATTACTATTGTCATGTTTTTGCAATCTATATTTTAAAAAGGTAATACATTGTGTGTTTATGTGTATGATTATTTTTTAGGTGCTAATGATGTGCATACACCTACTTACATGAGGCTAGCAAGCACTCTGAGATTGTTGATTTCGGGATCGACAACAAGGAGCTTGCAAACATCCACACCCGTTGCAATTAGAGTTAGTAAATCTTTGTTTTGGTACATTTTGTTATGTGCTAAATATGATTTTGTACTTTCTTGTCCATTTGAGTATAGTATGACATTGATTAACTTGGTGTAGGGATAGGTACACCTTCTCATGATGATAGAACTGATACTAGTACTAGTGATAATTTACCAGCCTTTCCTGGCGCCTTGCCTGAAACAAAGTGATTTCTTGTAGACATTTGAATTTCACTCTCATGCCAATAGGAAGAAGATGTGTCCCCAACCTTAAAGGGCTTCTATAAAAATTACATCAACCAATCCTCTATATGAATTTGTTTTTACTCATTAATAACAATCTTTCCATCATATATGAGTATGTTTTTACTTGTCAATTACATCAATCAGTCTTAGATAACATTCATGGAAACATAATGTCGATTCTTGGCATTAAACACTAGCCTTATCAAAATATCGATGACAGCCAGAGTTGTTTCAAAAAGTTTATCATAAGTTGTCAATGGAAAGCCTCATCGAAATATTGACAATAGCTAGAGTAGTTTCGATGATTTTGTCATATCGTCGACTACAAGCCTCATTGAAATATCGATGACAACTAGAGTTTAAAAAATAATTCAAATAGTCTCACTATATATCAGGCTAATAACAATCATATGAAGTCAAGAACCCTTACTTCATTGACAAGTTTGTAGACTTGTTAGATGGGTCAAACAACTGGATCAAGTCCTTTTACCAGAATGACTTTATAACTGTGTATAACTTATATTTGGGTCAAATCCCTTTGCATTGGTGTTAAAATGCATTCTCGAATGATTGCATGGTTGTGGCTAGTGTTTAATGTCAAGAATCGACATTATGTTTCCATGAATGTTATCTAGGATTAATTGATGCAATTGACAAGTAAAAACAGACTCATATATGATGGAAAGATTGTTATTAATGAGTAAAAACAAATTCATATAGAGAATTGGTTGATGTAATTGTTATAGAAGCCCTTCAACCAATCCTCTATATGAATTTGTTTTTACTCATTAATAACAATCTTTCCATCATGTATGAGTCTATTTTTACTCGTCAATTGCATCAATCAATCCTAGATAACATTCATGGAAACATAATGTCGATTCTTGACATTAAACACTAGCCACAACCATGCAATCATTCGAGAATGCCTTTTAACACCAAGGCAAAGGGATTTGACCCAGATATAAGTCACTCTTGTAAAAGGACTTGATCCAGTTGTTTGACCCATCTAACAAGTCTACAAACTTTTTGATGAAGTAAGGTTTCTTGACTTCCTATGACTGTTATTAGCCAGATATACAATGAGACTATTTGAATTATTTTTTAAACTCTAGTTGTCATCGATATTTCAATGAGGCCTATAGTCGACAATATGACAAAATCATCGAAAAAACTCTAGCCATTGTCGATATTTCAATGAGGCTTTCCATTGACGATATTATAAACTTGTCGAAACAACTCTGGTTGTCATCAATATTTTGACAAAGCCTACCGTCGACGATATGACAAACTCAGCTAAACAACTCTAGCTAGCATCGATATTTCGATGTTTCGTACTAGTTTTCTGGTGTCACGCTATGACATAGATGTGGATTATTTTCGATAGAGTGATCCATCAATAAATCGACAGTCATGGAGTTAGTCAAAATTTTGCCGATATTATAGCAATGTCATTTTTTGACCTTTAAGTGTCAAACTTTCAACCACCCTGCGTCAAAAAATAGGTCCAAATTTACTAGTGGGTGTTGATTCTTGTTGTAATTAATGTTTCTACGATATTGTGAAAATGTTAGTGAACCATCAAATCACCACTAAGCTAATGCTAGCCTTCAAGCATAGTTCTTGATCATTATTGTTAGCAATTGAAGTTGATTTCAAGAGGCTTGAAAATCATTTGGCACATTTGTTTTCATATCTTTCAAAGTTTGAATACAACTTTATTTTATAATCAAAATTATATATTATGAGGGAGTTTCCCCTCTAAATGCAGAGGAAGGTCATATACCAAGAGCCTATCCAACTGTTGGAAGAACTGATTTGCTGCACACAATTCCATTGGGAAAAATCATACTTTTCATAATGACAAATCTGTTTACCAATAGATCGCTTCACTTATAATATGAATAGGCATTAAGAACTCCCAAAGTATGAATCCACTTCAAATATAGTAGACAAAATTGACAAAAGAGACTAACTAATGCTTAAATAACAAATCTAGGTAAACATATTTTAAGATATGGAGATAACTCATTTAATGCAATTGACATGCCTACAAAGTAGGACATAAATACTTGTTCTAGACTATATTGTAGCTTTTTCCTATATATGTGCAAACACCCTTAAAATTTGAAATAAAAATTGGGCAATCCAAGCCACAACATTTTGGTTATATATAGATTTAACTACTCCAAGTTAGAATTAGGAAAAATAGATATAACTAAATTGTTTTGGATAAATTGATATAAATATATTTTGGCATTAATTTTGATACCTTTTGGTTTCAATAATATATTTGGAGAGGATCCTATCTTATCTATGTTTTCATTATGTTTTTTGTTCTAATTCTAATTGCAGTTTCAATAGATTAGCTCTTTTTCATTTTTGAATACATTGTATTTTTCTCTTTGCAAAAAAAATTAATACATTGGTTGACATAATCGGTCACCATTTAATGAGTTTGCTAGAGAAAAAGATACAAACTAACAAAAAGAAAAAGGCAAATAATGATGGAGACGATTTAATCTCTCCAAACTATTTCTTTTAATGTCCCTTACAAAACATTAAAACCATTAATAATAAAGTTTGCTATTAATAATTAATAAAGAATTTTCAAATGAATATTTTTTTTATTTTGATTAAATATGCATTTATATTTATGTTCAATACTTATTACACAAAGATAAATTCAAAAATTATTTATCTTTAAAAATGAAAAAATGGAAAGTTAAATGAAATTGTAGAAGAAATATGATATGAGAAGAAAAATAATATTAAAATTTCATTTCATATAATATTAAAACACAATATTGGATATTAAGTCCTTTAATATATTAGGGATCAAGGTATCAATCCACTAATTTAAGTCTAGGATCTAATAAAAAAGTAGATCATATATGAGCTCAATTGATTATAAATTATAATTTTGACACTTTAGATTATTAACAAATTGTAAAAAACTACTAAAATACATATGATTATAATTAAATTTACTTATTTCACAACCCATCTTATCTTATCCTAGCAAATTGAAATTATTGTTTCCACTTGGGTTTTTCCACAATTTTGTCTTTTATAAAATTATTAACTGGAAACTAACTTTGGATTGAGTCCTTGGAATGCAAGAATTAGTTACAAATTTCTTGCCGACCACTATCCTCATTTATTCTTTTTCCTGCATTGGTGTTGGGGGATAATGGGGGTAGTTATGGGGCGGCTCAAGGAAAAATGGTAAGGTATGGCCATAAAGGAGAAGACAAAGAATTGGAGGTGGCAGAGAGCAAAAAAGACCACGAAGGAATGGAAACAAAGTTTTGGGAAACAAGTCCAAGTAGGGAGTTGGTACCAACGATCTCAAGTACCAGGTTCATTCTCCTCTCAATTAAGTGTATGTATACATGTGAAAGATTTTTACAAATGTTGGGGATTCATCTAGCATTCGAGATTGGACTCTATTTTTGTTGAACTTATCACCAATATGATTTTCTTGTCTACTCTATGTATGGAAGCAATAGATATTAGTGGGGTTATTCTCAAGCTACATAAATCTTTAAGCCACCTTATGAGATTCTTGACTTAGCAAAAGATTTAGTGAAATCGATCTATCAATAATTTCAATTTTATATATGAAACCTAATTATTTAGGTAGAAATATTGAAATCAATGTGTTTTCTAAAATATATCCCATGAGATAGGTAGCTCAAAACATTGATTAAAAAAAAAAAATGTTCTATGAACTAGGGTTGCACAAAATGAGCTTCTATATGAATCTCAAAGCTACATTTCACCACTGTGTGTAGATTTTACGTAGAAAAACAAAAAAATTTAACAATGGAGAAAAATCTAGAAAAGGCTCTTAATGTTAGACTATGTCTGTGTTTCCTTGCCTTGTCCTCTGATCAACAAAATTAAGTTTAAACAAATCTTCTACCCAGTAGCTTTGGATTAGACAATGCGCACAAGGAGACTTTATAAACATGGTACCTATGTATTGAACATTCAATAGCTTTGGATATATGCACATATTGGAAGAAGCATATGTGCTAAATTTGGTTTATCCTGTATCTTAGTTGATCTAATAGAGTAAATGAGACTTCTTTCTATGCGTGATTATGAACCCCTTTGATGGAGTAATGATGACAGATTTCTGCTTTGTGATAAGTTATTATTTCTACATTGAAATTCTTCCTTAGAGATTAGTATTAAATTTTCATAAGTTCTTAAATGGAGTTTAGTTACTTTAAATATCTAATATGGAGAATTTGTAAAAAGTAAACCAATATCAAATTATTCAATGTGCTAGTACTCGAGAATCTATTTTTATGTAATGATTACTTGACCGTGCCAATCTCTTCACGAGTAGCATTGGAATACAAATATGAGAGTTTGAAGATAGCTAGGACTCAAAATTTTCCATTTTGAAGTGTTAGATGGATATTGAAAAGAAGGAAACTCAAACCTAGCATGTAATATATTGCAATGATTCTGAAATCTTTCATTATTGAAAAGTTATGTGTTGACTGCATGTTGCTTCAATGTTTGGTTACATCACATGAAATAATTATTGCATATCATGTCCTTAGAAAAATAATTAAGATACTCAAACAAACATTGGAAATTACACTAAACTTTGAACATATAATTGAATCTTTGTAGCAATGTTTGGTCATAAACTGTTGCCCAATTTGGCTGAAATGCTTGGCTATAGATTGGCTAGACTTGTCTATTGCAATACATATTTTCATGCATATTGATCAATTCTAGAAGATGTTAGGAATATTATGTTATAGACTTTTTAAGGCAATGTTGCTCTCATATATATTTGACTGTGTGATTATTTTATCCTTCATCCTATTTACCATATTAGTTTGGGATGGTTTTATGTGACATATCTAATGACACCACTTTATGAGTTGCTTCTGATGGTTACTTATACATTTCACATGCATATATGAAGGTTGTGGTGTGAATTGGAAAAAAGGATGATTAATTTATTTTGATTATTATAAGCTGGATCCTAATCTAATTATGTGATTTTGTGAGTTTCAAAGTGGCTAGGAATGGTTTTAGGACATGATATTGTTTACCACACAATTCCATTACCTTTCTCATAATTTTTCTTGTTTAGTCTTCCTTAATGTCGGGCTGAGTATCTTTCATGTCAAGAAACATTTCGAGGAAGCTTAACAGCTTCGTGGTAGGGTGGTAAAGCACTCCTACAATACTCTTGCCTTGTGTTCTTAGAAAAGTTCTAGAGCTTCTATCAAAATGGTTGACATAATCGGTACATCATGGTATTCTAGTAACGAAATTATAGTTTCTTTTTTATTTGAGCATATATGTACATGTATCATTTATGTTAAAGTTAATGATAGTTAATCAACTACTGTTGACTAGTCAATATTTCTAAAATTTTAACTCGCATTGATTATTCTACATTTTATGGAGATCATTGATGTGGCATTGGTTTTCCAGGGGCGGTCTTTACATATGGTATCATAACTCTTGGTTCCACACTTGGGTGTTGAGTTCACTATGCTAGACACACAACTATAAGTCAACTAGTCTACTATATGTTGTATGAGATGATGACATGGGTTGCATATTGTGTCTCTTAGCTATGATTACTTTTTACATAGAAGGATATGATGTTCCTTATGCATGTCATGATTGTGAGATAAAAATTGCATTCCTTTAAAGATTGTCAAAATGGAAAGTTTATGGAATGACTGGTAAATTGTGCACCTTATATGTTTATGATTATATTTACTTTAAACAATGTGATGGTATAATATGTGTATTGGAGTATTAAATTTGAACTATTGAGATAGTCAATGGATGGTTGACTTTTGCACTAGGCTATGAGAGCCTACCAAATGAAGATTTGGATTGTGATAGCAATGAAAAATGTCTTTTTATTATGTAATTGACTTGTGATGCACATGTGGTGCAAGAATTTATTTCCATTTCATGCCAAATTTATGAGGTTCATTGATTAACCTAATATAATAAGTAGGAAGAATATGGATTTCATTGTATTGCATGTTCCATTATGCATTTAGAAATGTGTGATTATCAAGATAAATTGCATGTGATGCATGAGAAGTTTGGTTATGTTCTTATCAACCTTTGGATGCAAGGTGTCGTTAAACATCTACTCCCTCTTGGTGACTAGTGAGAATCATTGTATTTTAAGTGAATTAGGTTTTCATTTTATTATGTTCGGTTTCATGAACTTGGATGTGATGAAGGACTAGCTTGAAATTATATGTTCTTTATGACCACCAAGCCACCAATTTCTTATGTGACCTATTTACTGTGACTCTTGTTCACTTTTATTTTGGTTATGTATCTCCTTTTTGGACTTTGGCTTGAGAATTATGAATCTTGTTTTCAAGATTTCTTTGATCTTGAGGTGGCTAGGGTGTGTGTGTATTTTTGATGATGCTGGTCCTATGATTTGGAAGTGATGCCATGTATGATGTTCATTGTGGAGTGTTGATAGGATGTATAAGGGAGTAGATTGTGGAGAACATGCCATTCTTATATGTGAAGAACAATCATATATGTGATAAATTAGTTTCAAAAGTAATCAAATAGCCTTGCTATGATGACTATACCCTATGAAAGGAATAATCATAAGTGTTCTCTTTAATAAAATCAAATTTGTTGAACATCTCAATGTAGAGCAATGTTGAGATGTGTACTCTCCTTCATGGTTGGGTGTAATGTAGCAATTATGGGAAAGATAGATGGATACTTCATGTTTAGTTTCTTTTATCTGCTAGTTCTGTAGAATGGATACATGTTATTTTTGTTTCTTCTATTGTTAAATCTAGCTTTATAAGTGCTTGGCCAAGCCATTTGGTTTCCCAGATAATGCATATGTGTGTACGTGGCTATGCTTATTTGGTTTTACTACATATGTGTAGATGTGTAGTTTTATTTTTATTCCCTGCTATATTCTGTGATTAGGCTACTAGGTACATGGTAGCATGTAGTGTGTTTCATAGCCGCACTAGATCCATCTGACCCATCTTGTTCCGGGGAGCCAGGCTTTTCATGCTAGGGTTGGGAATTCTTCATCTCAGGAAGAATACAAGGGGAGTATTCACTCTGTGGTTGGTGAGGTTAAAGTTCCTAGAATCATTTTTTATGTTAATATTTTTTATTATTTTGGAAATCTTACTCTTTCAATGTGGATGTTGAATGTGGACAAACAGGGAAGGGTAGAAGTGTTGCTTTCATTTTCCACTCTACCTGCCAATGTAATACTGGCACTACAAAAATTCTTTGGCCAAAAGTATGTGCATATGTTATTGATATTCTTGCCCATTTTTCATCTCCCTACCACATCCATGGTTATGGCTACTTGGACATATGTGGGAAGTAGTATGTTTCATGGTTACACCAGATACCTCCTACTTTTTTTTGCACTGTTGGGCATTGTCATGGATTGCACAGAAAGTACCTGTGGTATTGTGAAAGCATTTTCAAATTGTAAATTCTACGTGTTATGTAGGATCCCAAGGAAGTGCATTTTGTATTATTATTGGGCATTGCAGGGTTGGGCATTCTATGTGTTAGGTAGAATCCCATGGAAGTGTAAGGCTTCATGGTTGGGCAAGAAATCACCTCAACCATATTTTATATGTGATGATTAAATGGTATGAAGGCCATACATCACAACTTGTGCTTATATGTTGGTTAAGCACACTATGGTGATGAGATGGGCTTGAGGGCCTAAGGTCACTAAATTGATAAAAATTGGACTTACCGGTCCTTGTAGGTGATTGGTGAGCATACCTAGATGATTAACTTAATGGTGTTGATCATATGGTAGATGGAATTGCACTTGTATTATGTGCTTATTGTTCCATGTCCGACATGTAGGTCAAGATTTTTCTATGATGCCCATTGAGGTATGATTCTTTAAAATTATACTTCGTGTATTTTTTAAATCATGCATTTTGATGGATGGATGACATGTAGGTCAACATCCTTGGATAATTTCATGTGTTACATTTTTAAATGGGTAATTTTTTGTTAATACTTGATTATGGCAATGAAATAGATGTTAACTAAACTATGGTTTTTCTTGATTATTTTTGTGTTTCTTGCAATTGTTGATGTGGAAATTGTTTAGTAGGACATGGTTCTTACATAAAGTTTGACATGCAGGTCAACTTCTTTAGTATATTCATGTATGTCATATTCATGTGATGATATGATGTGCTCGACAATTTGGTTGATAATTTGCTTATGAAATGTAATGATTATTGCACCTATCATTTTGACATGTAAGTTGGAAGTAGAATTAAGTTTTATAATTAATTGGAAGATATTGTATCTACTAGTTGATTGAACTATTTGTAGTCAACTTTTGAGTAACTTGACTTGACTTTTTGGCCTATGTGGCAAGTGTATGGAAATGTTGTCTTCCTATGAGAATGAAAAAAGGGTACGTATAGATCCTTCTTTTATTTATTTATGGAAATATATTGCAATGGTGTTATATATATGTGTGATGAACCACCATGTGTGTGAATTCTACATTATAGAAATTTCTTGACTCATTTTATTTAGTCAACTTGTTTATGAACAACAATCGATGATTTGGTTGTTTGAGTTATGTGTTTTGGACTCTTAGTCGATATGTTGTTAGATATAGACTTGGTAATTATGTATTTGACTTACACCTTTGGTCAACATATCTAACTGGGATTTGGGTTTATTATCTAATGATGAAGCACTTGGGTTCAATGTTGTGTGATACATTTGACTATGTGGCCTTTATATCATTCATTTACTTATCATAGCGGTTGGATACATGTCATTAGTTTTGAGCTAAATGATGCATTATGATGTAAATACATTTGGATGTCAACTTTTGCAAGCATTTAGATGCATAATGATGATTAAATGTTAATGATTAAATTGATGGAGTTATATGTGCATGTAATTATATTTTATATTGAATCAAATGATGATGAATTAGATGTAATGGGATTGCATTATTTGATTATGTTTCATGGACATTGGCCTAATCATGTGGACGATTACTCACTTAGCAAACACCATGTGTCAAATGTTACGTATGGTACATATGGTGCACATGGTATGAATGGTTTATTATTTATGTTACTCTTGATCAAGGGGTGATTAAATATGAGTTTAAAGGAAAACATTGACTCTTGGTGGTTATAATTGAATACTTGTCTCCTTGAGCTACTAACATTGGAATGAGTAAAAGGTATTGTGAGTGTAGATGAATAAGTATGGCAGGAAGTGGATATGGAGTACCTAATGGCAAGGTCAAATCCACTTGATGCCAAGGTATGATAAGTAAGCACAAGTATGTGTTTGGTATCATGTGATTTTAATGTAATATGTTACTTAATTTTAAGATTTCTTGAGATAAAGAAGTAATTGATTTGATATTCCTTGGGTATTTGATTGATTTGTGATGTATGATGGACTAATATTTGGTGTTGTTCCTATAATGCAACAGAAGGAATGACACATCATAAGAAAGGGGGAATATTGTCGGAGAGAGGTAGCCTAACCTTGTAAATGTTGGAAATACAAATGGGAAATGTATACTTTTAAGACGGGGGTGAATCAGAAGTAACTAGTCTTTAACTAATAAAACTTTTAACTTTAAAGCAATGCATGCATTAACATATTGAAATATCATGTAAAGTAAATGTATCCACATAAACACTTGACACCAGATATGATTACCCAGAAACCCTCCAATGAGAAGGTAAAATTGGGGTGGGGATGACACCCACAACTCCTCACTACTGCAGCAATAAAGTTTACCTATTAAGGTTACATAGTTTCACCACTTTCATGATCTACCCTGTGAAAAGCCTGCCCTATTAAAGGCTTACAAAGGATTGTTAGATCCTGCCCTTTTACAAGATTTTAACACCCTGTTAAAAGTGTGCCTGGCTAAAGGACTTTAGAACACTCACTTGGAATGTCACCATGTTAAAGGATTTTACAATGACTCTTAAATCAACCTTAGTCCAAAGGATTTCACCCTACTTATATAGTTGTTAGAAATTAGTAGTAGAATGTTTGATCTAATAACTTACAACCTTGTCTTGCTGATTTCATATCACAATTTTGTCCATCTTGATCCTCTTGATCTGTTGTATTAATGTTGTATAGTCTCTCCTCTATTTTGCAAACTGATTCTGCAATTCTTTCACACTTCTAAGTCACCTTGTATGCTTTCTGATCAATTCACCCCTTTCACTTACTTCAATTCTTCCCTTTCATATACACACACTCATACATTTGTTCACACATACATACTAAATTATGGATTTTTCATCTCCCCTTAAAAAGACTTTGGTGGCTTAGGGTTAGGTATGAATCTATGACCAAGATTCATTCATTTTTCTCGCTCAAATCCTTCAATTTTTCTAATTGGTTGCATGTTGATCACATATGGAATCCAAATAGATTTGATCTTATCTTTAAATTTTTGAGATCTATCCATAAGTCAGCTCAAAAATGGTTTATATAGTTGTTTGTACCATCACAAATAACTAGGTGCATTTTGTGTTACTCGGCACTTGATATTATTGATGCTCATCACTTACTATAATTCTGTCTTGCTCAGCACTTGAACTTACTTAGCATCAATTGTTTACTCGGCACTTGAATTGCTTGGCACATGAGTGACTTGGTACTTATTTCAACTCAACATCTTTACATATTATACTCGGCATATGTTACTAGCTCAGCAAGAGCTTTCTAAATATCTTAAGTGTGTTGACACTCAATTGTAAAAACCCAATCTGAGATCAACAATCTCCCTTTTTGACATGAGTGTCAAAAAAAATTAACTATACATAAAAAATCTAATTCCTCAAGTATAATATATATATACACTTTGGCATATGTACAAGACTTCAAAATTTTCAAAACTCTATAATACACTCATATACCTCAAAATTTTGTAACTCCCCCTAAGTTAATGTGCTCATTCTATATCCAAAATTTCTTCTCTTCTCTAAGTGGATTTGATTCATGTTGATACTCTTTGTCTTCAAAATTTCTAACACTTTGTTTCTGTCTGATATACTCTATTTTTTTTGATCTTTTGTTGATTGCTTTCTCCCCCTTTCATATTTGTCTCCCCCTTTTAATACCTCATCTTTTGCTAATTATTTGCTCTCCCCCTTTCATTTTTGTCTCCCCCTTTTAATACTTCTCCCTCTTGAATATTTCTCCCCCTTTTTGACACTGATGTCAAAGGGTCTATACACCGATTGTGTATTTGTCCAACAAGTTTTTGTGAACTCCCATTATGATCTTTAAGGCAGCATCTCAGTTGTCTAATGCAACATCTAAGGACTTGATCTGGATGGTTGTTGCTGCTACAAGATGAACTAGTCCATCCAATGTTGAAAGATTGGGATCTTTCTTTAACATTGTTTTTGCATATGCTAGTTCTTTCTGGAGTATTTTCATATGGGGGGTAAGGGAGGCTTGTATGTTAATCAACTTGGCTCTTATGCTAGCCTCTTCTATTGTTAACAAAGCTAGTTGGTTATGTGTATGAAGCATTGAATGAAAGTGCTTCTCACTTTGAGTTGGACTTCGAGGCAGTTGCATGCCTGAAATCTTCAAATTCCTTTCTAGACTCAAAATTTTGTGGCTTGTCTCTTGTGTGAAGAGTGTGGGGTCACACAATTTTGTGTACAATGAGAATATGTTCTCAAGTACTTTCTTTACTTTTTCAATTTTGTTAGCCAACTCAACTTGTGATAGTGTTATTCCACTAGATATCTTCTCATTGACTTTTCCTTGAAATTTCTTTTCAAACCATTCCATGAGTTTAACATTGGTTTTCTGGTCTTCATTTGTCACCTTTTCAACAATCTATGATAGTTGTTCCAATATAGGCTTTGATTCATCGGGTGTTTGCAAGTTGAAAGCATCCAAAAAGATGTCTTTGATCTCCTAAAGTGCTTGCCTTTGTTTATACTCTTTCCTGAGTATCTCTTGATTCTTCTTTCTTCCCAATGCTTCTTGCATGATATGAATCTGATCTATGGTCATTGTTTCATAATCATATTTTGGTATCACTATGTCTTCATCTAACAGTGCATCACCATAGTGAAATACCTTAGCAACTTTTGTTGAGCTGGAGCCTGGTGCCAAAATTTGTAATGGTATTACATTAGTGCTTAGCCTTTGAAGGACTTTAGTAGGAGTGTCAGTTGTTGGTTAATTTTCCAATGTCTGAATGGCTTCTTGCTCCTTCTCCTTGGGTATTTCCTTTTCTTCATCAAATCTTCCTTGATCAATTACAATCAATTGTGGTGCACCTTGTGTTTGTGCAATAGGTACAGAAACATCTATTTGTCCTATTTGTTCTTTTGTTGGCTCCTTTTTTGCTGCAGTCTGAGTTTCATCAACTTTTGTAGTAGTGTCAACCTTTGTGGATTTATCCTCTATTTGCATCAATGCTTGAGTACTGGTAGTTGTGAGGATGCCAGTAGGTGGTTCTTGTGTGTTCATTATTTCCCTTGTTATGTCAGCTACAGCCTTTTGTAGTTCATCCACACTAACCAATACAGGATTCTCACATAGCCTTGCTTGTAATGTGGATTGGTCAAGTATCTTTTTCAAATTCTTTGTAGTTAATGGATTGATGTTCTAAAATCTTTCACTATTATGGTCTTTTTATTTGTTTCATGTCATGTGGAGGGATCATGGTTGGCAATTGTGAATCTTCCACATTTTGTTCTACTTGTTGCTCATCAACTGTTGTCACCTCATCTTTCTTTTGTTTTGTCTCCTCCATTGTAGTGTCTTCTTTCTCTTTTGTTGTTTCTTCCTCCTTTTCCTCACCTTCTTCCTCATTATTCCTTCCCTCAAAGGGATCTACTTCTCCTTCCTTTACAGTTATTAAACCATATATTAATCTCCACATTTGTGTGGATTTCTTCACTACATCCTCAATTTTATTTTGAAAAATGTTCAATGCCCTATAATTTGGTGCAAATCTACTACCATATTTCTTATTTGCCTTAGTTATTTGTCCTTTTGATAATTTTGGCATCACTTGTGCCAATGTAGATTCTCTTATTTCTTTCTCCATATTTAGGGAATAGTGCCATTTATTCTTAACAATTGTATATAAATCTTTGGGCATTGTGTTATCAAATTCAAGAGGGGTGTTCTTGAATTTTTCCATCATGGCATATACTGACTCTTCAACCATGTTTTGGTCTTCTCTACTAAGTTTACCAAAATCAACATTTTTCAAACCAATCAAATCTGCATTATCTCTAACATTATCACAAATGTTTTCAAGATCAGATTTGGGAGCATGACTTACCATTCTGAATTGGCTTGTGTCCTCTAATTATGTCTTCTCATCATCTGACTCTAGTTGTGCTACATATTTTTTCTTAGTTTCTTCTACATAGGACCAGTCTGCTTAGTTACCTTGGTTTTCTCTTTGGTTTTCTCCTTAGCTTTTTGTGTAGTGGCTCTGGTTGTCCGAGCTGTAGGCTTTGTTGCACTAGGCTTTGCAATCTTCTTTTCCTTAGGTTGTGCAACTAGTTTTGTTTTGGCCTTTCTCTTCTTTTCTTGTGGCTTGGCTGGTGCTTCCTTAGCATCTTCTCCCTTGGCACCTTCTTCTTTCTGATCCTCACCCATACCTTGGGTCAAGGCAAGAGGTTCTTGACCTTGTACCTCTTCTTCCTCTTCTTCTTCTTCATCATCTTCTCCATCATTTCCTTTTGCAACTTCCCCAAATTTAGCTTTTAGCTTCTTCACCATTTTGTCTTTCTTCTTCAAAGTTAAGGTTTTCTTTAATTCCATTTCAACCTTAGATTTCACAACATCATAGTTACCAAAAAATTTAGTAGTTTTAACAACTTCTTCAACAAGAAGTGCAGTGATAGTAGTTGAAACTTCATCAATGTTTATTTCATATCCTAGAGGCCTTAACCATCTAACTTTAGGTATTGCAACCTAGATGAAGGTGTAGTCTATGTCTACTAGAAAGAATATATCATTGTAATATTTCTCCACTAGGGAAACAAGAATTCTCAACCCCTATTTCATGGACTGCTTGAAATCTTCAAAATAAGTAGTCATCACTGACTCAAAATTCTCTCCCATTTGCTCAATATACTCATTGATTTGCACAATAATTGACCTATTGGTATTCCATCCTACTCTACCAAAAGATGAGAATTCATTTTGAACATAGAAAAATATAAAAATCAGTATTGAAGCAAACTTACATTGAGCACTTTTAGATTTCCGTATTGCTCCTAGGTTTTCAATTATTTGTTGCAACTGGAGTTCTACAAGATCATAGGTATGATCTTTCTTGACTATCTTGTAGCCTACATCAACTTCTATACATGGAACACTATACATTTGGCTTGACTAATAGAATTTATGTGATATTACTCTAACAACAAAGTCAAGAAGTGGATCTGAAATAATGTCAATAGTCATCCCTCGCTTGTTCCACTTGGTTCTTCTACTTCGCTTAATTACCTCTTTCAAATCACTCCTCAATGTATTAGGTCAATCTAGAGTTGGGTATCTAGTAACCCTATGTATAATCCTCTTTGAAATTTTGATAGGTCCTCCTTCTAGCCATAGACATCCATCATGTATCTTACTTAGAACAATCTTGATCCATACAATTTTGAAGACTATTGGAAAATCTAGGGCATGAGTTAAGCCCTTCCTCTCTACGATTTTGAATTCCTCCTTCAACACTCCATTTTTGCATAATCTATCATATGCTTGTCTAATTTCCATCTCTCCAATCCCTCCTTCCTTGTAGTTATAACACTTCCTCACATCTTGAACCATAACAACCTTGGGCGAAATGACAGATAATGCACATGTTGGGTCATTCTTGTATGCAACTTCTAGTATGGAACTAAAATCTAGTTGTTTTACTTTATTGCTTACTAACAAAACTTCAAATGGTTCCTTCTCCTTTACATTCTTAGAACTCGAGGCCATTTTGCAAACTAGGGTTTTAACAAATATGTAAACTATGTAGCTCAAGAGGTTATGAAGACCTTTGAAATTGTTGAACTAACGCTCAATCCTTGCTAAGATTCGTGCAAATTCTTCATTCTTGTTTGCAAATCACTTCTTCACTCTACTCACTCTTGCTCTTTGTTTGTAATGACCAAAAATGTATGAAATTTTCCCTTATACCCTTTCAAAATATAGCATTTATTGCATGGTACATGTATGGTTGTAAACTCGACTTCAATGCAATTTTTGTTTCACTCAACATTCACTGATTTTACCATCACTTGGCAGCTATTAGAATTACCCTTACTCGGCACCAGTAGAAATTTTCCTCACTTGGAAACTACTACTAACTCATCTTTCACTGACTTTGGCTAATAGCTTGACACATACTAGGATTTTACTCGGCAATTGAAGAGAATTTTTCACAGTCGGTAGTAAGGTGAAAACCTAAAGATTTGACATTGGATTTTCCTTATTATCTTGAATCTTTCTTCATGCTAATACATATTTTTCATTACTAACTTATTTTGGAACTGACGTATGATAAAACATTCAAATATCAGTCCCACATACCTCCTTTTGCTTAGTTTGATGAGATGCGACCACTTGACCTATTAGGTGAAGTGATCCCTTCATTTGACATGCAGCATCCATCTTTCTTCCTCCATGTTTTTTTCAGTTCTCCTCTGATGTACTCAACATCTACCTTGCCTTTTCCTTTGTTGAATTATGAGTTAGGTGCCTTTGTCCTTGTTGGGCAATGCTTGTTGATATGATTAGTCTTCAAATAGCTAAAATATGTAGTTTGACTCAACCATCTATTGTAGTTACCGCTGAAGTGTGTTCTTATGCAATTCTTAGGGATGTGTCCATAGTCTTGACAATAATGACAACTATATCTTGTATTGTAATCCTAGTTATAGGAATTTTCATAGCTTCTTCCCTTCATTGACTTGTTTGATGACCATGTGGACTTGGATCTGCATTCAAAGGCTCTATGTCCAAACTTCTGAAAATTGTAGCATTATCCTTCAAATTTTGGTGCATGCATGGTTTTGGTTCTGCATTCATGTGCCTGATGACCTTTTTTGTTGCACTTGTGACAATGAATCATGTTCTTTGGCTTAGCAATCTAACTATCATTCTTGTTCCTGCAAACATTAGTTGTATGTCCTTTCTTACCACAATGATGATAGGTAATTTTAGAATTCTTACCTTTATTATTTCTTTCCTTAGCAGCTTTGGATGATTCTCCTACTTCAGTGCTTGTGTAGCCCAATCTTGATGTGTCTTTACTAGATCTAGGGGATTTCAATAGTTGCTCAAAGTACTTGATGGCTTGTTGAAACTTTCGGCAAACTCATTTTCTATTTTTAGGTCACTCTATAGTTGTTCATTCTGCAACTTCAATGTAGTTGTTTCAATGTCCTTGACATTCAACTAATTATGAGCATTCATCATTTGGCTTAGGGTGTCCAATTGCATGTTTGAGATCCTGGATAACTCTACTAACTTCTCTTCCAATCTATTTGCCAAAACTCTTTTGTCTTCTTCAATCATGGCCTTGTCTTCTATAGCTTTCTTCTTTTGTTTAGTCACTTTACATAGTAGTATAGCTTGTGATTCTTGTTCCAACTTGAGATTTCTGATTTCCTCCACTTGTTCTCTATTCTTTTCCATGAGATGTACAATTGCTCCATCAAATTCACAACAATTACCATCTGCAAATAACTTTGTGGTGTCAATCTCTTTATATTGTGTGTCATTTTCTACCATAGTAATCTCTTTCCTTCTCTTCAGTGAACTTCTCAAGGCATCTCTAGCTTCATTCAGTTGTTGTAGTAAGAGATGTATCTCAATCTCCTGATTCTCAGTGGTCTTTTCCTTGTAAACTTCCATTTCAAGATCTTCTCTCCAAGATGTAAGGCTTCTCCTGATGAGAACTTAGCTCTAATACCAATTGTTGAAAATACAAATGGGAAATGTATACTTCTGAGAGGGGGGTGAATCAGAAGTAACTAGTCTTTAACCAATAAAACTTTTAACTTTAAAACAATGCATGCATTAACATTTTGAAATATCATGTAAAGTAAATGCATCCACATGAACACTTGACACCAGATATGATTACCCAAAAACCCTCCAATGAGAAGGTAAAACTGGGGTAGGGATGACACCCACAATTTTTCACTACTACAGCAATAAAGTTCACCTGTTAAGGTTACATAGTGTGACCACTTTCATGATCTGCCATGTAAAAGGCCTACCCTATTAAAGGCTTACAAAGGATTGTTAAATCCTACCCTGTTAAAAGTGTACTTGGCTAAAGGAATTTAGAACACTCACTTGGAATGTCACCTTGTTAAAGGATTTTACAATGACTGTTAAATCAACCTTAGTTCAAAGGATTTCACCATGTTGATACAGTTGTTAGAAAATAGTAGTAGAATGTTTGATCTAATAACTTACAACCTTGTCTTGCTGATTTCATATCACAATTTTTCCCATCTTGATCTTCTTGATCTATTGTATCAATGTTGTATAGTCTCTCCTCTATTTTGCAAATTGATTATGCAATTCTTTCACACTTCTGAGTCACCTTCTATGCTTTTTGATAAATTCACCCCTTTCACTTCCTTAATTTCTTCTCTTGAATACACACACACTCATACATTTGTTCACACATACATACTAAATTACAGAGTTTTTGTCTATCCTTAAAAACACTTTGGTGGCTTAGGGTTAGGTATGAATCTACAACTAAGATTCATTCATTTTTCCCACTCAAATCCTTCCATTTTTTTGATTGGTTGCATGTTGATTGCATAGGGAATCCAAAAAAATTTGATCTTATCTTCAAAGCTTCAAGATCTATCCATAAGTCGGTTCAAAAATGGTTTACATAGTTGTTTGTGCCATCACAAACAACTAGGTGCATTCTCTGTTACTCGACACTTGATAATATTGATACTCGGCACTTGAATTTACTTAGCATCAATTGTTTACTCGGCACTTGAATTGCTTGGCACATGAGTGACTCGGCACTCATTGCAACTCGACATCATTACATATTATACTTGGCATATGTTACTAGCTCGACATGAGCTTAGTAAATATCTTAAGTGTGTTGACACTCAATTTTCAAAACCCAATCTAAGATCAATAGTAAAACTATAGAATGGTAATGAAATTCACACATGCATGTAGTAGATGCTCTTGAAATGATTATTACACGTGTTTAATTTAAAATGTGTGTCATATTCCTTTACTTTTATTTCAATTATGTGATAATATAATCCATGAAAAATATTGCTTCCATGAGAGTGTGTGTTGATTTTCCTTAGATGGAATTCTACTTTGAGATTAGATCTTAAATATTAAACTCAATTTGACCTGGTTAAGTACATGAAAGTCAATATTGTCGGTAGAATTGAATTCAATACATGCATTATTATGAATACTAGAAGTTATATTATTGATTGTTACAATATGGAAATTTTAAAATTCTATGGATATGATTGTAAGTTTAAACATATCAGCATCAGGGACAATGCATTTTCTTAGTGGGAAAGGATGTCACAACTTGTCTTATCTTATCCTAGTAAATCAGAATTATTGTTGCCACTTGGGTTTTTCCATGATTTTGTCTTTTCTAAAATTATTAAATGGAAACTAATTTTGGATTGATTCATTGGAATGCAAGAATTAGTTACAAATTTCTTGCCGGCCACTATCCTCATTTATTCTTTTTATAAATTGGTGTTGGGGGATAATGGGGGGCAGTTATGGGGCGGCTCAAGGAAAAACGGTAAGCTATGGCCATAAAGGAGAAGACAAAGAATTGGAGGTGGTAGAGAGTGGAAAAGACCACAAAGGAATGGAAGGAAAGTTTGGGGAAACAAGTTCAGGTAGGGAGTTGGTACCAACAATCTCAAGCACCAGATTCATTCTCGTCTTGATTAAGTGTATGTATACATGTGTAAGATTTTTAGAAATGTTGGGGATTCATCTAGCATTCGAGATTGGACTCTGTTTTTGTTGAACTTATCACTAATATGATTTTCTTGTCTTCTCTATGTATGGAAGCAATAGACATTAGTGGGGTTATTCTCAAGCTACATAAATCTTTAAGCCACCTTATGAGATTCTTGACTTAGCCAAAGATTTAGCAAAACCAATCTATCAATGATTTTAGTTTTATATATGAAACATAATTATTTAGGTAGAAATATTGAAATCATGTGTTTTTTGAGCTATATCCCATGTGATAGGTAGCTCAAAACATTTATTAATAATAATAATAAAATTCAATGAACCAGGCTTGCACAAAATGAACATCTAAATGGATCTCAGAGCTGCATTTCACCACTATGTGTAGATTTTGCATAGAACAACCAAAAACTTTATTAATGGAACACATTCTAGAAAAGGCTCTTATTGTTATATTGTATCAGTGTTTCCTTGCCTTATCCTCTAATCAACAAAATCAAGTTTAAACAAGTCTTCTACCCAATAGCTCTAGATTAGACAATGCACACAAGGAGACTTTATAAACATGGTACCTATGTATTGAACTTTCAACAACTTTGGATATATGCACATACTGGAAGAAGCATATGTGCTAAATTTGGTTTATCATGTATCTTAGTTGATCTAACAGAGTAAATGAGACTTCTTTCTATCCATGATTATGACCCTCTTTGATGGATTAATGTTGATAGATTGTTGCTTTGCAATAAGTTATTATGTCTACATTGAAATTCTTCCTTAGATATTAGTATTAAATTCTCATAAGTTCTTAAATGGAGTTTAGTTACTTTAAATATTTTGATATGGAGAATTTGTTAAAAGTAAACCAATATCAAATTATTCAGTGTGCTAGTACCTGAGAATTTATTTTTATGTAATGATTACTTGACTGTGCCAATCTCTTCATGGGTAGCATTGGAATACAAATATGAGATTTTGAAGATAGATAGGACTCAAAATTTTCCATTTTGAAGTGTTAGATGGATATTAAAAAGAAGGAAACTTAAACCTAGCATGTAATATATTGCAATGATTCTGAAATCTTTCATTATTGAAAAGTTATGTGTTGACTGCATGGTGCTTCAATGTTTGGTTACATTACATGAAAGAATTATTTCATATCATGTCCTTAGAAAAATAATTAATATATTCAAACAAACATTGGAAATTTAGCTAAACTTTGAACATATAACTGAATCTCTATAGCAATGTTTGGTCATAGACTGTTGCCCAATTTGGCTAAAATGCTTGGCTATAGATTGGCTAGACTTGTCTATTGCAATACATATTTTCATGCACATTGATCTATTCTACAAGATGCTAGGAATAATATGTTATAGACTTTTTAAGGCAATTTTACTCTCATATATATTTGACTGTGTGATCATTTTATCCTTCATCTTATTTACCATATTAGTTATGGGGTGGTTTTATGTGACATATATAATGATGCCACTTTATGAGTTGCTTATGATGGTTACTAACATATTTCACATGCATATATAAAGGTTGTGGTGTGAATTGGAAACAAGGATGATTAATTTATTTTGATTATTATAAGTTGGATCCTTGTCTAATTATGTGATTTTGTGAGTTTCTAAGTGGCTAGGAATGGTTTTAGGACACGATATTGTTTACCACACAATTCCATTACCTTTCTCATAGTTTTTCTTATTTAGTCTTCCTCGATGTTGGGCTGGGTATCTTTCATGTCAAGAAAGATTATAGGGAAGCTTAACAACTTCATGGTAGGGTGGTAAAGCACTCCTACAATATTCTCACCTTGTGTTCTTAGACATGTTCTAGAGCTTCTATCGAAATGGTCGACATAATCGGTACATCATGGTATTTTGCTAACGAAATTATAGTTTCTTTTAGAATTGAGAATATATGCACATGTATCATTTATGTTAAAGTTAATGATAGTTAATCAACTACTATTGACTGGTCAATATTTTTGAAACTTTGACTCACGTTGAGTATTCTGCATTTTATGGAGATCACTGACATGGCATTGGTTTTTCAAGGGCAACCTTTACAAATTAGCTATTTTTAAATAATAAAATATTTTTTTAAATATGTAATATAAAGTTTTCTATTTTTTTATAATATATAAATTTTGGAATTTTATTTACTAACTTGAGATTTCTAACAAACCATCAATCTCACTTCTGAGAAATTTTGGGAAGTCATACTAGTAATATAGTATGTAATCTTTGTACATTCAACTTCAATACACTTCTATTGTATATATTTTTTTCCATTTAACATTTAATAAAAATATCATATTCAATAATTTCCCTAACATTTGATTTCCTTGGTTATGTTGTCTTTGCATTTAGATTTTTAGATACTCACTTTATTTATTTAAAATATTTGTTATACTTTCAAGTTAAGTACCTATTTGTGCATCTCTTGCACCTCCTATTGGTGCAAGTGCTAATCTATAGGCTTTCTTCTAGAATTGCATCCCATGGGAATTATCTCACACTTATAAACAACTGTTACAAAATAATTTGCAGATGATGGTTTCAGTTTATTACAGTTCCTTGATAACCTTCAATAAGAGGACAATAAGTGCTAGCATTGCCAATATTTGTAGTTGCTTGTTTATCTATTCATACCACATTAATTATAAGGATGGTGTGAGGATGAGACTTTTACACCTACCAATTAGAATTTATTGAAAATTCTTAGATGTCTTTTCACCAAATTAATTCTTTGACAAAAAGCCTCAATTGTTAGATGTATTTCCACTAAAGTAAAAGTTCGATGAATGAATGAATGAATATGATTTTAATGACATCCATGAGACCACATCAGTCTATGAGGCCAACAGAATGTGCTAAATAGATTCCATATTTCTTTCCATTTCCAATCTTCTAATATCAATCTAAATCAAGAAGTCCACCGTTTACTTAATACTGTCAACCTCAAACAAATTATGCATGTTGACCACCTTTTTTGTGCAATTATAGTATATTCAGATGTTGTCATAAGTTGTGCACTTAGAGATAAAATGCCATTCTATTTCAATAGCTCCCGTCTTACAAAACACACATATCCTCTCCTCCCAAACCTTCTTAGGCCTCTTCTATTTTCCTATCTCACATCTGAGGTGTTGGGATCTAGTCCTCAACTAAGCCAATAACAACCTTGCCTTACCTTTGATAGCAGCTCCAAGATATTCTTTCTCATCATGATCCCCTATTGGGTTGACTTCTTTAATGTAATAAGCCTTTTTTCTACCAATGTTATTATTCCACATGGCACTTTGAAACTTTTCCCTAACAAACTTTTTTATGCCTGCATTATCATTCGGACACTCATACACCTCAATGTTCTATTTATCCAAACATTTAATATTTTTCTTTATCCATTTTTTCTTCCTATAGTTAAGAGCTTCTTCTTTCACAATTTTTCACCACCGATGATCCTACATGTTTTTCGTTCTTTTTAAGTAGCTAATTAATTGAATTAACATTGAAGCCTCTAACGGAAAAGTGTTGGCTTCTGACAAAAGAATTTCATAAGGAATAGAGGATTTGACTTTGATATTTCTTGTGATTAAGTGTTTTTGAATTCTCTCTATTTGCCTCCAACCACACTTTGATATGTTGCCCCACCACCCCCTCCCACACCTTGCAGGTATAAAAAACCACCAACCTGACCAACAAATTGAAAAGAGTCTTCTTAGTTTTCCAATCTCATAGTTCTGCTATCCTACATCTATTCTAAAGAAAAAATAAAATTTTCCAACCCCCTTGAGTCATTTTCACTCCACATGTCTCCCAACTAAGTTTATGATGAAAATCAATCCCAAGGTATTTGTAGTCTTTCATGATTTCCAATGGGTTTTCTTCAAAAATAAATGCAGTATTCTCTTCTTTTCTCTTTATAGAGAAAATCATGACTTTGGTTTTGGAGATATTCACTTGCATCCCAAATTCATGGCAAAAAATTTCTAAGGCCCCTAATTGATCTCTTAATCCTTGAGCCATTTTTGCTATCAAAATAAGGTCATCCGCATACAAAGAAGCTATTACTTTATTTTTCAATTAATTTCACAATTTAAACATTCAAATGATCTCTTTCTCTTGAGAAGGCTAATTACATGTGAAGAAACTATGGACATTTAAAATATTAGAGAACGAGGAGACGAGAACTCCTCTTTAACATTGAAAAAGAATAGTTGCAAAAAGTCACAGCCTTGTACGATGCCATCATGCAACTACTTGCAAGCCAACTTCCCCATTTTCGGAACACAATTTTTGATGAGTAGCTCTAGTAATCCCACTCATGTCATGGTGTGTGGGGAATATTCAATAAATGGTTGACTATAGATAGATTTCACTTTCCAACTTAATTTTAGATGTTAACTTCTTCTTTTTTTGTGTATAGTGAAATTCAAAACAATAATGGTATTTTTTTATGTATAATAAAATTAAAGCAATAATGGTCTTTCAATAAAAATAAAATCCCCTTCTTTTGCATTGTATAAGTATATTTTATTGGCTATCCTCATGTAAGAAAGGAAATAGATTTTTACATAGTAGCAATGATTTAGCATAGGTTTATGTTTATTATTAGTCACTGCATAGGACCTAATGTTTCCATTTTCTCCCCTTCCCTTGATTGCATTAATTTTTTTGATACAAAACTATATTTGAAGCTAAGGTTTTGGGGCATTATTAGTGCTGCCTTGCCAAAGGCAGAGACTAAAGTTTTCATGCTACTTTTTCCTATTAATTCATGCCTTGAAAATTGTGGAAAGCCATTTTATCCTATGCTCATTTGAAATTATTAAATTAAAGCAATATTCTTAACATTTATTTCTATTTTATGATTGGTCGCTCTAATTTTTCCAATGGTCTTTTCATTTTCTAAGATATGAAAATACACAAAATTAAGGTGATCTTTCTGGCATCGTCTTCTTCCAAGTGTCTTTACATGTGTTTCTTTGTATGCCTTGCTACTTGGAAACTCTTGCACAAGGCAACTGTAATGAATGGGGCATCTTCAAGAAACTTAATCAATAAGTTCCATTCATACATTCTTATGTTTTGATAGTGATATGTAGGCTACGGATTCTCCAGTGGATTAGGTTTTTCACCACTAAAGGCTTTTGTGACTATTTTGCATTTATTTTTTCTATGGTAAATTGAACAGTGATTTAAGCATTGTGGAGGTGAGGTCCTTCTCTTCTCGCAGGTGCTTGAGCCTTCAAGAGTTTTAACTTTGATTTATATGTGCATCTACTATGCAACTATGGTACTTGATAAAATCTATGTTGCTTTTATTATAAGATTTTAAAATAAATTCATGTTATCATCTTCATTTGGTGCAAGATGGGAATAATTTGCCTTCTTCTTGCCACCTCATTATCCATGCATCTTTTCCAGGCACTATGAAATTACACAAGAAACAATCTCAACTAGCATCTTGATAACAAATTTTTAGTATTAGATAAATGACACGAGAGTGGAGAAAATAGATTGTTTATATTGGCCATCTTGAATTCTAGCATAGTTAATGTCATTATAGATGTTCATACTCCATACAATTATCCAAAATAAAATCCTAGTTAATATCATTATTATTTGAATGTTTCTAAAGCCTTCTCCAAAAATCCATGTCAAGTTTGTTCTTTCATTGTTACAAACCGTGTGACCATGTTTCGATGAAGTTTGATCTGTTCTAATCAAAACGCAATTACAATGACTAGAAAAGTTCATTAATTGCTACATTTTGGGAGATGCTCATAAATTAATGTTTCCAAGACATCAAAAATCTCTAAGGCCAATTTGACTTTTCAATTCAATTCCCATTTACAATTGGTATCCACAGTATGCAAGACCTACTATACCTTGGTGTTTCGAAGGCACGTCTTTAGGCTTTGAGTCTTCACATGGGTTCTAAAATTGATCACTATATATCTATGACTCTTTTGTATGTGCATCTACATATAATATCTTATGAATTCTCAATAACATCATGTGTTGCATGTGGATACATATCTTAGCCTCAAGTAGGAGCATTAAGAGGGTGGAACTAAGATTTTTGCATCACAATATCATGGAGAGTGGATGTATATGGTTGGAATATCTTGGGGTGGAAGATGATACAGACCATGTTGGAAAGGATTTGTTACCAATAATAAGCTGTCAAAATGAGAGAAATGTGTTTTTAATTGATAAATGAAGTCAACCACATTTTCCCATCTATGTTAACAAATAGTTGTAAGTTAGTTATTGCATTTGTGGAGAGATCAATTTTTTTCTTCTTTTCTTCTAATTAATTTATCTCTAAGCCATCATTTATCCTATGCTCTTCTTTAATTAGAAAATAGGTTTTTTTTGGGGTAACCATCATTTCTTTGAAAATTGCTAGTGTATTTTTTCATTGATTGAGTTGCTTAATCCCCTAATGGTGGAGATCAAATTATGTCTAAATTTCTATTTGTATTGCATATTATCAATCTTGTGCTAGTTACTTGATAGTTGAAGAGAGAGAATGTAGGCACATATTGCATTTAGTTTTACCTTATTTTTCTATTTATGTCAAGGCTTATATTCATTCATAATTATAAATGGTTTTTTGGAAGTTGAGATATTGTTATTTGATATTAATAGATATGTGCTTTATCTGAACTGGTGCATACGATGCACATGCAATTAAATAGAAAATGCTTCCAGCTAAACAAACATTTTTTATATGCTTTTCTAGCCCCACCATAAATAGTCATAATTTTTGTTACAATAAATACGAACAATTATGGAGCTTTCAACTGAATTTTCTATAATAAATGTGAGTCTTAAAGAATAAACCTTGGAAATATAATCATTAAGGACAATAATAATCTAATTTTAATTATGTTATTAACTAGAATATAGTTCTATTATTAAAAAATTATAGTATAGATAAATGTTCCATTAAGTATTTATACAAATACTAATATAATATGTATATGAATAGATATAGTA
Source organism: Cupressus sempervirens (assembly GCA_028749045.1). Lineage (NCBI taxonomy): Eukaryota > Viridiplantae > Streptophyta > Pinopsida > Cupressales > Cupressaceae > Cupressus > Cupressus sempervirens. Next base: position 278,301,629 of record CM053790.1, on the reverse strand, counting down.
AAATAAAATATGTTAAAAAAAAATGTTTCAGATATATAGTTATTTTCCTCTTCAAAAATCAAACCAATCAACAAACTTGATTGATTCTATCACTTTACATAATTCAAAGTTCCTTTTCTGAAGAGAAAAGATATTGATTCTAGTGTTTTTTATGTGTGGTTTTTTTATGCTTAGTACTTTGAACTTGATATCCATGGGGTTTTAGCTTTTATGATTATGTCGATTAATAGCAGCATTATGTTCCATTTTATAGTCAATTATGGATATTAGACTAAGGTATGATAGTACCGTTAATCATGTTGCGGACATATTTTATTTTTTGAAGTTTAAAGATGGCATATGATAGACAACTGGGAGGTTACCTCTAGCTGATTGTTCAGCCCGTTTGTTACTTGGGGTCATCCCACTGCCATTTTTGGCTGCTATCTAATACTTCAAAAACAAAGGATATTGATATCTTTCTCACATCTATTTTCTCAAAACAAAGGATATTGATATCTTTCTCACATCTATTTTTAGTTATTTTCCTCTTCAAAAATCAAATCAATCAACAAATTTGATTGATTCCAACACTTTACATAAATCAAAGTTCCTTTTATCAAAACAAAGGATATTGATATCTTTCTCACATCTATTTTCTCAAAACAAAAGGTATTGATATCTTTCGCACATCTATTCTTTGTTTGATATATTTCATACATGAATTTTTTACCAAATATCTCAACCTCAAAACAATGATTTGACATATATTTTAACACAACACAATCTCCCAATTGCAGCCTATATGATAATTGACAAATGTTTCCCACCCATGTCAAAACACATCTAATAATTTTATACTCATGTTTCACAAAATAATCTCTACCTTACAATTGGCTACACCAAAAATGTCTCTTTATTGATTGTCATATTGATCTAATATAGAGCATATTAAATTAATTTAATATAGATCATATGTTGATTAATATATCAATTTAATATAGAGTATATTGATTGAATACTAAATGTATTTTGTAAACTCAAATCAAGCAACACAACACAAGATGCAATCACTAAATAAGCACTCTTTATTTGACATAGAAAGGTGGGACTTCAGTTGCAATGTAGCTCTTGTATTTTTTAATTCATTTTTCACATTCAAATTTCTTTTATTCTCATTGGCCATAGACCAATTTTCTCAGTAAACAAATTATTTTTGAAACAAAAAATACTGGAAAAATGTTGGTGACTTGAAAGATCTTCCCAATTAGGCACCGTGTTGCACAATCGTAGCCGCCATGGCAGAGAAGAGATGAGCTATAGGAAATAATAATAATAAAATCCCTTCACTCCAGAGATTATGCTACTAGTAAATAAAAATTGAATCATTTGAACAAGACAGAGAAATAAATCGTTTATGAGAGATTTCAGATTGAGAAAAAAACCAACTTCCAGAACAACAACAATCTCTATCATGCAATTAGGAGATTTCCACAATCCATGAATTATGCAGCTATTTTTTTGGGTCAGATTGTGTAGAAAGTTTTTAAACATCAACGTTTCGGATCATACTCCATGATCCATCATCAGGATGAGAGAGTGTAAGAATGCAGGATGAGATTATGTAGTTTTTTTACATTCTTACACTCTCTCATCCTGATGATGGATCATGGAGTATGATCCGAAACGTTGATGTTTAAAAACTTTCTACACAATCTGACCCAAAAAAATAGCTGCATAATCTCTATCATATTTCTAGTTCTCAAGAATTATCAATAAGCCTTGTTCATTGTATCTGACACATATTGCAAACAAAAAATCAAGAAAATTGAAATCAAAGAAATCCTAAAAGCCCTCATCTCCATAAAACTCTTGGTGACCAGAATGTTCAGGAAAGTTGGAAGTATAAAATGGAATAAATATTTTTTTCACACCTGTATCATTTTTTTTATAAATTATATTACTTTTCTTCTTTATATATAATATTTTTTATTATTTGATTATTAATAAATTAATTTTGATTAACCTATTTTAATTATGTTACAAAATAATAGTGTTTATAAATATATTTATAGTTCATAGTTATAAGTTAGTCATATTAAATTTATCGATCTTAATAGTTTCTTAAGAATGAGGAATTATTAAAAATTAATAATATTAATGTTAACATATTTTTACAATCTATATACAATTATCTTTTTTTTTCTTTTTTATTTGATTGTGTTAAAAAGTTTTGAAAAATGTACCTTTTCATTGAATTGTACTATATTTAAAAAAAATAAAATTACACAACCAAATCTAAAAGCACAATTACTAAACAAATATAATTTGACAAAAAATTTAAAAATATAACTTTTATATAATATAGCATTTGCATAATCCTAAGAGAAATGACTATTATGAAAATAAGGTTTAGCATTTTTTAAGATGTTTTTATGATTTAAGAATTAGTCTAAAGATTAATGAGCGTGGTTTTGACATATAAGTATTATAATATTTACATCCTAATAACAATAATTTTAAAACTAGAAATACAATACTTAGCCAATTACAACTACATCTTAGGTAATTCTTACCATTTTCTAACAAGATTCTAGATGCATGACTTGCTAAAAGAATGTTAAAAATATTAAAAGCTACATGCTCCAATTTTCACTTTTATAAGTATTAAAATAATTAAATACTTATATTTGTAGAAGCTAACTATGTTACTAAAAGTTAGGCGGTTCTAGGATACAAAACCTTACATGTACAAAATCGCGATATCTTTAATTTGTTCAAGTGATTATTTAGTTTTCTAACTATTTTCCATCAGTGCACATTTTCTTTTCTTATTTCTAACTATGGTTTATAATATATAGACACACAGATATAGTTGTATGTTAAATTTTATAGATATTAAAGTGAAGTTTTATGAAAAGTAAAATCTCATATTCATATTAGAAAAATAATTATTTTTACATTTTAATTTAGTATCTTAAAAATGCATACACCATAGCAAATATCAATCTTATACAAAGTGATGTAAGAATATTTTGAATTTTTCCAAAGAAAAAATGAAAAAAAAATCACTAGCAAAAATATCACCAACCAATTAGAAACATTTAATAGTCTTTACAAAATAATAAATAATAAATAATAAATTAAAAAACATTACAAATATAACTTAAGATTTTTTATAATTTTTATAATTCTTTCGAATAAATTGTAGAAAAAGAGGTGCAAACATAAGAGGCGGTAATGAAACTTCAACTTTACACCTCTATCTAAGCCAACAAAGATTCAATCCACACATTGAAAAAGTAAATCCATCATGATTTACATATTAAGTTGGCATATTTGATTCCATTTTTCAGAAAAGTCATTGACTTCTCTTTTCCAAAAGGCACACTCAAGCTCTACAACAGCTCTTGTTATTGAAGTTATCATCATTATTAGATTAAATTATTTTTATAATTGTATAATAGAAATATATTTAATTGGTGCAATTAATTTAAATTTTTTGTTTTATATTTTGTACACTTCAAAAAATTAATATTGATTTCTTCTTCTTCTTTAAACTCATATAGAAAATATAAGCTACATTCATATAGAATATGGTAATGTTATCAAATAGTATTTAAAATCCTCTTTTCAACTTCTATTGTAAATTTGTGATTTTAGAGTTGTCATTTAAATTTTTAAATCTTTTATGGTTGGACATATATACAAAGTTACTTGTGTTTTTTCTAGCCTATTTGTTTAGTGATGCAGTGCAAGCCAGGAGAATCCCCTAAGGAGATGTCCTAGCCCCCAAAAAATAACCACACAACATAAACAATACAACAATGCAAGATCTAATACCAATTCACAACTCTTTATTTATATAATAACTGATTATATATAGTCAATGTGTCAGGCTATAAGGCCTTCCTAGTTATGGCCAAATACAAAGAAATTAAAATAGTTCTGCAAGACACTCAAGATCCAACTCAAATCCTAGCTAGCCTAGATCTGTAACATAACAACAATTTGGTAGAAACCTCCAAGATCTCAACTTGTGCTTGCAAGCCACCAAGCGACCTCCTTATTTCTAAATTGCAGCCAATAGCTCTGCTCCAAATTCTCTATCTCATCTACTCCTCTACTGATAATATTGAATCCTCAAAATTATGATCCAAAATAATCATCCTCCAATGATCCACCTCTAATCATCCAGCACCCTAATAATTTCCACATCAAAACAAGCTCCTTATATAGCCAGCTAAGCCACAAGTCGGTTAGTCAAGCATTTTTACATTATAGGTCCAGCTTGGAAGAGTAAACCAAAACTAGAGAAAACATGAACAAAACTCAAAGAAAAGTTATATTTAGGTCCACACATGACCCAATAACATGTCCCTAACTTAATACAATCCCATTTCATCATAAAAAATCACGCAAGACAAAAAAATTCCACATGTTTTGTGAAAATAGGTCAAAAATTGATATTTGAGGAAAATTGCAATATCTCCCAACTCTGATTGAATTAAGACCTATGCTCTTAACTCATTATATTATTTTAGGTCCTATTTAAGAAACCAATTGCACAAATTCTTATCCCTTAAGGATAATTTTCTACACGTCTCAAAATTCATGCAATGAAATTAGATGAATAAACTAACAAAAAATAGATACCCTAGGAGAATGGTCATATCTCCCAACTAATATTGAATTAAGACTTGTGCCTTTAACTAAAGGTAGTAATATAGGCCCTCTCCAATCCTTGAAAGGTGTACCCTCTCATTCATTAAAGATAATTAGTTACACAACCTTCAAGTAGCCAATAGAAACCAGAAAATACAGTTCCAACCACAAGGTAAAATGACTCTAACTTCAACACGATCGATCCAATCCTCATGTGCTCCTAAGGAAAAGGTTCCCCAATATGACTCAAACATATCCCAAATCACACAAACCATAACTCCACCAAAACCTAAGATCAATTCTCCTACATTAGATTCCCCAAGTAAATAGAAAAGTATGTCTCATACTTTGATGCCCAAAGAAAGATCTGCAACCAACTTCATCTTTACCAAAGGATTACACTCCATCAAAGTCAATAGAAAAAAGCTAAAAATAAACCATCTATGCTTCATCCACTAAAACATCAGAATCAAATAAATCTCAGCAACCCAATCAACATGCTCACTCCCAGGAAAAAAATGAACATAATGCTTCACCAAGAATTTCCACAAGTGATCACAACCAACAACAATAATATCCTCAAACATGTACTCCATGTTAGCAACATCATGTAAATCCAAAACCAAGTTAGAACCATGTAAGTTCAAATCCCCAATAAGAAAAACATGAAAATCCTTAGCCATGTCAACCATAGGCAAATCAAGAACATACAGATCCGTAGTATCATGTAGATCCAAAACCAAATTAGCAACTAGTGAATCCACACCAGCAACATAAAACTCCACATCAATAGAAATATCGATTGCCCTCAATCATATTAGAAACAACATATGAATTCAAATCCATATCACCAAACATATGCAAATCCTCATTATCAACAATCTCATTGCTCACAACAAGATGCTCTGCAACATGTAAGTCATCACTAACAACAAGCTGATTATCCATGACCAAGTGCTTTGCAATTTCCATGTAAGACTCAACCAACTGATCATGAAAATAAATCTCCATCCCAACATCAACAAGGTTAGGAATATCCTCAGCAACAGCCTCAAGTTGCTCTACAAGTTCTATATCAGATTCTACAAACTGATCAACAAAACAAACATCTTCCTCGTCGACCTTGCTATGTCATCTTCTCTCTCGAACAAGTCTTCTAATTGGCCAAACAAATCTCTTCCAAATTGGTAAACTCCAACTACAATAGTATATTAACTTCCTTCTTTTGTTTCTCAACTCTTTTAGAAAAAGTAGCATCTACAATAATGTCCATCGGAGTTATTATCTCATTAATCCTTCTCTCCACCACATCATGAAGATTTGCAATCATCTCAGGGTCCAATCCTCTTTGAGCCATCTTCCAAGATTTTCATAAACCCTCTACAAAACATCCTTCCCACACTCCTTATGGAAACTCAAATTGTCTGCAAGTTAGATCACAACCTATCACCTCGCACGAACAATCAAGAACCAAATTAAAAGTCCATGAACACAGATATGAAATCCACAAACTCTCTACGATCAACCAAGATCAACCTTTTATTTTTGCATCCATCAATCGATCTGCAAGTACTTTGTAATTGCAAGTCAAAATTACAATCTGCCACCTCACAACCTAGGATTCTAGAAAGAACAATCCACTACAAGATCAATATCTTCTCATATCAACTCCTCTCAATCCAAGGTCTTGGTGCAAATAGCCTTAACTTTAGTGATTTGTCTGCACAGTCAGAAACAACAATACTTTGATACCACCTAATGCAGTGAAAGGAAGGAAAATCCCCAAAGGAGTCCTAGCCCCCAAAAAATAACCACATTGTAGAAACAATACAACAATACAAGATCTGATACCAATTCATAACTTGTTATTTATAAAATAACTGATTACACTCAATATGTCAGGCTGTAAGGCCTTCCCAGTTATGGCCAAATACAAAGAAATTAAAATAGTTTTGCAAGACCCTCAAGATCCAACTCAAATCCTAGCTATCCTAGATCTATAACACAACAAAAATCTAGTAGAAACCTCCAAGATCTCAATTTGTGCTCACAAGCCACCAAGAAACCTCCTTGTTTCTAAATCGTAGCCACTATCTCTACTCCAAACTCTAACTCAACTACTCCTCTACTGATAATATCGAATCCTCAAAATCATGATCTACAATAATCATCCTCTAATTATATACCACTTATCATCTAGTACCCTAATGGTTTCTACATCAACACAAGCTCCTTCTATAGCTAGCTAAGCCACAAGTCGACTAGTCAAGCATGTAATTACATTATAGGTCCACCTCGGAAGAGTAAACCAAAACTAGAGAAAACAACAACAAAATTAGTGAAAAGTTATATTTAAGTTCACACATGACCCAATAACATGTCCCTAACTTAATAAGATCTCATTTTATCATACAAAATCATGCAAGATGAAAAACTCCACATGTTTTGTGAAAACTGGTCAAAAATTGATATCCGAGGAAAATCCTGATATCTCCCAACTCTAATTGAATTAAGACCTATGCTATTAACTCAAGATATTATTTTAGGTCCTCTTTAGGACCTCAAGTGCACAAAGGCTTATCCCTTAAGAATAATTTTCTACAAAACTCGAAAGTCATGTGCGAAAATCAAACGTGTAAACTGACAGAAAATAGATACCCTAGGAGAATGGTCATATCTCCTAACTCATAATGAATTAGGACTTTCACCTTTAACTGAAGGTATTAATCTAGGACCTCTTCAATTATTGAAAGAAACACCCACTCATTTATTAAGGATAATTAGTTACAAAACCTGCAAGTAGCCTACAGAAACCAAAAAATACAGCTCCAGCCATGAGGTAAAATGACAACTTCAACACGATCCATCCAATCCCCATGTGCTCCTAAGGAAATGTTCCCCAATATGACTCAAACATATCCCCAATCATGCAAACCATAACTCCACCAAAATCCAAGCTCGATGCTCCTACATCATTAGTATAAAAACTTGTCTTAAGTAAATTTCAATAGCTTTTGGTAATTATAGCAATTATTTTATATGTTTCTAAATGTGATATGCACTGCACCTTACATAACAATAACATATAATACATTAGCAAAATAGTTTGTATATTCAATATTTTTTAAATTTAATTTGCATATCTTTCAAAAATCTCATTTATTTATGATAGAGAACAACAAGTGCACACAAAAATGCCCTTGTCATATTACAAATAATGTTTCCAATTTCATCTTCTACTATTATCATTTATTTTAATCTTTTAATGTCATGAAAGTCATCCAACACGAAATATAAAACAAGAGCTCCTACCAAAAGAAGTGAGAAAATATAGAGTTAAGATGTAAAATAAAGATGAAGAATTTAGAGGAGTATGGAAGGGGTAAATAGTTTTACGTTAGAATTAAAAACATTGAAATATAGCAGTATATAAATATATATAGATATATAAATACATAAATGAGAAGTATAAAAAAAAATTGTCGTTTTAACAAATATTTATATAAAAACTAAAAATTTTAATTTGAATTGTTCATCTTTGTCATTGAAAAATATAAATGAAAACCTATAACTTGTGAACATGATTTTCTATCTATTCCAACACACTTTCTAATTATCTAAAGAATTCTAACAATAATACATTTGATTGTTGTTGAATTAAAAAGCAATCAAAGAAGGGGGTCGGCCCTTACAAACAAATTGGAAATATATTAATAAATGTCCAATACTTCCTTGCCTAAATGATAGGAGATTTATTTTTTGAATTTCAATTTATTAAATTTTCTTTAAAAAAAATCTTTACACCATAAATCTTGGATTTTGATTTTTCTATTATATTAGATCAATTAATTAATATTAACTATTTTTTTTTTTAATATTAAAATCATTTACAAATCTTGTGCTCATTCAAGCAACACCATGTGAATTACAATCTTATTCAAGCTCCTTCCGAGCAACACTAGAAACAACATTTGGAAGACCAAGAGTCACAACTTAGAATCCACCTTTTACAATGAGACAAATACAACAAATAGAAGACCAAGGATCACAACTTAGAATTCCACAAAGATGTCCCTCTTTGGATTTGAACCAAGGTCTCCACAATGAGAACTCGTTGCTTCAACCAACTAAGCTAAACCCCTTGGTAAATATTTAATGTATTTGTATATTAAATTTGAATATCTAAATATATTTGTTTTTTAATTTTATTTATATATTAAATTACAATTATATTTATTATATATTTTATATATTAACATTATTAACTTTAAATATTATATTAAATATCATTTATAGTAATACATGAAAATCAAATAGTTTTTTTTGTGAGTTCTATAATAAATTGTATAATCTTTTATAATTTGTCCTTCGCAATAACATTATGAAATGATTGTATATAAAAGTAAAATAAAACTAGTAGTTGCACATTTAAGTACGTGCAATGAATAGCCGATAGGATTGTTTTGTAATTAACATAATTATTTAAAGAAAAACTTAACTTATATTAAAAAATAAAATAATTTGAAAACTAAAACCTAAATCAATTTTAAAATTCAAAAGTTAAATAAATAGAGATCACAAGTAATTAAAAGTGGAGATTTTAAATATAATCTTATTGAACAAATTAGTTTATTAATAATTTTCAATTTAAATAACATAATATTTACTAAAATATTTTAAATAGATTAATAAATATTATTTATTAAATTCAATTAATCAAATATGGAAAAATAATCATTTTAAAAAATCCCATCAAAAAATTTATTATGAAAAATTAAGAAGAGAATTAAATAATAATAATATGAAAAAATAGCAACGTCTCTAACAAATATTGTATTGACTAAATAAATTATAGAAACTAAAAAACAATATTTAAGGAAAAAAGTAAACTAATATAAAAAATAAATTTAAAAAAGTTTTTTAAAAAAATCTACATCAATTTAAAAAATCAAAAGTTAAATAAATTGAGAAAAAAATAAAAGGTTTTTTTTGTAAAATCAAAAAGTCTTACAAATTGTTTAAAATCTATCGGCTTAAAAGTTTAGGAAAAAAAAGATACTTTGAAGTTTTTTCTATTGTTAGATTTTATAAATCTTGATCAAGAAATGTGGACTTTTCAAATGATTCATTTAGAACTGTTCATGTTAAAGTTATTTTCATATTATAGACAAATGTCTTCAAAATAAATTAAGAAATAAAAGATTGACTGCTTAGATCATGTCCATTTTAAGCGTAGATGAAAAGGTGATGCATCCATCACACACCACAACATTCTGATTTTAGAAACTTTAATTTGAAATACAAAATGATGATGTTTTACATAGATATTTGTATCATTACATAACTTTAAAACCACCCTTTTATAGGGGGCTCTCTATGTGTAGTATCCATTCTGATATCCATGGTTGCATGTAGCAAATTCAAAATGACCATTTGTACTTGAGACAACAGACTCCCTTTTGGCAAATGTTGTTTACATTGACTGAGGCACTACAAGAAACTCATCACCTACAAAGTATGCATATAAAATTATCATTGATGAAAATTTATGTTAAAGTTATTTTCATATTATAGAAAAATCTCTTCAAAATAAATTAAGAAATAAAAGATTGACTGCTTAGATCATGTCCATTTTAAGCGTAAATGAAAAATGTGATGCATCCATCATACACCACAACATTTAGATTTCATAAACTTTAATTTGAAATACAAAATGATGATGTTTTACATGGATATTTGTATCGTTATATAACTTTAAAACCACCCTTTAATAGAGAGCTCTCTATGTGTAGTATCCATTCTGATAACCATGGTTGCCTGTAGCAAATTCAAAATGATCATTTGTACTTGAAATAGTTGACTCCCTTTTGGAAAATGTTGTTTACATTGACTGAGCCACTGCAAGAAACTCGTCACCTACAAAGTATGCATATAAAATTATCATTGATGAAAAATTCTGTTAAAGTTATTTTCATATTATAGACAAATGTCTTCAACATAAATTAAGAAATAAAAGATTGTCTACTTAGATCATGTCCATTTTAAGCATCAATGAAAAATGTGATGCATCCATCATACACTATAACATTTAGATTTCAAAAAATTTAATTTGAAATACAAAATGATGATGTTTTACATAGATATTTGTATCGTTATATAACATTAAAGACACCCTTTAATAGGGGGCTCTCTATGTGTAGTATCCATTTTGATATCCATGGTTGCCTATAGTAAATTCAGATTGGCCATTTGTACTTGAGAAAAATGACTCCCTTTTGGCAAATATTGTTTACATTGATTGAGGCATTGCAAAAAACTCATCACCTACAAAGTATGCATATAAAATTATCATTGATGAAAATTTTTGAACAAAGGACATGGGTAATAATATCAAATATAGGAGTTTTGAAAGCTCTATAAAATTCAAAAGAGATTTAAAGGGAAACACAAATAATCCATATGAAAAAAACCCTCTCTTTTTCATAGAGTATACTGTAATACCTGGAATGGTTTCTCTTAAGAGAGTAGTTTGCAAATGTTTATCTGGGGGAATTAGAGATGAGAATCCCAAAATGTTGACCTTTGCAAGTCAGCAACTAATAAATTGAAGATAATTTAATACTTATACTAAAATGTTACATGTTAATGAAGTTTCAAAAATCTATTTAATGGACAATAATTATCACTTTCAAAAGAACTCACCAAGTGATTGTAGTAATTTTTCAATGGCCTTCCCCTTATATCCCACTTGACTGGTGGGTGAATCTCTATAACCTGCATGAAAGCAACTCTCAATGTGCCTATTTCGTAATTTTATCAAAACTTTAATATTTCAATATAAAGCAGAAGATTGCTTATAAAAGTATTACCATTTTCCCTTCAGTTAAGCAAATTTCATGGTGCTCATACTCTTTCAATACAATACATATTTGTTGTTCAAGTGCACTCCAACTCTATTTAAAAACAATTTGCAAAGAATAAGAATTCTTGAGGTTCTCACTTAAGGGAATCCGGAAGCAATGTGGATTTTCATTCCTTATAAACACTCTTATTCATGTTAATTATAAAATTACAAATTATATACTAAAAAGAAAGGTGATATGTCCAAACCTAGTTGTTGGTCAACATTCCAATAATGGATAGAAACACTGAATTTTTTTGTTTTCAATCATGGTACTTTCAATTTCTATTGTCTTCTCCACCAATGATGCCAAGTTCTACATTAGCAGACAACCTATAAGATACCAACACAATGAAATCCTAGAAGTATAGAGAAATTTCTAAAAGGTAGTATGATACAATACATAGCATTAACACCAACTAAATTAATGTGTCATTCTAACATAATTCATTTAATTCTATGTCTTTGCAAATGATGTAGAACAATTTCTATAAAACAAAAAAAAAGAGTTAACTCACACCTTGTCCATTATTGGTGCATTAACTACAGTCGGCATTATGTTTACAATTAGAGCCTTTAGAATAAGAAAAAAATTAGCAAGGGTTTTGGTTTATCTCTGAAAATCAATAGATGGGCATTCCTATACTGAATGGACACATTTAATCAAGATTCTGTCTTAGATACCATTTCCTTTATAGGTAACCTAGTTTCTTCAAAGGGTTTGTTGTCCAACATACGAATCAAACAAAGTCCATCTACATTAGCTAATATCTTGATGTCATTATCATTTATTGTGACTACTAGCAAGTTACCATCTTTGTTGAAACGAAGGCGTGGACTGGCTTGAAGTTTGTGACAATGTTAAGCATGGAGGTATGATCAAGAAACTTATAGCAACAAAATTTAAAAATTAACCAAAAATGTCATTGTCTTACTAATACACTCATAATTAATTATCAAGTTCTTACAAGTAAACCACCCTCAGCCTCTATAGTTGTCAAAACATTAATGTTATCCATGTCCGAGAACTTAATAAGAAATTCATCTCCAACAACCAAAAACTAATTCTTTGTTGTATCAAACTATACAACACCCAAGAAACACTTCCAAAAACCAAAATAAGTTCTTTTAATTACTTCTTCACTTTCATTCCATTCAACCAAGAATGATTCACCTTCTTTACTTGATCCACAGGAGAAAAGCCTAGCAGAAAGTAAAATTGAATGAATTTTTTGATACATTATCATCAACATTCAACAAGAATAGATAATTTTAAAAAAATAAAAAATAAATAGGTTTATTACCATGCTCCATCAACACTATAAGCCATTATAGTGCACCATAGACCAAGGCCATCATAATCAACCCTAGATCCGAAAAGATCATATAGCCAAGCTTTGATCTGTCCATCAATAGCTATAGAGAAAATGAATTGTATACAAACAAGAATTACAATCAATTCACCTTCCAAAAAATTAGGATAGATGACACAACATTGGTAGTAATCAAACACAAAAGCTAAGATTAGCATGGAAAATCTTAAACACTCAATTATCATGTCAATCTAACAATCAGGTTTATAGAAAATAAGTACCTGGATACTTTCTTTATGGTGAGGGAAAACTAAATATATAGGTGCCTCATGGCCTTCAAATGTATATTGCTTTTGACTAGATACTAGGTTCCATACCTACAATAAGAGGTGGATTTACTTCTGGTCTCACATAAACTGAATTGCAAAGAGTTGATATATCTAACACATTAGATTACCTTAATGGTTTTGTCATCCCCACATGTTATAATGTACAATTGCTTGCCAGGGTGAGAAAATGCAATTTATCATTCACGTCTCCAATATGTGCATCAATCTATGGGAATTATATGAAAATGGATAAATACTAGTGATATTAGAAACCCAAAAGCTGCATTTAAGTCTTTTAAGAATGCAAAGTTGAAACAAACCTCTAGATGTTGCCTTAAAACGTTTGCCATGTGATAAGAATATATGTGGACAACATGCTTGGAGAATGCAACAACTACAAGACAAATGTAAGTATGTCAATATATGAATAGAAATAATTCTAACCCAAGCAAATACTATTGAACTCAAAAATAATAACATCAACAAAAGTTATTAGTGGCAATGCACTAAGGTCAAGTTACCCAAGTATTTTTGTTAGAATACTTACCAAGTACTTGTTCATCTAGGCTCCAGATACAACTGCTCACGGATACAAGTGACTCTTTTAATAGGGTCACTTAAGACAACATGAAAAAAATAAAAATTTATAGACCCCACAAGAAATGGATAATGATCCTCTACAAAATTATATTTTTTCATATTTCTTGTTATGAATTATAGTTCAAGCCCATTGAAGTAGACTACACTTACCTACATTGACATTGAGCAGGTAGTAATGTCCCAAACTTGAAAGGTTGTTTGAGCTAGCTTTTCCCTAGATGATACCTCCCAAATTATAATGTCTCCAAAATTTGTTCCAACTGAATTCAAATTTCCAAGACAAACTGAGAATCTCTATATTTACAAAACCAAAGTCGCCTTTCCCAAACTGAAAGAATCATTCAACTTCAAATAATAAGGAATTTACCTAATAGAATTGTTTTTTGTTGAGGATGAAAACCCATACTCATGAAATTTGATCCCTAATTAAGAGTTTGGCCACTATCTTGGGAAGATCATCTTGGGAGCACATGGTATGAGTGCTCGAATAGCTCACCTTGTAAGAAAATAGAAATGTGAAGTTTCAGCATTGAAAATTTTTGAGAACTATTCTTCATGTAATTATCGGTGGACTTGCTACTGGAAATAATAATTTGCAACATATACTTTACACACCCCTCATTAGATTGATTAGTTTGCATGTGCATGATAAGATGCTCAGAATCAACATATTGATAGTCAACTGTGGGGCCATTTGAAGACGGTGTTCTAGGTCACTTTAAAAAAGCACTTGATGCAAAAAAAAAGAATTAAAAAATTTAATTTTATATATATTTGTATGTCCCAGGATTTTTTCCATGTAAATTCACCTTCATTTGGAGGTGGTGTAAGAGATACAAGCCCAACAACTACTGCAAGATGTGCAGTAGAAGGATTTGGACTTGCCATCCACCCCAGAGAAGTAGGAGGAGCACACGTGGCTTGAAATGGATGAAATAAAATTAATAAGAGATTTCATTGTTATCATCAATAAGGAACATCATTAGATCAAAAGAAACATAAAAATTCTAAAATACAAAAACTAAATGAGTGAAGGTTTTGTACCAGTTGGTAAACACCATGATTAGCAATAGGAAAGGTTGCTCCTTTTGGGAGTGGCCCTGCAAGAGGGTTATTTGAAGGAGTTGGTGCTCAAACTCCATTAGGCGGTGTACATGTATGATCTATAAAAAGTGTCTTGATATTAGGATTGGGTCAAGGGTTCTCACAAAGGTGATGCTGCCAATTTAGACTAAGGACATAAAAAGTCAGTGCCAAAATTCAGTATATGATAACTATAACTATACCCCTATTTCACATAATTCCTTGTAAACTATGTAATTCAATAAATACTAAATACCACTTAAGCCCTCTCTTGTTACTTAAGTAAAACATTGGGAAGTACTCAACTCAGCTAAAAAGAAGCCTACCTCTGGTTTATAAGAGCTTTGAGACAAGATGCTTTAAGTCCAAGGAATTTGAGCTTCTCCCGAAAGTGAGGGTTGGCCTCTATGAATTTCTTAAGCTCCATCAACATGACATTTCTTGTAGATTTTGACTCCCCATATTTTGATAGTTGCTCCTTTTCCCTATGTGAATTACTTCCACTGATTGTAGTAGTATCAAAAAGTTATCATACTTCTAATTGTATCACCCATTTAAACATGACAAAAAATATTATATTAAAGGAGAGAAGTTTATAAAAGGCCTTGTTTAGCACCATGAAGATAAAATATATTATACATTAGTCAAAACAATGAAACTTATCATTATTACTTGGTTACTCATGAAAGCCTTATCAAGATCATCAATAGTAGGTGACAAAGTGCCATCAGAGTCTAGAAACACTACAATTTGTTTCCCTATTGATTTAGACATCATCGTATTGAAGCTGCTAAGTGTTGAAGGATGACGCACCTGCATATTTTTATTAGACAAAATGAAAGGAAGTACAATTCAAATGTTGTTATTTAGAAATGTTTCAAAATAATGGATATAAGTTTTGATTGTTACCTTTGGAAGCTGATGTTTTCATGGTGTGGTTAGTGTTGGTGGTTGAAGGGGTGACAACAACTGTAGGCGTGCTTCTTCCTTCTTCCTGGTACTTGTGTAATAATTATTCTATTTTATAATATATTTTGTAAGTGAATGGTGGATGTATTCAAAGGTCATCAATAGATTTGACTCTTGATATTGCTATAAATTTCAAACCCTGTCATTCTCTTGTTCCAATGTCAATTGTAGCCATTTTTAGTGTGAGTCCTTGTGATTTGTGTATTGTTATTGCCCAAGACATAATTAGTGGTAGTTGTGTATGGTTCCCCTGGTTAATTGGTGAAATAGGTACACTCATTGGGTTTTGTGTATGTCATGGTGATCCAATCTAATTTTAAACTTAACAACAACATATCTGGGTAGTTTAGGTGGTTTTGAATTTATATTGTATATGGTTGTTGTTATTTGTCCAAGTGCTCTTTTTACCAATCCAACTTGTATCCATAGGTTTATTTCAACATGATTTGTTGGCCGATGCATAATAGCATCTCTTGTTGAAGCTTATCATCTTCATTATGATTGTTTGACCTTGGTCCAACAACTCTAGCTGAACAAAGTGCTATTGGGAGGTTCAATTGTTTTAGCATTGTCTTATTGTGTGGTTTCATGAATTTGTTGGTTGCAAATAGATGGGTGGCTATGTCAAAATATCCCCTATATTTGGCACTTAAGTAGTTATTTTTTTGAGTCATGAGTGTCTCCCAGTCATCTTGTAGAGCTTCAACATTTCTAATATTATGTAGGATTTCTCAGAATTGTTGTTGTGATTGACTTTGTCCTTGTTGATAGAAAATTGTATCCAATGTAATTATAATATTGAATATTTTCCAAAGCATGATGGTTGTAGATCTTGAGGCATACATTGGCTTATAAAAGACTGGTGGTAGTTGGCCCAAGTCACCAATGAGTATGATTGAAATTCTCCCAAAAGGTTCTTGTTGTCTTTGTAGAAAGTCATCATGTAAGTGATTGTCTATTTTTATGAAAAGTTTTGGTCCTAAGAAGCTCATCTTGTCTATAAATATGTATTTAATATGTTTGAAGTCTTCTTGAAGGTTTGTTAATGATTGCCCTTGCAACATATGCATTTCATTTATTGGGATTCGAAGGCATGTGTGGATTGTTGATGCTTGTATATTGTAAGCTGCAACTCTTGTAGGTGCTAGTGTGAGCAATGGTTTCTTGTCATTGTTTTCTCTTACGTTAATGGTTTTCCTAAGATAGTCAATGAGTTAGGACTTTCCAGTGCCTATTGTTCCTTGGATGATCATCTGCAAAGGTTCTTTTTGGAATGGGCTTGTGTAATGTTGTTTTATGATGTATAAAGCTAATTGTTGTTTGGGGGCAAGGTTGTTGCTTGTTTGTGTAACTTTTGAATGAAAATTGTTGCCATTTGTTTGTAATTTGATTGTAGAGATAAATTTTTTTGCAAATTCCTGTAGTGTAAGGCAAATGTCATTTGCATTCCAATTGTGATTAATATCAATGTATCATTTTCCAAGAAGGTCAATCTCATTGATTGTAAAGTTTTTGGATGCTCCCATTTGGGAGAGTAATTCCCATTTGTATAGGTCTATGTCTTGTTGAACTTCAAGATCATCATTGTCAGTGTCATCATTTTCTTCATTTGTGGGCATGCTATCAATTCTATTAATGTGCCAAGGAGAGAATTTGTCAATTTATATTATTCTCCAATTTGATACTATTTCTTCTTTGGTGATGCCAATGTCTCGTGGGATGTGGAAATTTTTTTTGTAAAGCAAAAGTTCACTCCAACAAAATGTTTCAAAGTTATTAGCACTTTCTTCAAGAATGTTTTTGAAAAGGGGCAGGCATTGAAAATTGCATTATTTTTTTCTCTTTTTCCATTGATTTTTTTTTTTTGGTTCTTAGAGTATGTGTACATTTGGGCTGTTTGAATGAGTGATAAAGACTCTATTTTTTAGGGACATTCTATGTATGATTGGATATAAGTGGTGCCCAATTATTCTTCATTATTTGAATTATTTATTTGATGCAAGACCTTTTTACTGATGTTCAATGAAATGAAGGAACACTACAAATTACAAGTGGTAATTTTTGTAGCATGTGGCATGTCTCTTGTGCTCTAATATCTTGATTTGCAATGATTCTCATCATGAACTTTTGATATGCTAGTAAAGCATCATCTTTGTTTTTTATTGTATTTTCTATGTTTTGCAATATGGTATTGTATGTTTATAATTTTTTTTAGTCTTTGATGCATATTTTGAGATATAGTTGAGAACTACTTTTTTTTGAAGTGATAGGTTGGCAGTCAACATTTGCTTGCCAAATTGCTAGCATTTGTGGGTTGTGGATGTTGAGGCGATCATCATTTCTTGTTGCATTGTAAGTAATATTTTTGTCATTGCCACATGTTAACGTGGATGTTGGTTTCTCTTTCCATGGGGCTTTGTAGTGACATTCTGATGTGTTTCCTTGTTTGCATAAACATGTTTGATCTGTGCATTTGTTATACCTCTGTACAATATTTAGTATTTTTTTATAATCGATGAGAGGATCTATTGATAATATCTAAGGAGTGTTTAGTAGGCAAGGATCATTGTTATCTATGTAATAAGTTCTATTTTGTCTTTCAGCAAACGTATGCAGATTCCATTCAGAGACATAGTTGTCAAAGAAATGTTTTGCTTACTCAATGTCGACATTGTTATTCCAATTAATTTTGTCTATGTTAGGTGCATTTGGAAGACATATAAATCCATGGATATGAGCTTATCTTTGGTGTTTCCACTCATACCTATACCAGTAATTTGTTGCTTGTAATAGTTTTTCTATGACTTCTTCATGAAAGATTGTGAATCTTTGGTGAATGTATAATGATGTAATATGTGGGGTTTAACAATATTTTCTATCAAGTGTTTTCTTGACATTTTTATTGTTGGGTTTGTATTACGTGGGAACAAAGTATGTAAATCTACCCACTTTGTGTCTACTGAGCTCAAGGTGAAGAAAAGTGTAGGTGTCCCTAGTTGGTATATCATAGTTGTTAAGTCTAGTAGACTTTTATTCCAATATGCCCTTGTTCCTCTTAATGAAGTTCCAAAGCACATTAGTTGATTAGCCAATTGATTGTTTGGGATGTTCTGTAGGTGGTGGCAAAGCATTTCAATTATTTTTGGCACTTTTTCTTGAATGTTTGATTTGAGGAAAATAATGGTTGTTTGTTGGTTGTGATGTCTCATAATCAAATTATAAATGAAATATCAAAAGCACACATGTATTCCAAACTTTTTGTCGTAGAACCTCACCAAATGCATTACATATTCGTGCATGTGAACTTTTTTAGCTCTTGGTTGAAGTGGGAACATGCATCCATTTGGAAATAGTGTGGGGAAAGCCATGCTCAATAGGCCCTTAGTGTTGTATTCATTTATTGGTGAGGCATATATTTCTAGCCAAGGTACAATGTTTGGTTCATTGGTGTTCAAACCTAGGAATGACTTAATGGTTTGCAATTTGAGTTCTCCATTAGGTAATTTTGGAATGAATGATGACATATGTTGTAAGTCATTTTCAACGTTAAATGACATTTCAATGTCATTGGTTATTTCAGTGGCTTCAAGCTCGGTTTGATAGGAGTGTAACTTGTGTGATATATTTGTAGTTGTTTCATGTAATAAGTTGAGTGCATCAATATCGATCTTTACATCTTTGTAGTATGGATCATTTTTTATTTTGTAATGTAATGCATTTAAAACATTGTTTTTATTGACATAGCAATCATAATTATTTTCCAGTAGATTTGTTTAGCATATAATTACTAGCTCAAGGTCTTCTAACCTTCTTGGTAGAAGACGCACAATACTTGAAATATCTTTGGGGAAACTTATAGTATGTCCATTATATTTATATTGTCCTCCTCTTGCATGTGTGACTTGTAATACAGGGGTTACTCTAGCAATTAACATTTCTTCTACTTGAGTGAGATATTTTTTAGGACATTTGGTTATTTTCCAAGGTCCAAGTTATTTGCTAGAGAGAAATAGTGTATTTCTTTTTCTAAGAAGCATATTGGGCATATAATGTCTTAAATATTATTTTTTATTGGCATACATGTATACCTTTCTTTAAAAATGCTACATGTTTTAACTCTTGATAATCCATCAATGTGCTCTCAAAATTGTTTCATTGATTTGTAAAACTCTCCTATGAATTTTTTATGTGGTATAACAATAAGTGTTGTTTCTTGTTGTTGGTTGATGAATATTTCAATGTTGTCTAATTGTGATGAGAATGGTACCACTTCATTTTGTTTTTGTCTTTTAAGTTCATTTAATCTGTGTTAGTTTATTGCAAAGGCACTATAATGTCCAAAGGTAGGGGTTTGACATTGTGTGAAGTCTATTTCATCATTTTCTGTTGTTATGGTTAATGAAATGTGAAGTTGTGTTTCTTTGTTTGCAGTTAACTTATGATGTGTTCTTTTGAGGTTGTGTCTTGCAGAAATTTCTTTTTTGTTTTGATAGTAATACTTTTGATTATACTCTCTCCTCTTCTATTTGATGATTTCAAAATCCTTAAGTTGTTGTTGCATTGCTGAAAGTTTTAGAAAGTAATAAAATATCAATTTTTTTTCTTAAGTATACAAAATGTTTAATGCTTTCAATAATGCAAACCTTAATTTAACAAAGTAACTATGGTAATGGGTAGAATTAAATACACCAACTACAAAAGATAACAAAGTAGATTTTAATATGTGGTACATTATGAAGAATATAATAATCAAATTATTTATTAAGATAGTAATAGAGGAGTACATAATGATGTAGAATATTTGTAACAAAGTAGTAGATAGAAAAGAACAACAAGAAAGTAATTGTAAAACAATGTGGAATGAAATTAACAATTTTTTTGAAAATTTCAATGTTAATTTGATAAAGGAAGAAAGTGAATCATAGAAATTTTGTTGTCCAAATTTGGTTTGCGAAGAACAAAGAATTGGATTCATATAGACAAAGTTCTTTGCATGTTTTCCATGTTGGGTATCTAGCAATTCACAATCAAACTTCAGTGAACTACAACAAATTTCTCAAAAGCCAAGGATCTGGTAATTCGCAATATGCCATGGTTAACACTTATTCTTTAACTAAAATTTCATTGCTTCTTTACATAGAAAAATGAATGGATTGAGATTTATAGAATTGTTATTAATTTGTGTTATTGTATGAGTCTCTTCTTTTCTAACCAAATTTGGAAATTGAGAGTGTTGTACCAATTTGGAGTTGATTTCATTTAGAAATTCATAGATTTAATTGCTAATGTTCCAAATTTAAATTTTTGTGCTTCAAATTAGAGTTTTGATGCCCAGGCTTTGAAATGACAGGGTTTTTGTCATATGGACACCATTTGAGTTGTTGAAAAATATTCTAGAGCACTTCATGAGCATAGGCTTCTTCTTGGCATGAGCTGGTAAAAATAACATGACAATGAATATTGACAAAGAATATTTATGCTATTAGTGCCATGCATATCGAGTGAAAACTTCTAAATCTTGAACAAATATTTGTATTGGCATAATATTTTAGGAGTTGCATTTAATTTTATTTGGTTATTTATTGGTCATTGTTGAGATTGGGCAATATAGTTGGAACCAAATATTTCCTAGTCTTAATAAGCTTGACTATATAAAGCAGTAGATGTTTGAGCTAAATATTTGAGGTTGTGTGAATATCAAGTAGTTGGCAATGGAGAGATGTGACTATTATTGATAAATTATTCCTTCCTCTATTGAGCATAGGCTTTTTCTTGGTATGAGGTGGTAAAAATAACATGACAATGAATATTTGTGCTATTAGTGCCATGCATATCGAATAAAAACTTCTAAAGCTTGAACAAATATCTATATTGGCATGACATTATAGAAGTTGCATTTAATTTTATCAGGTTCTTTATTGGTCATTTTTGAGATTGGGAAATATAGTTGGAACCAAAAATTTCCTAGTCTTAATAAGCTTGACTATTTAAAGGAGTAGATATTTGAATTAAATATTTGAGGTTGTGTGAATATCAAGCAGCTAATAATGGAGAGATGCGACTATTATTGAGAAATTATTACTTCCTTTGTTGAGCATAGGCTTGTTCTTGGTATGAGCTGGTAAAAATAACACGACAATGAATATTAACATCTATTCTGAAGCAATTTCTCCTTCATTATGGATGTATGGGATATGGCTTGTCTGTTAGTGGTTGTCACGTAGGTTTTAGATGTTAGATATAACCTTGGGGAAGTGTGATGTAAGCAACTAAAGGTTCTGGTTCAGTCGACCCCCAAAGTAAATTAAGTTGGGGAAAATAGATTTATATTTGTCCAAAGTAGACTAGTCCAATTGAAAAATTCTTAATTAGATTTTGTAAACTTTAATGCTTTCTTTGGTCCAACCTAAGTTAATAGCACATGGTGTGAAGAGGTGACACTTACAGTTGCTTCTTTTCATTATGAGATCATAATGATAACAACTCTAGTAGTACCCTATAATGATGACACATTGAAGAAGGTTCTCCAAATGATTGTAGAGAGCTCAGTGGGTTACATAATCTCAAAGCACCTACTTTTGGTAAGAGTACTAAGGTTTTAGAACTTATGGCAAGAACCAAATCATTTTTCATTATGTTGGAAATTTAGCATGATAAAATGATTCTACAAATATTCCAATGGTTTTAAACTGAAATCATTAAACATCATCCAGACAATAGAAGGGTTTGTATGCAAACTATTGTGTCTTTAATTAAGGATGAACTAATCTTAAGGGTCTTAGAGAGTGTAGGCTCTTCCAAAAAGGGTAAGAACCAAATGAGAAGATAGAAGAAAATGCTAGGAGGCTTGGACACCTAATCACATTTGTGGGGGCATTAAGGAAGATAATCAAAGAAATTTGGATGAGCATTGAATAAGATAGAAATCCCACAACTTATGATGCAAAAGATGATGTTCTAACCTATGTAAAAATAAGTGACAACCATTATTCTAATCCATGTAGATGGTTGTGATTACCATATGTCACCGTGGGGCTCACAAAGCCCTTGATGAGTTGTTTATTATTGTGGAGTTGAAGGAAAAAAATATTATGCCTAATAGAGCAATCAACGACTTTTGACTGGGTGTTTTAAATACATTTGAGCCTTGAACATTCTATCCTTCATTTGGGTACAACATGCTACAGTAAGAGAATCTCATATAGATAAATTATGTGCACAAAAGCAATATTAGTAATAATCAGAAATGAACATTCATCAAAGAATGAAACGTACAAGAGATATTGGCATTAGAAGGGAACAAATATGTTTATTAATATGTGCATTATGTACATGGCACACTCCTCCAATAGATGTATTACGTTTTTACTATTCTATAACTAATTAAAAGTAAGTATATAAAAATCAAGCTTGACAAAAACTAGGCAGTTGAAACTTTGAGTTTGACCTCAATGTAAATTTTGCATATTAAAAAATAATTGATTCTCTCCTAGGTAGCAAATACTAACGTGTACACCTTGACTTAGGTACACAACTACCACCATGCTTTCATTAATTGTTGATGATGGTAAATAGATGTAAATGAGATTTAGAATATTTTAAATAGTGTAAAAATAGAATTGAGAAAAAATGCAGGGATTAGTTTTATACCAAGGAGTATATTGAACAACATTATGAAATTTGATGATTGAGCACCATAATATGTGTTAGAATATGATGAATAGATGATAACCCAATAAAGTAGTGCAAAGAATACAAACAATTAAATTATAAATACAAAATCTCATGAAATCAAAAAACCATAATAGCCTGGGTTTTACCCTTTAATGTTATGAAAGTTTAAAGCTTATGCATGTGAATGATAGTTTTATTTATGTAACATTAGTATTATTACTAACATGATATATGAATAACAACCATATAAACATAAGACACCATTTTTTATAAAAAAGTTAAAAGGCCATTTAATATAAACTGTGTACATAATTAATCAAGTAATGATACCTTGATAAAGTGAAGTTCATAAGAATAAATATAGTTTAAGATCAAATTAACGATAATGCATCAGGTAACTTATTTTGAACTTTCAATATGAATCTTAATAAAATGATGGTACGAGGTTGTAGAGGTAAATTACGATGGAGCAAAAATTAAAAGTACTTATAAATCACATAGAATAAATACAATGCATATTTTTTATTATTAATTGCACAATAAATGCCAGTACACATTGATATTTGTGCAAGTTTGTCAATATTTTTTTGGAATTTTTCTTTGTAAAATTCACTTTCTTCCTTGCTAATTTTCACATGAATCAATAAGATTTTAGATAAACGACCTTTTTATATTTTAATAAATATAAGAAAAATTCAAACTTTAGAAGAGATTCAGAATTTCAAAAAATTCTAAAATCTAATTGGCTAGATTAATTGCTCTTAAAAATCTAATGATACCAATAGTTTATTGCCTATGGTAGGAACCAATAATTGACATTTCAAGTTATGATTCACAATTCAGTGCTCCATTGCCATAAACTAGATCAAATGCAACTGTCAATTGGAATGGGTTAAATGAAATAGACATAAAAAACTTCTTAATTTGTTTATCACTTATAGTCTAATCATTGACCAAGTAAAAAAAACAAGCTCATGCATGTCTAATGTCCAAGAGTTTTAACTAATTACAATGGAAGAAATTGTAAAGTAATTCCATGCAACATACATAAAGTTATTAAGTTTTTGTACTTTATCTATGGAAATGTATTGTAATGATTACTATAGGCAAGGCAATGATCGTAACTAATATTCATCATGCATTTCAAGCATATAATGACTGCATATGGTGTATCTTAGTTCCATGTGTGTTATTTTCAAAACTATATGAATCATATGTGCTATGGTGCTATTGTAATTCTCTAAATGGTTTTCCAAGACCATAACTTGTGCCACCCCTTTTACATAAATAATATTTTGGCAATTATTTTTTTCTTTTCTATATAGTGACTATCAATAATAAATAGTCTTACATAGAAATACATACATAGAGCTAACTCAAAAACAAATAATTAGACCACTAGTGTGTTTAATATTACATAGGTAATGATACCGAATAATGACTATAGCTAACTTCACGTGTTCAATTGAGGTATGAAATGATGTCAAAATTATCCACCTTTTTTTTGGCCATTTTTTGTCCTAAACACACATAACAACTTCTACATAGTGGATCAGTATTAGTGAGAAGCTAAAACCTTAGCTTTACCCAAGTAAGTCACATATGGGAACAACTGGTTTTTTTGGATAATTTTGACATTGTTTGGTACTTGGATTGAGTGCTTGAAGTTAGCTATAACCACTAGTGGGTATTTTCTCTAGTCCTTTCAAATTCAACAGACTTGAGAGCATCAAATAATCTTCCTTTTTATCTATCAATTTTCCTTTATTATTATGTACATTAAATCAACATGTAGAAAATAAACTCTCATTTATAAAAAAAAAGGTTTATAATCAAAATTGATGTCATTGTAAGAAGCCACTAATCTTAAAGAATATGAGACAAGAACTGCCCTTTCTCTTTAATTTTCTTTAACCATATAAAAGTTATTTTAAACAATTCACACTTTTCTACTAGTTAAATATCAATCAAATTTAAAACCTATTGACGTATCCTATCACCTCCTTTAAACACAAGTACTACTTATAACTATAACAATAAATACATGCCACTTGTAATGCCCTGCCAAGGGATCCAAAACAACTAACCTAAAGTTTTACTAAGTTTTCTAAACATTTTTTTTTTAAAGATAACATATAACAACAATTATAAAACAACTGAAGCAATAACATACAATCATACATACACAACACATAAACAGATTATATTCCTTAAGGATCCCAAGATGATGAACCACATTTAAATTTAAATAATACTAAATCCAATATATAACACATCCACATTAAATATTAACTACAAGTTCAAATCCATTTAAATAATATACATTTGTCTTGAATGCCACTTGGCAATAATTGGAATGCACAATCATCCACTGTACATGTCATAAGGTATGAAAGGCTAAAAGAATATAAATCATAAAATAGATTACATCATCTCTTTAAGATCCATGAAATAAAATACATACAATAGGTATAACCGTCCATCATAATACACAAAGATAGAATGAAAGGAAATGCAAAAAAAGAAACTCTAGCCACAACATCAATTGACGGATCTTAATGGTAAAAGTAAAAAAGCACTACCACCTGACCTTGTGGTAACCCAAAAAGGTCTACTCCCACCGCGCTAAGGAGATAGTCTCAAGTCCCAAATAGGATAACAAACTCAAAAATCAAATCCAACATCTAAGTCAAGGAAAACCTAAAAGCAATCTAACTCAAAGGTTCCAAGATAAAATGACATCTAAACCTAGAGGCTACAATGACACGTAGGGAATCTATAATTCTAGTGGGCAAGTGTCCTCGCACGAGCCAACTTTAGGGTTACCTGACTAGTCTTTTAATCCTTCGGCCCCCCAGTGAATCTAAGAGGCACTAGTATCATTTTGTACTGACAAGGCATACTAACAATGTATGGTCACAACCAAGTGTCCTCTCTACTCCCATCCTAGTTTGTACTAGCATGTAATGGGCACCCCTGGATGTCCCAAAAAACTAAACCAAATTGCTGAAAGGAATTATGTCAAACAGTTTGCATTCAACTTCTTAAAACCCCTTATAACTCCGAAAATCAAACGTTTATTTGTTTGTTGTGTTTCATGCATGGAATTGGTATCATACAACATAAACAAGAAAGGAACTACAATAATATGCAAAGTGGAAATGAACTGCTGCTAATAAAATGTTATTTTCAGAATTCATAAAACCAAATACATGGCAGATTTATCAACTCACTAATTACTTCAGCAATATTGTCATAATACTCCAGCCCATACTTACGAACTTGCTGCTACAATACTTTGTCCTTCAATCAGTCCACTACCTTCGTAATACCATTCCCTCAAAGCGGCATAAGCGTTGAACAAGTAGTGAAGAAGATATGAGCAAAATACCAAATCTGCCTGTAGCCGGAAATGCAACTAAACTGCCTGATAATGAAGCCAAAAACAAAGAATTCCAAAGGCCAAACCCCAAGGGAATGACGTCTAGAATGTTACAAGAGAGGATAGACGTCCTCAAATGCCAAGAACTGAGCTGCAACTCATATACCAATTTCTTCTCATATTCAACCTGCCTAATGAAGCCACAGATGCTTCCTTTTATTCTATTTCCAAGGGTCCGCTCAACTCATATGGGCAATGTGGGATAAAAGATGTGTAATATATAAAACATATATTAAAATACCCCTTATGTCTCCCTTGGGTACACATCACCATAAAATAAATATTAAAGTAACGCTTTAATATTTTACAATTAAATTAGACGTTACTTTAATAAAACTTTAGGCATTAAAATGTATTAGCAATCGGACTCTGAATAATGCGAGTGATAGCTCATCGGAAAGCTCTCACCGAGGATATCGAATCCAATCATCAAAATTGACCTGCACTGTGTCCTGCCGACTTACTAAAAATAGTAAGTATGCCTGAAATTGAGTAAATCAACTTCATTTTGGCCCTAATTTTTTCTTATCCTCCACTTAGACTTTGGAGAATGTGAAGGCCAAAAGATGGGATCATTACATAGCATCAGGCATGGGCAAGGAAAGACAAAGACTCATATTAGTTCATTTTACTCTCATTTAGTGTAATATTTTCACTTATTAAATAAGCTACAATGGGTTACCAATCAGCCTCTTTAGGGCCTTGACCTCCATTGCAAGCCACTTCCCAACTTAACATATAGATAACCTACCCTAAGCCCAGCAAAGCAAAAAGATCTCAAAAGACCAAAAACCATACATCAGTTCTCTAAACAAGCAACTGATAAGTACTAAAATCACTTGGTCAAAATACAAGCATCACTAATATGATCATCCTAATAGGACTGATCCAAGAAAGTACATGTAAACCAAATCATGACATCATATATAATCATCAAAACAATACTTCCCAACCTCTGGCAAACATCTTAGAATTGGTCAACACTCTAAGTCAACCCCAAACCCAAAACATAAGACAACATACACTTAATAGTGTAGTTTCGTAGTTTTATTTGATTTTGAAAACACATAGTTTGGGTTTACAGTAAGGTTTAAGTTTCCATTTCATTGTACATTTTTGGTTTGATAAGGTTTACTATCTTCCCTTTACAACTTAACCCATTTCTCATTTTAAAACAAATCACACAATTACCCTTAACTTGCCAAAATACAAAGATCACAATTAAATATCATAAGATAACTTAAAAATAATTATTTATTAAATTATTAAAATAATAATTATTGATCATTCAATAAAATAATTACAATTTTATAAATAATCAAAATCATTACATAATAACAATAATATCATTTTTATTATTTACATAATGGCGAGCGTTGGTAAGGGAGGGAAGAGCAATTTTCAAATTTTGAATCCTGTGAAGGGCGAGATTCCTCTGGACTGTCGGGATTGGATCCCTGGAATAGAGAATCGGTCACAGAAGGAGATCGATCAGGGATCTACTGGTACAGGTGATCAGTCAGAGAAAGATGATGGGGACCCAGATGCTCCCCCCAAGGTGGCAGTCAAGATTCCTCCAAGTTCCAAAGCGGGTCTACCTGGCCCTACTAAATGGTCATCTCTTTTTGGGGTCAAGCCTACAGGTAAGTCTTCTTTCCCACCTACTAAGATTCTTCCCGACACAGAGCAAGGCTCTTGTGCCATTGCCATTCCATATGAGCTTGTGGATCATAGTATTAAATCCATGGCTTCCACCCTGGTTGGTAAATTCTTAGGGCCAAGGCCTAATATTGATATTGTGAGATCATTTATTAAGAAGAAATGGACCCTCAAAGGTCAAGTCTCAATCACGACCATGGACAAGGGATTTTTGTCCTTTAATTTCACGTGTATGGAAGATCTTTCTAACATTTTAAGTGACGGGCCATGGGCTATTGGTCGATCTACCTTAATTCTCCAGAAGTGGTCATCAAAGTTGAATCTGAATGACTCTTTCTATGTGCAAGCTCCTGTCTAGGTAAGGCTACTCGAGCTACCCCTAGAATTCTAGAATGAGGATGTCTTCGTGGGGATAGCCAACTCTTTTGGGGAGCTTCTTTCTATTGATCCGATCACTACTTCTAAAAGTTGCCTCATGTATGCCCGTATTTGCATTGGGGTTAGGGAGGGCATTGATATGCCAGAAACTATGGCTTTTCATTCCAAATTGGGTGTGCATATTCAGAAATTGATTTATGAGTCTGTGCCATTTGCATGTTTCCCCTTTTTTTTTAAATCAAGGCACAAGGCAAATCAATGTCCTAGGGTGGAAAAGAGAAAAAGTAAGCCAACTGGTACTACTATCAAGGGGAAGAAAATGATTTGGAAATAGAAAGCTTTAAAGCCTATTGAGACCCAAGGTGGCTCTATGGATTTGAAAAATATCCCTCGACAAGCAGGAGAGTTGTCATCCAAGATGATAAAGGACCTATAGTCTTTGATAAGGAAAAGAGGAATGTCTCTAGCCAGGAAGGAAACCAGAAAAAGGATAGAGATATAGAATCTAAGGTTGAGGGCCAAGCTGCTAAAGCCATAATAGGGATAGAAATCTCCTTGACTGAGGAAAAGCAAGTTGTTAGTAGGGAGGAGGCCCCTCAGATGGAGACTTCGCCAAATACTAATTCAGGAACCCTGAATGCAGGGCCCCCCCCAAGGATGGAAGATCTTAGTCTAAGCAATGGTTTCATCGATGAAGGGATTAATCGTGCTAGTAAAGACCATGATCCACTTTTTGATCCCATAAAGGACCCAGTTGTCTCCAAAGATGTGGGGATGAAGCTTTTAGAACTTATCACCAAGTGTTCCCCAGAACAGATTTCAAAATGGGAGGAATGGATTAATAGTTGTTCTCAAGATGATAAGGGGAACTAGAGTGTGGTCAAAAAGAAGAAGAACCAAAATCGAATCCACCCCCCTCGATCTCTAGCAACGACCAGAAGCATAGTGAAGGTTGATGTTGGGGTAAAGCCCAAAACTCCAAGTAGGCCAAACCTGAATCAGACTTTGCAGGATGAGACCAAAAAGAACTTGGTAGATGAGAGCCACAGAACCATCAAGGAATTCTCTGGAAAAAAGAAATGAAGATCATATCATGGAACATAAGGGGCCTAAATGGCACCCACAAGTAGGAGATAGTTAGAAATATGATTAGAGACCAAAGACCTGATTTTTTATTGATCCAAGAAACTAAAATGTGGAGAGAAGTGGCTAGTAAGTTGTCTTTTAGCAGAAACATGAGTAGTGAGGCTACTGATTTAGAGGGAGCTACTGGGGGGTGCTGATGATCTACAACAACAAGGCTTTTTAGATTTCTTCTATTTACAATGAAGGTAATGCCCTCATTTGTAAGGTCTCCCATGTTCATAGTGGTGATTCTTGGTTTATTTTAAATTAGTATGCTCCTAATACCAAAAGAGACAGAAAGAATTTTTGGGCTAAAATCATTGATGTTATTCGAAATTGCTACATTAACAAAGGGGTTATTATGGGGGATTTCAACTCCCCCCTAATTGATGATGAAAAACTTGGAGGTTTGGTCCCTGATCAAGAAAGTAAATTAGACTTGTCAAATTTTATTAACAATCTAGCTTTCATGGATGTTGATCTTTCAAGGGGTAGTTTTACTTGGTCTAATAGGAGAGTGGGGGTGGACTGCATCTAGTTCTGACTCAACAGAGCCCTTATCTCCCCTGATTGGTTGTAAACCCACTCTTGCAGACTTTCCCTTCTCCCTAGAGTTGGCTCAGGCCACTCCCCCATTTCACTTTCTTTAAATCCCCTGATGGTCAAGCAAAATTTTCCTTTTTCATTTTGAGAAGATGTGGATTTCCCATTCGGATCAAGAAGCCAAGATTTCTTATTGGTGGAATATTGAGGTGGAAGGTACTGCAATGTTTAGGATTGCCCAAAAATTGAAGAACGTGAAAAGGAATATTAAAGCTTGGAATAAGTCAGACTTTGGGCATATATTTCAAGTGAAGGATGAGAGGCTAGACCAGCTCTGCACTGTCTAAGAAGAGATTCAGCTAGAGGGATACAATGACCTGAACAAGTTAGAAGACAGGTCTATCTTAATTGATCTACATAATATCATAAGCAGGGAGGAACACGTTTGGAAGCAAAGATCCAGAGTAATTGGCTTAAAGAGGGGGACCATAATACCGAGTTTTTCCATTTATCCACCCTAAAGCATTAGGCTCATAACAAGATTTCAAGCATTAAAAGGGAGCAAACAATGTTTACTAAAGACAATGAGATAGTGGTTGAAGCTATGAACTTCTTCTCCTCTCTTCTTTCAAAGGATCAGTCTCTCTCTGTGACTAATCAAGAGGATATTTTAAGAGCTATTCCATCGCTATTGCAGGATCACCACAATTCCATGCTGAAGGCTATTCCTTCTTAGCAAGAAATATATCAAGCCCTTTCTTCTCTTCTTGGTGATAAAGCGCTTGGCCTGGATGGTTTTTTGACTTTCTTTTTCTAGATTTACTGGGAGGTGGTCAAAAGGGACGTGGTGAAGGTTGTTCAAGAATTTTTTGGAGCCAAGAACCTCTTGAAAGAACTCAATGCTACTTTTTTGGTGCTTATTTTGAAAGTCTTAGGGGCTGACTCGATGGATAAGTTCATACCCATCAACCTTTGCAACTCTTTCTATAAAATTATCTCGAAGGTTCTAACTAATAGGCTTCTCAATGTTCTTCATCTGATTATCTCCTTGCAACAAACTGGTTTTGTCCCAGGGAGACAAATTCTTGACTCTATTATTACGGTCCACAAGGTGATTCACACTTCGGAAGCTGGAAAGAGAGAAGATTTTTTGCTTAAATTGGACTTGTCTAAAGCTTATGATAGGGTAGACTATAGTTTTTTTTTGGTGGTCCTTCAGGCTTTTGGCTTTGATGCCCAAGTTTGTAAACTTATCTTTCAACTTGTCTCAACTCCCTCTTTGTCTATTTTGGTCAATGGTTCCCCCTCAAATTTCTTCTTTCCTTCAAGAGGTCTGAGATAGGGTAACCCTTTATCCCCTGTTCTCGTCATCATTTTGGTGGAATGTTTGGGGAGGCTTATTCTGAGGAAAAGGCAGGAAGGGAGTTTGATTGGCCTCAAGCCTTCTTCTGGGCATACCTATTTCACCCATCAACAATTTGTGCATGATACTATTTTGGGTGGAGATACCTCAGTTCAGGAGGCCAGAGTGCTTAAAGGCTTGCTCAATTTATACACGATTGGTTCAAGCCAGGTTATCAATTGGGAGAAAAATTTAGTCTACTTTATCAACACACCTATGATGAGACAGAGGAAAATTGCTCATATCCTAGGATGTGGTGTTGGGTCTCTTCTTGCAAACTATCTTGGTTTGCCTTTGGGGTCCAAACCTCCAAACTCCTAGAATAGTATGATTGACAGATTCAACAAGAAGTTAGCTGGGTGGAAAGGAGCCACCCTTAGTCAAGCAGGAAAATGTACTTTGGTGAAATCTACTCTTCAAAATCTTCCTACTTATGCCCTCAGCCTCTTTGGGATTCCAGTCAAGCATGTTGACAGAATGGAGAAGATCCAGAGAGACTTCTTATGGATTGGTGTTGAAGTCTATCTCCCTAAATGTTATGGTGGTCTTGACATTAGAAAAATCAGACATCTCAATAGTGCTCTTTTGGCAAAGCAGATATGGCACATTTTTTAGAACTCAGGTGAATGGAGGGACATAATAGTGGAGAAGTATCTGAAAAGGCAATCCCTCAATTTTTTTCTTAGTGAGGCTAATATTCCTCAAGGATCTTATATATGGAATGGGATTTTAGAGGCAATTTTTTTGGCTAAGTCTAAGGCAAAATGGAAAGTAGGCAATGGTGAAAACATTTTTTTTTTGGCAAGATAATTGGCTTTGCCAGGGACCTCTTATTGATCACCCCAATTTTGGGAGATGGGCAAAAATATGCATAAGAAGATTTGGTCTGAAAGTTAGTGACTACAGAGCTGGTTAAGGATGACAAGACCTATCCTTAGTCTCACAGGACCTTAAACTTTTGATGTTCACCCTGAATGCAATGATCCTCAATAACAAGAGGGATGAAGTCATTTGGGGAGATAACTCAAATGGGCAATACTCTGTAGCTTTAGGTTACTTTTCAATGTGGGACAGATTGGAGAAACCCATCTAGGCTAAGGCCTAGATTCTTAGTCTTACTCCAAAAATTAACATTTTATTTTGGCTTCTTCTCCAAGACAAAGTGCTTACCTTGGACAACTTGGAAAAGATAGGTCAGATTATCCCCAATAGGTGTAGCCTTTGTAAGCAAGATTCAAAAATGGTTAATCATCTCTTTATTCACTATCCGTTTTCTTCCAAGGTCTAGAATCTTTTGACCAGGGACTATGGGGTTAGTTGGTGTAACTTGGTTAATATCCAAGAGTTCTTTGGACAATGGAATAGTGTGCACATTGGTATGAAATCTCAGATGTTAGGCTCCTAGTCTCTTCCACATTTTTGTTGGGGAATATGGAAAGGGCAAAATAATCATATCTTCAAAGACAGGGAATCCCCTACTTTCATTATTGCTGAAAAAATAGAAGGATTAATGAAGGAGAATTTTGCAACTAGAAAGGGAGATAATATTGAAGGAGGAGGTAATTGCATTGAAAAGAGAAAGGAAAGGGATAGGAAAAGACAAGAGGCTAGGTGGCTTCTTCACCCTAAAGACTAGCATAAGGCCAACTTCGATGGGGCAACTAAAGGGAATCCAGGTCCCACAGGTTGTGGTGGAATCATCAAAAATAGTCATGGTGGTGGTGTTGTGGCTTTTTCCTATCCTCTTGGGACTCAATCGAATCACTTTGCTAAGGCTAATGCAACATTTCATATTGTTAAATTGGCCCTAGCTTCCGGGATTGACAACCTGTGGCTAGAGGGGGATTCATTAAATATTATTAATTGTTTAATTGGTCAATCTCTGCCATCGTGGACTATTGCGAATGTGGTGGAGGAGACCAAAATTGACTTGGGCAAATTTTAAAAGATCCACATAAGCCACGTGTTCAGGGAGGCCAATTCAGCTGTGGATTGGTTTGCTAATGAAGCGGTAATAAAAATATGGCAATGACGTGGCATATTGGTGAAAGTTTTTCGAGGGTCGTGAAAGAATTAATTCAACTGGAAAAAATCTAGGGAAGTATAATGACAATCCAATAATAATTATTGCAAGATTTGCAAGAATGCACATCGGATAAGGAGTAAATGAGAATCATGCAAAGTTATTATTTTTCCATCATTTCAAGTATGTGTGGCACGATTTTTGGATCGATTTGCCTTCTACCATTTTTTCCACCATAAGTATTTGTTTTTTTGGGTTTCAAAAATAGAAGGAAGCTAAAATTTGTGAGAGAACATGAAGCAGGTGCAGGTTTTGTGAATCAGAGAAAATAATGGTTGGGGAGAGTGTTAGTGTAGTTTTTTATTTTTCCTATTTTACTAGGTTTTTCCTACACTTTTAATAATCTCGCTTAGGTTAATAAAGCATGTCTTATTAGGTGAATGGTTGTGAGGTGTCACCTTCCTACATGTGAGCATCCATTAGCTATCTTGGGAAGATACTTTGCTATCTTTAGTTTGATAGATGGTTGCTCCTCATTGGTTGGTGTTGCCACCTCCTCCCTCTTCCTAACCTATATAAGCATGCTACCTGGCTTGTATTTGCATCTCTTGTTTTTGCATCCTCTTAATGCTATTTTGCTTCCAGCATTTGCATTACTCTCTTGGAGACTAACTCTATGATGCTATTTTGATTTTGTATCATTTGCATTCATAGTTTAGATATTTATTCTTTGCACTAGTTTTTTGGGTTATTAATCTTATCAGATTCTAACAGAGAGAAGCAGGAAGGAGCCGATGGGGGAGGTTGATAACTGGAGAAATAACTCGAAGGTTTGGCATAAACTAGAGAAGGGAGGCATTACGAAGTTCATGGAGAAGCTTCACGGTTTTGACAATGAGGTCACCAATACAATGGTGAATTCGTAGAAGGATGCACGTGTTAAAATTGATGGGATAACACACTAGGTTGATGTGGATTTGATTGCCCAGGTCACGAAGCTCTCCTTAGAGGGGATTAATTTCTTCAAAGACAAGAAAATGTCAGCCAATGCAGTCAAGGAGTTTGTGAAGGATGAGAATGAAAGGAAGAAACTTGTGAAGACTAAGACACTCTATGAAACAGAGTCCATTAAAAAGATTTGGAGGTATGTCTTAAGAGTTATCATCGAATATATATCCTTGAATGCTAGATTCGATAGGGTCAAGACTCATCATTTTGTGTTGTTGAATCACTTGAGGCATGGAATACAAATTTCTTTTCCTTTTTATCTTTTTAGATCCATGAGTAAGAGCATCGAGGGTTTTAAAAAGAAACCCATAGCTAAACCTGCCCTTCATGAGGGGTTACTCCTTCTGGTTTATGAGTGTTTAAAGACTCAGACTAGGGACAAATCCCTTAGCGAAGCTGGAAATGCTTCTAAGGAAACTGAGAGCTCAGATTTTGAGGAAGTTTAGAGCATAAATTTGGAAGAAGAGGAAACTTCCCCCTCTAAAGGAAAGAAGTCTAAGGAAGGGGAGAAAGTCTCCCCCTCTACCTGCAATGTTCCCAACATAAAAATCCCTAAGGGTTTAACCCCTAACCCCCCAAGATTGAGGAAAAAGCAAAGGAGAAGCATAAC
The DNA here is from genome assembly GCA_028749045.1 of Cupressus sempervirens. NCBI lineage: Eukaryota > Viridiplantae > Streptophyta > Pinopsida > Cupressales > Cupressaceae > Cupressus > Cupressus sempervirens. Next base: position 278,265,926 of record CM053790.1, on the reverse strand, counting down.
GTTGAAGAAGAGGATACAAAATTAGAGGAAGAGGTGAAAGAGGAGGAGAGTGAGAAGGTTGAGGAGGACATGGTTGTTACACCAAGGAACCCTAAGAAAACAAAGGTTGAGGAGGCTTCGCTATTGGAAGTATCAAAAGACCAAACTCCTTTGATCTCGGGCCCAGTCCCTACCATTTCTTCACTGTAGGGGAAGATAATTTCTCTAGCGGAAGATAGTGGGGAGGTGGTTTTGAAAAATAGGAGGGGATCGTGGAGAAATTTTAACTCTAAATTGGTGAAGATGGGTATAGTGAGGGAGACGATGAACCCTCAGGTGATTGAGGAAAAAGACGGTAATGTCCATTTCAATGAACTTCTTGACTCAACTCTTGTTGCTATTTCTGACAATGCGAGAGAATATGGGCTCAACCTGCTCAACAATGCTAAAAATAACATGATAGATAATTTTCATTCTATCAAATGGGTATTTCATGAGATAGAAGAACTCAAGCAGAAAGAGAGCCAGAAGGACAACCACATGAGAAGCAACGACCAGGGACACCACGTTGATCAGGAGGACCACATTTCAATGGTTGAAAAAGAAGTTCTTAGGATGGAGACTACCAATCAGAACTTGGCTAACCAGGTGATTGCAACTTTGAACACCCTAAATGAGAATATCAATAATTTAGGTGATTCTCTGAAGAAAGTTGGCTTTGGCGAGGATAAAGTTGATACTTCCAGTATGGATTGTGGGAAAATCGAGGAAGAAAAGAAAAAGACCAGGGGACCAACAGATGACCAGAACCAGGATCAAGTGAGCGCAGAGAACCAAAAGGCCAATGAAGTTGCAGAGACTCTGCAGGTTCTAGATAGGGAGAACTAATACTTTTAGTTTTCTTTTTTTGTTTCGTCCTTATCTAGAGTTACTGGTTTTTATTTCCTGGCCATGGGCCTGTCTTTTGGTTTTGGCTTTTTATAAGCATATGCATACTAGCTGGACTTTACTTTTTATTTATATTATTGTTATTATGTAAAACATTTGGGTTTCAGGATCCCTATAAAACCTGTTTTTCTTAATAAATAATAATACTAATAAAATTTAAACTTTATTAAATAATATTTATTATTAATTAAAACTTAATTAAACTAAATTAATCTAATTAATTAATAAATACTAAACTATAACAGTAATTATTAATTATTAATATTTAATAATTAATAAAACTATTATTAAAATGATTAATAAAATTTTAATTTAATAAAATGATTAAAAAATAAAAAATTATAACATAAAAATAAACTAGCATTTTAAGGCCCGTTGATCGACGATAATACGTGGTTGTGCCGTAGCATGCCCTGCTACAGTTGTAGTAGGTCCTGCGTAAGTAGTTCCTATTGTGACAGCAGCAGGACCACTATGACAGTCCATCTGCAGTCGACAAGGACTGTGGTGGGGGTGGGGGTTTGGTGGCCCCACCCCCAACCAAATTATATATATATATATATATATATATATATATATATATATATATATATATATATATATATAAAGAAAATTATGAAAAATACTTTGATAGGGAAAACCCAATAAACTAGTTGATTTTGCATTCTAAAATTTCAGTATCTTTTCAAAACCCTTCTTGATTAAAATACTCAATTATTAAAATTCACCGAATGAGGGTTCTAAAAATTCAATCTCTCGATTACAAATAACTTTGATACGAATAACAACAAAATTTACCAAGAAAGATTCATCTTAAATATAATTCGAAAAACAGATTTAACAGACATGATGAAAACAAGAATTTCAAAGAACATAAATCATTGTGCCAATAAACCACAAGATTCTACTTGAATCTGATGCTAATATGCAACTGCACAAAAAATGCAAGAAATCCTCTTTCTTCTGAAACCCTTCTTTCTGAAAATCCCTCCTTCAAAATCCTTGGTCTTTGCAAAATGAACTCCCAATCTCTGATAAGGAGTTCTCCCCTAAATTTGGGGCGCTGATTATGCAATCACGAGAGTGAACTCATTGATCAAAATTCTTTTTAATATTTTATTACTTTTTGAATATTCATGCACACTTTTTGCAATTTAAAAAATCTTTATTAAATTAATTTCTCTTTCTCTCTTTAATTAATTTTCGAAGCATTTTTTGATAAAAATATTTATTAACTTAAGTAATAATAATATTTAACATTTACTTAAAAATGATCTCCTCAATATATTATTATTAAATTAAATAAATATTAACTATAATTTTATCTTTAAATTTAATTCTTTAATTTAATTAATTTCTCAATTAATTAAATATTAAAATTATCTTAATAATTTTCTATTAAATTAAATCATTAAATATTCTTTTAATTTGATTTAATTAATAGAAAAATCACCATAGACCCACAAGACGAACTATGAAAACCCATCATAAAATACCACATACAAGATCAAACTCAAGGGTTATAATCACAAATTTACGCCATATGATGAATTCGAAAGGGTAAACATCTCATATACTTGCCCTATTTTTTAGAACAAATGGTTTAAGGATTGGATTCAGACTCAAGAGTTATCTCCCCTCTCTTACTATTGAGATATTGCGATAGGGTACGCTCACCCTGACAATTCAGGAAAGTTGATACCTAAAACCTGCAATCTGCATAAAATCCACACATGTACAAACATATATATTCTAAACTAACAAACAATGGTAGGAAGTGGTGCATTGTGTAGATCCTGACTAGCAGGTGACTACGACTCCCTTCTTTAACTACATCAGAAATGTCAAACATAAAGAAAACATACACATATACCATACACATATAAGTATAAGATAAGTAACCATAGAGCACACGTATAAATAATTAATCTAACTAACATCATTAAATAACTGAAATCACTATAAATAATTATCATCAAAGTATAATCATGCATACATGAAATAACTAGTACCAAAGTAGTCTCATCATATAATCAACTAAGTATGAAAACAATATCCAATAATCTGAAAAGCAGTGTCACTAATCATTAAACATAAACATAAAACTGACCTAAAATAATTCGATGATAATAATTGAAAAATTAACTAAAAGTAGGCACTACACCCCTTATTATTATTATTTTTTTAATACATCTTCAGAAAAATATTTCATAATCTTAATTTCGTCGGGCTCTATAAAATTTGGTAAAGCAAATAAACCCCATACAATATGCAATTCCCAAGAGTACAGCTTTGGTGAATTGCTTTTCACAGACCTCATCGTCACCAACTAAACTTCTTCCACCACGCAAAAATTGTCTGATGGGAAACTCTCTTGGTTTGAGGATGAAAATTATTCAGATGGGACAGCGATACTTACAGATAAAAAGCAAGAAATAGTCAGATGGAAGTACATTGTCGGGAAAATATTTTACAATATGTTTTTGACTGCCACAACTTTCCTGGCCGTTTTGTGGGATTTTGTTTTCAATTCTGCCGGCATCAGACATTGAATTCCGGCTGGTTTCTTCCCACTACAAAAGGCTATCGGCTAATGACATATTCCTTCCATTCAAATCCAAATGTTGAAAGGAGATAAATTCGATGCTCCTAGACACGAAGCAATAGCTATCAAAGCCACTTGCTGGGAATCTTGCAAATACAATTTTTAGTGTCCCTTTGATCTCTCAACAATTCTCGGATAGTAGAGTACAGCAAAAGTAGAGTTTGCAGTAGAATGGAGAAAGCTACAACGCTGATCGGCTCTTTATTTGGCAAAGGAGTAGCCGAGCAAGATGCTGCCAAAGTGAAGGAATTATATGTGTATCCAATTAAGGCTTGCCGAGGGCTTTCTGTGCCTTTCGCCTGCGTTTCCCCCACCGGTAACACAATCATCAAGACAATCTTTTTTTTGTCTCCCTTGTCTTCAGACATTTATTTACTATAGCTTAAATTAGTGTAGTTCTTCTCGGAAAGGAAAAATGTGTAATTTAGAAGTACGTATAGTGATCCATCAGGAAACACTGATACGTAGAATGAAATACGGAACAGTCTTTTCTAGAATTTTCACAGTGAAGTCTTATGGACTGTGAATGCCTTGGGTTTATAATAACTTAGTAATTAGCCTACGCACGTTAGCCAACTTTTCGGAAGCCCAATCTTATATATTTGAGTAGGCTTTGTCTGCTGAGGTTAGTCCTGTTTGGCAAAGAATCTACCGTCAATTTCCCGGTCTTCATAATGGTAGTCTTACTGTACTGCCGGAGTAATTAATAGCATAGCTGAGTACAATAGCTTAGGTCTTTTCTGAGCTCAGGGTCAAGTAAGGTGTCGATTTGCGGTATGAGGCCTGATGTAGAAGCTACAAGGACATTAATTTCTGTTAAGATCATGAATTGTTGATTTCCGTCCCTTAAATTTCAATCTCCTGGCCAAGCTCTACAGAAGCGTACCTCATGATGAGGTTATAATTGCGTTCTTTCTCCTATTATGCTGTGAAAGCATTCCACTAGAACTTAGCAGGTGATTTTCACGGTCAATCCATGCACCAATTTTTGGTTTGATACCTCTGCAAGAATACAAAAAGGATGTTTCTTTCCATTTGGCTTATATATTATTTGAATTCTCTACCCTTGATATTGAACACATGAGCTACTTCTGGAGATAAGTGCCTCATGATAAGTTTTTGGTCCTTTTCTCTCCCTACTATGCTCTTAAAGCCTTTGTAGTGAGCTACCCCTGGTTGCTAACCAATTTTTAACCAATTCTTTTTTTCACTTATTGAAACGGAACAATTATGTTAATTGCTTTGCATGCATAAGTGAATGTGTGTTTCTGTTTCTGTTTTCAAGTTTTGCAATAATGTTTGCTGATGGTTTTTTTGAGAATTCGGATAAAGCAAGTATGGTAGAGATTGCAACCATTCGTTGCAGAACTTAGAGCACATACAACATGCTCTGATTGACAAGAAATTCCGTTAAAATAATTCTGCAATAAATTTTGCACTTGTTCCATTCACAAAATTGAATGTAATGGGAATAATAATAGATATTGCTGACCTTCAAATATTTGAAACGATATTACAAATATGATTGCAAGCTTTTTAAGTAGAGATCAGGCTGTTTAAATGATTTATACTGTGTAATACCTTGCTGTTTGCATACTATTCACACAGAGCTGTTGAATCCTTTCCCTTGGCTGACCTGTACAGTTTCAAGACTGCATACAATAGATTCTACTATCACCTTGACAGCTAGCAGCTAGCAGCTAGTTCCATATAAAATTTCAGAATATTCTTCATTGGTACGGAGGTCCATGTCTTCTCTTGCTGATGCAGTTGGTAAGGAGTCCAACTTTTTTTAAACTCTGTTCTTTATGCCGTTTCTCACACTTCTACGTTCTCCTCCAGTCCTAACTCAACACAACTATTGAAAAATTAGCAATCACTTTGATTTAGAAAATCCAAACATACCCAAAGCTAGCATATGGTATGACTGTATTAGGACTCCTCAAAAGCAACCAGCACATCAATTAAAGTCCTAATTGCTGCCAAGCTCACAAAAAACATGAATAAAATTTATCTGCATTCACTTGTCTTTTCCCTATCGCCGCTCCTCATATGTGTTTATTCATTCAAAGAATCTTGCCTTTTCTACAGTTCGTCTTTATTCCCCTTTTTCTCATTTCTAGCACCGCATTTTGATTTTGTCAGATTCTGACTAGGCACTAGATCCAGTTACTTTCCAACAAACAGATTTCAACATTCTAAGTATCCTACGTGTCAAGAAAGGAGAAATTGCCCTTCAAGGAGTATTACTAGCTAGAAATTCATTTCTTTGCCCAATTCTGCAAATGACTAACCTAAAAAGCCTGCTTGGCTAAGGCATATACTATTTGTCAATATCCAAAACCAAATACTCCTCCAGGATATATAAGAAAAATATCATTTCTTTGTAACTCTGAAGATGAAATCTGCACTCTGAAAATTGCATTCAAAGTTCAAACACACCAAAACTCTCCTGCAATCTTGTGACAGAAAATAACCACACAAAGAAATCTCGAATATGAAAAGCACCATGAAATACGTCATTGATATCTTGAATAGATACCAGCCAGGGTAGATCTTTCACTATCGGAGCTAGTCTTCTCCAAGAGAGATTTCATTCTCAAAAAGGCTGTGTTGGACCAAGTCCAAATCTCTAGAACCAGGTAGAGTTTTCTCAGGGAGTAAATATCAGAAATCATAAATTCAACGTACCCAAATGAGTTCCAATAAACCTTTTTATAAACTCCAAGCTCAACACCCTAGCGAGGGTTGTGCAATCTTTTCATTTAATTTAAAAATCACCTTGTCTCCGTAGGCACCCTACTGATATTTAAGTTTACACCTTGTAACTCCCTAGGTGCCAATATTGAGTCATTTATTAAATTAAATAACTTTAGTTAAATGTTTATTTTAAAATAATATCTTAGAATGCCTGAACCTTATGACTTTCTAACTTTGCTATGTGCTAAGAAAAGAGTATGACCCTTCAAGGAGATTAACCAGCACTAAAAATTCAATTATTTGCCAAATATTGCATACGATTTAACTAAAAACTTTGCCTAACTAACCCAAATACTATGCTTCAATACCCAAAACCAAATGTATCTTCCTCCAAGAGATGAGCGAAATATTGTTTGTGTGTAACTCCAAAGATGAACTCCAGCACTCTGAAAATTACATTGAAATGCATTGAAATGCTCCTGCAATCTTGTCACTGCAAGTAACTATATGAGGAAATCTCAAATCTGAAAACCACTGTGAAATACTGTAATTTCTCCTTACAAAAGTTCCTCTAATTTTGCATTTCAATGAGTCAATTATGCTGATGGATGTTATGGTATTGATTGGAAATGTATGGTGGACTCATTGCAAGTGAAACTTATATAAAAACTGATTTGAATTTCAAATAAGGGCTTGATTTGTGAATTCTCATATGAATATGAAATGCTATAACATAACCTTCCTTATTTGATGTAAATTTAAATTGTGTCTGAGAGAAGTGAGTTCTGAAATCTGATAACTATATATGCAAAATGTTCTATGGTTATTGTGCTTTACTTATTTATAATTGTTACAAGAGTATAAACTCTGATCTTTCTTTGCTAAGATCTCTTTTCTGGACTGATCTCATTATTATGGTATTGGATAGCTATGAGTTTGGTACAAATTGGTTATAGTTCAGATCTCTGCGCAATAATGATAAGATTGATTCAAATGTGTCTTCAGGCTTCTAATAATAAGATTGCCGCGTCTAGATGATCACTCTATATTTTGCATGTTGGATGACTCTGAATCGGAATTATGATCTTGATCATTCTTTCTGTTATGACTTCTTGTGAATCTGTAATCTTTGTTGCTGTTCCTGAATAATGGCTTTAGTTTCATGCGATTTTATGTGAGAGGCTTATGCCTCAGTCTGATCACTATGTCTAATTATAATCCTTTATTCTTGCGAGAATCTTGGAGGTTGTTTATTCTTGCAAATTCCTTCTTTTTATGTGTCTACACTCTACAGCCTTGCCAAATGATGGATAAATACCATCTTCACTTGGCTATATCAAAACTCTTCAAGCACTTCAGGTATGAAGGGTACATGTCAACAAATCTGCCTCGTTGAGAAATCGATGATCTTCCCTTAATAAGCAATTAAAGGCACGCTGTGAAAAGTTGTATCGCATTGATCATAACTCTCACAAAGTGAATTAGCAAGTGAACAAGTCGCACCACTTCCTTGAAACTAACAATGCCATTTGTTAGTTATGTAGCTTAGATTATATTTATTCCTTCCTTGGGCTGTGATTATAGATGAGATGCCTTCTCCCCTTGTGCATTCTGATTTCCTTTTTCTAGACAGTGATTATTTTTTCTTGGAGAATGATATTCTTGACTATTAATGTATAGTATGCCCTTGGAATGCCTTTGGATGAGGACATATTCTTCAGGTGATTTGTTTTAGTAATCGGATGGGGTTATTAGAGTCTTGCCTGCTTTGAGATTGCTTGCCTACAAGCCATCTTATACCTGCATGATGATTTCAGGGTGTCAAATAAGCCCGTGGAACGCCCCAACACATATCCATCGCTTCCTGCTGATGCTACCGAACTCACCAAGTTTTTTAGACTCTATCACACCATGTGGTAATTCCATATCATTCAATCTATCCATCATAGAAATTCCATGATGCCAAGGTTTGTACTTTGTAGTGCCATTAACGTAGCAGTTGCACAGTAGTGAAAGTGATCTCTTGAAGATCACTGATAGGAAGATAACTCCAATATGGAATGAATTTTTCTGAAGCATATCCTTGGATAAGTTTTATGACCATAACCTAATGAAAAGCAACTATTGAATTCCAAATGGTTCTAGAGTTCCAAGTTAACCTTAGAAATGATTTATCATGCTGACACTGTGCTACTCTGATTTCAAGAATCTGCTTTTCATATTCTCATTGTATTTGCCTCACATGGAATCCTACGGAGTATTTGTTGTTCACATCCATATTGAAGATGTCACTGCCAAACTCAGTTCTGATTTGCAAAAGAGATTGATTCCAGTATAAATCCACAAACTTAACATATCCCCTCAAGAAGTCAAGTCAAGAGGAAAATCCCAATCACTCCACCCTATTGCAATTATTATAGTGTTATAGGAAGGAAGGTATAGCAAAACCTTAGAATCTAGATTGTTGGGAGGAGTCATTGTTCACTGTGGAGATGAAAATCTGAAGTGTACTTGTAAGTTGTAAGATCTCTTGGGTGTACTTGTAAGATCTCTCACAATTAGCTGCTATAAAGCTAGTAATAGTTCAGCAAACACTAGGTCATCGACTGATGTCATCACTAAGGGAAAACAATGGGAACAATAACTATTTTGTGTAGGAGGTATGGACATAGATATAATTAAAGTGTCACCTCTTCTTTCCACCGAACTTAAACATCCAACATTTGATTCTTGATTTAAGAAGGAATCCTCTTCATTGACCTGACCTGAACTGCAATCTCTTGTAATGTGATTTGAGAGTGATGGATGATAGCATCATTATGGTCTGTCTCACTACTCCAAGCTTGTTTCTGCACCTTACTGATAGGAGATGCACTGGGGTCCGAAGTTTTATGATTGTCTTTAATCTCAATCTTATCACATAATTCCGGTGTGGCTTCTTTATCCATCTCACAAAGTGGATTATCATAGGTCACATTAGCTTCAATCTCAAACAAGGGATTTTTAACGGACTGAAAGGGATTTACACTTCCAAAATCAGACCAATCTTTTCACTGTTTCCAACTACTATTCATTGATTCTTTGGGACAATTGTTCATGTGTGGTGTCTAGTTCTTTATCTCTTTAGTCCCTCTTATGTTCCTTTGTTTCTTGAATTGTTTACTGCCTACATCCTCATTTTCTGCTTGTAAGATCTTATGCACATCTACTGACTTATTCCTTTCTTACTTGTACGAACCTAAGATCTCATGACATCTCGTTGCCAATCTACTCTTGTTTATTCTCTATGGTACATCATCCTCCAAGGCCTTCAATGCTATTTGTTGAGATCTTTGAGTAGGTGAGTGTGGTTACAGGGCTTTAGCTGTACTATTGCTCTGAAAACTCATTTCTAGTTCATCTAAGTGTCCGTGCCTTTGCTTGATTTCCTGCAAGTTTTTTCTTGCTTGAGAAGATATTATCTTGGCATGCTTAGCTTTCTCCTTCCTCTGTTCACATAGTCATACAGTCCTCTCCACATCTTTAGCAGTACATTAGTTTCCCTGGTTTTTTGCTTGCCAGTGCTTCCTCAAAGATTTTCCTCTTCTGCTTGTCTTTATCATCTTCTGAATTTTGTGTTTTTAGTGACTCTTTTCCTTTCTCTCTCTCCTTTATGACCCATAACTGCCTTCTCCTATTTTCCAATGCCACCATTCTTTGTTTGTTTCCCTCAAAGTGATTAGAGCTGTTGCACAATGCATCTTTTGATTCACTTTCGTTTAAAAAATTGCTCTGCTCATCCATAAACATTGACTTATTAGTGGATACCATGTACTCCTCAAGAGGTGAAAAAGAATGTATGACTGACATCCTTATCTTTAAGAAGCTTCAACTAATCTCATTTATGATCACTAGATTCAATCCCTTCCTTGAGATGGTGTATGAGCAATCTCAGGTTCAAAAGGAATTTCACATGCATTTTTCTTTATAGGAATTTCACATTACTTAAGCACACAACAACAACTCAAGCCACAAATAGGTGATGTTCTTGTTGAGACGAAACCCAAATTGTATGCGAAACATCAATTGATATTAAGAGCTTCTACTGGGCATACAGAAACACTTAAAGCTGCAAGGGTAGTTTGAACAATTGGTTGTTCCTAATAATGATATTCTCTAGCATATTGGTGCTTATGTAGGTAAATTTTAAATTGCATGCACATTAGTCAATGGTAAGAGTGAAATATCTTGAGCATGCAAAGACCAGACATAGACAAGATAGACAAAGATAGACCAGAAATCTAGGATTCCAATCAATGTTCAAAAAATTACATTTCTTACAATTATGAGAAAGCTCAAAAAATCTTGCACCTTAGCCTTTAAATGATTATTCTACCTTAGGTATTGGGGAAGAATGATAGTAGTATGTCCAATATGTTGATGGTAGGATGCCAAATGTGCAGAGGCCTATATGCTTGAGATGCAGATGTCTGTATGTTTGGTATTCTGGTGTCTGTATGTCTGATCTAGTGGTGTCAGAATATGTCATTGCCAATGCTGAAGGTGGTGCTGTATGATGTCAGTGGAGATGAATGATGCAAATGGAATGTATTGTTGGTGCTGTTTCCACAAAATTATGACATTGTTGATATATATATGTCATTGTTATCTTTCAGAGGACATCGTTTGATGACATTAAATGTTTATAACTATTAGTTGTAACAACCCTAATTATGGTTTACTTGGAATTACCTTGGCTGTTAATAACAAATTAATCTGAGCCCTTCATTTGTAATTGAGAGGTCTATGAAACTTTTGATCTTCTAATTTGTAAAGTAATTAGATAGGAGCAAGCAGTAGAAGTAGCAGTTGGAGGAGGATATCAGAAACTGTTGCTGAGATTATGTTGAAGTTAATATGCAATTTTCACATTTGTGTACGAGTTTCTACATTTTGCATGATTTTTACTTCTCAAACAAGTTCATTGATTTTAATGGAGAAATGTGGAGATATGTGGCGATTTCCTTGCTTCATACCATTTATAGTTTTTTGATTGCAAATTATAGTGTATGGTTAGTCTGAACCCCACTTAAGCAAATGTTCGATTGTGGACATTCATTTGGGTTGCACCTATATTGGGTTTACAATATGAAAATCCTTCATTACATTTGGAGATTGCATCAAGTTAATAATATATATGTATAATAAATAAATTTTATAAAGCTTATATAATTATTATATATCAATATAGTTATAGTTTACTATTTATAACTATATTAAAAAAATCTATTCTAAAATGATATAAATTCAGAGAATTAAAGACAGGTAATATCTATATATATAATCCAAATATAGTTATAGCTTATTATATAGCTTTGGTGTATATATATAATCAGGTAATATATGTGTAATCTGTATTGACAGTGGCTAAAAATATAACTGTTCTATTATGAAGCGGCTGCAAGTATTATTCAGGGTATAGACATTCCCTTTTGGTGGTGGTCTATTTTATTGGTTTCTGAAGGCTGTTGCATCATTTTGGAGCTTTCTGCAAGTGGCTGCAGTCTCGATTGAAATTGAGAAATGGAGAAGGCAGACGGGAGCTGTAACATAGACAACAACACATCCGGGTGGCACCCACAGGGCAGGTAACTGGTTCGGCATCCACTGCTTTCTTGGGCACATTGGTATCTTAGATTATTATCATTGTCCTTAGGAAGTAGCTTGGACTCTGTAAACTTTACCTTTTTTCTTTTTATTTGATTTTCAAGCCAATTTAGTTCAAGTTTTTGTTGATTTATGCAAGAGCATTCATGCTTCAAATGAAAATAATTAAGTCCAAGAACAATTATGATATGTTACCATCATTATCATGTCATTTCATGTAATGGTCCTGTTATAAAATAAATAAATTATCAAACTATTGTTAATGGGCCGATTGATTTAATATATCTCAGACCCATTTTTATTTTTGTTTCCGTAGTTTGTGTTGCCGTCGGCTACCTTTGTACACCCTAGGAAAGTTTCCCGTCGGGAATTTAAGCACGGCTTGTAGTTAGTCTTTAGGTAGGCATTTTTATTTGGATTATTTCTATGTACTGTGAATTCCTGCTGGAGTTCTCTGTTGATCGCCATTTTGGAAGTGAAAGACCTTACTTATTTGGTTTTGTCTGGTTTCCATGGGATTCAACCCTCACCCTATTCTGTCGCCTGTAACACTTCGCTTAGATTTGGCAAGTTGGAGCATCATCATATTGCGAATATCTATTGTGTTGGTTTGATCTACTCTTTTGTTCTGTGTATTTCCATTTGTTTTTTATCTGCATAAAATCTTGCTATTTGTTCACACTATCTGTTAGTCTGCAAAACTCTCTGTGCACCACCCTACGAATTCTGATCATCCATCTCTAGTCATCACCGTACACCATACGGTCTCCCATTCTCACCCTCCATTTTGTCACTCCTCCACTGTATGGTCCTCCTAAGACCACTGTATGGCCATCTAGTCTGACCGTACGATCTTCTGCACTCCCCACAATTGTTTGGTGTACGACAAATCCACCGTACGATCCTCTAGGTGTCTTCACCATACAACCACCTCACTTCCACTCACCTCCATACGGCTCACCCTCCAATTGTTATTGTACGGTCCTTGTGCCTCTTCTTTGTATATCGTACAGACTCCATTTGTCCACCGTACACACATCGTACGACCCTCACAACTCCTCTACGAACTCTTCCATACCTCTCCTGCATATAACTCCCATTGTACGGCCATATGGATCCAACTTTGTGACCTATGAACAAAGAAATTGCTCTAGTCGGATTGTAAGACTATCACATTCCTAGGGTGAAACATTACAGTGGTATTAGAGCGCTTCGATCCTGCCAGCTTGTGAATAGTGAATGAGAGTTTATAGCTGGAAGAGACAACATTTTGTTGATAAAATGGTTGCCGAACTGGAATCAACAGCTGCCGAACTTGTGGCACTACTGAGAGAACTTGCAAAGAATCAGGCACAGATCACCAATACTCAGCGACTCATGGAAGAGACTCTCAAGAAGTTGGCAGGCAATAAAATATCTAGAGAACAAAATGGTCATAGTGCGGACTCGGTGTCGGGTAAAACAAACCCTCATCCAGCATGCTCTCGACCTTTCATGCCATCTTTTCAGACACCACATGGAGGGAAACAACAAACCTTTGAAGAGATGCAAGAACAACTGAGAGAAGACTAGAAGAATGCGAATTTTGAGGAGGATATATCCTACAAAGGTTACGCGGATCTGAGAATGAGATATTTGGGAGGCGAAAACCGAGGATACTTTAACGATGATCTCAAAAGAAAGTTGAGTAAAGTAAATCTGTCTCCATTTGACGGATCCAGATCCATATCTGCACAAGCATGGGTAATGAAGGCCGATACTTCCAGTTGAATCCTATGGTAGAAGAAGAAGCAATCAAATTTGCAGCGCTGCACTTGGAGGGAGTTGCACATGAATGGTGGCATCACGACACCATCACACGGGGGTATGATCAAATAACTACTTACACGGAATACACTGAGAGATTGATAGAATGATTTGATGGTAAAGATTCAGATCTCAATTCAAAGATTTGGCACAACTGAGACAAACTGGATTGGTCGACCAGTACATTGCAGAATTTTAGAAACTCTCTGTTTTGGTCATGGACATTTCTGAAAGAAGACGGATAGTGCTCGTCATGGACGAACTGACAGAACCACTGAAAAGTTGGGTCAAAGGGTTCAATCCTACCACTTTGTTGGAGGCTATTAAGAAGGCATGGAGCATGGCATCATCATCGACATCATCTTCTCGAAGTTACATCCCAAACAACTAGTGTTTCCCAGGGAAAAAGATAATAAACCTTCGCCCAAGAAGCCGTCATTGGATGAAGCTACTAGATAGGGACTTCGAAGGAAGAAATTATGTTTCAATTGCAAGGGACTGTGGGAACCTGGCCACAAATGCCTCGGAAAAGGAAAATTACACTACATTGAGGTTGTGTCTGATGATGAGGATGAATAGGAAGAAACACTTGCTGAAGGCAACCAACATCAAGATGGCACCAACATGGTTAGTCTGAACTGTACGAAAAGGATTGCAACATTGGTATGATGCGGAGGGACTATCGCTCTAGCCGGTAGCCCGAGGTGCATAGTTTTTCGTGTATGGGAACCCTTCAAGGACAAAGGGTTATAGTGATGCTTAATAGTGGAGCCACTCTAAACTTATCTAACTCATCTCTGGTGAAGTGAAGAGGTCTACCTACGGAGATGCACACAAGCTTTTAGGTCAAGGTTGCCAGAGGGACACTTCTACCCTACACGCACCTTGTTTCTCAGCTAAGTATCACCATGGCGAATCACATAGTGACTAAGGATTTCTTCATAGCGGACCTTGATGACATGGAGGTTATTCTAGGCATACAATGGATGGAGACACTTGATGAATACACTCAGAGTTTCAAACGGATGGACTTCACTTTTGTTGTCGATGGAAAGGAGGTTGTTCTCCATGGAATGGCAAATGACAGTCCGAAGGTAGTTTCTGTACATTAGATGGAGGCACACTGTTTTATCTCGGCGGAACCTATAAAAGAACAACGGACACCTCCACAAGATGATGAACTCCAGGATATTTTGAGTAAACATGATAAAGTTTAACATGATAAAGTTTTCATTGACATTCCTCCTAGCATACCGCCTCATCGAGGGTTTGAACATACTATCGAGTTGGAAGCAGAGGCCAAGCCAGTCATAACCACACCGTACTGCCATCCCAAGAAATTCAAAGATGAGATTGAAAAGACAATTCAGGAATTGCTAGAGAAAGGATGGATCCGTCCCAGTTCTAGCCCTTTCGCGTCATCTGTGTTATTGGTCAAAAAGAAGGATGGATGATGCGCATGTGTGTGGACTATCGTGCGTTGAACAAAAAAAAATAAAGAATAGATATCCCATTCCAAGGATAGATGAGTTGCTAGATGAATTGCATGGTGCGGTCTATTTTTCAAAAATAGATCTTCGTTCCGGATACAATTAGATCTGCATGAGGGAGGAAGATGTAAAAAAAAGGGCCTTCCGTTGTCACTACGAACATTATGAGTTTCTGGTCATGCCATTCGGATTGACAAATGCACTGTCGTCGGTAAATATTATGTAGCCGATAGGGTATGTGTCAGGATGTATGTCGTCGGTAAATACTGTGTAGCTGACAGGCCCTTCGAGAAGGTTCTTGTTATGTAGCCGACGACCCTTCAGGAAGGTTCTTCAGGAAGTATATATACACCCTCCGGGATCATTGTAATCATCATCATAAGCATAATGTAATGTCTTTGGCATATGCGAATAATACAAGGAGTACTGCTATTCTTATCTATTGTCTGTGTGCATTAATCTATTTATCCCATATGGTAAACATTTGGCATTGTTGCCCGATGGACCTCGAAAGGCATACTAATGCCGAATCAACTGAACAAAAATAAGAATAAGCTGAAAGAAAAGGATGAAATACGCACAACACAAGGAAATCTAATTTTGGCACAACAAGTTGAACACAGAAGGAGGTTCCAAAAGATTGCCGACAGACACATAAGTGCTGAAGAATTGTTGGAGGAGACTCGACAGCGGGTGGAATTGGTGGAAGAAGCAAAGGAGGAATTTTTGAACCTGTATTCATCGAGGGAAAAGAATCCAAATAGAAGGGAATTAACTCGCATGACTCGGAGTGCTGAGGGAGCACGAGCGTGGAGTGAGCTCTTCGTCTGCGATACATTTTCAGAATGGACAGATTTGCTTAACGGAGACCCTTCTTCACCAAAAAGCACAGCTGTCGGAATACAAAGTGCTAGTGCCAGAGTGCAGAGCGTTGGTGTCGGAATACAAAGCGTTGGTGTTGGAATACAAAGCACTGGTGCCGGAGTGCAGAATGTTGGTGTCGGAATACAAAGCATTGGTGCCGGAGTGCAGAGCGTTGGTGTTGGAATACAAGGCATTGGTGCCAGAGTATAGAATGTCGGTGTTGCAATGCAGAACAATGCCCTTACACAACATCTAGTAATAATGGCAGGACTAAAGGAAAAATTGCCAAAATTTGATGGTGATGGAGCAGTCGATCCAATCCGACATTGTAAAATATGCGAAACGATTTGGAGGGCAAATGGCATAATAGATACAAACGAATGGGTCCGACAGTTCCGGCCACCTTACGGGGTGTCGCAATTGATTGGTTTGCTGATACAGATCCCTAAAAGTTAACCAATTGGGACAACATTAAAAAGGAATTTATCACGAAATTTCAATTGTTGTGCGATGACAACGAGATCGTAGCGGAGATATACAACACAAAATAGGGGAAAAATGAAACAGTTCGAGTCTACATCAGAAAATTAAAAGACTTGATAAATAAAATGGAATATAAGCCGGCTGATGGGCTGCAAAAAAGATGGTTCATTAAAGGCCTACACCCGAAGTTGCGGAAGAAGATGAAGATTGTGCTGCCATTGTCATACACCGAAGCATACAATTGAGCAATGAACTTAGAAAGTGAGCAGAAGACAAAAAAGAAGAAGAGTAGCTCATCCGATTCTGATGACGACGCATCTTCAGAAGAAGAGAGTAGCAATGACGAAAAGGGCAGCAAGAAGGTCTGAACCCTCCAAAGGGATATGATCCAAATGATGAAAGAATTTAAGAACATGTAGAAGGAGACCAAGGGAAATGAGCTATGGTGCACAGACTACAAGACGAAAGGCTATGCGAAGGGATCCTGTCCGAAGAACCAAATCTGCGAGATCTGCTAGATCATGGGACATTCCACAAAAGAATGCCCCTTCAATATGAAAACAAGAGGACCTCAACAAGTGTTCCTGACACAGGAGGCTTCCGTGGCAGGAGGGAGCGGAAACACTAGCAACGAGGGTGCCACGTCGGGAGGGTATAGAAATAATAGGTGGGGTCAAAACAACAACAATGCCAACAATAATAATGGGAGCCATAGTCGAATTCAGTACGATGCGAACAACCGCTCGATGGTACAATGCCACGCATGCAATTTGTGGGGCCTGAGACTGTACAACGACAAATGCACCGAAGTTGTTATGCAAATGGTGCGGTCGTGGAGATCATGAAGATGCCAAGTGCCCAAAATCAGGAATGAATTTGATCACCATCGGGATGGACGAAGAGGAGGTTCTGGCAATCACATGGAAGTAAGCAAAATTGTACCTTGACCCAATCGAGGAAAAGAAGAGATTAGAGGAAGCACGGGCAAAAATTGAGAAGGCGATGTAGGCAGACAAAGCACACTTGAAAGACACTGCTGGTACCCCAGCAAGGAATTGCGCGGAACAGAACATCGTATGACAGATATTACAAACTAAAGTACCAGTCAAAATAAACGATTTTTTGCTCACAATGCCTCAACTCCAAACAACACTCACAAACATCGCGCCAATTGCTAAGTTACCAGGAGCATTAGGAAAAGGGAAGGAAAGTGGCGCAAGTGCAGAGGACCCAATGCTACTAGCCCTCACATTCGAACGACATTCGGTAGTCGTCGAGATGGGAATTCTGGGAACTGTTCTGACAGACACAATTGTGGACGAAGGTTCAGGGGTAAACGTTCTACCAGAAGATACCTGAAAGAAGTTGGGACAGCTGACGTTGTGGCCACCTACATTCCAGTTGCTCACGGCAGACCAACACGAGATCAAACCGCTGGGAATCCTGATGGCACAACTAGTGACTATCGGAACGCAGCCATTCCTGCTCGACTTCGTCGTCATCCCGTTGAAGAGGAGAGGATATGATGCCATTCTGGGCTGAGGATGGCTCATACAAGCAAAGTTTAAGCATGACTGGAAGAAGAATACCCTATCAATGGAGTGTGGAGGTAGAGGATTCATAATTGACCTGCACACACAAATGGTAGGTGAGGAGGCAGCGTCATTGGATTCCAAAGGCAAAGGTGGAGAGGATGACGAGGGGAAGAAGAGAATGGAACTGGATGAGGAAGGAGTCCTACAGTTGGAAGGTGGATCCACGAACGATGATTTGGACTCGGTGAACAGCCTTTTCCACTGGCAAATGGAGGATTACGAGCTCTTTCCGAGCTGTAATATGTTAAGGGTTGACGAAGGTGAGAAAGAAGAGAGAAATTAATGTTTGAAGGAATATAGAGAAGCGGAAGAAGGAAAGGCGGTTGGGATTGACGCTGAAGGGAAGAACATACAGTATGAACCTAGAAAAAGGAAAGATTCCACCCTACAACCGTGTAGAAAGAAAATGTTACGTCGAACCAAGGATATAGTAGAAAGGTGCCGGTAGCAAGGAAAACACATCATACGGTCTGCATAGGAAACAAAGAGGAAGAGTTTAATAAAAGCTTCAGCGGTACAGAGTAAGGTTCTAAAATCAAGAATACAACTATTGACGATAAGGAATGGCAGCCGATGGAATTCATGGTACGCGATAGGAAAAACCTGATGTTAGAGATCGTGTAACTTAAATAAACTTCGACAATTGCAGGCATAAAGGGCCACGAAGGTGACACAGAACAGGCGTAAAACATGGCATGATAAGCACCTCAAATTGAACAAGTTCCAACCGGGGCAAATGGTGTTGAAGTATGACGGATGGAACGAAATCAAACCAGTCAAGTTTAAAGTCAAACAGGTCTGGCCATATTAGATACAGGAAGTCGGTGATAATGGAGCAATAAAGTTGTAGACATTAGACAGACAAGAAATACCAGAGGCAGTGAACGGTTCAAAGCTAAAGATGTACCATGATAGGAAGACCCCCTTGTTGTCAGAGAATGACGAAACTCGGAGAAATAATGAAGTATTTTGAAAAAAGAAAAGAAAAAAAAGAAAAAAAGAAAAAAAGAAAAAAAGAAAAGAAAAGAAATATATATGAAGAAAAAAGTTTTAAAAAAAGAAAAAAAAAAAAGAAGAAAAAAAAAAAAAGAAAAAAAAAAAGAAAAAAAAATTAAAGTCACCATATGACAGTGTGAAGACACTGTACAGTGATCAAGTTGACACCATGTGAGAAGTCAAGTGTATCGTATGGCCCTCCACTGCACACCTTCACTATACGCCATGATATGATGTCACTATACGACGTTTCTAATGTTATTGTATGGTGCTTGCTAATGCCATCGTACGGTGTTGTTAATGACATTGTACGACTTTCCTTTTAACACCAACATCAGGTACGACAACAATAGGTACAACATCCAACCATTTTCATCGCACGACATACGGCTAGAAGAGGTACGCATGTGGTGAATTTCGTACGGCAAATTCCCTCCTGGTTCTGTACGTTTTCGCAGTTTGTACGGCTTGTGGAGGACAAAACACACTTGGCACCAACAGGCACAGAAGAGGTCGTACGTTGTATGGAGTTAGCGACATCTGTACAATAAAGCATCCATACTGTGAAGTCAGTACCCTCCAGAATAGATGAAGCTTACAGTCTAAGGAGAGAAGCAGACCGTACGGTACAGGAGAGGAGTTTTGGAGAAATTTTGCATCTTTGTCAAAAGAAATCTAGGGAGATCTGGGATACCCTTATGTCTTGGCGAAGGTTGCATTGGTCGCTAAGGGTTGGATTTAGAGAGTTCAAAAAAAAAAAAAAATTATGACAAATAAAAAATGTTCAGAATCAATAAGGGACGATGCTCAAGGAAAGGGAAAGACATAAGCAGGTAGCAAAACATCAGCAATTTCCATAAAGAGTGTGGGATCAGAAGAAAATCACAAAAATAGTGTGTTCCATGCAGTTTTCTATGGGTTTTGGAGTGCTAATTTGGTTTTGGTGGTGGAGGCGTTGCCCTAGGTCCCCACGGGGGCGCTGCCCCTCGACCCCACTCCCCAGTCAGTGTGGTTATCAGTCGTGGGAAGTGTGACTAGTTGATGAGACCTGGAGCTGCTGCAGGCATAGAGTAGGTGTTGGACATGAAGCTATCTTGGTAGATGCATAGAGAGCTCGGGAGGAGCTGATCATCCAGTTGAAGGTAGTACAACGACACTTGGCTCAAGGTACCTAGGAGTTGGAAACAGAGAAAGCAGCACGGGTGGCTATCAAGGTCAGCTTGAGGAGATAGTATTGTGTTAGTAGAGGCTATAGATGCAACGTGGTCTAGAGACCAGTTTGGTGCAGGCACGGGATGAATGTGAAAGTGATGTGGCAGATCTATCTTGTTGTAGTTAGTCAGTTAATGTGTTTTGTTTGTTAATTTGTCTCAGATATTTTGTAATTGTCATCCGAAGACGACTTTTTCTTTTGGGGGGGATGATTTCATTGGTAAATATTGTGTAGCCGACAAGGTGTGTGTCAGGATGTATGTCGTCGATAAATACTGTGTAGTCGATGGGCCCTTCGAGAAGGTTCTTGTTATGTAGCCGATGGCCCTTTTGGAAGGTTCTTCGGGAAGTATATATACACTCTCCAGGATCATTGTAATCATCATCATAAGCATAATGTAATATCTTTGGCATATGCAAATAATACAAGGAGTACTCCTGTTCTTATCTATTGTCTGTGTGCATTAATCTATTTACCCCATACAGTAAACATGCACCTGCTACATTCCAATCATGCATGAATCGCATTTTCAACAAGCAATTACGTAAGTACTTATTGGTATTTTTTGATGATCTTATTTATAGCAGGACATGGGAGGAGCACCTGAAGTATCTGAATGAAGTCTTAAGGATCATGGAGGAGCAGTCTTTGTTCGCCAAGCAATCCAAGTGTGAATTTGGTATGACAGAAATATTGTACTTGGGGCATGTTGTCAGTAAATATGAAGTTCAAGTGCATCAGGAGAAGATTCAGGCTATCCTTGATTGGCCTCCCTCAAAATCATTCACGGATTTGCGAGGATTTTTTGGACTATGTAGTTATTACCAGAGGTTTGTTAAAGGATTCTCTCAGCTCAGTGCACCCCTAACGGATCTGACAAGAAAGGGGTCTTTCTAGTGGAACGAAAAGGCAAAAATCACTTTTGATAAACTGAAAGAGGCAATGAGCACTTGTCCTGTACTTGCATTACCCGATTTCACTCGACCATTCATTTTGGAGTGTGATGCGTCCGAAGAAGGCATTGGCACGGTACTGATGCAGGATAGACACCCCATAGCTTATGAGAGTAGGAAGCTTACACAAACGGAATGCTTATATTCCATCGACAAAGAAATGTTGGCCATCGTACATGCACTAATCAAGTTTCGGCAGTATCTGGTGGGTGCCAAGTTTGTTGTCCATATGGATCACAACAGTTTGAGATATTTTTTGGAGCAACAAGACTTGAATGAAAGGCAACAAAAATGGGTAAGCAAGGTTCAGGCTTTTGATTTTGACATTGAATATATGAAAGGGAAGAACAATGTGGTTGTAGATGCCTTGTCCAGGAAACCCACCATCTGCTCACTAAACTAGATTTCAGCTGAGTGGAAGACACATCTGTTGGTAGAATACTCCAAAAAAACATTTTCTTGTTAGCTAATGGATGGCAACACCCAGGATGATAAATACAGAGTGGTGGATGACATCATCTACTATAAGAATCAGATATTTTTGGTGCCGACATCCAAATTGAAGCAGAAAATCTTGAAGGAAGTACACGACTCACCCTTGGCAGGACACTCGGGTTTCCTCAAAACTTACACAAGTCTCCGGGAGAGGTTTTCATGGAAAGGTCAAAGGGGATGTGTTGCAGTAAGTAAAAGAGTGTGCGATTTGCCAGTAGAACAAGTCCGAACATACTCTACCTGTCGGATTACTGCAACCTCTATCGATTGTAGAACATGAGTGGGAAAGTATCTCAATGGATTTTGTAACAGGGCTTCCCAAGGTGAACGGAAAGGATTGTATTTTCATGGTGGTTGACAGATTGACTAAGTATGCACACTTCTTCCCCATCCCCTCAGATTTTTAGGCTGCCCAAGTTGCCAATCTATTTTTTAGAGAAGTTTTTCATCTGCACGGGTTACCTTGAAACATTGTCAGTGATTGGGCTGGGCGATTCATCAGTATCTTCTGGACAAAACTGTTTCAATTGGCATGGACAAAATTGTCACCAAGTACTAGTTACCACCCTCAGACAGAGGGACAAACGGAGATTGTGAACAAATGGCTCAAAGGTTACCTTCGGAGCTACGTTTCGGCACAACAACAGGCATGGGTCAAATGGATACATCTAGGGGAGTATTGCTACAATACCACGTACCACATGTCCATCGGAATGACACCATTGAAAGCTCTGTACGGGTACGAACCCCTTTCCTTCATCGACACAGTTCTGGGTGAGTCGCGCAACAAGGGCGAGAGACTGGCTTTAGGAGGGACAAGACATATTGAGATGCTTGAAGGAAAACTTACAGTGGGCGCAAAATCAATAGAAGATGCACGTTGACAGACATACTGGAGAGGAGTTTCGAAGTAGGGGACTTGGTCTATCTCAGGCTCCAGCCATATCGGCAATACTCATTGAAGGAAAAAGGAAAGGAAAAATTGAAGCCATGATTTTATGGCCCCTATCGTGTAGTTCGTCGTGTACGAGTTGAAACTTCCGGAGGGAAGCCATATTCATAACATCTTTCATGTTTTATGCCTGAAGAAGGCCATAGGGCAGAACGTCACGACTGCCACAGACCTTCCACTACTTAATGAAGAAGGCAAACTCATCGTGGAACCAGTCGAGATCATTGAAGTACGTGAGAAGACTCTACGAAACCGCACATTGAAGGAATATTTGACGCATTGGAAACATTTGCCATTGGATGACGCAACATGGGAGGGCAAGCACATTCTCCAGCACCTAGCATTGCATTTGTTTGAGGACAAGAAAAATTTGGGACGGAAGGACTGTAATGTTCCTGTTATAAAATAAATAAATTATCAAACTATTGTTAATGGCCGATTGATTTAATATATATCGGACCCATTTTTATTTTTGTTTCCGTAGTTTGTGTTGCCGTCGGCTACCTTTGTACACCCTCAGAAAGTTTCACGACGGGTATTTAAGCACGACTTGTAGTTACTCTTTAGGTAGGCATTTTTATTTGGATTATTTCTATGTACTGTGAATTCTTGTTGGAGTTCTCTGTTGATCGCCATTTCGGAAGTGAAAGACCTTCCCTATTTGGTTTTGTCTAGTTTCGGTGGGATTCAACCCTCACCCTATTCCGTCGCTTGTAACACTTCTCTTGGATCTGGCAAGTCGGAGCATCATCATATTGCAAATATCTATTGTGTTGGTTTGATCTACTATTTTGTTCGGTGTATTTCCATTTGTTGTTTATCTACATAAAATCTTGCTATTTGTTCATACTATCTATTAGTCTACAAAACTCTCTGTGCACCACCCTACGAATTTCGACCATCCATCTCCAGTCATCACCATACACCGTACGACCTCCCATTCCCACCCTCCATTTCATCACTTCTTCACCGTACGGTCCTCCTAAGACCATCGTACGGCCATCTAGTCTGACCGTATGACCTTCTATACTCCCCACGATTGTTTGGTGTATGAAAAATCCACCATACAGCCCTCCAGGTGTCTTCACCGTACGGCCACCTCACTTCCACTCACCTCTGTACGACTCACCCTCCAATTGCAATTGTACGGTCCTTGTGCCTCTTCTCTGTATACCGTACGGACTCCATTTGTCCACCGTACACACATCGTACGAACCTCACAACTCCCGTACGGACTCTTCCGTACCTCTCCTGCATATAACTCCCACTGTACAACCACTTGATACACCCTCTGCCACCATACGGATCCAACTTTGTGACTTACGAACAAAGAAATTGCTCCAGTCGGATTGTACGACTATCACATTCCTAGGGCGGAACATTAAATTTCAGCTGAGTTTTATCCAACTCAAAGTCACTAGTTCATTGTGTAAACCTTGGGTTTACCTTATTTGATCACACATTGTCATATTCTTTAGCATTTGAGGTTTCCTTGTTCAAGAAAGGATATAGTACTTGGTATTTTATTCTGCATGTTGGTGAATGTCACAAAACATGCCTCAACAGGTTTGTCTTTGTAAATTGGGCAAAATAGGGTGATGATTCGTTTAATCAAAAGGACAAATTTGCTAATGAACCCAAGGGCTTCTTATTTGTTCTATGAAAATTTAAAATAAGGAAAAAAACAAATGCAGAGGACAAATGAAGTTTAGAAAAGAAAACAAAGAAATATTTTAAATAGATAATTTTAATTTGATTGTGGACTGCTCCAAACTAACAATGGACTCTCCTAAAATCTCAGCAGGATCCTTCCAATGCATTTAGGACTGGTACAAGCCTACCAAAATGATATTCAATCAATATTCCTTGTTCAACTTGTGTGCTGATTTTCATCTTCTTCTTGTGCTTGCAAATTGAATTTGTGTTTCTAGCAAATAAAAGTTATTTTTGAGTCATTAGGTTCAATGTATTTTATAGATTTTGTTTTTTACTTTTTTTTGTAAAATTTTGTTATTTGACTCTTTCTATTGAGACTTGCCAAGTTTGGCAAGTTTTGTGTGAGTTTGTCCAAACTCACTCAGTACCCAAGTCATGAATCCCTAGGAACTATTTTTCTCTACTTGCCTTGAGACTAGCCTAGTCTTGACATTTAGGGTGTCTTGTAACATTGATTTAATTGCATTGAATTGATTCAATTCAATTCTTTTGACTTTACTTGAGTACGTTGTTTTTAGTATGCTTGGAAATGTATAATATTTCATTTGAAACTTGATGAATACTTTAAAGAAGTTTCAAAAGAGACACTCTTAGTCAACTCTAATCACTCGAGCGATTTTGTTAATGATAAAGTCTTAGCACATGTTTACTTTGGCACATAAATTTTGGTGATGTTACCCTTTGTTGGCATTTGATTTAAATGTTTTATGTGCTGTCATTGTTGACAACGTATTTTGTCTATGAATTCAGGAAAAGCCCACTAATAACGTTGAAGGATTAGTTTGTGAATAACTTAAGTGTTCTGGCAATCGGTGAAGAATCAGTCCAATGAATTGAATCGGGTGATGGTGATCGAGATAAGGTGTATGGTCATAATGTTGTGATCTACAAGGGAATACATTCATTTGTCCACAATCACACAAGTTAGAATGATGATTTGTTTAAGTTGTTGTGGATCTATGAGAAATTGTTGGTAAGAACAAGAATGGTTTGAACAACTTTTGCTTGATTGATTATCCGGTTAATTATATGGCTGACATTGTTTTGAACTTTGATTGTTATGATCTGGGCTGACATTATGAAATTCAATTTTGACTTTTGGCGTGATCAGTAAAAGGATTTGAATGGAAGGCCAACCAGATTAAGGCAATGGAAAAATGTGTTTCCAAAACCCTAATGGAGGTATTATAGACGGGGATGAAATTGAGTTTTTGGAGTCATTGGTGAGGTGCGGTTGTGAGTTATTGTTTGTTTGATGCAGAAGTTTGTTAGTGATAAGTGCTAGAATGGATTTGTTAGATAGAGAGTGTCATAATCAGATCATATTCATCTTGGGTCTATCTCAAGGCAAGCCCTAACAAACTTGCAAGTTAAATCCTCTTACGAGGTCACTCCTTATAGGGTGAGTAGGATTCCTAACATGATCTGAAGTTTAAATCCTCTAACCAGCTGACTCTTAAAAGGAGTTTGTAATCCCTTAATTAGGTGTTGTTAATAGAACTTTGTTTCTAGCTTTTAAATGAGGCTAAAGATACTCCTAACTAGGTATTCCTTGAAGAAGGCGTATATGCTTGTAAGAGGGAAAATTTCATCGGCACACTAGTGAAAGATTGTGGGCATCACCCCACACATAGTTGTCACCCTCTAACTAGGGTTTCCACGAAAAAATCCTTGTGTCAAGTGTTCCTTGTGTGTGATTTTTTTTTGTGGTTGGCATATGTGTGATATTTGTTGTTGCACGTTATTTAATACTAAGGTTGCTTAAAAGTTTTTTTAGTTTCTTAATCGCATTGATTCACCCCCCTCTTAGTGCTTTTGAGGCCTAACAATTGGTATTGGAACTAAGCTCCCTTGAAGAAGCCTAACAACTTGGGTAAGATCCAAAAGAAAGGCATAGAGAGTTACAAACATAGAAGGCAACTTGTAGAAGCTGAAAAGGTGATTAGTGAATTAAAGAAGCAACTAAGAATGTCCATTGACAAGAAAAATTGCAGAAGAGGCAAGAGAAGTTGCAGGGGAAGCCTAAAGGGTTGCAAAGGAAGCTCAAAATGCAGCTGAGGATAATCTGAGAGACAAGGAAGAACTCTTTAGGACATCATAAGGAAATGCTGTCATGCATGAACACCTACATGACAAAGATGAAGAGATTGAGAAATTGAAAGAAGAGAATGAGAAGCCAAAGAGTGAACTGAAGGTTGAAAATGATGCAAACAAAAAGTTGAAAAAGTACAATAAAAGTTCAGAAAAGCTTGATGAGCAACTAAGGAATCAAAGAAGAAGCAAGGAAACCAGTGGAGTTGGTTACACTAGTGAAAGTTCCTTTGAAACCGACGAGTCATCTAAGCCTAGAAAGGCCAAGCATGATCCAAAGATGATTTCAAGCCAATTTGGTAAGAAACTTTGCAAACTTGTCTGTTTCAATTGTTGAAAAGTTTGTCATACTGCAAACATCTATAAGAGTCAACCCATGATTAGGCAATATATGTATGATGGTTATTTCCATAACTATTACAAATATGACCATATTGCAAGTGAATGCAGGTCGAGGCTTAGTAGTAGAGCTAGTAATGCTAGCTTTGATGATTATTGTTATACATGCAATAAGGATGGTCACAAAGCTAATGAGCCCAGGACAAGAATGGATGCTCCTAGGTCACAGATAAGCTTGGAGAGGTAACATAATGTTGCTTGGTAGGTGGAAATCATGATCATCTTGCAATATACTGCATAATGAGGTCACCTAGAGGAATGCATGACCATGGAAGATAGTAGGCATAACATGTTTCTATTGCCATTGGATCAAACATCTTGCAAGAAATTGTAGGTTGAGAAATCAGTTGGCCAACCAATTTGAAGATCAGAAGGGAAAACAACCAATCAACTTTGAGGAAATAAGAGATCAAATAAAGAAGACCCGAAAGAAGAAAGAAGACCATGCAAAAGGAAGTAAAGCATTAGGGAGTGCCACATCTTCACTTGGTGTGGATGCTTCATCATCAAATTAAGCTATCCATTAGCTTAGGGGGAGCAATATCCTGTGAATTTATCTCAAAACCCCCTGAGAATGTGCAGTAAAAAATGATCAGCATGATAAGATGCAATCAAGTAAATTTTGGTTGTAGCATGAAACTTTTGTGATCCATATGATGTTTTGATTGACTAGGAATGGTTTTAGAGTTTGTCAGTGAAAAGGAAGGGTTTATCGACGAGAGCATCTAATGCATGTTAGCCAAGTTGAATAAAAAGGAAATATCTTGATATTCATTAAATATCTTATTATTTATTTACACCTTGCACGTTTGGAGAGCCATTTGAAGGAAAGGAGTAGTGCTTTAGTAGATTTGTGAAGAAAGATTGTTCAAAGCTACTTGGAGTCAACATTTGAATGATATCATTGCATAGAACCCAAGTATGTAATATTGAGATATTTATTGAATACTTTGCATCTGTGTTTTGAATTTTTGAGACGGATACACCTATATTGGTCGAGTTTACACAAATGCCTCATCTTGAGTTTAAAAGGAACCCATTTAAGTTGATGGAGATGTTCTTACTATGTATGCCTTTAAGCTATTGAGTAGACCAAGAGATCCCAACACTCCAAGATTTGGGACTTGTGTAGAAAAGACACTCCAAGTGCATGATGAATTGATGAAACCAGTAGTGGCCAAGAGAGTAAGGAAGGAAGTAGACAAGTTCTTTATCGAGACAGGTTTTACAAAAGAGGAGTTGGATAAGGCCAAAGCTAGACATGTTGCAAAACAAGCTAGTGCATCGAGAACAACTCATGATGATGAGGATGTCGAAGTAATTGCAATAACCGGTAGACAAACTAGGAGCAACACTCAAGTCAAGGAGGAGAAACCTTCACCACCCAAGAAGTAGCAAAAAAAAAGACTAGAAACAACTAGGAAAATAAAGAAACAAAAAGAAAAGAGAGTGATTCCTAATTATGGAAGTGAAATAACTGAATCAAATAAAGAGGTGGAAGAGCTGAGGTCAAAAGGTAAAAAGACCAAGGTAGTTGGGTCTCCCACAACCAAATCTGTTGAAACTCGAACTGGTAAGGTAATAATCTTAAATGCTCTTATGCAAAATGTTACCAAGTATGGAATTTTAGTTGGTGTAAAGAAGTATTATCATTTGTTTGATAAGAGTGATTAGGCTACAATTGAGGATGCACTAATTGCAAATATGCATAGGCTTAGTGAAGTTTTGATAGAACTACAAGATCAAATCCTAGATGACGTGTACAACAAAATTGATGCAAGATGGAAAACAACATTAGCCCAGGACAGAGAGATAATAAAATTTGTGTTGATTGACCTTTTGCCAGAAGCTGCAAAGGAAGTGATTGATAACATGTCTGACAACTATTCAAGACAAAGCCTATGGTGACAAGGTTGCAATTGGTGATTCTAAGTTAGTTGAGGAAGATACATAACACATATTGAGGGAATATTGAAAACCACCAAAGGACAATACTGGAGAAGCACATGTAGATGAACTAGTAAAGGAACTTGAAAATGATTTGGTAGTCAAGCCAACAGATGAGGGATATACAGTAAATGGTATGAGTATCACATTTGATGTAGATCAAGGACCAATGGATGGTTTGGGCAACTTACCCAAGACAAAAGTACAAGAAGAGTTGTATTCACAAGATGCACAATTAGATGCTTAGGATCAATTGGGTATGGTAGAGAAATAGAAGGCAGACAAGGACAAAGAGCCCAAAAAGAAACCAAAGGCCATTGATGCCATTCTAGTGAGGCTAATGAGAGTGAATTGCAAATCTAACAAAAGGAACTCATGGAGGACCAGGGAGAAGAGCAAAAGAAGTTAGAGGTAACTTTTTCTTCTTAGTTCAAGAAAAAGCATTAATGTAGAAGAAATTTTGAGGAGAGGAAACTTAGACTTAGGAAGCTTAAACCCTGATGAAATGATAGAATATGGTATGGCTCTTAAGTCAAAAGGAAAAGAAGAAAAGAAGAAACAAGAAGCCCATGTGATTGTTGATGCCAGTAGTAAACTATTAGTTATGATGCATAATGAGGTGTATGATGAATTGACCAAACAATTGAACAATTATCGCAAATGGTAATTGTAGCTGGAGAAATGTTGGAAGCATTGTAAGAGGCAACAATGGTGAAAGTTGAAAAGGGATATGAATAGAGAAGAGCAGCCCAAATTACTTAGCCTATTGCCACAAATTGTCAATCCCTTATGGTGGCAACTAAGAATGCAAATGAAGCAATCAGAGAAGGAGGCAAGCTGTTGAAATTTGTCTTAGATCATCCAAGTTTTACAAAGGTCATCACCAGAGCTAGGGATGAGGTTCAGGAAGAACTCAAATGTTTGGTTGAACACTTTGATCCTTTGCAAGAGCTGGCCATTGATTTTAGTAACAAAGTGAGTACCTTGCACAATAAGTTGGTACAATTTCAAAGTGAGGAAGAGAAGGAGACTTGTATTATTCTAATGTTGCAACACCTATTGACACCAAAGGTAGATAACTTACAACGTGGTCTGAAAGAGGTAGAGCAAGCATTGGTTCTTCAATAGGTATCTTCACTTGATGAGATGGAGGGACTTGCACTTTTGTTGAATGGTTAGGTTACTACGATGGAGAATTACCTTAAGACATGGGCACTTGATTTGAAGATGCTGAAAGAAGATTTTAAGGTCACATTTAGAAAAATGTAATCTATGATTTGTAATGACATTTTCTACTCTATTTAGTTAATGCATTTATACTTATTCCTATTTTACCTTTGTCATTGCTATCAAAGGGGGAGTAGTGCACAATGTGTAAAAACTTGCTAGAATTTTCTTATGGGGTATAGTGCTTAGGGGGAGTAGTGGTATGTCTTGGACAATGCATGTATTGAACATTTTATGCATGCAAATTTTTTCTTTTACATTTAATAACACTTTGTAATTTTTTTTTGAGTGTTGCCATCAATGCCAAAGGGGGACTGTATCGTTGGCATTTGATGTAAATGTTTTATATGTTGTCATTGTTGGCAACATGTTTTGTCTATGAACTAAGGACAAGCCTACTGATAAGATTGAAGGATTAATTTGTGAATTGCCTAAGTCTTCAAGCAATTGGTGAAGTATGAATCCAATGAATTGATTTTGGTGATGGTGATTGAGATAATGTGTGTGGTCATAACACTATGACCAGTAGGGGAATACATTCATTTGGCTACAATTGCACAAGTTAGAATGATGACCCACAAAAGTTATTATGGATCTATGAGAAACTGTTGGTAAGAACATAAATGATTTGAAGTTGAACGATTTTGGTTCGATTGATTATCTGATCCATAATTTAAATGCTTGCCGATATATCACCAATATATTGTTTTCTCGTGAGAAATTTGTGGTGGTGAGAAAACTTGAGTTTTTATCATCAAGTACTTGGATGAGATTTTGGTTTTATCACCGTGAGAAGTTGGCAATATCTCAGCACTATATCACCATTTCTCAACGATAACTAAGGTACTTATCGCGCGCAACATGCTAGTAAATACCTGTGCACAGGCCCAACATTTTATTATTTTTTGGTAGCGTTCAACTTCTTGGGTAGAGGAGAAGGGTTTTGGAGCAGATCCTAAGTGTTTGGCATTGATTTAAAGCGATTTCTAGTGGATTAGGAGCAGATTCGAAGCTCTTTCCAAGCAAATCCAGATTCACAAGTAAGTTTCTTAATTTTTTGTTCTTTTGAGTTAAAATTCGTTTTTTCTTCCCATACTTGCATATCTTGCATCCAACTTAATTAAGACTCTAGGAATACCATTTGTAATGTTCTCTAATTCGTTTGAGTGTAATGACAAATATCTAACACCATGTTTTTGCAATTTTTCCAAAAAAAATCTATAATATTTCTCAATAATTTCATAAGCTAATACTTTTAGTGTTATATTCTATGATTTTCCAGCTTGTGTATTTGAAGTTTTAATCTAAAACAAATTCGTGGAAGCATATCTCATTCGAAGTATCACCTTGCTGGTATAGAAAAGCATGACACAAGGATTTGTGATGCGACTACAGAGGAAATAAAAAGAAAGATGATTGCTTTGCTTAGTGCCCAAAAAGAGAAGTTGAAAAGAGAAACGGAAAAATTGGCCATGAGGGCATCCATTTACTTAACGCAAGGTATGGTTCATTCTAATTATCATTTATCATTTTCTAATCACAACGAATGATTGTGCTAAAATAATTATCATGATTC
Source organism: Cupressus sempervirens (assembly GCA_028749045.1). NCBI lineage: Eukaryota > Viridiplantae > Streptophyta > Pinopsida > Cupressales > Cupressaceae > Cupressus > Cupressus sempervirens. The sequence continues at coordinate 278,234,245 of CM053790.1, read as the reverse complement.
ATAATGAAATGATGTGGGTTGTGACCAGGTATCCCAATCACCCTTGATGAAGAAGAAGATGCACTTGAGGGGATAGTGGGCTCTTTTCGTGGCCCATGGATCCGCGCACGGGTTGTACCTACCCATGGCAGGCCCTTAGGCTTAGCTTCGACATCCGTTGGTTCTAGTAGACCAGAAAACTCTTCTATTGATGGTTATTTTGTGCATAGAAACACACCTGAAGCATAGACATCATTGGAGGGTACTGGATGGAACTGTGATGTGCATGAGCAACTTGACATTCAATGTGCTGATTTTTGGTTTTCTAACAACCTCTCCTTCAATGTTGTAGCAAGTCCATATTTTCTGAATTTTGTGACTAGTTGTACGGTAGCGGGAAAGGGCTAAAAGCCACCTACTCCTGAAGCCTTGAGTGGGAGGTTAGTTTACTTGTTTCAAACTAATACTTTTACAATTTTACAATTGACTTATTGTTGTTGAAAGTTATTTTTTTTAATCAAAATTGTATACTTAATCTCATTTTTTATTTTGTGCTTGTAGATTGTTGAAAGATGCTATTTCTAGGGGTAAAGATGTGGTTGAAGAGAAAAAGTTACAATGGAAACAAGATGGATGGACAGATGGAAGAAAATGTACCATCATCAACTTTTTGGTTTCTTGCAAAGATCAAGTAGTCTTTATTAAATCCTTGGATGCCCTGAACAAGATAAAAATGGCTGAGACTTTGGCTCTAATGCTAGAGAATGTTGTGATGGAGGTTGGGGCTGAAAATGTGGTGCAAATCATAATCGACAATGCAGTGGCATATGTGGCAACAGGTAGGATCTTACAAGAAAAGCATAACACGCTCTTTTGGTCTCCTTGTGCAGTGTATGCTATTGACCTTCTTTTGGAGGATATATTGAAATTGGATAGGGTGAAACCGGTTGTAGAGGAAGGAAAGAAGATAACAAAATATATCTACTATGATCCGATATATGGCTGACGTTGTTTTGAATTTTGATTGTTATGATCTTGGTTGACATTATGAAATTCAATTTTGAATTTTGATGCGATTGGTAAAAGGATTTGATCGAAAGGATGACCTAATTAAGGTAGTGGAAAAACGTGTTCCCAAAACCCTAATGGAGGTATTATAGAAGGGGATGAAATCGAGTTTTTGGAGTTGCTGGTGAGGTGCGATTATGAGTTATTGTTTGTTTCATGTAGAAGTTTGTAAGGAGTAAGTGTTAGAAGAGATCTGTTAAATAGAGTGTCATAATTGGATCATATTCATCTTGGGTCTATCTCAAGGCAATCTCTAATGGACTTACAAGTTAAATTCTCTCACGAGGTCACTCTTTATAGGGTAAGAAGGATTCCTAATAGGATCTCAAGTTTAAATCCTCTAACCAGGTGACTCTTAGGAGTTTGTAATCCCTTAATTGGGTAATCTTAACAAAATTTTGGTTCTTTTAGTTGGGGTAAAGATACTCCTAACCGGGTTTTCCTTGAAGAAGGCATTGTATATGCTCCTAACAGTGTAACTTTCATCAGTGCACTAATGAAAGATTGTGGGCATCATCCCGTACGTGGTTTTCAGTGTTCACCCTCTAACTGGAGTTTCCATAGGAAAAATCCTTGTGTCAAGTGTTCCTTTTGTGTAAATGTTTTATGTGTTTGGCATATGTGTGATATTTGCTGTTGCATGTTATTTAATACTAAGGTTTCTTAAAAGTTGTTATTGTTTCATAACTACATTGATTCACCCCTACAGCTGCCCCACCCCCCCACCCCCCGCCTCTTAGTGCCTTTGAGGCATAAGATCCTATATGTCATGAAGAAAATAAAAAACTAAATAACTTCATATTTTTTTCCATAAAAAAGACTCAAATTGTGTTACACTTTTAAGGATTAAGATGATATGTTTGAGCTTTTCTAAACCATACATCACTAGCTGTTTTTCCCTGTCAAATCCTATATTTCAAGGAGTCTATTTTGTGTTTTCCTTGGACATTAATACCAATGATAGTTAACATCTTTGACATACATGCTTGGAAAGAAGCTATCGTTAAAATACTCTAGGACACCTACAATAATATTAGGTTTTGTGAATGTAATTTTTTTTGTCTCCTTTTGAGTTGTTTGGACAATAGAGAATGTAAAAAATCTAATCAATGCATGTGCAAAGCCCAATATTTATAAAAATTCAAGAGAGGAACCTGATCAACAAATTATACATGCGAACGATGCATATCTATTTCTTAACCTTAATTGCTTTTGGAGAAACTTACTTCCATGAGAAAAATATTTTGTTCTAGAAAAAATATTGGCAATTGGCTACTGATGTACTGCTGGAGTTTTGTACTAATTTGAGGCTTGTTTGTGAGATTAATTAATCTACCATACTCATGTGGTGAAGTTTGTTGATTTACATGGTTTAATTGGTTTGGTCATTGGTGTGAATGTAATTAAACTTCTAATCAGACTGGTAGACGTCTAGCAATTTTGCAGATTGTAATGCACTAATTTCTTAGATTTCTTGCAGGTTATGATCATACTTATGATCTTGAAGGAATCGGTATTTTAATAACAATGGTGTATAAGTTTAGATCTGAGAATATAATTGATCTTCAAGTCTGCAAGTGCAGAACTCGAAATGAGAGAACATTTATTGATTTTTGATGCCTCTCTTGGTCTTTCAGTATTGGTATAAGTATGGTCTCCAAGAGACATGTCATGAGAGGACGTCTCCATAATGTGGAGCCATGTCCGTTCATGACATGGCTCTTTAATTAAACAAAACATTTAACATAACCCTGATCGAGTTAGTTAACCAATATAAATCTTGCAAATCTCCAATCTGCATATAGATGAATATATCATTTGCTCGACCCAAATTATGTTTCAACATTAAAATACTCGATCATTACTTGATCGATTCTATGCATATATATAAGATCATTGCTTGATCTATGTCAAGAGAAGATGAATAATATTATAATCTGCTAATTCAGATTTCTGTATACTTAATCTGATATATAGAGTTTCGATTGAATGCAAGAATGATTGTTTCGTCTCCAAGGTATATGAAATGATAATTCTTATTGAGTACAAGAACTGTGTATGTGTGTATATATGTCAGTTCACATAGTGAACTGACATACATACATACATATGTATATAATCAATACAAGCAATCATCCTTGTACCTGACCGAAGCTACTATGTATCAACAATTGGAACATAAAATCTAAATGCACATCAATTGATTTTGGATGGCAAGCAATTTCATAGAAATTCGGAAGGAAGTTGAATATCACAACCTTTTTGAATGATCAACTCGTGAACATTTCCAATTGTCATGAAGTATATTTGTACTAGTTTTTACCTTTTTGTTTACCTTATTTATTTGCAAATAATATTGTGGGATCCTATATTATATTTGTTATATTATACATAGGAGATATTGCTTTGGATATATGTTCTATGTAATAACCCCAGCTGGCTATATCCTTAACAATCATCAATTTTCCTTTGCTAATCAATTGTCTAACATTTCATCAAACATTTGACAATCTTTACTGTTATTGTTGCAAATTTGATAATCTGATTTTCAAAATTACACTAGAGAATGCAATTGGGCACTTACAATTTCAGATCAATTTTATACTAAGAAGTTTGTATGTATGCCAACATTAATTCATAATTCTGCCCTACAAACTGTGCAATTATATAATTATAAAAGACAAACGATTTGCTCCAGCTTTAATTCATTACCAACAATGTTTCAAACAAATAGTAGCAACAATAATATTTAAAATGCCAAGAACCTGGGAATATAGATTGGATTTGACTTTTAATTTGCAGTCCAATGTGAATCTACAGCCGCCCCAATAATATATATCGTAGGCCATATAAACTGAATGCAACTCTTGAAAATAGTAACACGGCCCCTCAGAAATGTCACACAAACCCTCCTTAGGTGAACATGACCTTGCAATTGGTAAATTGCTTCCTTATAGTGAAATGATAGCCCTATAACATTTAGATTGAACTCCCAGCCAGGACATAGAAGCATAAAATTAATAATTCAGCTTTCAATGCGCTCTCTAGAATCCAGTTTTCAACAATTGTTCAAACAACTTCTCAATAACAATAGATACAGTAGAGAAGCAATCACAATTCGCTTTACCTCAGTAGTAAATTGCAAGATAAACTCAGAATCTAACCCTTATACTTCAGCAAGGGCTCAAAACCACAGACTCAGAAATGTCACAAAGACAACAAGCAAAGAGATAAACAAATAATTGGATGCTTTTCTCATCAAATGTCCTCATATTTATAATCTCCAAATGGCACTAGTTTCCCCAAAGAACTTGACTTAAGAAGCTTTCTCTACACAACATTAAAATATAATAAAATGCCATTAATATAATTTATTAATTGCTTTTGGCTCCAAAAATGACCTTTTCCACTATAACTTGATATTCTGACATGCAAGGCCATTGTTTCTTCTTCCCATGATTTAAAACTTTTTGTCCTGGTTCCAACGAGCTATGATACTGAGGTGACCAATTAACAACACTAACAAAAATAGCAACCTCAACGTATTTAGATGAATAATAATAATAATTCACCTATCTTGTGAAAACAATTGAAGAAGCATTAGAATTGAAATTTGACAACACCAAAGTGATCCTGATGATGAAAAACGATGAATGAACGTAACGGGGTGACTTACTATAAATAGACGCTTCCTCCAAGATTCTTGGAGCCCAAACCGAAAGCTCGAAATAAAAACTGAGAGCATCCTCCAACTCCTCGGACTGAACTGAGCTCATCGAAACCAATAGATGGACTTACTATAAATAGTAAGTTCCTCAAACGGAGCCAAAACACACCATAGGCTACTGGAAAGCCTATAACCACACAATTAAGATCCTCAAATCCTACTGTCAGCTCACGAGGGTCGCGATGGTGAACTGACCTGGCCAACTGCTGGAACCTGCTAAAAATGGGGACATTGCAGTCCTCCCTCCCTAAGATTGCTCGTCCCTAAGCAATCCTACAGCAAAATGGACATCACAATCCACCTAGATCCCAAAGGTAGAACTGTGTACTATCCTTGCTATGTACAAACAACTCCTGTAGCACCAACACCCAAATAACAAACATCAACATTAGAATCATCTAAAAACTGACCTGAGGCACTGATGAAGGCAACAACTCATCGAAACTCAACCCAACTGAAATACCAACTTTGTCCACACCTGAGTCCCCATCAAACTGATACTCACACCCAATTGCACTGTGGAGATGTTAACAACCATATGTACTTGAAACACTACCATCAACTCCAACCTTTGCCAAACTGTCTTGGGTGTGTAGATACTGCAAGTGGTCTAATTTGTAGTTATCAATCCCAACTGCAAAAGATGGTGCTAACCCATCACATAATAGATGGCATGAAACTGGAGCCAACCCACACCGACGTGAAACCAAATCCTCTACCTGTGGGTCAAAAGAAAAATGATGAGCACTCCTCACAGTGTAATGCCGATAAAAACTCCCAATCTCTATCAAGGGCTCATCATCATCAAACTGGGAATCAGAAGATGGCTCCAATCTTTGACTCCGAACTACTGGTTGGGCAGGATCTTGGGCAACCCTCTTAGCAAACCCAACCTCAAAATCCCTGTGGGGAAGCATAGTAGATAGAGTCTCTATAATCTTTCCCACCAACCTCTGAATAACACGAGAGCCTTGAATGAGAGTACACTCAGACACTTTATATGAATCTTTCCTTACATCTGAACTCTCCAATAGATACTCCATGAAGGACTCTGTGTAGTAGAAATTATATGTGAAAGCATCAACCTGCTCCCTTGCGACCCACAGGTGATCCCTCTGAAAATGTGGCACTACCATCTGTCCAGTGGTACCAGCTGTATGAAATGAAGAAATACATCCGCTTTTGGTAGAAGGAAGCAAATCACCATGAGGGCTCGTCTCCCCTGATGCTCTCACCTCCTCTGTACCTATTGCACCCATATGTTGGATGGATGTGTTGGCCACATCATCACATCCCTCATCCCCAACCATGGAAGCAAACTCACCACCAACCACATTATGTAACTGAATTGGATCTGGGGTTGGTGTGGTCCGAACATGCTCCAACTCAAAGTAACGAGCCTCAGACTCGGCAAGGGTAACTTGACTTGTGATCCGGCTCGGCGGTGACTCAGCAAAGTGAAAAAACCTCAAAATTTTGAGATTTTTTAGGATTTAAAGAACATTCCATGCACCCATTATTGAATAAAGTGTGAAGACACAATAACATCATTAAATAGAAGATAATTTTATTATAATGCACATACTTAAAGTTAAAACTTAAAAGTCAAACATTGATTACATAAGTACAATACTACAAAGGTAAATTGCTAAATACTATATTACTAGTAATTAAAGTTTAAAGTTTAACTTTAAAGTTTAAATAGTCACTGAAGCCTAAAGGAAATATTATAAAAGTAAAAGTGTAAAACATAGAATCATATATAAAATGATAAATCCATGCAAACCATCAAAATGTATATGTATTATGTATTATGAAATCCAACACATCAAGATTCAATAGTCATCATCAAATTCAAATGTTCCAAATTCTGATCATATACTAAGTTAAACAAAAAGTTAAAACAAGACTATAAGTCTACAGCTATGGCTCCTAGTCGGAGTCGTCATCGTCATCGTCATCCTCATCCTCAACTTCAGGCTCAGTATAATCTATAAAATGCCTTTTAGTAAGGCGTCTAAGGTAGGTCCTGGATGTCTCAGTAGCCATAGCATCAGCCTGTGAGGTGCCTCTAGGATCAATTGTAGTCTTTGCCTCTGGCTTTGCCAATGTTTGTGAGGTGCCACTAGGAACAACTGGAGCTCTTTGGTCCTTTGTTGCCATAGCCACAGCCTCAGCCTGGCTCTCTCTATCTACCTGGTCAAGCCACTGTAGGTCCTCATCATCAAAGACAGGATCAGAAGCCTTAGTGATCCACTCAGACTTTGGATCAACCTCCTCTAGAGCAATCAGAGAGGTGTCACTATCCAAAATCTCCCTAATCCTAATGCGCAAGTTGTAGTGCACAAAGACTAGCCTATTCATTTTCTCCACAGACAACCTATTACGCCTCTTCGAGTGGATGTGCTCAAACATGCTCCAGTTGCGCTCACATCCAGAAGCGCTATTTGGCTGGCTCAAAATGCAGATGGCAATTTGCTGAAGGTTTTTGGTTGAAGACCCAAACATTTGCCACCATCTATCTGAATTCTGAAAAAAAGAAAACAACAAAATGTTAGTCTTATTTCAAAATTTGAACTTTAAGTTTAAAGCTAGAAATTTAGAAACTAGATTGTATAAGGCTTAAGCTGCAATTTTTACCTGGTTGCAATTTTATACGACTTTCTTAGCAAATTTGACTTGAAAAAATGGCCCCTGATGCATTATTATAGGCATCCATCTCAAGCAATATATATGTGGGATTAGGGGACATCTTTGATATCACTGTGTATAGGCCACTAAGAACCTCCTCATCCGCCTTGAAATCATCACGGAAGCGGTATGCCGGATTGAGGTAATAGGCTGCTGCATGGATGGGCTTATGAAGCTGATTTTGCCATCTCCTATCAATTATCTCCCAAATAGGGCCATAGTTTTCCTCAACTCCTACATATTTGGCCTTAATAGCCTCCTTGGCTCTATCCATGCCCTCATAAATGTAGCCCATAGAGGGCTTCTCGCCATCAGCAACTCGTAAGAGGGATACAAGGGGCTCAGTGATCTACAAAACAATTAAACAAAAAAACAATTTAGTGAATGATGAAACTTTGTAAAGTTGCACAATGAAAATAAAACAAAAATATGTATGAGATAAATTAATTTAGAAAATTTTAAGACTTAAGCTTTTAAAATTTAAAATTTAAATTACATGCACAATCTTCGAACACGGCTCCCAAAAATCTTCATCATCATAAATGCATTTTGTTGCATCTATCCTTGCAGGGTTGGTGGCAAAGGAGGAGGAACTCCATTCTGGACCAACAAACATGCACACCTCAACTCTAACCTTGAAGTTAGAAGGATTTTAGTGTGATAAAGTTAGAGGCAAATCTTGTGATACCAGGACGAGCCCACTCCTTTCCCTTTGTGTATTGCCTCATAGTGCTGAGGACCAAGGCATGATTGTAGATGAACTTGCAAAGATTTTTGACCTTGGTAACACATGATTTCACCCATACAAGCTTGCCAATATCCTCTAACATGAGGTCGATGCAATGGGCTACACATGGAGTCCAAAAGATTTTTGGGTGTCTCTCCATCAAAAGTTTTCCTGCAGCAATTTTAAATTAGTTAGTAAACAATGAAAATTTTTGATGTATTAAAAGACTTTTAATTTCCAAAATTTAATGAAAAACTAAAACAAATTTTTTAGGAGTAGAACTTAGAAAGTTAGAAGTTAAAATTTTACCTGCAGCAACATAATTAGCTGCATTATCAGTCACCACTTGGACAACATTCTCTTCCCCCACCTCCCTTATGACCTCCTCAATAGTCTCACATAAGAATGTTGCATTTTTCACACGTGAGGAAGCATCTATGGACTTCAAAAACATGGTGGATCTTGAAAGTGAAAATTAAACAAAATAATTATCATTCAAGAATCAATAGTCAATAAAACAAAATTTTCATTATTCAATAATAGTATACATTAAATTTTAGACTTAAAGAAGTAGAGCATGATGAATTACCTCTGCTAGAAACAAGAAAATTTAGGAGGGTTCTATTCCTCCTATCTGTCCATCCATCCGTCATAATGTTACACCCCTTTTGGCTCCAAATCTTTTTATGGTCCTCCAACTCAAGTTTCATCTCCTCAACCATATCTAGTAAGAGGGGGCCACTCAACTCATCTTTGGTGGGCGCTTTGAACCCCGCACCACAGATGGAAACTGCATCAATCATCCCCTGCCAATAAAGATTCCTGTTACATTTATAAAAACATTTTAATTAGCATATTTCAAATTTTCAACATCAAGTTAAAAGTATAAAATTGAATATAAATTTTAAAACTTAAAACGTAAAACAATCAAATATCAATGAAGGTGAAGTACCTGGCTGCTATAAATGGAATGTTGCAGAAAAACCAAAACTTGCGAATTGCTCTTACTCTAGCTTCATGTATCTCCCTATTCCAGCCCATGCTCTCAAGTGAGGGTTGTACACCAAGAGTGGTAGGCGGTACAAAAAAATTGTCCAACCCACTAGATTTTCAGACTCTAGGACGAAAGACAAAGCCAGTACTACTAGAAGGGGTAGCAACCGTAGCACTATTAGAAGTGCAAAGAATAGATGAAGAAGAAGAATGAGCAACAAAAGCACTAGGACGATAGGGGGGACGGGAAGAACCTTCTCCAACACAGCCTACTGACTTAGAAACATTTGCAGATGAGCATCGAAGGGAACTAGAACCAATCTGAGCTAACTTTTCTAATTGTTTTCTTTTTAATTCTTTTTCTTGTTCATATTTTTTCAAGGCCACATAACAAAAATGTGTAGCCTCAACAGTTGCAGCTCCACAAGACTCAGTATCATGACCACGTATGCCAACAATATGGTATTTTAATCTATTTATCCCCCCACTATCAATGGTTTTGCAAAATAGGCATTTTGTTTGAGTTCTCTTTCTACCTGGAAAGTCTATGGTGAACTTCCACCGCTCATCTTTTTTATTGCCTTTAGAGAGCTTGGGTTTTTTACCTCCAAAAGCCATTATGAGTAAGAAAAAATATAAAAGTTGCTGCAATAAGACATTTTAGACCAAATATTACCATTTCAGCATTGTATTTTATGAAGATCTAAAGTAAAAAAAGCCTCATAAACAAACAAAAAAAATTCATGCAAAAAACCCATAAGCATAGAGAAAAAAATCATCAAAATCTAAACAATCAACTCTTACCTCTTTCAAATGTTTTGGGAAGTGTTGAGAAGAGCTCCTATAAACTCCTTGATGATCTAAATGCAAGCTCCACTGTCACAAATGCAAGCTTTTCTCCTCTTCCTTTCAGCTGGTTGCAAAATAAGAAAACTCTATTTCTCTTCAACCTCTCTCTCTTTCTTCTTTTCACTATAGAGTGTTATGGGAGCCCTTTTAGGGTTATAAGAGTGAGAAAGATAAAAGAAGAACATTAAAAAAAGTTGCAAAAAAATTATATTTTAATGGTTGAATTTTTGCCTGCCGCGGCTGGGTCAAGCTCAGCCGGGTCAGGTGAGTCACTTTGTGACTCGCGAGTCGCGCGAGTCAGACTACGTGACTCACCGTTCACGAGTCACAGGTCATTGTGACTCGGCGGGGTCAACGCGGCTCGCTGACTCGCGTGACTCGCTGCGAGTCACGTTACCATGCTCCAACTCTACGAGAACCTAATCCAATCGTGATTGTGACTCTTGAAGAGCCCACTGAGTACACTGAAGAGAGTCCACAGTCACCTCAAGCTCTTGGGTGAGCTCAACCACCTCTTCATCTTTCTCTAACAATGTCTCATAACAGGGGCTGCCCCAATTTAGAAGGTAATGCCTGTCAACAACCAGCTGCAAATAATTATGCTTCAAGATTCTGACAGCCTCTCGAAGCACATGTACCTCTCCTAGAGAAGCAGTACTATCACCGTGCTCATCAGACACAGGAGCACCCCAACCAGATGTAGCCAGAATCAGATGGATCATATCATAATGCTCAAAAGCTGAAGAGATGTCACTTTCGCTCACCTTTAACTGACTGGTCACGTGATGCCTTTGTAACCCCTGCCTCCTATGCAAGCTCTCTATCTCACTAACTGAACTGTGATAGGAAACTGAATCAAAATTGTCCACCACAAGATTGCTCATATGTGTGCTATCATCCTCGTACAATTCTTTTTTTGAGATACAACTACCATGTACCTCAACCAACTCATCTGAAGAAATGGAAGCCTTCGCAGTATCAATCTCCTTGCATGTCTTAGCTTCTACCTCAATAGTAAGATCCTGCAAACATTGATCTTGGGATCCATCCAAAAACTCTTGGAGTCATCACCCAATAACTGACAAGGGGTGTCATGCCCAGGGCAGCTGATAGCATCATCAAATGGATCATCAAATGTTTCCATATTATCTGCATCGACATCTCCCAATAAAGCCTCAACTGCTAACACCTAACTCTGCACACATGACTCAAGATCAAGCTGTGAATTAATAATAGTAGAACATGAACCCACATCTAGTAACTCCGCTGTAACACCTAGATCACCAACATCACAGTTGGGTGACTCCATATATGCCTTGGTCCCAACTGAGGAAGCAACTTCCTCCTGCACTGGAGCAACACTACGATAGCTGACATATAAGTCTCCAATAACAACTCCCTCCTTGGGAGAGTTTGAACAGTCAGTGACAACTACATCATCAATTGCCTCTGAACTAACTGTAGTAACTATTTTGGGAGCCTCAATCTGCTGAAGCTCAGTGCTGCTATCCACCACAGGCACAAACACATCCACATGTCCCTGTGAAATAAGTCCATCATCACTGCATATAGGACTAATTGGTGTCATACTAAATATAGATACATCTGCATCATGGACACTTGTCAAGGAAAGCTCAAGCTTTCTTCCCTACAACCTCGATGTCGGCCTTCTAAAGGCGGAAACCATATACCTCGCTGCTCTCTCAATTGTCTTTGGATCTGACAAGCTCTTTGCCAACCTCTATTGATGAAGCTTAAGTTTCTCCATACTCTCCTACAAAGCATTCATTTTCGCGCTAATTTTTTCATTACTCCACTAACTTCTAGAACTGCTAGATACCACTATAATAGCCCCAGCTGGCTATATCCTTAACAATCATCAATTTTCCTTTGCTAATCAATTGTCTAACATTTTGTCAAACATTTGACAATCTTTACTGTTATTGTTGCAAATTTGATAATTTGATTGTCAAAATTACACTAGAGAGTGCAATTGGGCACTTACAATTTCAGATCAATTTTATACTAAGAAGTTTGTATGAATGCCAACATTAATTCATAATTCTACCCTACAAACTGTGCAATTATATAATTATAAAAGACAAACGATTTGCTCCACCTTTAATTCATTACCAACAATGTTTCTAACACATAGTAGCAACAATAATATTTAAAATGCCAAGAACTTAGGAATATAGATTGGATTTGACTTTTAATTTGCAGTCCAATGTGAATCTACAACAGCCCTAATAATATATATTGCAGGCCATATAAACTGAATGCAACTCTTGAAAATTGTAACACGGCCCCTTAGAAATGTCACACAAACCCTCCTTAGGTGAACATGACCCTGCAATTGATAAATTGCTGCCTTATAGTGAAATGACAGCCTTGTAACATTTAGATTGAACTCCTAGCCATGACGTAAAAGCATAAAATTAATAATTCAGCCTTCAATTCACTTTCCAAAATCCAGTCTTCAACACTTGTTCAATCAACTTCTCAATAACAGTAGATACAGTAGAGAAGCAATCACAATTCGCTTTACCTCAGTAGTAAATTGCAAGATAAACTCAGAATCTAACCTTTATACTTCAGCAAGGGCACAAAACCACAGACTTAGAAATGTCACAAAGAGAACAAGCAAAGAAATAAATAAATAATCAGCTACTTTTCTCATCAAATGTCCTCATTTTTATAATCTCCAAATGGTACTAGTTTCCCAAAAGAACTTGACTTAAGAAGCTTTTTCTACACAACATTAAAATATAATAAAGTGCCATTAATATAATTTATTAATTGCTTTTGGCTCCAAAAATGACTTTTTCCACTATAACTTGATATTCTGACATGCAAGGCCATTGTTTCTTCTTCCCATGATTTAAAACTTTTCATCCCGGTTCCAACGAGCTATGATACTGAGATGACCAACCAACAACACTAACAAAAATAGCAACCTTAGCGTATTTAGATGAATAATAATAATATTTTTCTTGTCTTGTGAAAATAACTGAAGAAGCATTAGAATCGAAATTTGACAACACCAAAGTGATCTTGATGATGAAAGACGATGAATGAACTTGATGGGGTGACTTACTATAAATAGACGCTCCCTTCAAGATTCTTGGAGCTCAAACCGGAAGCCCGGAATAAAAACTAAGTGCATCCTCCAACTCCTCTAACTCAACTGAGCTCATAAGAACCAACAGATTGACTTACTATAAATAGTAAGTCCCTCAAACGGAGACAAAACACAACATAGGCTGCTAGAAAGCCTATAACCACACAACTAAGACCCTCAAATCCTACTGTTAGCTCACGAGGGTCGCGATGGTGAACTAACCTGGCCAACTGCAGGAACTTGCTAAAAATGGGGACATTACATTCTATCACGTTGCAGAGTAAAATTACTATTACTTACACAAACACTAGCATCACATGCACATTTTCTTGATAAGCTATACTTTAATCCCTTTTTTACGTCTCAATTACACATTAAATGCTAGGGTTTCTATTTTTTTATGCATCTTCTAGTGGAATTCATGTTTCTAATGCTATTGGTACTCAATGTGATGTATTCTCTCGGCCTAGCACTAAAGAAAACTCACATGTCTGCTACCACTACTATTTGTTGAGCTATTCATAATAATAATTATTGTAGGGACTGTTGTTCAGATTTTGACCTATAATATGTTAATTCAAATAATGACATGTACAATTATTTTCCATGTTTGACGAACATGTGAGTTGTGAAAAAATATTACATGCATGTCATGAACTGTAGAAGTAACTGCTGCACATGAAAACATTTATTGATGAGAATGTTGTTTAAGACATTTGCACCACAGGCTAACAAAAACATGTATGCATATCTTTCTTATTGTTGGTTTTGTTATGTGTAGGGTTTAGATGGGATAGACAATGGTTGATAGTAAACGAAAAGGGTCGAGCATACACACAAAGAGTGGAACCGAAAATTGCATTAGTTGAAGTATCCTTACCAGTGGAGGCTTTTACTGAGGATTTCAAACCAAACAACGATACATTTATGAGTATTTTCATTTTAGCCACCTCTACATTTAGTATGCTTAATGTGATTTTCAGTGCTTTTGAAACCTAGTAATGTCATTCTACTACAATGTTACAAGATATTTATGAGGATAAACTATGCTATATATGGATCAAGTAATTTAGGTTGGCAGACTTATTGGCTTGTGATAATTATTGAAATTCTGTTATAGATATAGGATTCTTATAATAACTGCATTGTTTGATAACAATATGACTATTCCATGATCATTTGGTCATGCTTGCAAATGAGGAATTGTTTACTTGAGGACCATAAAAATGGAATGATAAGTTTGACACATATGAGCCCTGCTGGCTCTATGCTGAAGAACTGATATTTTTTTTTGTTTCAAGAGTTTTTGCATCTTTTTGTGTTTTGATATATATGTTTTTTTTTTGTTTTTACCAGAATTTGAAAGATAACAATGTACATAAATAAAAATGCAATTACAACTTGCAAACCAACTTTATTCACTGTATGAAAGTTGCTAATATTTACAATACCAAACAACTAAATGATGAGACACTTTATTTCAGAATAATTAAAGAACCTGACAAAGAACGAATGCCAATGTTGGGCATTATCCCTCATTGACATAGGTGCTGGAAATGGTTCCAAATTAATTGTTCACTCCTTCCCTTAGAAATGCGGCCTGTATATGTAAGTCACAGGTCTTCTATAATTCCCAGTGCTGCCAAACTGAGTGGTATGATACTCCCACGTGGCTGTCATAAACTCTATCAAATTTGGCCCTTAAGGAGCAGAACTTCTGGCTGTCCAAAAACCCAACAAGTAGTAGAAATTCATTCAAACTTCAGCATGAATCGATCATTGAAACCCCAGTACAGATCGCAGCTATATAACTCTCAAGAAAAAACACAATTCATTGGCATAAAGATAGCCAATTCAAAGTGCAACCTCTGTTGAAAAGAATTCACAAATTCTTCCAGAAATCCAAACCCTTAAATATCTTCAACTCACAAAATCATAAGCAATAGAATGATCGATCCATGTCTAGAGGCTTGCTTTTATAATAAATGGAGCCAATAAAGCTTCTTTTGTATGCCAATGGCTAGTAGCTTCTTCCATACGCTTTTCACTTAAATGAAAACTATGCTTTTGGTTGCATATTAAAATTTTCAAAAGTAATATCTCTATGTACCCTTTTAATACTAAAACTTGACTTAGGCTTATAATTTAATTAATTAAGTATAACTTATTTAATAACTTTCATTATACTCCTAGCTCAAGAAATTATCAAGTATCCATTCAAATGTAGAAATAGCTTGACCAAAAGCATCACCCAAGTGCACTACTATAAATGCAAGCTAGCTCTTCTAACTTACTATAAAGAGTCATTCGACTACTAGAGACCCACAAATCAAAACATTAGCTCACGAGGGTCGCAATGATGAGCTAACATAACCATTCTCCTAAAGCCTGCTAAAAAGGGGACATCATAGTCCTCCCTCCCTAAGATTGCTTCTCCTCAAGAAATCGCAATCTTGGATGCTGAAGAATATTCTTTGACTCCCAAGTGATGTCCTTGTTACTAAAATTTTGCACACATGTAAAATTTAAGTATGAAGACAAAGAAAGTGCACGAATGGCATTCATTTCACACAAGAATGTCCTTGTATTATTCATCAAAAGATAGATACAAATGATATTTACAACTGATAGAATGAAATGAAATACTGAAAGTAAATTTCTCTCACACAATTGGTTGTTACTAATATCTGTCTCTATTTTACAAGAGTGCATAAACATGAAAGAAAGAGCATAGAATGAGAGGGTCATAGGGCACTAATCATTGCTTGTAATGACTGGTATTGCATTGCTCCAATCCTGCTTGCCTGCTGCCCCAAACTGCATTTCTTCCAGGTCTTTGAGTCCTGCATACAATGAAAAGATGTGTTAGATCCAGTGGATCTAAGAAATGAAGGAAACACCTTACCTCATGTGCAAACAAACTATGCTACCTTCATATCATGCACTCGCATAAAATAGAAACGTATATCAGCAAAGAGGCAATCATCATTACATCAAGATTTTATTGCTAACATGTTTGTCTCTTGTGTAGAATCTTATCTCTAATAGGTACACAGATATAACCGTAGGCTCCCGCGAGGGTTATTGAGCCCAACGTGCCTATGAGAGATAGGATCATAGAATTTGATCAAGAATGTCATGAAAGAAACATAAGGGCAACTACAGTGAGAAGCTACACTACAGATTGAAACATGGCGAGTATAGGGAAAGAAGTGGTGCTGGTTCAACAATCAAAAAAGAAACAAAGGTCGCGGTGAACAATAAAGTTAAAAGTAAGTCTTGTACAAGCTGGAGTTTTGTTTTGTTGGAGTACAAGCATATTACAGAATATTGTGCTTTAAATGAAATGGAGCAGCTGGAACTAACAATGAAGTGGAATCAGTTAATCAATGGATATTTGAAAGTACAAAAACAACTTGCAATATTGCAAACATGGAATGCAAGAAACCTCTGGATCTTGTTAAATTTTCTAAAATGCCAAAGGCACTTGGGATTCTCTGCTACTAGGCAGGCACAACTGATTACCATCTCCTAATAGTGGTTGCTCTTAACATGGGAGAGGTTGATGCTAGACCCCTTGATTCAGTAAAAACAACCCTTAGCTTATTTGGAGAGATCATTTCTGAGTTTGAAGATTGCAAAAAGCATAAAATGTCATGTGTAGAGAAGAGCATAACAAAAGAGAGAGAATGGATTCTAGATCAACTGAATCCACCATATTTGATGATTAATTAACACTTCAGATGATATCAAGCTTCAGCGCCAACTAGAGTTGGAAAAAGCCAAGTTGATGTTTGAAGCTTTCACTAGAAAATTAGAAGAGGACAGGAAATCCAAGGAAAGGGCTAGTAAAGTCCCTGCACTTGTTAAGAAACTAGAAGCTGCAAATTCCTATATCATACAGGCCTGCAACGAGACTTTGAAAGCAGATCTTAGTGCTGTAAGAGAGAAGTGTATGATGGCAACAACAGAGTTGGAGAATATCAGAGAGGAACTTCAAAGAGAAAAGGTGTGTGTTTTGAACTATTCAAAATCTGAGGCATTGGCTCTTGAACAACTAGACAAGGCAAGGATGGCAATTGCAGAAAAGAGAAATAACAAGCTAGAGGAACTTGTCAAGGAAATTGCTTCAACTATGGAATTTCTTGCTCTCCTTCAATTGACTTGCATAAAGGCAGAGAAAGAAAAGGATGTTCTTTTGTCTGTAAAAGAGGTGAAGGTGACAATTACAATTTCAACAATGATAAGTTGCAAGAGGAATTGCACTTGGCAAGAGATAGAGTCCATACTTTCCAGCTTTGCTGCTGTTGCTAGTCGAAGTCAAAGTGATCTGAAGTTGAAGCTTATGCAGGTAGAGTCTGATGCTGCAAACTCTTTAATATCTATATCTGCAGAGATTGAGGAGACAAAGAGAAATCTGATGAGGATATTGAAACACTTTGCGTTATTCAGTAGAATTTTTGAATGCAGAATTGTATCAGGTTTGGAAGGAGATGAATGATTCAATGGAAAGTGATACCGATAATGTCATCAAAAGCACATATAAAAACTCCAAATTTCCTCCATAACCAGCGACTGCATAGTGAAGACCTAGTCACAGCTGGAAAAAGATGCTCAAAAAATGGTGGAGGAAATGCCAAAGAAGGATCATAGCAGCAAAGAAATCTTTAAATTTCTTAATACCCAGCAAATATCCATCAGCAGCTCACGGGTTTGGTATTTTATCAAAAGACAAAGGCACGAAATAGCCCAGAAATCCCAAAACGGCAGTGAGGATGAATGAAGAAGACGAAAATACCTCCATCAATAGCAGCAGCAGCAAGCAAAGCATGGCTATTTAATGATAAAAACAACAGATGTAAGTATAATGTGAAAGATTGAAGAGGAAAACACAGCAAAACCTGCCCATTAATAAGAAAAAGTCTTTACCTTGGCATCAAATAGAAGAAAGGACCATGCTTTACAAAGAGTGCAACACTTGAAATGTGCCCAGAAATCACGTAGAGACCTCATCCTGGTGTTGAAGGACAAAGAAATGACATTTTGGAGCAGCATGGCCACGTTATTTGTAACACTCCAGTATTATTGTCAGATTTACCCAAGAAAATACAGCCGTAGCAGAATGTGAAACCAGTAATGATGGCTACAAATGGAGTTAAAATCCTATGCTTTTACCTTCTCCAAACTCTAATGAATATTCATGCAAGGAGAAAATGAATAGATTTAGGGTTGAAAAAAATATTTCATTTACTTTCCTTAAATCATTTATAATGATTTTGAAGTCCGCCGGATTTTGGATGGGTTTTTATTCATTTTTCCCTTTTGTTTTCAATGAATTTATGTGTCATGGGTATTGGGTAGTGCTTTAAGTATAAGTGTTTCAACACTTAGAATTTGTCAAAATAGATATTTGCATCTTATTGTATAATAGGATTATTTATTGGTGTTTCTATAAACCATTTCATAATCTTATTAATTAAATGCAATTTGTAGACCTTTTCCAAGATATATTCCATTTTCATTCTTCTGCTTACAAAATTATAGGGATTTTGAATCAGTTGTGGCAAATGTTCAAAGAGGGAAAATTGAGTAAATGGTTTAAGATTGAGTCTTTATGAACAATTGGAGTAATATAGATTCTAGAATTTTTCTAGGAGGCGGTTATAGGTCGAATTGGACTTTGTCTAGTCTGTTTGAAGGCCATTTAAGAGCAGTTGGAGTGTTTTAAGGTCAGTTTTGATGAGCTGTTAGGTTGTTTGGATGTAGTGACTTTTTCCAAGAGGAGGGCTTCTTTTTAGTGAGTTTTGACTCCTATTTTTTGGCCTTTTTGGTTGGATCCGACCACAAGAGGTGGATTTTGAGTTTGTACTTAAGGAGTTTTGGCAATTCATTTTAGAGAGTTCTCTCTTATTCAATTTTGGGCTCTTAGTGATTTTTCTCTATCGTTTGGGCATTTTTTTTGCATGATTCTGTAAATCAGTTTATGATATTCAGAAGCTACCTTGGAGACTATTTTGGCATAATTTTTATCATCTTCTTGTCATTGAAGAGTTGTGTTCGTGTGATTTGATAAAACTGTTCTTGAAAGCTTCATTTTCCTTTCAGTGTTGTTTCACTTTTGTACCTATTATGTGATAAATATATGGCACAGGTCACAGGTTGTGTGAGCAGATGTAATGTGTTTTCCATTGTGAAAAGTTTCTTTTCCTTTATTGAGCAAATATCCATTTCAACCTTTTTGCAAAATATATATGTGCATGTATATGTTAGGCAAGTTGTGTGAGTTTGAAGATTATTTCATGGTTTTCGAGTGTAAAAATTCTTTGAATATCTCAGTAGTTTTCATTTTTCTTTATCTTTTTATCCCTTTCCCTCATAAGGTTTCAAGTTTTAAGTGAAGCATCTGATAGGAACTGGCCTAGAAATCAGGGGTCTCACTTCAATTGCATGTCCCACATTGAAGCGATTCCCATGTTATACCAGGATTACTGAACTCATTCAGTTTAGTATCGGGTGCAAATTCTGGTACTTAACAATCCTCAATAGGTAGACCCAACCACTTCACCAAAAAATCCCTAATGACTCATCACCGCAAATGTCGCTCTCTAGTATCCAATATAGCCTTAGGAATCAACTCCAACTTCCCCTCATTATCCAAGGGTGGCAAAATAGGAGATGTGACAATGTAACACCCCGCCAAGGGATCCAAAAGAACTAACCTAGAATTTTACTAAGTTTTCCAAGCATTTTTTGTTTAAAAGATAACCTATAACAACAATTATAAAACAACAGAAGCATAACATACATTCATACATAAGCAATACATAATAGATTACATTCCTTATGGATCCCAAGACGTTGAATCACACTTAAATTTAGATAATATTAAATCCAATAAATAACGCATCCACATTAAAGATTAACTACAAGTTCAAATCCAATTAAATGATATACATTTGTTCCGAATGCCACTTGGCAATAATTGAAATGCACAATCATTCACTGTACATGTCACAGGATATGAAAGGCTGAAAGAATATACATCATAAAATAGATTACATCGTCTCTTTAAGATCCATGAAATAAAATACAATACAATAAGTAAAACCATCCATCATTTAGATATAACCATCAATCATAATACATAAAGATAGAATGAAAGGAAATATAAAATAAGGAACTCCAGCCATAGCATCGAACTGACGGATCTCAATGGTAAAAGTAAAATACACTACCACCTGACCTCGTGGTAACCCAAAAAGGTCCACTCCCACCACACTAAGGAGATAGTCTCAAGTCTCAAATAGGATAACAAACTCAAAAGTCAAATCCAACATCTAAGTCAAGGAAACCCTAAAAGCAATCTAACTCAAAGGTTCCAAAATAAAACGACATCTAAATCCAGAGGCAAACAAAGACACGTAGGGAATCCACTATGCAAGTGAGCAAGTGTCATCGCATGAGTCAACTCTAAGGTTACCTTGGTAGTTTGACTTGACTCCGGCCCCCTAGTGACTCTATGTGGCACTAGTATCCTTTTGTACTGACAAGGCATACTAATGATGCATGGTTGTAACTAAGCATCCTCTCTACTCCCATCCTAGTTTGTACTAGCACTTGAGGCATAGGCGAGGAAATACAAAGACTTTTATTAGTTCATTTTACTCTCATTTAGTGTGGTGTTTTCACTTATTAAAATAACCTACAATGGGTTACCTAGGAAGCCACTTTGGGCTTCGGCCTCCATTTCAAGCCACTTCCTGACATTACATACAAATTACCTACCCTAAGCTCAATAAGGCAAAAAGATCTCAAAAGACCAAAAACTATACATCAGTTCTCTAAACAAGCAACTGACAAGTACCAAAATCACTTGGTCAAAGTACAAACATCACTAATACGATTATCCTAATAGGACTGATCGAAGAAAGTACACATAAACAAATCATAACATCATATGTAATAACCAAAACAATACTTCCCAGCCTCTAGTAAACATCCTAGGACTGGTCAACACTCTAAGTCAACCCCAAACCCAAAACATAAGACAACATACAACAATGTAGATTCATAATTTTGTTTGATTTTGAAAATACACAGTCTGAGTTTACAGTAAGGTTCGAGTTTTCGTTTCAATGTAAGTTTTTGAGTTGACAAGGTTCACACTTTTCTTCTTACAATTTGACCCATTTCTTGTTTTAAAACAAAACGCACAATTGTCTTTAACTCACAAAACAAACATCGTCTCTATAAAGATCATAAATTTTTAAATAATAACTATTAAATAATTAGTTGGCAATTATTTAACAATATTAAATTTTAATTAAGAATTTCCATAATCAATTTTTTTTTATAGCGTTCCATCAACAATTAATTAATCAATAACTAAGTTAATTAAATTAATTGTTAATAACAATCATTTCAGTGAAAACCCTACTGAATTATCCTACTTTAATAATTTAAGAAAATTATTAATAAAACATATTAAAAATTAAATTTTTAAATAACTAAAATCTTTAAATAATTAAAAGTTAACATAATTAAAAAAATAAATTAATAAAATTTCTTGCGGTTTTTTTGTAAGGCCCGCCGGCCTACCTGTACAGTGCGACTGCAGGTGTTACTATTGCTGTGTGCAGTAGTAACATTTGTCACGCATAGCCTTTATGGCTGTAGGCAGAGGTGGGGGTGTGGGGTTTGGTGGCCCCGTCCTCACCCTTATTCAATTAATTTTTTTTAAAAATATTTTTTATATACATATTAAAAAAAAAATGTATCTTGTTTATAATAAAACAAAACAAACCTTCCCCATAATCGTCTTTTAATATATATATATTGAAAATGTATGAAAAATACTCTAATAGGGAAAACCCAATAAACCAGTTGATTTTATATTCTACAATTTCAATTTATTTTCAAAACCCTTTCTAATTAAAATACCAACTTTATAATTTATAGAACGAGGATTTTCTAATGTGTCAATTCTCATAATACAGATGAATTCGATACAAATATCAATAAAATTCACAATGGAAGATTCATCTTAAAAGAAACTCTGAAAATAGATTTAACAAACACGATGAAGACAGGAATTTCAAAGAACATAATTCATTGTGCGAATAAAACACAAGATTCTACCTAAATCTGATGCTAATACGCAACCGTACGAAGAATGTGAGAAAAATCCATTTTCCTCTGAAATCCTTCATTCTGAAAATCCTTCCTCCAAAATCCCCGGTCCTTGCAAAGTGAATTCCCAATCTCCGTTAAGGAGTTCTCCCCTAAATTTGGGGCATTGATTGTGCAATCACACAAGAGAACTCGTTGATCACAATCTTTTTAATATTTTATTACTTTTTGAATATTCATGCACACTTTTTGCAATTTAAAATATCTTTATTAAATTAATTTCTCTTTTTCTCTTTAATTAATTTTTGAAGTGTTTTGTGATAAAAATATTTATTAAGTAATAATAATATTTAGTATTTATTTATAAATGATCTCCTAAATATATTATTATTAATATAATTTAATTCTTTTATTTAATTAATTTCTCAATTAATTAAATATAATTAAATATATAAATTATCTTAATAATTTTCATTAAATTAAATCAATAAATATTCTTTTAATTTGATTTAATTAACAGAAAAAACACCATAGACCCACAAGACGAAATATGAAAACCCATCATAAAATACAACATACAAGATCAAACACAAGGGTTATAATCATGAATTTACGTCATATGACGAATGCGGAAGGGTAATCATCTTAGATACTTGTCCTAATTTCTAGGACAATTGGATTAAGGTTAGGATTTGGACTCAAGAATTTATCTCCCCTCTCTTTTGTAAAAACCCGAACTGGCTTCCAATTTGCACAACTTATTGTTTTTGCAATTGCCTCAAAGTTTACTAATTATTGTATTTGTTTTTTCCTTTCTAAATATAAATCAGCAACTTCAAGAACTTTAAAATAAAATATAGACAATCAGACCTTAACTGAATGATATACTTGCGTTGAACACAACTGATTACATTAATTTCCAGAATTCTTTACGATTCATTTATTCCAACTAAGTTGCAAAGAAATATAAATTTAATTCTTCCCAATGAAAAGAAATCTGATGTTAACAGTTAGAAAGTACCACGTAGTAGTTTGGGAATTCTCTTCAACACTTCCATGTTGAATCACAAGTCACAAGGATCTGAAGCAAACCCCTTCCCAGAGCTCGTAGGCCCTAGCAAATAATTGTTGGCCTTCTAATATAAACACAGGATATCATGAACAGTTTGCAAAGCCATATACAATGGCACCAACAACTCTCAAGGTTAATGCAGGTGTATAAATGAGAATCCACACTGCCTATAATGAAGCTCACTGCTCATAAATGTCAGAATTCCGAGTTCAATAAAACGCTGCCACAATATGCAATCTTCAAAATCAATAACGTCCTCCACAATCAGCATTCGCAAATGCTAGTCAATTCTGATCACTAAAGTTGGAGATGTGCTCAGCCAATCTCTCCTTAGCCACAGGGATACAATAGGGAGAAAAGAACAAATCTATTTGCAAATGGAATTCTTAAACCACATTCAGAATTTTCTCTTTCAGCAAGACAATAACTCCCAGCCACAGGAAATACAGTTAGGGAGATATAATAAATATTCAGAATATCACAAATCACTATACATCAGCAGTGAATTGCCCACTCAACTTCAGACCCTTATACCACAGCAAGGGCGAAAAAATCAGAACTTCAGAAAGCCAGAAAGGCAACAAAAAAAAAAAATATTCAAGCATGCTTTTCCAAATAAATGAGCTCTAAATTATAAGTTTTGCATTGACCAAAGTTTCCTTAAAACTCCACTTTAGAAATTGTGTAAGTTTCCCAAAAGAACTCAATACTAGAAACTTTCCAACTCGCTTTTTAGAAACATCTCTTAAAGTCATTATTATAATAATATAAACATTATTATAACAATGCAACTCAATGATTAATAAAATAACAGCTCATGCAATTATTACTTTATTAACTACAGGTGACGACCAACTGCTGAAGCCACCCACTGTATTGCCAAAAATAACAATTGCCAAAAAATAGACTTACTAAAAATAGTAAGTCCACAGCTAAGACCCCCAAAACACCATGTCAACTCACGAGGGTCGCTATGATGAGCTAACTCCATCCACTGTGTTGACCTGCCAAAATCAGGGACATTACACTCCTACCATTGAGATATTGCGATAGGGTACACTCATCCTGGCAATTCAGGGAAGTCGATACCCGATACCTGCAATCTGCATAGATTCCACGCATGTACAAACACATATATTCTAAACTAAATGGCAAGAAGTGGTCATCGTGTAGATCTTGACTAGTAGGTGACTGACTCCCTTAACCACATCAGAAACATCAAATATAAAGAAAACATACACATACACCATACACATGCAAGTATGGGGTAAGTAACCATAGAAAACACGTGTAAATAATCCATCTAACAAACATCATTAAATAACTGGAATCACTGTAAATAATCATCATCAAAGTATAATCATGCATACATGAAATAACTAGTACCAAAGTAGTCTCATCATATAATCATCTGAGTATGAAAAGTGAAAACATTATCCAATAATCTAGAGAACAATGTCACTAATCATTAAGCATAAACATAAAGCTTGCCTAAAAGAGTTTGGCAATAATAACTAAAAAGTAAACTAGGGGTAGGCACTACATCCACCCCCCTAGACTTAGGCTTACTCCTGGAAGCCTATAAACAAGTAGGGGTATAAATCTCGTCAACCTGATACATCCTCCCATGTAGCTGATGACTCATCAGTAGGTTCTCATTGGACCCTTACATGCTCTATGGTTTAATCCCTAAGGGTCAATTCTTGCTGCTGTAGAATGCGAACCGGCTCCAAAGCTAGCTGCACATCCTCTACCTATAACGCATTCCAATCAAGAACATGTATCACATCAGGAATATACTGTCTAAGTATAGAAACATGGAAAACACCATGAACACGAGCTAGGTTGGGTGGCAATGCAAGATGGTAGGCAACTGGACCTATCCTTGCAAGAATCTCAAACGGTCCCACAAAGTGAGGTGTTAGCTTCAAACCCTATTCATAATGGATCAGACTCTTCCACGAACGCACTCTGAAGAAAAATTTCTCACCCACTGCAAACCGCTTATCCGTCCTATGAGCATCAACATACTTCTTTTGTCTATCTTGTGTTGTAGACACGTGCTCACGGATACACTCTACCTATTGCTCCATATCTTGAAGCATCTTAGGACCCAATAGGATGTGATCCTCAAGACTGTCCCAACTCAAAGGTGTACGACAAGGACGACCATACAAACCCTGAAAAGGTGCCATCCCAATAGAATTGTGATATCCATTGTTATAAGCAAACTGCACTAGGTATAGATAGTCCTCCCAAAGAGTCTGTTTGTCCATCACATACATTCTCAACATATCCTCCAGAACCTGATTCACTCTCTTGGTTTGACCATCTGTCTCTGGGTGATAAGCTGAGCTGAAGTTTAACTATGCTCCAAGATCATGCTATAGTGATGTCCAAGATGTGGAGGTGAATATAGGATCCCTATCCGAAATGATCTTTTGGGGAATACCATTTAATCTCACGATATCATGCATGAAGACATTAGCTACATAAGCTGCAGTGTAAGGTGACCTTATAGGTGAAAAATGTGCCACCTTAGTCAACCGATCAATGGTGACCATGATAGCATCATGTTGACAAGCAGTCATAGGCAATCCTACAATGAAATCCATAGAGATGATATCCCACTTCCATGAATGAGATTAGGCTGTAAAAGCCTTGCTGGATGGTGGTGCTCTGTCTTGACTCTCTAGTACTCAAGACACCTAGCCACAAAATCAGTGATATTGCGTTTCATCCCTGTCCAATAGTATAGATGTTGCAAATCTGCAAGCATCTTCTTGACACCTAGATGTGCCGAGTAAGGTACACGATGAGCCTTTGATAGGATCAATGTACGAAGCTCATCCAATAGTGGTATATAGATCCTTCTTGAATATCGCAAAAGGCCATCTAACTCCAAAACATAACTCGAGAACCTTCCTTCCAAATGTCTCCCTGAATCTATCTCCTTGCTCACCTCCTAATACCAAGTATCTGTAGGAAGTGCCTGAAGAATACGGCTCCTCAAATCCACACTAAGAGTCAAAGATAGTGTCACATGCCTCCTATGACTCAAAGTGTTAGCTACCGCATTCTCCTTTCCCTGAATATACTTCACCTCAAAGTCATACTCACAAAGAAACTCCATCGAATGCCTTTGCCTAGCATTCAGATTAGGCTGTGTGAATATGTATTGTAGATTGCGATGATCACTATGAAGTTCAAATCTGTCCTAGCAAGAAGTGTCTCCATCTCACTAGGGCATGAACTACCACAACTAACTCAAGATCATGCGTAGGGTAATTCAACTCGTGATCCTTCAGTTTGCATGATTCATATGCAATCACCCGTCCATCCTGCATCAATAGTGCTCCAATCCCCTCTAGGGAAGGCCTTTGTACACACCATGAAGTCACCTGTTGGATCAAGTACTGATAAGATTGGTGCACTGGTCAAAAGCTCCTTAAGCTTCTGAAATGCTTCCTCGCATTTCTCCATCCATTAAAACTTCTTTCCTTTCCTCTGAAGGGAAGTGATAGGATGTGCTATTCTAGAGAAGTTTTGGACGAACCTGCGATAATAACAAGCTAGACCCATGAAGCTACAAATTTTCGACACGGTAGTGGGTGTGGGCCAATCAACCATTGCTTGAATCTTTGTAGGGTCTACAGAGATACCATCACCTGATATGATATGCCCTAAATACTGTATCTTTGATTGAAAGAAATCACACTTTGCCGAGTTGGCATAAAGTTGATTATCTCTCAAGCACTACAAAACCAAACGTAGATGTTTCTCATGCTCCTTCTGGGATCTAGAATATATCAAAATATCATTTAGGAACACAAGTACAAATCGATCAAGATAGGAAGAAACACTCCATTCATCAGACGCATGAAAACTGATGAATCGTTTGTTAGCCCAAATGGGACTACTGTGAACTCGTGGTGCCCATAGCGAGTTCGGAAGGCGGTCTTATGAATGTTAGCATCTTGAATGTGAAGGTCATGGTATCTTGACTTTAGATTCAATTTTGGAGAACACTGTGGCTCCCTTGATCTGATCAAATAAATCATCAATCCTTGATAAAGGATACCTGTTCTTTATCGTCACCCTATTCAGCTGTCTATAATCAATACACAAGCGCAACGAACCATCCTTCTTCTTCACAAAGAGCACTGGTGCTCCCCATGGAGTTACACTCGGTCAGATATTACCCTTGGCCAGAAGGTACTCAAGCTATAGGCGCAACTCACTCAATTCCTAAGTGGTCATACGATAAGGAGCTCTAGAAATAGGCTATGCTCTTGGAATAAAATCAATGCTGAAATCAATATCCTTCTTTGGGGGCATGCTCGGAATCTCGCTAGGAAAGATATCCGCATATTCCTGTAGAATAGGGTGGTTTGTAGTCTTTCTTGCAAGATCTTCTAACTCGCTTACTATAATGGCAGACACCTGACATCCCTTATGAAAACTCCGCTTAAATTGCATAGCGGATATCATCCATAGAGATATAGGTCTTTGGATACCCACAATCTCTGCATCCTTCCCTTGATCATTCTGACACAAAATGGTCTTCTTTTTGCAATCTATACTAGCTCTATGAGAGCCAAGCCAATCCATACGTAAGATCACGTCATAAGCGCCAAGAGGAATGATCTAAAGGTCAATTGACGTCACAAACCCTCTTAAGCTTAGTTCACACTGCTACACTACGGAATCTGTGGAAACCCTAGCGCCTGAGGCTAGTTCCACTTGCCAACCCAAACCATGCTTATCGCTTCTAGCTTACATTTAGCAACTAAGGATGGCGAAATAAAAGAGTCTGTGGCCCTTGAATAAAACACGACGGAGAGAGGTGTACCTCAGATAGCTCTCGTAGTCTCAACCATGGTTCCCTGATGATCTGCTTGACAGTGGTCCACCGCCGCAAATACTAGAACTTGAATAGTGAGATGCACGTTGTGGGCAACTGGCTGCAATGTGTCCATACTGTCCACAAGAATAACATCCTGTACCTCTGCTAGATCCCCTCCCTGTTGGAGGTGCACTCGACTGCTGGTGGCTATCCCTACTAGCAAAAGACTAGTTTCTTTGCGTAGGCTGAGTGTTCTGATTTCGCTTATTGCGTTGTGCATTGCAATAGTTCTTAGAGATAGAACCACCGCCACCACTCTATGCTGGAGGGTATGATCCCTTCTACTGTTGTTGTTGCTGAGGCTGCTGTTGGTTTTGATTTCACTTAGGAAAAGGAGGTTTCCTGTTCCCACCTGAGTTGTGGTTACCCTTGGATCTTGACACTATAGATGCTCCCACAAAATCTCCATGTCCTAGAGTGACACTCTGCTCTACAAAGTATGGCTTGATGTGTCGCATCTTTGAGGGTTTTAGGCTCAAATACCTTAACACCCCCAACTAGACAGTTGTTCAAACCTCTGATGAAATGTTGTGCCAACTGTGCTGGATTATCACTAATTCTCGCATAGGGCATGAGCTCATAGAATTTGCGCTTATACTCTACTATGGTCATAGTGAACTGTCTCAGGTTGTGGAATTTATCTGCTCTCTGTTGATTCCATTCCTCTGGTAGGAATCATTCACGGAAGTTTTCTAGAAATAACTCTCCTGTGACATTGTTCATGTTTATACCCAGTTTCTTCTTCGATAGTCCACCATGTGGCTCCAAAGAGTTCCAGGTTGGTGATAGAAAACCTCGCTTTGATGTTAGAATCAAAGTCCTGTATAGCAAAAACCCTATCAAGAGCAGTAAGCCACTACTCGGCCACATAACCTGAACTCAACCCATTGAAGGGTTTAACCTTGGGCCTTTGAAGGTCCTTCACCTGAGTAGCTACAACTGATCTTTGTCGGTCCCTCCGAGGGCTCCTAGACCTAGGTCTCTTCTCATTCCCTATCTAGTGTGCTCCATCCTAACCAACACCCTAAAGAGGAGTTAGGTGATCCACGATGGTTCTCATCATTTGTCTCAGGTCAACCTCCTCTGAGTGGCCTGTTGCTCTCTATGGTTCTCTTTCTGATGCTCACTGACATGCTCTTCCCTATCCTCTTCCTGATTAGGGCCTTCATGGATAGACTCATGTACACTAATGTTTCTGCCTTGTCCATGACCTC
This sequence comes from Cupressus sempervirens, assembly GCA_028749045.1. Taxonomy (NCBI): domain Eukaryota; kingdom Viridiplantae; phylum Streptophyta; class Pinopsida; order Cupressales; family Cupressaceae; genus Cupressus; species Cupressus sempervirens. The sequence continues at coordinate 278,204,769 of CM053790.1, read as the reverse complement.
TACCACGGCCTAGGCTACGACTTCTAACTAAAGATCTCGTCCCAGATACCATCCTACAATAATATCCAAGATAACAAGATGCTATAATAACCATAAAACATACTGCTGTAAGGCATACATACAAGACACATGTTTTGAAAACAATACAAGTTCAATTTTCAGTTTTGCCTATTTTAGGTTTAAGTATATTTCAGTTTTGAAGTTTAAGTGTTCAAGTTTGAGAATATACATATAACAGTTTAAGTTCTGTTTCAGTTCAAGTTTTCAGTTTCTAATAGATATACATGACAATTCAAGTTTCGTTTCAATTAAACTAGTTAACAACTAGCGGCGTTCCAATATACCCAGAGTTACCAATGTAGAACTCGAGCTCTGATATCGGATGTAACGTCTCTCACCAAGGGATCCAAAAGAACTAACTTAGAATTTTACTAAGTGTATCAAGCATTTTTTATAAAAGATAACATATAACAACAATTATAAAATAGCGGAAGCATAAGATAAATTCATATATAAGCAATACATAACAGATTACATTCCTTAAGGATCCCAAGACGTTGAATCACATTTAAGTTTAGATAATATTAAATCCAATAAATAACGCATCTACATTAAAGATCAACTACAAGTTCAAATCCAATTAAATAATATACATTTGTTTCGAATGCCACTTGATAGTAATTGAAATGCACAATCATCCATTGTACATGTCACAGGGTATGAAAGGTTGAAAGAATATACATCATAAAATAGATTACATCATCTCTTTAAGATCCATGAAATAAAATACAATACAATAAGTAAAACCATCCATCATAATACACAAATATAGAATGAAAGGAAATGTAGAATAAGGAACTCCAGCCATAGCATCAAGCTGACGGATCTCAATGATAAAAGTAAAAAGCACTACCACTTGACCTCGTGGTAACTGAAAAGGGTCCACTCCCACCGCGCTGAGGAGATAGTCTCAAGTCCTAAATAGGATAACAAACTAAAAAATCAATTCCAACATCCAAGTCAAGGAAACCCTAAAAGCAATCTAACTCAAAGTTCCAAGATAAAATGACATCTAAACCCAGAGGCAAACAAAGACACGTAGGGAATCCCCTTTGCAAGTGGGCAAGTGTCATCACATGAGTCAACTTTAAGGTTACCTTGGCAGTCTGACTTGACTCCAGCCCCCTAGTGACTTTATGAGGCACTAGTATCCTTTCATACTGGCAAGGCATACTAACGATGCATGGTCGCAACCAAGCATCCTCTCTACTCCCATCCTAGTCTGTACTAGCACTTGAGGCATAGGCGAGGAAATACAAAGACTCTTATGAATTCATTTTACTCCATAGTAACACGGGGACGCGTCCCCCCCCTTTTTGCCCGACGTCTCGGAGACTTCAACGCACCGGAGACTTGGGGACTCCGTCTCCCCGTCCCCAGCGGTGCCACTAGATTCCACCACCTCCACCGAGGATGGGGGACATCCTGCTATTCACTATTTGCAAATTCGACTATTTATGTTTAATGTTCGATGTTCCAATTCAATGCAATGTTTCAAGTTTCACTCTTTTACATCTTTACATCCTATATTGCAATACATATTTTCATAACTAACATTTTTAAATACCATATGCATAGATATATACACCGCTCTTGTCCCCTGCCACCATCCCCCCACCGTCCCCCCGCCGTCCCCAAATTAAGGCCCCTCTATCCCCCCGTCCCGGAAACTTGTCCCCTCGTTTCGCCGTCCCCCCATCCCCCAGGGTGGTGTAACCGTGTAACTATATTTTACTCTCATTTGGTGTAGTGTTTTCACTTATTAAAATAAGTTACAATGAATTACCTAGGCGACCACTTTGGGCTCCGGCCTTCATTGCAAGCCACTTCCTGACATTACATAGAGATAACCTACCCTAAGCTCAATAAAGAAAAAAAATCTCAAAAGACCAAGAACTATACATCAGTTCTCTAAACAAGCAACTGACAAGTGCCGAAATCACTTGGTCAAAGTACAAACATCACTAATATGATCATCCTAACATGATTGATCCAAGAAAGTACACATAAACCAAATCATAACATCATATGTAATCACCAAAACAATACTTCTTGGCCTCTGGTAAACATCCTAGGATTGGTCAACACTCTAAGTCAACCCAAAACCTAAAACATAAGACAACATACAATTAATAGTGTAGTTTCATAGTTTTGTTTGATTTTTGAAAACACATAGTTTGAGTTTATAGTAAGGTTCGAGTTTTCATTTCAATGTAAGTTTTTTAGTTGATGAGGTTCACACTTTTCTTCTTACAATTTAACATATTTCCTGTTTTAAAACAAAACGCACAATTATCCTTAACTCACAAAACAAACATCGTCTCTATAAAGATCTTAAATTTTGAAATAATAACTATTAAATAATTAGTTGGCAATTATTTAACAATATTAAATTTTAAATAAAGAATTTCCATAATCAATTTCTTTTTATAACTTTCCATCAACAATTAATTAATCAATAACTAAGTTAATTAAATTAATTGTTAATAACAATCATTTCAGTGAAAACCCTATTGAATTATCCTACTTTAATAATTTAAGAAAATTATTAATAAAACATATTAAAAATTAAATTTTAATTAAATTAAAATTTAAATAAATTAAATTTTTAAAAATAACTAAAATCATTAAATAATTAAAAGTTAACAAAATTTAAAAAACAATTAATAAATTTTCCTGCAGTTATTTTGCAAGGTTCGTTGGCTTGCCTGTACGACACAACTGTAGGTGTTATTGCTGCCGCAAACAACAGTATTGGTATTGCTGCTGCGTGCAGCAGTAACGTTTTCCGCGTGCAGCCTTTATGGCCGCAGATAGAGGTGGGGGTGTGAGGTTTAGTGGTCCCTCCCCCACCCTTTATTCAATTGATATTTTTTTATAATTTTTTTTTTATATACATATTTAAAAAAAAAAAATGTATCTTGTTTTTAATAAAACAAAACAAACCTTCCCCATAATCGTCTTTTAATAGATATATTTTTTTTTAAATTTATGAAAAATACTTTAGGGAAACCCCAATAAGCCAGTAGATTTTATATTCTATAATTTTGATTTATTTTCAAAACCCTTCCTAATTAAAATACCAACTTTTTAATTTACAGAATGAGGGTTTTCTGATATCTCAATTCTCATAATACAGATGAATTTGATACGAATATCAATAAAATTCACAATAGAAGATTCATCTTAAAAAAAACTCTGAAAATAGATTTAACAAACATGATGAAGACGAGACTTTCGAAGAACATAATTCATTGTACCAATAAAACACAAGATTCTACCTAAATCTGATGCTAATACGCAACCGCACGAAGAATGTGAGAAAAAACCTTTTTCCTCCAAAATCCTTCTGTCTGAAAATCTTTCCTCCAAAATCCCTGGTCCCTGCGAAATGAACTCCCAATCTCTGATAAGGAGTTCTCCCCTAAATTTGGAGCACTGATTGTGCAATCACGCGAGGGAACTCGTTGATCACAATCTTTTTGATATTTTATAACTTTTTGAATATTCATGCACACTTTTTGCAATTTAAAATATCTTTATTAAATTAATTTCTCTTTCTCTTTAATTAATTTTTGAAGCGTTTTTTGATAAAAATATTTATTAAGTAATAATAATATTTAGCATTTATTTAAAAATGATCTCCTAAATATATTAATATTAAATCAAATAAATATTATTATGCTCTAAAATTAGAACTATAATTTTATCTATAAATTTAATTCTTTTATTTAATTAATTTTTCAATTAATTAAATATTGAGATTATCTTAATAATTTTTCATTAAATTAAATCATTAAATATTCTTTTAATTTGATTTAATTAACAGAAAAAACACCATAGACCCACAAGACGAAATATGAAAACCCATCATAAAATACAACATACAAGGTCAAACACAAGGGTTATAATCACAAATTTACATGATATGACGAACTCGGAAGGGTAATCATCTCAGGTACTTGTCCTAATTTCTAGGACAATTGGTTTGAGGTTAGGATTTGGACTCAAGAATTATCTCCCCTCGCTTACCATTGAGATATTGCGGTAGGGTATGCTCATCTTGGCAATTCAGGGAAGTCAATACCCGGTACCTGCAAGCTGCATAAATTCCATGCATGTACAAACACATATATTCTAAACTAAAGAGGCAATGGCAGGAAGTGGTGCATCGTGTAGATCCCGACTAGCAGGTGACTATGACTCCCTTTTTTAACCACATCAGAAACGTCAAACATAAAAAAAACATATATGTACAACATACGCATGCAAGTATGGGGTAAGTAACCATAGAAAACACGTGTAAATAATCCATCTAATTAACATCATTAAATAATTGGAATCACTGTAAATAATCATCATCAAAGTATAATCATGCATACATGAAATAACTAGTACTAAAGTAGCCTCATCATATAATCAGCTAAGTATGAAAACAATATCCAATAATCTAGAAAACAATGTCATTGATCATTAAGCATAAACATATAGCAAGCCTAAAAGAGTTCGGCAATAATAATTGAAAAGTAAACCAGGGGTAGGCACTACAAACAACATGACTACCTGACACGTTCTTGAGGCATGATACTTGGAACACATTATGCACATTGCTGTCCGCAAGCAAATCATGATCATAAGCCATCTCACCTACCCATCAAGTAACATAGAAGGGACCATAATTGTAACATGCTAAAAATTCGTACTAGTGGAAATATCAATAAAATAACATTTCTTTTCAATTTAAAATGAAAGGCAGTTATAGCTACCTATGGATGAATATTGTTTTCCTTTCCATTTGCACATAACAAGAAAAATATCAACTGAATTAACTGCCTTAATCTTCATAAAGACAAACTAACCATAATACTTAACTGAAATTGCAAAACATAAATATAAATTAAAGTACCCTAAATCAAATGTTTGCATTAAGACTTTGACCTTGAGATGTACAAGCCTTGGCTATCGGAGGAGAGGACAAGCCTTGGCTATCGGAGGAGAGGAGAAGCATTGCCATAGGGCTTAACCTCCCGACTACGGACCCTTAAGTATCCCAACACAATCGCTACTGAAAAAGGCCCTCCCTACTTTAGGAATCAGGCTTGGGGCACCATTGTATAACCGTTGAGCATCCAGGTGTTATAGTGTCGTCTAAACAACTAGCTAGACTTAGGATACTTTCCATACACCTATCTTCCAACTGCCAACACTCTGACCTCTAGTGATCATAGTAGCAAGCATGCCATTAACCTACATTAGCGAAGGATTTGTGAGGGCACTATGTACCTGATCACCCACCGCTCACCTTGACAACAAGACTACACAAGGACTATCATGAGATGACACAGGTTTCTTTAACAACATAGTTACTTGCTTATGTTATTGATGGTTCCTTTTTTTCATCATGCAGGGATAGACCATAGATCAATGATCGCGATTTCACACCCTTAATCTCATCCATGTCGGTCTTCTTGGATGAATCACCACGTGATTGTATAGGCATTCGTAAACAAAGCCAATGTATTTGCCGATCTAGCCTTGACATTATAAAAGATATTTTGAATATTTAAGCATTTCATGCTTATAGCCAATGCATTTGCTACTCTAGCCTTGGCATCATAAAAGAAATCTAAATGTTTTAACATGTATACATGCAAGACAATAGATATTCGCCCGTCTGGCATTAGCATAAAAGTTATCCGAATGCTAAAACATTTACTTGTTCAAGCATTATGCCTGCCTTACAAGAATTGGCATGGTAAAATACAAATGAATACATTTCCCTTGCATCCGCCACTCAAGCATTGACATCATGTAAGGGTAATTATGTTAAAATAATATCATTTTGATTCACGAGCTATTATTGCTTATCTCCGGAGATATATATACAAATTTCCCTGCATAAGTTATGCTCCAGCATCTAAGATTCTTGGTGATGAAGTTTATCTATTTAGAAAATGCCATGATTCTAAATCATTTTTACAAGTGTGCAAAAAGAGAGAGAACTATTGTTCATATCATGATTGATTCTAACTTATGATTTCATGAACTACCTCAACATGCCTCAAAATATTATTGAGAAAGAACATAGCTAATAATGATAATGATTTCATGACCTGAATCAGTGGTCGACACTTGCATGGCCTGAATAGTTGATGGCAAACCGTTTGATCAATATTGATTGTTAAGAAAACAGGGAAACACGACCAGCTACCTCTGTTTGAACTATTGCTTTGAAATATTTAATTTGATTTGAACTTTTCCGCTAGAATAAGGTGCAACTAATTGCAAGGAAGGATTGACAGGTAAGAACGAAATGATAGAAACAATTCTGAATACTGTGATGGTTTCCACCAGCTGTAAGAATGATATATTGAAGTGAATTTTGATTCATACTTCGCCTTCTCGACTGCATGCTCAGTTATGAGCAAGATTTGTAAAGGTGGCAAGGGGTTACAAAACATACTGTTAAATCTGTAACTTGATCTCATACTGATCTGATTGCACAACTGAGCAAGATTTGTAAAGGTGGCAAGGGGTTACAAAACATACTGTTAAATCTGTAACTTGATCTCATACTGATTTGATTGCACAGATCATTCAGATCTATTCTTGCATGGTATCATTCAGATCTATTCTTGCATGGTAGACCTATATATATATATATATATATAAATTGTTCTATCCTAGGCATGATCGGCATCTCCCTTGGATTATGGTACTTTAGTTCTAACTTAACTAAGTCTTAGTTAGTTTGAATAACAAATAAGACTATTACTCTTTGAATGTCGATTATGAGAATAACATGTAGGGCCGACCTAGATGGGGTCATGTCCCTTCAAGGGACATGCCCTTTGGTTACCTTATTTATATGGGGTATGGTTGTAGCTAAAGGACACACAAATAATATAAAGTCTGCTCTTTTAAGCAAGTCTGTCCTATTCGAACACTTGCAGATATAAAAGATTTCAGAATAATAAATATATTATTGACATCTCTTCTCTCAAATCTATAACAAGGAAGATCATCTTCAGCAAGCATAGGAGAAAGTTTTATCTCAAATTAATCACATAGAATTTGTAGAAACTTTACATGGTATTAGAGCATTGGTAGTCGAACCTAGGCTTTGTAAATTAAACAATTAGACTTAATATGTCTAACATCATTCTTCTATCTTCAATGACATACACAATCAGATCCGAGGACACGTTTGATGGGAAAGAACACTTCGATGCTTGGAAATTCAGAATCATGATGATTCTTGAAGAAAATGATGTAAAACAATTTGTTGATTCAGCATCCAAACAACCTGCTGTTGAACCTAATAAAACTATCTGGAGTAAAGGAAACGAGAAAGCCATGCAAATCATAATAGATGGAGTGAAAAATGAAATAGTACCCATGCTAATGAAACATCAAACAACATTTAATATGATGAATGTATTATTAAATGCATATGAGGTCAAAATTACAACTAGAGTCCTCGCACTAAAAAGGCAACTAAATCATATACAGATGAAGAAGGGAGAATCGATGAATTCTTACTTCCTAAGGGTTGCCAGTCTAAGAGATGAACTTGCAAGTATAGGAACTGTAATTGATGACAAGGAACTAACACTGATGGCTATAGATGGGTTACCAGATTCATAGGAAACGTCCACACAAGGAGTAAGTGCTGGAGACAATCTTTTTGACTTCAATAGGCTTAAGGGAGATTGTTTTCAGGAAGAATCTAGAAAATTTAGGGTCTGTTTGGTTCCTAGAAGATGACAGGAATTGGCTTTTTCAAAATCCGGATATGAAAATTTTTGCGTTTGTTTCAAAATTGGCAAAATGGAATTAGCATACCGGACTTCCAGTTTTGCCTCAAAATCAGGTTTTCCAACTTCCTACTAGCAAGTAGGAATTGAAAATTAAAACCTAGTTATGTTTTTTAAGGAGTGTAAAAACAATAGATTGGACTACTTTTTGAAACTTGCCTTCAACTCCAAGCTTACACATAAAAATGTGCCTTCACATGCATCTTCTGAGTGAAATAAATGGTCCAAGTAAAATCCCAAAAATCGGAATGAAGATTTGCAAGACCTTGATTTGGCTAAACCAAGGTTTGTAGATATCTCGATGTTTTAAACTCCACGTACCAAACGGACCCTTAAGAAAGGGGGAAAGTTGAAAACTGAAGATGAAGAACTTCATGTTCTCAACACAAATTCCTATAAAAGTAAGAAGAAGCACCTCAAGAAGAAAAAGGGCAATCAAAAGAATGACAAAGCTAAGAAAGATCTATTCAAAATAAAATGCTTTAAATGCGAAAAATTTGGACACTATAGATCTAATTGCCTTGAGAATTCTAAGCAGCAACTAAACTGTACAAAAATTATTAGGAAAGAAGATAACTATGATCCTAAGAATCTTGTATTGTATTCGGCACTATCAAATGAAGACTCAAGTAAGGCACGAGTGATCGATAGTGGATCATCGCGACATATTACGGAATACAAAGAAGCACTAGACTCTATATTAGAAGAAGTTGATGGCAAAGTCACCATCGGTGATAATTTAACACATTCTGTCACAGGCATTGGAAATTGCACCCTGAAACTGAAATTGGGTAGTGTTCTATATCTCAAAAGAGTACTCTATGTACCATGAATAAAAAGGAACCTAATCTCTATTACAACACTTGAAGATGATGGACATAATGTTGCATTCATGGACAGTAAAGTATTGACCTGGTCTAAGAACTCTTCATTTAAGAAATCAAAGTTGACTGGTCAAAGTAAGGGATACTTATATGAATTAAATACAGAACCTAGTCGACCTATTCAAGCCTTAATTCATGAAGCTGCTGATATAAACGAAATATGGCACAAAAGGTTAGGTCATCTAAATTTCAAAACCTTATCAACTATGGAAAAGATGGTAATTGGTTTACCTAAGTTGAACAAAGATCACTCAAGCATATGCAAACGATGCGCTCTGGGTAAGAACACCCAAAGTCCATTTCATGATAGCAATAGAAAAACTAACAATGTTTTGGAATTAATCAACTCAGATTTGTGTGGATCAATGTCTGTTCCTTCTCTTGGTGGATTTTGGTACTATATACTTTTTATAGATGACTTCTCTAGGAAAACTTGGATTTACTTAAAGTGTAAAGAATCAGAAGAAATCCTTAAGAGATTTAAAGAATTCAAAACCTTAATTGAAAACTTATCAGGACACAAAATTAAAACTCTTAGGACTGATAATGGAGGGGAATACACTTAATATTTGTTTAAAGAGTTTTGTAAAAAAATAGGAATTAAGAGGGAGTATACCGTTCCTTATAACCCACAACAAAATGGGGTACCAGAAAGGAAAAATAGAACAATTATAGAAGCAACAAGAGCTATGATATTTGATCAAAATTTAGAACATTATCTTTGGGCAGAGGCCTCTTGTGCTGCTGTCTATATTCAGAACAAGAGTCCTCACTCCTATCTTAAAGATAAAACTCCTGAAGAAGTTTTTACTAAGGTTAAACCCAATTTAAGTCATCTTAGGATTTTTGGGTGGCCTTTATATATACATGTTCCTAAAGAAAAAAGAACCAAGTTAGAACCCTTTGGTAGGAAAGGTATTTTTGTTGGGTATAGTGAAACATCTAAAGCATATAGGATTTTCATACCTGGTCAGAAAAACATTGAACTTAGTAGGGATGTAATATTTTAAGAAGATTTAGCATTCAAAAGAGCCCTAAGTTTTGAAGATCCCTCTCTCTTAGTTTTGAAGAAAATACTGAATTTGAGTTTCAGAGGGAGAACATTGAAGAAAGTGAAAATGAAATTCAAGATCTTAATCTTGAGGAAACTCAAAATCCAAAGAAAAGACCACTTTAGGCCATTAAGGCAGTAGAGGAAGCACAAGAGTTCACTGCACCATCTAGAACTCTCAGAGAAAGCAAAAGACCCAAAAGATTTTCTAGTTATACAGCAAACATGAGTGATTTATCTAAATCAGAACCAACCAATGTTTCAAATTCTATTAAATAAATAGCTTGGAAGGATGCCATGACGAAAGAATACCAATCCATTATGAAGAATGATGTTTGGGAAATTGTTCCAAGACCTGAAGGAAAATTCATTGTTTCTTCTAAGTGGATAGTTAAAATCAAGCATGCTGCTGATGGTAGCATTGAAATTATAAAGCCAGACTCGTAGCCTTGGGATTCTCTCAGAAAGAGGGGATTGATTATGAAGAAACCTTTGCTCCTGTTGCTAGATAGACCTTTGTGAGAGTAGTCCTAGCCATTGCAGCATCAAAGGGATGGAAAGTACATCAGATGGATGTAAAAACAACATTTTTGAATGGAAAGATTACAAAAGAGGTATATTTGGAGCAACCTGAAGGATTTGAAACTCATAGCTCTAATGTTTTTGTTTGCAAGCTCAAGAAAGTTCTCTATGGACTTAAACAGGCTCCAAGGGCATGGTATGAAAGAATTGATAAGTATCTCACCGGCTTTGGATTCTCCAAGAATGAAGCTGATCGAAATCTATATTATAAAAGGGATAAAGATAATATGCTAATTTTGATACTGTATGTTGATGATTTACTAATAACAGGTGATGATCATCTCATAGATCAATGCAAGAAAGATCTAATTAGAGAATTTGAGATGAAAGATTTGGGACTCCTTCATTACTTTGTAGGACTGGAAGTAAGGCAGAATTTGGGTAGCATCATACTTAATCAAGGAAAGTATACATTAGATACCTTGAAGAGATTTGGAATGTGGAACTGTAGGTCTATGTCTTCTCCAATGGAGACTAATCTACATAAACTTAAGGAAGTAGCAGCAGACTCACCTTTCATAGATTCTACTCTCTATAGACAGATGATTGGGTCCCTTATGCACTTGGTAAATACAAGACCTGATATTTGCTACGCTGTTAACGTCTTAAGTCAATATATGTGTGAGCCAGAGGAGATTCACCTAGTTGCAGTCAAACACATTATGAGATACTTACAAGGCACTCTTAACCTTGGGCTCAAATATGAGAAAGTTGACTTGGATTTACATGGATTCACATACTCAGATTGGGGTGGAAGTGTTAAGGATAGAAAAAGTACTTCAGGATGCTGTTTCAGTTTAGGATTAGCGATGATATCATGGATATGTAGAAAGCAATCATTAGTAGCACAAAGTTCCACAGAAGCCGAATACATTGCAGCAACAATGGCATCTTGGGAAGCAGTTTATCTTAGAAAGTTACTTGTGGGATTATTTGGTCAAGCCATGAGTCCTACGATTATTCATTGAGATAATCAGAGTTCCATCAAGCTTTCCATGAATCCAATTTTTCATGACAGGTCCAAGCATATTGAAATTCCTTATCGTTATGTTAGAGATATGGTTAAAATTAGAATACATTTGTACTGCAGATTAGATAGTAGATATTCTTACCAAACCTCTCTCTTGAGTGAAGGTAGATCACTTCAGGAAAAGACTTGGTATGGTTGAATTATGAAACATTTTGTATTCTTTAAATTATTATTAATAATTTTTATTGTCAGGCTATTGACTGTTATGGGCTTCACAATTTGTATTCATTATTTAAAAGGTGACGATCTCTGAGATCTGAACACTTGTATAAAAGACATTATGAGAGATGACGATCCCTTAGATAATGTGCTGAATAGTAGAGAACTATTGTCAGATCTAGATGAGCTCAAGATCATTTGTGATGTAGACATTTCTATGCCTATAAGTCACAACTTGGATAAAGGAAGAATTTAATCATTCTCCATAGTTTATCTTGTGTTCTAGTAGGTCTTAACTCAGGATCATGTTGTGATATAGGAATACCAGTACCTATAAATCACAACTTGGATAACTGAAGAATTTAATTATTCTCTGGATTTTATCTTGTATATTGTATTCTTTGCAATACTGTTATTATTAGTGTCGGTGATAAGTCATATCACAAGTATAGTAATATGACACAGTATTGTGTGTTTTACGATAACACATGCTAAGAAGATTCAGATAGATATAGAGTATCAATCTAGGGTTATTCATCGTTATTGATGATGCTAGATATGTTATCTCTCAGTATGATTATCAAGTTAAGAGGGAGTGTTAAATTTGTATTGATCTCATTCTGATCTAATTGCACAGATCATTCCGATCTATTCTTGCATGGTAGACCTATATATATAAATTGTTCTATTCTAGGAATGATCAGTGTCTACCTTGGATTATGGTACTTAAGTTCTAACTTAACTAAGTCTTCTAACTTAACTTGAATAACAAATAAGACTATTACTCCTTGAACACCGATTATGAGAATTACATGTACGGCCGACCTAGATAGGGTCATGTCCCTTCAAGTGACATGCCCTTTGGTTCCCTTATTTATATGGGGTATGGTCGTAGTTAAAGGACACACAAAAAACATAAAATCTGCTCCTTCAAGCAAGTCTGTCCTATTCGAACACTTGCAGATATAGAAGATTCCATAATAATAAATATATTATTGACATCTCTTCTCTCAAGTTTGTAACATATTGACATCTCTTCTCTCAAGTCTGTAACAAGGAAGATCATCTTCAACAAGCATAGGAGAAAGTTTTATCTCAGAGTAATCACATAGAATTTGCAGAAACTTTACACATACGACCATCAGTTCAATGTGACAGATAAAATAATATTAATGTGGCCACTTTATAAGCAAAATAATTAAGGCCGATGGAATATAATAGAACTATAGCCACTCACGGTGAAAGATAAACTTATTGATAAGGAATATTAATTCATGCTTAATACCTTAGTATGATAATGTAATTCGCCACCTACCTATACTTGTGTACGTATGTACACACACATATGCGGGGTATATTAACAACGTATTTAATGTATACGTCTTATATTAATGTGGACATGTACATACACCTTATTCATGCATACATACATACATTGATAAATATATATGCAAGTATATGTAGATGTTATGGCACTATTGTACTAAGGCATGGCAAACATCACATGAAGCTCTGAGATCATCAATTTCATAAGGTAACATATTTAAATTATATGCTTAGCGCTCCTCTTTCTTAATGCATGTACTGACTGATAGTTCATGGTAGTCCCTAGTATACTCTTTCTTGCCTAGCCGTTTATCCCTTAGCTTTGGTGGATAGAACTCATACCTATCGACTTATAGGTGAAGCGGTGTCCCTTGCCTAGTTCCTTTCATGGCAATGCTTCCCCCCTTTGACATCCTCTAGCAAGAAGAAATTCTCCATGATAATATCATATTCCTCAAATAATCATAATTCACTATAACAAGTTAATTATTATAAAAACATCATAACAACTAACTAGTTCACATGAATGAGTATCCATTTTTCCCATATTTCTAAATAACAATATAACAACATCATAACGAATAACTAACATGTCATCTTCATATGAAATTTTAATGATCAACCATCTTACCATTTCACATGATCATAACTAATTTTAACTATCAAGTGACTTCACTTGAAAGCACAATGACTATATAAGCAAATTTTAAAATTAGGCAAAAATTGGGATATAACAATAACAATGAGGCTTGAGCTTCCCAACTCCACTTTCCGGGTAGATGACTGCCTATAAGGCTACAACACGAGATATACCATATCACCAATGTGAAAAGAGCGAACAACTCTTTATTGATCAGCATATTTGTTTTTCTGATTTTGAGCCTTATGAATATTGTCTTTCAGAGTCCTCATGATATCTTGACTTTCTTGTGATAAATCACCTGCATTGGGCACCCTATTGTCACTGAGCAACAAATCCACAAAACTTAGAGGATCATACCCATATAGGGCTCTGAAAGGAGTCATCTAAATAGACATATGGTGAGTGGAAATATAACAATACTTTCATAGATATATCCACTTAACTCAGGCTTTTTGTCGCGTTGCATATAATTTCGTAGATAGCCTTCCATCCATTTATTAATGATCTTAGTCTGGCCATCAACTTGAGGGTGGTAACTAGTGCTCAGAGTCAACTTTGCCCCACCTAATCTGAAAAACTCCTGTCATAACTGACTCATAAAAGGACTATCTTAGTCATAATACTTTGGGGTAAACAATGGAGTATGAAAATCTCTCGGAAGAACAACTCCGCTACCTGTGCCGCTGAAAATGCAGTGGTGACAGAAAAGAAGGGCCAATATTTGGTGAGGCGATCCACTACCACAAATATGCAATCTTTGCCTTGGGCGTTTGACAAGCCCATAATGAAGTCCATAGCTAGACACCTTCCAATTCCTCTCAGAAATAGGAAGTGACTGCAACAAACCAGCTTGATAAGTATGCTCATGTTTGTTCTACTGACAAACAGAGCATTCTAATATATTGTTGCACATGTCTTTAGGTCCTTCCAAGTGAATCTCTCTGAGATCTATCTATATGTCTTAAAGAACTTGAAATTTCCAACTAATGGTGAATCATGAAAGGCTCGTAACACAATTTACATAGACACTCAATCCTAGGACCAATAAAATCCCCCCCTTGTAAATTATCATCTCATTTACAAGAGTATAGCTACTGTCCTATATAGTAACATTGAGAATACCAGAGGCCCACTGATCCCTAACATACTCAACAATGATCAAGTGCTTCCAATCTTCTACTATGTCAGTCATAGCACATAAATGGGGTCTCCACGAGAGTGCATCAACAACTACGCTCTGTGTACCCTTGACATATGAGGTGTCAAAATCATAAGACAAAAGTTTGCTGACTCACTTCTGCTGTCTTTTATTGAGATCTTGCTACCCAAGGAAATGCCGTAGGCTATTATGATCATTTTGATGCAAAACTTATTGTCAACTAGATATTGCCTGAACTTGGCCAAAGCATGCATAATGGTTAATATCTCCTTGTCATAAACACTAAAAGCTCTCTAAGGAACCCTAAGCTTCCTTCTCTCAAAGACAGTAGGATGGTGATCGTGAGAAATATCAACACCAATGCCCTCATTGAAGGCATCACAATGCAACTAAAAGGCTCCGAGAAATTTGGCAATGCAAGAACTAGGCATAATGTCATAATCTGCTTGAACTTCTCAAAACACTCTTGTGCCTGAGAGGTCCACTCAAATGCACCCTTATGGGTCAAATTGGTAAGAAGAGGTGCATGATGCGAGAGCTTTGCTACGAATTTGTGGCAGAAAGAACACAAACCAATAAATCCTCTAAGAAGGTCCACTCAAGTGCACCCTTACAGGTCAAATCAGTAACACGAGTTGCATGATGCAATAACTTTACTTTGGATTTGTGGTAGAAAGCACACAAACCAATAAATCCTCTAAGATGTGTCAGATTCTCTAGAGTAGGCCAATCAAGTATTGCATGGACCTTATCGGGATCCATGCAAACTTCATTTGCGTTGATGTTATGACAAGATAAACTTAACTTTGTCATACCCAGGGCACATTTGGACTCTTTGGCATACAAGGAAGCCCTATCCAAAATATCCAACACTGTATCCAAATTAGATATGTGATCATTCCATGTCATATTGTACACACGAATATCATCAAAGAAGGCCAAAACAAACCTCTTCATTTGATTGTGGAAGACTCTGTTCATGGTAGCTAAAATGTCCCTGGGGCATTAGTCAAACTGAAAGGCATGACTAAAAAATCAAAGTGTCCATGTGACATTTGAATATTGTCTGTTGTCTTCTCCACATCTTGATCCCGTACTCCAATTTGATGATAACTAGATCTCAAATCAATCTTGGAGAAGTAGCATGCCCTATATTTTCCCGAGAAGTTACCGATTTATCTCAGATATTTGCCAAGAAAACTTTTTTTTGCCTTGCCGATAAGTGGTAGAGAATGATATTTTGAACTATGATATATATCATTCGATATTTGTGATAAATAATCAGATATTGCTTTTACCTTTAGAAAGGGTCAAATTGAGATATTTTTGAGAGTTATGGAAAAATCTAAGGTCATAGTGACAAGATTTGAAAGTCAGATGAATTTATTGGTTTTCAAAGACTTTTATGAGCTTTTTGAGGGATGAAACTGCATTATAAGATGGGTCTTTATGATGATATTTTGGGGCCATAACTTTAGAGCTATATTTTTGTCTTTTTGAAGTCTTTTGAGGGGCTCAAAATTGGCCTAGAAAGCTGAATTCGACCAAGGAGTTATTACTCTCCTAAATGTACTTGGATGTAAAAAAGCGTAAGTATGAGCTAAAGGCTCATTTGTAAGGGGTTCTTGTTTTATGCAGGTGTAGCTTTTGGAGCAATCTTTCTTGAGTCCTTCATAGTGTGTTTGCGGATTTCTTTGTAACTTAGTTTTATAAGTGTTTTACTATGTCACCATGGAAGATTGAATAAAGAACAGTTTGGAGGCCATTGTTAAGTTCATCTTGTTGTATGTGAGTTACTGATTTGATGTATTTTTGTGATTCATTTGAATCCTTAGGTGAATGTCTCAATTTTTAGCATCTGCAAGTGAATAACTGATACTCAGATGGGTTATAAATTGTGAATTTTATTTCATTTCAGATGGTTAATTGTGAATATTATTATTCTTGTTAACATTTGAGTGAGGGGAATCCTTATTATAAAGTGTTGTATGTGAGTATTCTGATATCAATATTGGCTCTGTTTTTAGAAAGGCTTCATTGTGTCAAGTCAGTATCCTTCTCATCTTCAGATTTGGTGCATCACCTTAAGTTATTTAATAAGTTTCCTTGTTCAGTATTTAAAGTGCTTGCAAGAAATCTTTCTTATTCTTTTTCTAGGCAAGGGTTTTACGCTTCTGCATTAATCTTAGGTAAAGTATTGTATAGGAACCAACTTAGAATCCAGAGATTCACTCCTATTTTGGAAAACCCACTACCCAGGAGTGTTTCAATGTTTCTCGAAGTGATTGAGTTTTGAACTTAGCCAGTGTGCAACTTTCAGAACTAACAGGAAGCTAGAAGAATTGGGAATTACTCAAGTATTTTGCACTTTGAATTGGGTGTTCTTTGCCAATGAATTGTGCCAGCGATAATATCATTCAGAGATTATGATTGTGCTAAATTTGGTGACTGAATTGTGAAGAAGATTCAATGTCTCATATCAGATATAAATAACAAGATTGGAGATTGTTTATTGATTGCCAACTACATGATTATAGGTGCTGCGATTGAATATAGAGGCTGCCGCTGCCATAGTTTGATGGATGGACTTATTGTTTTCTGCCCGTGTTTTCCCATAGAAGCCTGCGATGGTCCTTAGCGGCTGCATTGTATTTTCTGATGCAGTGTTTGTGTTTATAGAGCTGATCTGAATATTAAAGGCAACATGAGTTGTTTACAAGGGTTGTGATATCAATTGGAGAGCTTGAGTAGGTTTCTTGAGGGCCCATTTTCCATTCAAAGATGCCAACGATTTTGATCCAGCATCCACATTAAGAAATTTGCAATTTCCAAGAGGCTGCAATCATAGAAAATTCAACACCATTGCAAGTGGTTCTAGGTTTCTTAGTTTATTAGTAATCCATGTTAAAGCATTCAATTTAGCATTTGTAAATGTTTGCTTACAAAAATTTATAAATGAGGTTATTCTATGCAAGTTGGGATTATTATTTCATCATTTCAAGCATTGTTATATGTTTTCCAATATTATTGTCAAAAACAAAAGGAAACATATATTCCATAATTACCCAAAAATGAAAAAAGAAAAAAAACCATTTTCAACAGTGTTGAGTGGAGTTAGAACCTGATGGGGTTGTTAAATTAATCTTTTTGTTTTTTTTTCAATTGTAGGTCTCAAAGCCCTTGGTTAGAATTATCCACTTGGTATATGGAGATCAAACCCCAATGAGGTATCTCTATGCAGCCATTGATAAGGCCAAGGAGTATCAAAAATTACTACGAGGGAGATGACTTCAGATTTGACCCCATTTGGGAAATTATTGATAGGAGGTGGAACAATCAACTCCATCAACCCATTCATGGTACAAGATACTTCCTTAACCCTCATTTTTGCTTTTCGGCATCCTACTTGAACCCCAATGAAGAGGTAATGGAGGGCCTTAGTAATACATTCGAAGGATGATACCTAAGCAATTCTCTTCAAAGTTGGCCATGAGAGGAAGAACCACTCAAGCCCTAGGTAAAATATTTGAAACTTTGGAGTCCTTCACATGCATAATAGGTAGATAAAAATTAAAATATGTTTTTACTTTACTTTCTAACTCTTCAATATATTATTTTGTAGATGCTTGCGAGCCTGAATTGGAAATTTACTAGAATGCATGGGGTAAGGTATTCTCTTCAGAGTTGGCTAAGAGAGGAAATATCACTCAAACCCCATGCATAATATTTGAAATTTTGGAGTCTTTCACATACATAATAAGTAAATAAAAATAAAAATATATTTTCACCTATTTTCTAACTTTGCAATATTTTATTTTGCAAATGCTTGGTGGCAAAATTGGGTGGAAATGCTTTAGTTCTGTAAACATTTGCCCTCCTAATGTTATGTCAACCTTGTAGTTCATCCAGTTGTGAGCACAATTGAAGCTTGTTTGAGGCCATCCACACAAAGAGGAGGAATAAAGTAGCTCAAAAAAACCTCAATGACCTTGTCTTTGTACAATATAATCTTCCGTCATGAACAAAGTAGAGGAAACTTTAACTAGTCCACTTAATTTGGATGATATATACTTACAATCACATTTCAACTTATCGTTATCGACAACTTATCACTGAGGGAAAAAAAATAAATATCGACAAATATCAGAGATAAGTCAGGAACTTCTAGGGAAAATATCAAGAATTTAAAAAGTTGCTTAAATTTAATTGGAAATGCATTTTTTTTGCGAACTCCAATAAGGAGATGCATCTAATGAGTCAGTAAATGAGTAAGCAAGCCAAACAAGCTGATCTAGATATATATAAATGCAAACAGGATACAAAATCACATCCTCATGTGGAATGTTGATGATTCGTAGCCATAGTTTGATAGTCCGAACTATAAAGCAAACTAAAAATAGAAAATTTTCTTTGTAAAACTATAAGCAAATATGAGTGTCACGTACAATATCAAAATAGTCTACATCTTCCTTTTCCCCTTCCCAACAGCGCTAGTAAAATCTGCTAGAGTGGGAGGGAGCCTAGCCCTAGAAGACTGTTGTAGCTGTGGCTGGACCTCCATCCTGGATGTACATGGTGTTGACACTAGTAATACCTCCTCCTCATCAGTATGCTCCTCACTCTCAGTGCCCTCATCCTCCTCATTGATGTCATCCAATCTTGCTGCAAATCCACTCTCCTCCATGCCCTGTTTCTTGAAATCACAGAGCTCATTGTCTGTTAACAATGGAGGTTGCTCTTGTGATATACGATCACAGTAGGAATCTATGTTATCCAAAACAAGTGGACCAACTGCTGCTAACTCTACGTTTCTTATGTACAACTTAAAGTTATAATGGACATAAACAAGGTCATTAAGGTGTCTTTGTGCTTACTTTTTCCTCTTTTTTGTGTAAATGGCCTTGAATAAGTCCCAATTATGCTCACAATTGGATGAGCTACATGGTTGACATAAGATGCAAAGGGCAAGTTTTTGCAGATTTGGAACATTTCCACCCCAATTTTGCCATTAAGCATTTGGAAGATAAAAAGTAAAGAGTTAGAGTGTAAGGTGAACACATGTTCTAGTAAGTTTTTATCTACTTATCATGCGTGCGAAAGACACCAAAAATCCAAATATTGTACTTGGGTTTTGATTGTTCCTCTTCTTGCCAAGTCTGAGGAGACTAACTTCCTATTGCATTTTGATATACTTCCATCTCAGCCACAATGAGATCTCTCACCTCAACCTTAGGTACTATCTTCTACATGCAATCAATGAAGCCCTCCATGACCTCTCCATTGGGATCCCTATAGGACGGAGAGAAGGAAAAACAAGGTTTGAGGAAGTACCATGCTGCATGGATGGGTTGGTGGAGCTGATTCTTCCACCTCTTATCAATAATTTCCCTTATGGGGTCAAATTTTAGGCTGTTCCCCTTGTAGTAATTTTTTACAGCCTCTTTGCCCCTACCCTTGGTCTCATAAAGATACCCCATTGGGGTTCGCTCTCCATCTACAAAGAGAAGAACTTTAACCAAGGACTTCGTCACCTAGTCACAACCCGCATTATTTCATTATGGAATGATCATTGTTTTAGCAAAATCTAGAATCTAAACAAATGATGGTGATTGTAAAATAATATATGATTCTTGAAAAGGAGGTAGTGTGAGTCTTGAGACACCTTGTGATTTAGAAATGGCTACCCTCATGGCCAATTTTGCCCTTTCCCTTTGCAACTTTTTCTCTTCTTGGGAACATAGCAAGGCATCCATCTCTCTCTTTATTTCATCTGTGGCGAATAGACAAACCCTTGTGTCACGTTTTACTATCCCTCCAAGGTAGTATTTCAAATAAGATATGCTTCCACTAATAACTTTTTCACATTTGATGCATACCATAATACTATATTTGGGTCCTCCAAAAACATATTTCCATGCCTTGTCTCTAGCCTCTTTAGGGTGCGTTCCTACATATCTTGATAATGAATCTAAAAGGGCATTGACAGACCCAGTTTTAGAGGCATCCATATTTGCCATTTTGATGAAGGGTCAATCTATACACATTACATACAAAATGAGGGCACAAATTTAAAAATTCAATAAAGAATTTTAGAAACAAACTATGTTAGTTTAAAACTTTAGATAATTTTAAACATACCTGAAACTTGAAAGAAAAAAAAAGTGCTGGGTTATGAATATTTTAAGAAAAAGATGATTTTTTTGAGAAAACTATGAAAAATTTGCAAAAATTGCTTAAAATTGGCTTTAGATCAAAGGAGTTAGATTAGATTGGAAATGGTATGAGAGAGTTTGTGTAAACTTGAATGCATAAAATACAAGACAAAATGGTTTTAAAACAAAAGAGACAATCTTGAAAACTCATCCATGAATCCAAAATTGCTTGAAAAATCTCTTAAAATCCGTTCCAAATCCATAAAAAGTCAATCCAGATGGCTGCAAACAATGTTCTTTCTCCTCCAAAACTTCTCTTCCCTCTCCAAAATCGCTCAGCCAATGAAAAAACACAAATATGGCTGTTTGTTGGGCCATCACAGACCAAAATACTGGCACAAACAAGATTTTCAGTGGGTTCCGTGATAAGTTTTCGAACTATCACCGATATTTGCATGTTATCTTGGTAAGATTTTAGGGATAACTTGCCAATTTATTTGTGAGATTTCTTGGTGATATCTTGGTGTAGTAGTTTGTCACTAGTCACAAGTTCTCATCATAAGACAACCTATCGCTGATATATCGGAGACAAGTTGATCTATGCATATAGTGATTGGGCATCACAGGAGCAACCTCCATTGTTTAGAGAGGATGAGATCTCTGATTGGGAGAGGCAGGCTATGGAGGAGAGGGGTGGATTCAGGCTGGATGACATTGAGGAGGATGTGGAGGTTGATGATGATGAAGAGGAGCCACTATTAGTGCCAACATGTGATGTCCCCGATTAAAATAAGTAAATTATTAAAACCTTTGTTTATGAGCCAATTGATTTAATATATCTCGGACCCATTTTTATTTAATTGTTTTGGTAGGTGTTTGTCGTGCCTCCTGTTGGCACTTAGTTTCTCCCTTGATAGGGTATTTATGTCCTTGAGGTTGAGTTGTTTAGGGATGCGATTTGGAGTATTTCTTTGTACTGCGAATTCCTGTTGGAGTTCTGGATTGTTGACCATTTTGGAAGTGAAAGATCTTCCTTATTTGGATATTCCGGTTTCGGTGGGATTTAACCCTCACCCTATTCTGTTTGTGTACTACTTGACTCGGATCCAGCAAATTGGAGCATTAATCTTGTTTGCTAATATCATTGTCTTCTCGAATCTATGTTTAAATTTCTATAGTTCGGGTGCAACAATGTGTTTTCTACTTATATTGAGATCCTGTGATTGATCAATATTGAAGGAAATCTATCGGATTGCACAACCTTCCGCTATCCTCCATACTCCCACTCCCTTAATCTCTCTATACACCCTCTAGCACCATCATACTACATCTTCCTGCCTTGTATGACCAACCTAGTTAGTCATCACCGTTCTTTCCTACCTTGCATACTATACGGTCCATTTTCCCTCCAACACACCTTGTACAACCCTCCTCCATATCCACCATATTGCACCCACCTTCACCGTACGATGATATTCTTGTCTCACCATATGACCTACTAACATCGCACAACAACACCTTGCCAATACCATACGGACAATTATGGCATTGTATGGGCATTCACTACCATTGTACAAACACCCCTTTAATTGTACGCATAACAATTTGTGTGGATACTACAAGGAAGGTAGTCTCTACCACCTGGGAGCTGTTTGGAACATTATAGTGGTATCGGAGCCAATGATCTTCCTACCCTATGTACAGTGAATGAAAGTTTATAGCTAGAAATGAAGGAGATCCTACTCAGTTGATAGAATAGTAGATCAAGAACCCACTCCTGCTGAAGTCATGGCACTATTGAGGGATCTTTCCAGGAATCAAGTATAGATAAATGTCACTAAACGATTTATGGAAGAAACTCTTTGGAAACTAGTGGAAAATAAGATATCTAGCAAACAAAATAGTCATAGTGTCGATTCAGTCTCGGGAAAGGCAAATCCTCATCGGTAGGCTCTCAACCTTCCATGCCAACCTTTCCTCCATGGACAGAGGCACGACATGGAGGAAGGCAACCAACCTTTGAGGAAGTTCAAGCACAGTTGAAAGAAGATTGGAAGAATACAAACTTGGAAGAGAATATATCCTTCAAAGATAACGCGGAATTGAGAATGCGATATTTCAGAGGCAAAAACTGAGAATGTTTTAAGGATGATCTTAGAAGGAAGGCCGATACTTCCAGCTCAATCCAATGCCAAAAGAGGAAGCAATTAGAAGCAATTAAATTTGCAACACTTCACTTAGACGAAGTGGTGCATGAATGGTGGCATCATGGCACCATATCGCTAGGACATGACCAAGTAAATACTTATGTAGAATTTGCTAAAAGATTGATAGATCGGTTTGATGGTAAAGATCAAAAACTTAATTTTAAAGAGTTGGCACAGTTAAGGCAAGCCGGATCGATCGACCAATACATCACAAAATTTCATAAACTCTCTATTCTGGTTACGAACATTTCTGAAAGGAGTCGGATAGTACTCCTCATGGATAGATTGACAAAACCATTGAGGGGTTGGGTAAAGAGTTTCAATCTTGCCACCCTTTTAGAGGCTATCAAAAAGGCGCAAAGCATGGAATCATCATCAACATCATCCTCTCGAGGTTACTCCCACTCCAAACCGCTATTAGTTCCAAGGCACAAAGATAATAAACCTCTGTTGAGGAAGCCTTCGTTGGACGAAGCTACTAGACAGGAGCTCCGAAAGAAGAAATTATGTTTCAATTGTAAGCAGTGGTGGGAACCTGGGCATAGATGCCTCGATAAAGGGAAAATACACTACATCGAGATCATGTTTAATGATGAAGACGATCGAGAGAATCTACCCCACACAGTGCAGTTACCCACAAGAGGACTCCAAAATGGTTAGCTTGAACCGTATAGAGAAGATCGCCACATTGGTATAGCATGGAGCAAGCCTTGCCTTGGCCGAGAGCCCGAGATGTACAGTATTTCAGGTATAGGGAACCCTTCAAGGATAGAGGGTCATTGTGATGCTTGATAGCGGAGCCACTCTAAACTTTATAAACTCATCTTTGGTTAAACAAAGAGGCTTACCTACAAAGGCTCATGTAGGATTCCAAGTCAAGATTGGTGGAGGAACACTCTTACCTTGCTTGTTCCCCAACTGAGTATCACCATGGCTCATCACACAGTGGCAGAGGATGTCTTTGCAGTAAACCTAGATGATATGGAAGTCATTCTGGGCATACAGTGGATGGAGTCATTGGATGAATATATACAGAGTTTCAAGCAAATGGACTTCACTTTTGTTGTAGATGGAGAGAAGGTTGTGTAATGAACCCTTTTGGGGGTCATTTGTTTATTTAGACTTTTTCTTTTATTTGTATCCTTTTTCCATATTTTTTCCTTCTATTTGTCATTCCCTTGCTTATTGTTTAGTCGGGTTGAAGCTGCCAGTTTACAGTAAGAATTATGATTGGTTGGTCAATGGTTTCTGAACTGTTCAACTCCCTATCTTTTTATTCATTTCGTTTCCTTCCCCTAACCGCTAGGTTGTCATTCGATGGTATATATTCCTTTTTTATGTGTTCATTTCCTCCTACCACCCTTGCATTTATATCGATGTGTGTACTAGCCTTGAATGGTTGTGTCCAGATATGACATCGGTTTATATATAGTCTATTGTATTAGAGATACATATATATTGTTTAGTTTTTGGTTAGTTTAATTTGTATTTTATTAAATTTATATTTAAATGTCTATATGTAAATCTCATTGGTTAGATATGTATACTATATATTATTATAGATGATAATAAGTAAATTCATATATATATTATTATGAATTCATATATGAATAATATAAATAATTATGAATGATAATTTATGTTATTATAAATAACTTATTATGAATGGTAATTTATACTATTATGAACAGTTAAGTAGAGTTATTATGAATAATAATAATTTATATTATTAAAAATAGATCATATATATTTATCTATATCAATATTATTTCTTTTGGAAATAATCGATAATAGTATATGAATTATTATTAAATCTTATCAAATTATAATTATAGGATTCTCTTTAGGAGGGGTCATGAAAGGTTGTTCTCAGAGGGATGGCCAATGAAGGACCGAACGAAGTCTTTGCTCAATGGATGGAGGCCATTTTCTGGCATGATGACATTGTGTGGGTTGCACATTGCTTCATTTCGATAGAACCAATAAAAGGGCAACAGGTGTATCAGGATGATGAACTATAGGCCATCTTGAATACACATGATAGAGTTTTTGCAGACATTTCTTCTGGCATACCTCCCCATCATGGTTTCGAGTACTACATAGAATTGGAAGCCGACGCCAAACTGGTTATCACCACACCATATTGCCATTTTAGAAAATTTAAAGATGAAATTGAGAAGACAATCCAAGAGCTGCTTGAGAAAGGATGGATCCATCTCAACTTTAGCCCTTTTGCATCATTAGTGGTGTTGGTAAAAAAGGACGGGACGTTACGCATGTGTGTGGACTATCGCACGTTAAACAAGAAAATAATAAAAAATAGTTACTCTCTTCCTAGGATTGATGAATTGTTGGATGAGTTGCATGGTGCAATTTTGTTACATCCCAAAATTTTGACCTAATTTTAAATTTGTTCGTAACCTTTGGATTTAACGGATTATCCTTTCATGATCATGTGAAATAGGTAGTTATTTATATACATTGTATTAATTGTTAATGAAGATGGTTGTTAACCATTAACTGTTATTAGATGATTAGCAGTTGCTTGATTTAAAATAACGATTATTATGTTTTTATGAATTATTATAGAATTATTATTATGGCATAAGTGTTTTTATGGGTGATTGCAAGAGAAGATGAAGAGGGGGGGAAGCATTGCTAAACGGGGTCATCAGAATGGGATGTTTGCTTCGTTCAGTCATTAGGATTGGCAAGTATGACCTTAAACTTCTTTGTAAAGGACACAGCGACTTGATCATAGGATACATTTTTGGAACCCACATGAGCTATTAAGAAAATAATCTAAGAAAACATAAAATAATCTAATTTAAAATATAAAACATACCTCAAGAGATTTTTAATTGATCATCATCATATTATTATAATAAATATTTACATATGTACATATAAATATAAAAATGAAATAGCACCAATAAATTATAATAACGTAATTTAATGATGTCACCCCATTGATATACTTACATGAACGTATATAAGTATATATTATAATAACAATTGAAATAATAATCCTTCCAACTCTTCTTTCCAACTTTTTAATTTTAATTTTCTTTCCCTTTCTTTTCATAATCGATGTAATACTTGGAAATTCGAATGATTTATAATCTTTTAACCGATGGAAGCCAAGAAGTCATGACTAGACTTTTAAATGGAAGCCGTGAGGGGAGTCCGACACCCCTGTCCACATTTCCACATTTCTTTCTGCTGCCGACTTCAAACACCTTGCCTTTTTAGCATCAAATTCAATATCATTACCTTAATTTTTTACTTCCGCCAACACCTCCTGCAATTACCAATTTAACCTTGTTCAGATAGTGCGATTCACCATAGTCGAGCAAGTATTCCAGTTAGAATACAGAGGCATTAGCGCTGAAGGTGACGACTTAAGTAAGAGAGGGAGTCGATCAGATTGCCAGTTCCACAAGCAATACATATCAGGTCATGAGTTACCTTTTAATGTTTTTGAGTACATATTCCATTGCAGCCGGCTAAGCTTAAGAGTCTCTTTCTCTTTAACTGTGATCATACTATTCAACTTGCTGAACATTCCCTATGATATATATTGAGCTTTTCTTTTTATTTCATTGTATCCAGAACCATCTTAAAAAAAACTCGAGTAGTATCTCTTAAAAAGGAGTCTCAAAATGTAGTAAAAACCTTCATGAAGTTACTAATATCAATAACAAGTTTTATGCTGTCTCTAATTATGATAAAAGAAATTAAGAGCAGATTGCTCATAACCTTTCCAAAACACCTGGGATTCACTGGCAATATAGCCATGATATGGTGAAGAGGTGTAAAAGGGCAGAGTGCTCATAATTTTAATACACCTAGGAAACACTGGCTGTATAGCCAAGTATGGTGAAGAGGTGGAATAAATTTGCAAGAAAACAAAAGAGAAATCAGATAAGAATACCTTAAATGAAACATACTTAATAGCTCATGCTCATCCCTGTAATGAATCCTGTTGTCAAGTCGAGTTGTGTTGATCAGGACGTTGAACCCATCGGAAATCCTTGGCCAAGGTAGTTTATAGGCATGTTTTCCATTTAATGATCACTTGATGTTAGTAGCGCCAATTATGTAAGCATGTCCATTTCATAACTGAGCGAACATTCAAAACACCAGGATGCTCAGGTGGCTGGACTGAATAACATCCCAAGCCCGATCTTGAGGTAGGGAGGGCCTTTCTAATTTAATAGAATGTGTAGGGATAAGTATGGTCTAAGGTTGGGAGGTTAAGCCTATGTCAATGCTTCTCCTCTCACCAAAGCCGAGGCTTGCACAACTAGCTAAAGATCCTTCGATGATTCTTGTATGTTCCATTCTTTCTTTCTTGTTAAACATTTACTTTACTTGTTAATCAATTGATCATGAATATAGTTAGTCGTTAATCTGGTTATCTCAGCTGACATGAATACAATTGTGAACAATTAATCGTTGATCTAGTTATTACAGTTGATCATGAATACAGTTATGCTAGATAATCATTAATCTATTTATTTCAGTTGATCATGAATACAATTGTGAATAGCTAGTTGTTGATCTAGTTATTTCAATTGAATATGATTACAATTATTTTTTGTTAATTGTTAAAAGCAGTTAATGTCATGTGAAAAGGATTCAATTATCTATTTATAAATGTTGGAGGTTTTTAGTTTAAACCGTCTTGGATTTAGATATGAAAATCCATTTGTTACAAGTTTATTTCTCTAAAATAGATCTCTGTTGCGGATACCATCAAATCCGCATGCGAAAAGATGTGGAAGATACGGCTTTCTGTTGTCACTACAAGCATTATGAGTTCCTAGTCATGCCCTTTGGATTGATAAACACACCAACTACTTTTAGTCCTGCATGAATTGCATTTTCAACAAACAATTGCGTAAGTTCTTGCTAGTATTTTTTGATGACATCCTCATTTACAGTAAAACATGGGAAGAACATTTGAAGCACTTAGATGAAGTTCTCAGAATTATGGAAGCGCAATCACTATTTGCCAAGCAGTCGAAGTGTGAGTTTGGGATGACAGAGATATTGTACTTGGGGCATGTTGTTAGTAAATATGGAGTTTAGGTCCACCAAGAGAAGATTTCGGCTATCCTTGACTGGCCCCAGCCGATGTCACTCTTAGAATATAGGGGATTCTTTGGGTTATGCAGCTATTACAGAAGATTTGTGAAGGGTTTCTCTCAATGTAGCGCACCATTAACATAATTGACTAAGAAGGGATCATTCAAGTGGAATGAAAAGGCACAGCATACTTTTGACAGGTTAAAGGAAGCAATGCATACTTGCCCAGTCCTTACTTTACTCGACTTCGCTCGACCTTTCAGTCTGGAGTGTGATGCTTCCGGAAAAGGCATTGGTGCCGTATTGATGCAGAACAAATATCCGATAGCCTATGAGAGCCGTAAAATTACAAAAGTAGAGTGCTAATATTCCATCGATGACTAAGAGATGCTGACTATTGTGTATGCCTTGACCAAGTTCTAGCAAAACCTGGTGGGTGACAAGTTCTTTGTCTATACTGATCATAATATTTTGTGATATTTTCTGGAGCAAAGGGATTTGAATGAGAGGCAAAAAAAATGGGTAACTAAGATTCACGCCTATGATTTTGAAATTGAATATGTGAAGGGGAAGAATAATGTCGTTATAGATGCTTTCTCAAGAAAATCAAGCATTTGTTTGTTGTCTCATATTATGGCCGATTGGAAGATGTACTTATTGGTGTATGCCAAGAACAGTTTTGCATGCAAACTGATGGATGGCAACATTCAGGATGATCGATACAAGGTGGTCAAGGATATCATCTACTACAAGGATAGGATATATTTGGTACTTGAATCCACAATGAAGCATAAGGTTTTGAAGGAAATGCACTCCTCACCATTAACTAGGCATCTAAGATTTCTCAAAACTTACAAATGGATTAGAGAGAGGTTTTCATGGAAAAATCTCAAGAATGATGTCTTGCAGTATGTATGGGAATGCACAACTTGCCATCAGAACAAATTTGTACACACCCTACAAGCGGGCTTACTACAACCTTTACCCATATCGAAACAAAAATGGGATAGCATGTTGGTGGATTTCATTACTGGACTTCCGAAGGTGAATGGGAGAGATTGTATTTTCGTCGTGGTTGATAGATTGACAAAGTATGCACACTTCTTTGCCATCCCCACTAAGTTCCAGGCCATCCAAGTTGTAGATTTATTTTTCAAGGAAAACTTCCGCCTATACGAATTGTCGTGAAACATTGTAAGTGATAGAGATAGATGTTTTTTCAGCACTTTTTGGACAAAAATATTTCATCTAGACAGGGGAGTTATCACCAAGTACCAGCTAACATCCTCAGATCGACAAACAGACAAAAGTTGTACACAAGTGGTTGGCAGGATACCTTCGCAACTATGTCTCAACACAAAAAAAGGCGTAGGTTAAATGGTTACATCTTGGAGAGTACTATTATAAAACCACTTACCACATGTCCATCAGGATGACACCTTTCAAGGCACTCTATGGATGCGAGCCACCCTCATTTGTAGATATGGTCTTGGGTGACATTCGTGCACTGAAGGCAAAAGATTGGTTGTAGGAAGAACAAGACATCTTAAGGGTCTTAAAGAACAATCTCTAACAAGAACAAAATCAATAGAAAAATCTACGTCAACAAACATAGAAGTGAAGGAAGTTTTGAAGTGGGTGATCTGGTATACCTCCGTCTTCAACTAACAATCGTCTCTAAAGATAAGTGGCAAAGAGAAACTAAGACCATGATTCGACGGTCCGTACCGCATAATTCAATGCATAGGTGAAGTGGCCTATGAACTCGAGCTACCTAAAGGAAGTTGAATCCACAATGTCTTCCACTTATCTTGCTTGAAGAAGGCCTTGAGTCAAAATGTTCCTGTATCCACCATCTTGCCACCTTTGAACGATGAAGGGAAGTTGATATTGGAATCAATTGAGATCATTGACATACGAGAGAAGAAACTATGGAATCA
Source organism: Cupressus sempervirens (assembly GCA_028749045.1). Lineage (NCBI taxonomy): Eukaryota > Viridiplantae > Streptophyta > Pinopsida > Cupressales > Cupressaceae > Cupressus > Cupressus sempervirens. The sequence goes on along the minus strand of CM053790.1, from coordinate 278,174,668 downwards.
CACCATTAAGGAGTATTTGGTATGCCGAAAGTACCTGTCATTGGACAAAGCCACCTGGGAAGATGAATACATCCTTTAGCATCTAACACTGTGTTTTCTTGAGGGAAAGCAAATTTTGGGACGGGAGGATTGTGATGTCTCCGATTAAAATAAATAAATTATTAAAACCTTTGTTTATGGGCTGATTGATTTAGTATATCTTGGACCCATTTTTATTTAATTGTTTTGGTAGGTGTTTCTCGTGCCTCCTCTTGGCACTTAAGTTCTCACTCGATGGGTTTTTATGTCTGTGAGGTTGAGTTGTTTAGGGATGCAATTTGGGTCATTTCTTTGTACTATGAATCCTTGTTGGAGTTTTGGCTTGTTCGTCATTTTGGAAGTGAACGAATTGCCCTATTTGGCTATTCCGATTTTGGTGGGATTCAACCGTCACCCTATTCCATCTGTGTACTACTTGGCTTAGATTTGGCAAATCGGAGCATTATTCTTGTTTGCTAATTTCATTGTCTTATATAATATATCTTTAAATTTGTGTAGTTTGGGTGTAGTAGTGTATGTTTCATGTGCTTCTATCAAGATCTTTGTGATTGATCAACTCCATTTATTGAAGGAAGTTTGTTGGATCGCACAACCTTCTGCCATCCTACGTACCCCCACTCCCTTCATCCCTCCGTACACCCTCTAATGCCACCATACTACATCTTCCTGCCCCATATGACCAATCTAGTTAGTCATCACCGTTCCTCCCTACCTTGCATACCGTACGGTCCATTTTCCCTCCAATACACCCCATATGCCCCCCCTCCATATCCACCGTACTGCACCCACTCTCGTCATATGGTGATATTCTTGTCCCATTGTATGACCTACTAACACTGTACGAAAGTACCTTGCCAACACTGTATAGACAACTCTGGCATTGTACGAGCATTTCCACCCATAGTACGGACAACCCTTCTATCGTACACATAATAGTTTGTGTGGATACTACAAGGAAGGTATTCTCTGCCTCCTAGGAGCCGTCAATAATATTGCACAAAAACATCTACATCCAAGATGGAGGTTGAGTTAAAGCCAATTGTGCCAAGTAAGGAGGCACAACCACAACAAATTCCTAGAACTAGACCCCCTACCCTTCCCATAGTTTTTAGTAGAGTTGATGTGAAGGGGAAGAGGAAGATGTAGACTATTTTGATGATGTATTTATGTATAGTCTTATAAAGTAAATTAGCTATTTTAATTTTTCTTCAGACTATCAAGCTACCAGCCATCAATATTCCACACGAGGATGCCATTTTGTACTCAATTTGCATTTAAATATATCTAGACTTAGCTTGTTTCTTTTGTTTACTCATTTACTGAATTATATGCTCTTTTCTTCAATTTTGCAAAACTAATACATTTCGTATTAAATTTAAGGAATTTTCTAAGTTACAAAGCTCTTTTCCGAGTCCAAGCTTGTTAACTATGATCTGCATAGCTGGGATGGATGTTATTGTATGCTAAGCACTCCATGATAAAATGGTGCTCTATCTCTACCACTCCTATGTTGCAAAATAGGCATATTCTTGCTTCCCATTCTTCCTTAGGTATCATCCATCTACCTGTCTCACACCTCAATTGGTGAGAAGAAGTCCTAAGTTGAGCTATAAGTATTTTTGCTCTCCATTTAATATTCTATGTATGCCTTTTCCTCATGGTCTCCTTTGGGGTAAAATTGTTTGATATAGTAGGCTTTGAATATGCCCATTTTGTTTTGACCATGTGATACTCTAAATTTTTCCCTCACAAACTTTTTGATTTCTTTGTTGCTATCTGAACATTCTTGTATATTAACATTCCATTCTTGTATATCGTGAATATTGTTTATAAAATTTATTTTGTTAGCCACCCAACCTAGTGGAGGTGTAGGGAAGTCTTTGCAACATTTTATTTGGGCAAAGTGAAGCAGGATGGGATTGTTAGAGTTTTATATCAAGCATTGTTAAAGTTATTTCTCCTTTTTGAGTCTCTTTACAATTCGCGGCTCCATTTTATGGGGAATATCTGATCCAGGATGATTGAAGCACCCTTATTCAGAGTTTTCTTATTATATTTTCTAGAGTTGTTGCTGAGCATCTAAGCTAACTTGATATGGAGGTTTTGCAGGGGGCAATCCAAGAATGTGTTCTCATATGCTTGGACAAGAGGCTAGTATCTTAGCTGATATCCTTCATGAGAAGGAAAAGCTCTTGATCAACTATTTGACTTATATTGCTGGTCCCAAGATTCCTGTAGCTGAATCATTAAAATATGCTAGGGTGCTCCTGGCTTAGCATGAGTATTTAATGGAAGATGTGGATAATAGTCCCGGACTGAAACTGGTAGTGCTATTGTTGGTAGTTAGAGAATAGCGCTCATATCCTGCCAGTGAAGATCCAATTAAGGCACAGTCCATGTATTTCCTCTGTACAGCAAGCTCATTTTCAGACTTCTATATGTAATTTCTGAGTACTGTGACTGATAGAATAAATTGATGATTGAGCATGGAATGCCATGACTTGTATTGATTCTCACAACAGTAATCTTATCAAAATAAGACTAGAGAAATTGTTTCTGCATTCCCTGTTCGTTGGTGTTCTGTAGTAATGCTGGGCGAAAAAGTTGTTCATCAAGTTGATTCTATAATGCTAGGTGACGTTCAACATCAAGCATAAGCATAACTGTGTTACCAAAGTTGAAGGAAGTATGAAACTTTCATATCATTGTTGTTGAGGTCAGAATTGTTTTCCCCTATTCTGAAATATATCATCTTTGAGCTAATTTGGTAAAGAGAATGTTATATTATAGGCAAATCATTTGTTATTTCTGTCAAGCATCTTTCATATTATGTATCATGGCATTCTCCATGAAGGAAACCTCAAATTTCAATGAACAATAAACCTGCAATCATGAACTTAAGAAACAGCAGTTAAGGAGTTGACATGTTCAATCATTAGTATATTAGAAATGGGAAACGGTATGGGCAGAAATCAGCAGGGGATTTTAGGATCTTGCATCAGGTGTAAATGGTTTTGGGATTATCCCTTTTAATAGAGTTGTTTCTTGTGTATGACCCTGTTTCTGGAGAATTTGGGGGCTCATGTTTCTGTTTTCAAGACCTTCCAATTTCTGTGCGACTTATTTGTATACCAAAGGTGTTTTTTCAATTAGTACATAGAAGTATTGTCACAAGGGTGACCATCTTTAGGAGGGAAGGGTTGCTGTCTTTGCAAGTACATTAATATGGACTCTATTGATACCTAATCAAGAGACAACCTCTTGGTTAAAATTCATAATTTTCATTGTTGATGGATTTGTTGATCTTATGGGAAATTCCTTGGGATGTAAATGTGTAATGCCCCCTTTCTCGAATAGGATTTAATAATAAACAAATAATTAAATAATATAATTTAATTAATAAATAATAGTAAAGAAAATTTTAATAGATAAACAAAAATATTGAATATAAAGATAATTAAATGAACCATATAATGTAAAACAATATAATTATAATATAATCAAATCAATAATATCAAAAAAATTAAAATTAAATAAAATTTAATCAATAATGATTAATAATTAATAATTATTAATAATAAAATTAAATAAATATGAAAAGAATAAATCTAAATACAAAAACAAAATATAAAATTGGAATATAACACAATCAAACTTAGTTAAGTTATTGAAAGGTCAACATGCATGAAAGGAAAAGTTGTGACTCCTTCAAACGTGAGATATAAAAAGGGAGAAGAAAACTTCATTTGGAAGAGGTAGAAAAGGGGAGAAAAAGGAACGTAGGAATTAATAAAGGGCATTAAATCTAAAAGGTTGTGACTCTTCTAAAGCAGAAGCAAATATGAAATAATGTGACTCTTTCGAAGGACAACAATGATGAAGGGTTGTGACTATTTTAAAGGGTGGTAATTATGAAAGGTTATGACTTTTCCAAAGGACAACAATAATGAAGTTTTGTGACTCTTCAAAGTGGTAATTTTTAAGAAGGTTGTGACCATTGAAAGGGAGAAGATTAAAGAAGAATGTTTCATTTGTGGGACAAGGAAGGGAGAGAAATTTGGGGAATAATAAATTACTCTCGAAGGCAACAATCAAAAGTGGTGACTCAATTCTAGTGAAAGGTGGTGACCTTTTTAATAAAGTATAAAGGAGATTTTATGATTCCAAGACTATTCATCAAATTTTGAGGGAAAAGGCAAAGTAAACAGTGATCCTGAAAGGGGGCATTACATAATGCTAATCACATCTTCAAACAAATCAAATCTGCCAAAGTATTTGATGTAAATTGATAGAAGTAAGATGTATTTATTCATGCATTTTTTTCAATTTACAATAATCTCAAGGGTGAGGAAGTTTTCTGAAATTATGTTGTATTAGGACATCATTGTTCCTCTTCAAATAGGGTGCATTAGAAAAAAAAAAAATTAAAACCAAAAAAGGTTTTTTATTCAAATAAGCTTTTGATACTCAATAATGCCCCTTCTTAAAGTGAATTAGTAATAACCTCATGTTTGGTGCTCCAGCATCAGAGGTGGTAGAGAGTTGAAGTGCAAGTCATAGTATTGTTCTACGGATTCAAATCTCAGCTTGATTACATGGGTGTTCATATCATTTCTGGAGGGTGATTATAGAGGTCATTGTACTGAATTATATTTTTAAAAATGGTTCTGTATGTTTAAATGCCATGCTATTTTTTAATAGGAGATATCTTAACGAGATTACTGTTTCTTACATAGCTTCTGATTTTGAAGTCAATTACAAGAAAGATGCACAATATAAATTTGTATTGCTGTCAATTTTATGTTTCTTTATGCCACTAAATTAGATATTAATATTAGGAATGCCAACATAGACTCCCATGCCTCACTTGTGATATTGATATAAATGATTCTTGTTGTTCAATAATGTGCTAGGTGTGAATTTATATCATCAAAAATGGTTTTCTTATGTTTCCTTTGTTTGGCAGCTGTTATGGCACCAGACATGTATCCTCTACAGATTCCTCTTTCTCATGATAAATTACAAAGGATAGATAATGTTTCAGTGTGGGAGTGGTCGGGCACAGCACTCGATGAAGGAGAAAATGCAGCAAATTGGTTTTCAACGTACCTCGGAAAACCTAGTCGTTTAGTACGGTTTAATTCAGGCAAGTTCAACATCTCTCAGACTTGACAGTTAAAGAGATTCAATGCAAAGCCATACTGTTTGTAAAGTGAATATAAAGATAGGATAATTTGGGGTATATTGCAATTATTGTTGACAGCCTTGTATGAGTTTTAAAGCTAGAAGTTGTTGTGATTTTTTCAAAGCCATACAGCCTTGTATGAGTTATAAAGCTAGAAGTCGTGATTTTTTCAAAGCCATATATAATGTAGTTTGTTGTAGATTATTATCGATGTTAATATAAAGATCACAGCAGTGTAGCTTCAAATGTTAGATGGTTTGGTTTTAGAAGGTTGGCCAGGAATCACGTTTGAAGTGCATGGAAATGCATGTGGTTGTTGGCATTTCGTTGTGACTGATTTATTGAATAACTATGAAATTTAATCTTACATGCCAACAATGATGATACTTGAGTGGGTTGAAAGATGCCAAGATAAGATTAATCCAATAGAGCACACAAAGCCTTAACAGAATGATATGCATTTAAAATAGTAAGGTTCTGCATTATACTCATATATATGAAGCATGAGAAACTTTCCTTCAAAAATTCTATTGTATATTTCCAAATTTGGAACATTTGACTGAACTATGATGAGTTGATAAATCATGTTATATCATATCTACCTACCTATGACAGAAATTATATTATATTATAATGAAATGCCTATTTGTGTCATCTTAATTGACATCACCTTGGTGCAAATTCAGGAATGTAATTGGATGATTTTTAGGATCACATGTTAATGCATATGTAAATAAGAAAATAATAACTGTAATAAATATTAACAAATCTAAACATAGTATAATTAAAGATTAAAACTGCTAATATTATACCAGAAATGAGGATAAGCAACAAATAAATAAAATAATGAACAATAAGACACAACAAATACCTTGGGAAAACCCTCCAACTTGAGGGAGAAAAACCCAGCCGCAAACATATCACTTTTACATTTAATGAAAGAGAAGAAGGCTGATTTACAATTTGGCCAAACACTAGGCGGAATTGAAACAGTAATAATAGCACCTCTCTATATGTGAATCTACAAGCAATAATCAGTTCTCCTTTGTATTGATCTCCTACAAGCAAAAGTATCAATCTGCATATCTTGCGAATTCCTTCTTGAAGTATATAAAACCTGACAATTCATTGTCTTTGCAATGAAGGGTCGGTCTTCTTACACAAAAGATGACGTTACAAAAATGAATCGGTTATTATGTGATGAATTGGCTTTAGTAAAATATAGATTATTATTTGAAGTGAAAAAACCAAGGTTGCATGGGTACTCGTACCCACACCCCTGGTACTCGTACCCATGTACCCAAGTGCCGAGTACACGTATCTCATGTACTGGGTACTCGGTGGAGAGCATCATAGCTAAGGACCTTGATTAAGATTCTGATTTTTTTTTTGTTTTTTTGTTTTTGTATTAGCTTGTTGTTTATCAAACTTAATTCAATACCAAATCAGTTTGAAACTTTGATACTCATTAACAATAAACTTTATCAATGTTCAAGTCATAAGTTTATCATTTGCAATATGTCATTGTCATATGGTTTAGGATCTTCTTGTTCATGTTTAAAGTCTGCCTTCTTTGTTATGCATCTAAGCATTTATCATGTATTATTATTTCAAACATATAGCAAATCTGAAACTGAAAACAGTACATTACATTTGCAAACTTTATCACTGTTCTTGTTTTGAAAAACCATTGTCATGACTCATACTTTCAGATTTTGTTAGGAACCTGTGTGTTCCTTCTGTTTATTTTGTTAGAGTAGTGTTGTTGGACGCATATGCTTTGTAAGTCGTCCCGTGAGTATATTTTATTATCCCACATGCATAGGTAGTATTACTTTTCTAGATCGTACCCAGTATATAAGAATAGGTTGAGGCCCTTGATGGGCACGGACGAATTTATTGTATTGAGCTTGCTCAAAGGAGGTTACCCCCTCGAAGTGGCCTGCGATCAATAGATTCATTCTGAGTTCTGCTATCACTTTGTATTCTGTTATTTCGAGCATTCTCACGATATTGCTATAAGGAGTTTCTTCACATCTGGTATCAGAGCACTCTCTTGGGCTCGCTGGGTGGAAATTACATTAAATTTTTTTTCTGTCGTGGCCTTCAGGTTCCTCTCACTTCTAATATCTCTTGTTATTGCAATAACTCTTTTCAGTTGTTCTGTCTGTGAGTGAATTTTTCTAAGTCGACTGTTCAAAAAAAAAAAAAAAAAAAAAAAAAAAAAAAAAAAAAAACAGAGTAAAAATTTTTCTGTTTTTTAGTCGTAGCTTCCTTGTTTGCTTTCTGTTTTTGCTCATACTTCCGCAGAACGTCTGCAATATCATTTCGCATACTTCCTTCCTTGGCGACCCAACCCCAAATTTTACATATCAAAGCCCTAAATCCCTCATTTATCTAATTTTAGGGTTTGCCCTATCTTTTTCACCTCTCATCCAATCGCCACCAAACTGAGCCACAAGATTCAATTCCTCATTTTGCTCCCTTATCCCTCTTGGACTGTTCGCCTCATTTCGCCTCCCTACCCGTGAAACCCTCATTTTTCTTTTTCCCTTGTCCCTAGATAGTCTCCCACCACCCGTCGAACACCCATTTCCTATATGAGTTTTACCCAAATCCAAGTTTGCCGTAACTAAAAAAGTTTTTGTTTCTCATCTTCTACCCATTCCAAAAAAAAAAAAAAAAAAAAAAAAAAAAAAAAAAAAAAAAAACCTTGCTTTATGGTTGTTACGCGTACAGGAGCAAAAATCATGGAAGAGGAAATTGCATCCCTCAAAACCAAACTTCAAGATCTGGATGACAAAATTCTGGGTCTTACCTTTCAGCAGTCAGCCATGAGCCGAAACCATTCAGGAGATACTGGGTCCTCTTCTGGCAATTTCCGTGGACCAAAGCTTGATTTTCCACGCTTCGATGGTTCTGATCCGACTGGATGGATCTATAGGGCAGAGCAGTATTTCAGCTTGCATAATACTTTGGATAACCACAAAGTCCCCCTTGCATCTTTTCATTTGGAACATGAAGCTCTTCAATGGTTCCGTTGGTACATCAAGGCTAATGTAGGCCCAACGTGGAGAGAATTGTGCACCCTCATTTTGGAGCGCTTTGGCCCTAGTTCCTTTGATGATTTCACAGGAGCACTCACTAAACTGCGTCAAACAGGCACTGTAAGAGAATACTAGACAGAGTTTGAAAAATTAGCTAATCACACAGAGGGCTTGTCTGATGAATTCTTCCGTAGTTGTTTTGTCAGTGGTCTGAAGGATGCACTTCGCTCAGAAGTCAAAATGTTTCGACCTACTACAATGATGGAAGCCCTTGGGTTGGCTAAGTTAGCGGAAGACAAGATTAGTGCTCTACAACGCTCCAGATCTAATTTTGTTCCATTCAGAAATACAGGTTCTCACAACCCTCCAGTCATACCAGCTCCCAGAACTACTCCGATCAAGCACTTGTCTGAAACAGAGATGCGAGTCAGGCGAGACAAAGGGCTTTGTTATAATTGTGATGAGAAATGGTCTCGGGGCCATAGATGTGTTCAGCAAAAGCTCTATCTCTTGGATGTGGATTCTCCACCGGAACTGGAAGAATATGTAGATGCTCAGGAAACAGTGGATGATGAGGTTGAGCCTCACCAGCCTGAACCTCCTTCACCAGAAGCTCCACCAGAGATATCTGTCCATGCTTTGGCAGGAGTCACTACTCCACAAACCATGCGGGTCCAGGGTTTCTTCAAGAAGATCCCTCTTACTATACTCATTGATTCTGGTAGCACTCATAACTTCATTGATCCACGAATAGCCAAACAGGCTGATTGCTTTATCCATCCCTGCTCTAGCTTTGAAGTCATGATTGCCAATGGGGGCACTTTACCTTGTAAAGGGAAATGTCGCAATGTGCGTCTCTCTATTGGAGATTATAACATGCGCTCTGACATGTTTGCCTTACCCTTAGGTGGCTGTGATGTGGTTTTGGGTGCCCAATGGTTACGCACTCTTGGCCCCATTCTCTGGGATTTTGCTGAACTTTGGATGCAGTTTTCAGCCGAGGGGCACCAACACACTTTGAAAGGCTTACAACCAGGGTCTCTCAGCATCATCAGTTCACACCGTATGGAAAAACTTCTTAAGAAGAATTCACATGGTGTCATCACTCAGCTCCATTCCATTCAGATGCAGCCATCAGCAGTCTCTAGCACTCCTGCCGATCTCCAACACATTTTGGACAAGTATTTTGGCATATTTGCTGAACCTGTGGGATTACCTCCTTCTCGTCCAGAGGACCACCGTATTCAGCTCCTTCCTGGCAGTGTTCCGCCCAACATCAGGCCCTACCGCTACCCATTTCATCAGAAGACCGAAATCGAGATACTTGTCCGTGACTTACTGAAGCAAGGTATTATTCGCCCTAGTACCAGTTCCTTTTCTTCTCCAGTTTTGCTTGTTCGCAAAAAAGATGGGTCATGGCGACTTTGCATTGATTTCCGAGCACTTAATCATCTCACTATAAAGGACAAGTTTCCCATTCCAGTTGTTGATGAACTTCTTGATGAACTTCATGGGGCTCATTTTTTCTCCAAGTTAGATCTTCGTTCTGGGTATCATCAAATTCGGGTTAATGAGGAGGATATACCTAAAACTGCCTTCCGCACACATGATGGTCACTATGAATTTTTAGTCATGCCCTTTGGCCTCACGAATGCTCCTTCAACATTTCAGGCAGTGATGAATAACATATTTCGACCATACCTCCGGAAATTCATTCTGGTCTTCTTTGATGATATCCTCATATATAGCAAAACTTGGGCTGAGCATCTCCATCATCTGGAGCTTGTCTTGCAACTTCTCTCTGATCATCAACTCTGTGCAAAACTATCTAAATGTGTGTTTGGCTAGGAGGAAGTGGAGTATCTCGGGCATATTGTTGCACACCATGGAGTGCGGGTGGATCCTACAAAAATAGATGCCATGAAAACTTGGCCGCATCCTAAAACTTGGCCTTCGGGGTTTTTTGGGGTTGACTGGCTACTACCGCAAGTTTGTCAAAGATTACGGGAAAATTGCAGCACCATTGACAGCTCTGTTAAAAAAGGATGCCTTCTCCTGGACCCCTGTTGCTGAGACTGCATTTGAACAACTGAAACAGGCTATGTGCAGTACACCTGTTCTCGCGATGCCAGATTTTTCCAAACCCTTCACTATTGAGAGTGATGCTTGCGGCAATGGATTGGGTGCTGTTCTCCTGCAAGATGACCATCCTATTGCGTTCACTAGCAAAGCCCTCTCTGGTAAGAATCTAGCCCTCTCTACTTATGAAAAAGAAATGATGGCTATTTTGCATGCTGTACAGAAGTGGCGGCCATACCTCTTAGGGAGTCATTTTTGCATCAGAACCGATCACCAAAGTCTGAAATACTTCCTGGAACAACGGGTATCCTCTCCTACACAACAGAAATGGGTCAGCAAACTCATGGGGTATGATTATGAGATCACCTACAAGAAGGGTAAGGAGAATATTGTGGCAGATGCTCTTTCTCGCACATTTGATAATCAAGCTTCCCTTTCCGCTATTTCTATGCCCATTCCCAATTGGTTAGCGTCTGTTCAGCAGGGCTATGACAGTGACTCTTCTTTATCTCAAATCATTCACCAGCTAGCCAATAATCCTTCTGCTATACCACATTACTCTTGGGATGGTGCTTCTCTTCGATACAAGGGTCGGCTAGTGCTTCCTCAGAACCCAGCTCTACATCAGGCTATTTTTTATGAACTCCATGCTTCTCCTTCAGCAGGGCACTCAGGCTTCCTCAAAACTTATGAGCGAGCAAGGAGAAACTTCTTTTGGAAAGGGATGAAACAGACGATTCAACAGATGGTGGCTGAATGTGATACTTGCCAACGCCACAAGGGTGAAACGACCCTCCTTCCTGGCTTGCTCGAACCATTGCCCATCCCTACACGGATTTGGACTGATATTTCTATGGATTTCATTGAAGGGCTTCCTAAATCCGGTGGCAAGACAGTGATCTTGGTTGTGGTTGATCGTCTCTCGAAATATAGTCATTTTTGTGCCCTCAGCCACCCCTATACTGCCTCCTCTGTTGCACAAATCTTCATGGACCAGATATTTCGTCTTCATGGACTCCCTTCTTCCATTGTCTCTGATCGTGATGCAACTTTTACCAGTCATTTTTGGACTGAACTGTTTCAGAAAACTGGCACCAAACTGAAGATGAGTTCGGGCTATCACCCACAAACTGATGGTCAAACTGAAATTGTCAATAAATGCTTGGAAACTTATCTTCGTTGCTTCACTTCCGAACAGCAACATCAGTAGGCCAAGTGGCTCCCTTTAGCTGAATGGTGGTACAATACCTCTTACCACACTGCCTCTAAAATGACTCCATATGAAGCAGTCTATGGTCAGGCACCTCCAGTGCTCCTTCCCTACACTCCCAACAGCTCACCAGTCCAGGCAGTTGACATAGTTCTCCGCAGCAGGGATCAGATTCTTCGTACCTTACAGGATAATCTTCACATGGCCCGTAATCGGATGAAACAGCAAGCAGATCAACACCGTTCTGAGCGCTCATTTCAAGTTGGGGATATGGTTTTTCTTCGTCTACAGCCATACAAACAATCCTCCCTAAAGCTGAAATGGCGTCATAAGCTGGCCCCAAAATTTTATGGGCCTTATAAGGTTCTGCAGAAGATTGGTTCAGTTGCTTATAAACTGGAACTTCCTCCTTCCTCCCGCATTCATCCAGTCTTTCATGTTTCTTGTCTAAAGAAAGTTCTGGGTACCACTGTCAGAGCACAAACTACTCTCCCTGAAATGGATACGGAAGGATCCATTATCCTGGAGCCGGTGGCAATCATTGACCAGCGCACTCGCCAGCTTCGCTCTCGCTCCATCTCTGAGGTCTTGATTCAGTGGCATGGCATGCAACCAGAGGATGCTACCTGGGAACCCCTTCTTCAGATTCAACAACAATTTCCACACCTTAAGCTTTGAGGACAAAGCTTTTTTCTAAGGGAGAGGGGATGTTAGGAACCTGTGTGTTCCTTCTGTTTATTTTGTTAGAGTAGTGTTGTTGGACGCATATGCTTTGTAAGTCGTCTCGTGAGTATATTTTATTATCCCACATGCATAGGTAGTATTACTTTTTTAGATCGTACCCAGTATATAAGAATAGGTTGAGGCCCTTGATGGGCACGGACGAATTTATTGTATTGAGCTTGCTCAAAGGAGGTTACCCCCTCGAAGTGGCCTGCGATCAATAGATTCATTCTGAGTTCTGCTATCACTTTGTATTCTGTTATTTCGAGCATTCTCACGATATTGCTATAAGGAGGTTCTTCACAGATTTTTTATAAATATAAAAGTATAATTTTTAAATAAGTTTGACATACCCAAGTACCTCCATCCCCTATTATGAAAAATACTTTAAACATTCAGCAATAGCATTATATATATATATTTGACTTATGGCTCATCTTTTCAAATTTCTTGTTTTGAATGCTCAATGTCATGACTCATGACAGATATTTTGATTTTTATATTTTCTATAAAATATTAATTATATAGAAAAAATTAGGCATACACATGTACCCCCGTCCCCTATTTTGAATAATATGCGTACCCGTACCTGTTCCCACTCCTGTACCCATGTACCCATGCAACCTTGGAAAAAACATATTACATTATTGAACCTATCATATTTTTTTTTTCAAATTAACGAAAGTTAACTCTTGCAGCTAAAACATCAACACTCCTGCTTAGCTAGGGAGGTATCTTTCTAGATATCCATGTCATGGAGTCGTTCAACATGATGCTCACAATGGCTTCACCTATGTGTGGAATGATATTTTATGGAATCTCTCAATGTGGTAAGGACATGGAAAGAAGCATGTGAATAAGTGCTCATCAGAGAGCTACTCAACGAGATGTCATCATGTGTAATGTTCTCATCATAAAATAAATAATTAATCAAACTTTTGTTTATAGGCCGATTGATTTAGTATATCTCGGACACATTGTTATTTAATTGTTTCTATAGGTATAGTCGTCACACGGCATGTAGGTAGTAGTTGGTATGCGATTTGGAGTATTTTATTTGTACTGTAATTCCTGTTGGATTTCTGTATTGTTGTGCTATTTCAGAAGTGGAAGATCTTCCCTACTTGGCTTATCCGGTTTCGGTGGGATTCAATCCTCACCTTGTTCTATCTCTCTAATACTTTGCTCAGATTTGGCAAATCGGAGCACCATCATATTTGCGAATTGGAGGAATAACTATGTCTAAAGTGATCATCTTTCCTTGTGTTTGGGTAATTCAATCCTTAGAAACGATTCTTTGTGTTTGCATTATTACCTAACTTCGGCAATATTGGCATACTATCTGTAAACTGTACGTCTTGCACACTAACTCAACCGTATGCACCCAAGTCAAAGCACATCACCATCGTACGACATCCTTCCCCACCGTACGGCCTTCCACCCGCCTTAACTGTACGAACCTTGCATCGTCACCCTATCTACCTCTACCATACAGACACTTTCACCGTACGACCAGCTTCACCTTTCCTACCATACAGTCTGCTCTGATAACCTCACAACCGTATAGATAAGCACAACATTCTCTTGTTTGGCATAAGAGTTGCATGATTCACTGGTCTAACGCTTTGGTGTCCGACTGGTGTGTGGAGATCAAGAACATTACATTGGTATCAGAGCCAAAGATCCTGCCAGCCTATGGACAATGAATGAAAGTTAATAGTCGGAAGTGGAGGCTCCACTCAGTTGATAGAATGGTAGATCAAGAACCCAGTTTTGTGGAAGTCATGGCACTATTGAGGGATCTTTCGAGGAGTTAGGCATAGATCAATGACACTCAGTGACTTATGGAAGAGACTCTCTAAAAATTGGTAGACAATAAAATATCTTGTGAACAAAATGGTCACAATTCCGACTCAGTTTTGAGAAAGGCGAATTCTCATCCGGCACGCTCTCGACCTTCCATGCTGACTTTTCCTACACCAACGAAAGTACCACACGAAGGAAGGCAACCAACCTTTGAGGAAATTCAAGAACAGTTGAAAGAAGATAAGAAGAATGCAAACTTGGAAGAGGATATATTTTACAAAGATTACGCATAATTGAGAATGTGATATACCGGAGGCAGAAATCGAGGATACTTTAACGATGATCTTAGAGGAAAGTTGAGTAAAGTAAATCTGTCACCATTTAATAGATCCAGATCCATATTTGCGCAAGCATGGGTAATGAAGGCTGATACATACTTCCAGCTTAATCCAATTCCAGAAGAAGCAATTAAATTTGCAACACTCCACTTAGAGGGAGTGGCGCATGAATGGTGGTATCATGACACTATCACATTGGGGCATGACCAAGTAAATACTTATGCCGAATTCACTAAAAGATTGATAGATCAATTTGATGGTAAAGATCTAGAATTTAATTTCAAAGAGTAGGCACAATTGAGGCAAACTGGATCGGTCGACCGGTACATCACTGAATTTCAGAAACTCTCTATTTTGGTTACAAATATTTCTGAAAGGAGACAGATACTGTAATGCCCTGCCCGATGATCCTTGGAAAACAAGGATTAAACAAGTCCAACATTTTATTTTTGTTAAAGTAAAGTACGATAACATCAATATGCGACAACATAAGCAATAGAAGACTAACAACATATAATCATTCGAAGAATCCCTAGCGTCATTACTTACAAATATGCTCAATTACCGGAACATAAACCATCTAAGTGTGCTTAACCTACATTATTCATTTCATCTCTAACATGAGATTGTGAGATTCATTTAAAAGTACAAGATTAATTCCTAAATATGCTAAAATGACAAATAAGACTAAATGTCACTATGAGCATAAAAGAATACTGAAACATTAACCTCCACAGTGGGGAGTACCGGAATAATAATGACAAGGCTAAGACACTCGTAAGCATAAATGCATCCAAGATATAACTAACAGGACTAAATCACTAAAGTAAAACATCTAATCTTAGCATCTACACGTGTGCATTTATAAACCATTAAGAGCACATTCAACAGTACTGAAATAACATTGCAATGATATATAACAAGAACTAAGAGGCAATCCACACCACCTATCTAAGCGCCCATTTCCACCCAACACAGCCACAACTTTGTAAGACATTAGGTCCTTAGTTGGCCCCCAAGCACATGATATTCCATACCACCCAATATGTGGCCCTAAGCTGGAATTCCCATTGTACTAATGCAGTAATCAAAAGAACCCTAAAGGTCTAATATACTACAATAATATAAAAGCATCTATGAAATTTTGTGTACAATATCACTACGGTGTAACATACAGCATAATGAAACATGCACCTAGGACACACCTCTCAAGGAGTGCATCACGTAGAACAAGCAACATCTACCAAGCAAGAAACCGGATGCAACCAAGTAGATAAGAAATAATCATGAGAAAACTCATAGTGCCTAAGCATAAGGTGTTAAGTGAACAAACAACACCAATGAAAACCTGCATGTTGGTCCAATGCAATGATGAAGATAACTGCGTATTGAAAGGATAGAGATCCAACCATGTAGAGAATAGTCACATATGGCTTACACACGCTAAGCAGTAACAAGGATTGAAAACATTCTGAGACAATGCAATAGATTGGGTCTTGGTCAAAACCTCTAAAGATACTATGATGGGGCTGTGGTGGAGTGTGGGCACGGTAACACGCCAAATGACGATCTGAACATCCCTAATATATTGTGTGTTCATTGAGTAACCATACTTTATTTAGTTTGCTCTTATTAAGTAACAACCTCATGTATGCAATCATCCCAGCCACTTCGCGCTAGTTCCTACAACAAAGGCCACTCCACATTTGTACCCATAAATACCCAACTATCACACCAAGTGATGAGTGTTTGAAGACGTGCAAATCTCCACCCCAACCCTCACGATAAAACAACACTCACCGGAGCACATCATGGTGATAAGAATTTCTTAAGATTTGGTAGACACGTGTAAGGGACCATGCACGTGGTAGGGCACACCATGCTCACGAAGATAGAACTAGGGTTGGATGAGAACACAAAGACTCGAGAGTGAAATAGAAAGACAGAAGAGAGTGGATTAGGTAACCTAACCATTAACCAACTCCAACTCAATCCAGTGCTTAAAATGTCCAAAATCTGGACACCACTAAAAATTTCAGCAAAGTAAATTACCGGCCAAAACCAAAGTTTAATAAAAAACTTTAAGATTAAAAACCCATTGAGCAAATAGGCTCAAACAAATAGAAATCCAATAAAATTTTACTCTCAGGAAAACCCAAAAAAACAACCAGCAATTCTGTTCAAAAACTTGCATTTAAAATCCTCAAAAATAGGAAAAATGCACGTGGAATCCCAACCGGGATAACCCATTGAAGAAAAAGAGGTATGGACATAGATCCACATACCCTAATCCTAATCAAGCAAGAATTGAAACGAAAACCTTCAAAATAGAATTTTAATCACAAATCCTACCTCACAAATGAACGAGCAACTCCAAGAAACTGAAGAAAAGAGGTAGAAAAACAAGCATGCTGCCAAATCTGCCAAGAAGCTTGGCAAACAATGGCCTACCCACTGCCAACACTATGCAAGAGACCTTGCTGAGTTCTACCAGGTAGAACTCCCAGATCTAGCAAAACAGTAATCCATGGGAAGAGGGTTTCAAAAAAAACTCCAAACTTGCTCCCCAAGATAAAAGTCGCCCAAGTATGCATGAATAAATTTTACAAAGGCAAAAATTTGCTTTGTAGAGCAAAAATCGCCCAAAAGGATAAGATTTGGGGAAATAAAAGTAATTTCCAAAAATTAGAAACTTTATCAAAACCCATCACTTGAATCCACCAAAACAGACATAAGTGATTGAAGACAGATGAGTTGGATCCTTCTGTCAGAACTGTGTAGATGAATAAACCTTCTACTCACTAAAATAAAATAATAAATAAATTAAATTAAAATAAAATAAATAAATTCATTAAAAATAAAATTTATTTAATTAAAACCTGAAAATCCCAAAAATCTGAATGATCCAAAAGACTTGGAAAATCCATCCACAACCAACTAGCCGAAAACCAAAAAGGTTAAATCAAGCAGAAAGTTCACAGAGACATAAACGCGGAGATCCTAAGCAAATCTAGAAACATGAATAGAATCTAGACAAGTGGTCTAAACATAAGGAAAACTAGGTTAACTTTGAGAACCAGAAGGCAATCTAATCTATAAAAAGAAGGATACGTTGCCCATACCGGAGGCAACATTGGCTCAAGAGAATGGTTAAATCACTATCACCAATGTTGTTGTCGAAGCTAGAAGTCCTACACACTTTACACAACTTGTCAAGTGCAATGGTACAAATATCAAAGCCGAAACAACATGTATAATCAACATAGATATCCATCTAGAACATATCTACTAAACCACCTATGCATAAAATCCATAACACGACATCTCAAATGTCCACAGTACTCACATTAGGTAGGTAAAACAGTAAACAATATATCAAAATGAATCTAATGCACCACAACATATTTCCAAGATGAATCCAGATGTCTAAACAACATAATCCATCAGATAAAAAACATGAAATAAGGTACATAATGCATAAACCATCATATAGCAATATCCAGATACTGAACTATAAAGTAAATGTCATCCACATATGAAATAATAACATAATGGTCATCACTAGAGTATCTCAAGTATCTCCAAGAACAAAATGGAACACTGTAGCAGAATGACAACATGAGAGGCACTACAGATAGTGCTCTTCATGGATGGACTAACGGAACCATTGAGGGGTTGGGTAAAATGTTTCAATCCTACCACCTTTTTGGAGGCTATAAAAAAGGTGTGAAGCATAACATCATCAACATCATCCTCTCGAGGTTACACCCACTTTAAACCACCAGTATTTCCAAGGGACAAAGATAACAAACCTCTGCTAAAGAAGCCTTTGTTGGGCGAAGCTAACAGACAGGTATTAATTTATCAGATAAATCTATCCTTCACAACTAATTGTAAAACTAACTATAATGATGATATAACTCAATTATTCTTACCTTCATCTTGCATGTACATCATAAAAGTAAAGATACCTGTTTTGATAAAACAATTGGATGCATAGCTTATCTTTGTTCGACGTACGTTTGACAACTTATGGAGAGGTGAAACATTGTTAGGGGCTTATGAAATCAGAGCTAATAACATAGCATTCATAATGACAGAATGAAGAAGAAGTTGGGTTTCAAGAAAAAAAAAGTTCTCTCAACTCTCTCTCTCTCTCTCTCTCACAGCTTCTTAAATGGAGAGAAAACATGACTCCTTGGCTCCCATCAGTTACCAAAAAGATTATATGCCCATAAGTATTAAATCAATTGGAAAAGAGAGAAAATAAAAGGTTGGAAGAGAAGTTGGAAAGATTATAAGACCATTGGGATTGCCAAATATTAAATTGGAAATAATAGAGTTGGAAGGTTGTAATTCGAAAATTATAATACTTCAAACATTATTATAATTCAAATATTATTAAAATCTTATATGTACATATAAACATCACATTATTAAATTATTAAATTATAATGGTGCCAAATCATTTTTATATTATATGCACGTATATAAATATATCTAATATAATAATAAAGTTAAAGATCATAATAAATCCTTAGAGATACGTTTTATATTTTCAATTATTATAATTAAATTATTTATTAAAACAGCCCATGTGGGTCCCACAGATGTATCATGTTTTCAAGTTGTTAGGTCCTCAACCCATTTGCTCAGTGATGGTGATGCTCCTGCCTAATTCTTTTCTAACAATGCTTCCACCCCTTCGACGTGTTTTCTACAAGGAAATTCTCTGTAATTAAATTATAAAATATTTAACCATAAATAATCATAATGGTTAACCTTCATCTCAATTCCATGAATTTGTGATTAACGATCAAATAGCATGTTATCTTTACTTGAAATCATAACGACTAATTATTTGACCATTTCGCCAGATTATAACAAATTAAATTGCCAACTGACTTGATGTGAACCTCAACGACTATATTTCAAATTAGGTAAAAAATTGGGATGTAACATACCATTCCTCTTGCGGTTCATCGTCCTCGATGAACTTGAAATTGTAACGAACATTATAAAGGAGTATTTTTTAAAATTGGAATGTAACATGCGATTCCCCTTTTTCATCATCCTCGATGATCTCTGCAAATTAGACACTAAAAGAATATTCCAAATGCAAGATATATATAGCATCGTGATATCATTTCTTTTCAAAGTCAAAATCATAATCGAGACTCAAGATCCATTTTATTTCAATTTTTCTAGAAAGATACTTGCATGATATCATAAAATTAAACACATACTCACTTGAGTTCTCTTTACCGTTCTTGTGGTCATCTCAACACCAATTGAGTTGATTCTATTTCATATTCTTGTCATACTCATGTAGACACTCACCATATCATTAGTTCGATTCCATATATCTTCATTTAAGAGAATTTTCAAGGTTCAATGACTGAAAGTAAGTTGAGCATTCAAAAATGGAATTTCTTCATCTAGGAAGTTCTAGATTATAACTTGATCGTAGTTTAAATCACTTATATGTACCTTTTGGCATATGGCACTTATTAATGGGTAGATCATCCTTGCAAACTTACAGATCACCTGATTTAGGTTAGTGAATCCATGTTTTTCCATTTATGTGACTTCGGTCTTCATATCCGTTTCGTAACATTTCGTTGGAACAATCATCTCATGATAGAATACAACAGCTTAATATGTAAAATCAACATCATGCGTATTATACATGTATACCAATGTGTCAAAGGGTAGAAACATGATATACTATGCAAGATCATCATACATCTAATCAAGATCATAGGCATTTGAAACAGTTCATAAGATTCTTATTAGTGGCTCATCATTCATCTGTATTATCTGGAAGTTTATCTTTTCCATTTCTGTGACTTAGGCTTTCATGCCCATCTTATCAAAGTTTACATTTGTATTGATAGTTTCAATTATTCAAGTTTGTTTACTCCATACTGGAGCACAACATGATCTTGTTGTTTAATCAACATCAGAAAGGATCATGGTTCACAATTTTGTTTTCCTTCAGTTCAAGTTCAAGAATAGATAACAAAATATTACTACCATTTCATATGAACAGGAATATAATTGCATAAAGTAAATGTTGAGATCTTTCAACTAAAAAGAAATATTTAGCCATCTTTAGGGTTTAGATAACATCTCATCAAAGTTATAGGAGCTGGTTTGGATTGCGCAAGCCTCGACATCTAGACCCAGTATAATCGTCTAATTCTCTACTGAGAATGGCCCTCCCTCTTGGAATAAGGCACATGTATCATTTTGGTCCTGCCATCCGAGCATCTTGGTGGTTTGAGTGCCCCATCAGTTATTCCTAAATAACTGAAGCTTCCGGAAAAACAAAAAGATCTCCTGATCGGCACATCTGCCTATATCTACCTTGGCCAAGGATTTCAAATTGGGTTCGTAAACCCGATCTCCACCACTCGACTTGCCAATCATTTTATCTTCTTAATTATGTTTCATCTTTATGATATTACAGTTTATACATTTGCCCATTTTATATCATCTTAGCCCTTTCCAGCTATTCTGAATGATTTTTCAGTTTTGATTGCAATATCCAGTTATGAAAATTATATCTTTTTCAACATTTACATTTTCAGTTTCTCAAAAACTGTGTTGGACCCAAGGTTTCAGCGTTGAGTCCAGCACTCTGATACCATATGTAACATTCCGTTTTTTCGGGTCTTAATTAACAACTAACATACTCAAAGAAATACAACTATTACTTCAATTTCATAGGAAGACAGTTATATCCGTCATTTTCATGTGAAAGAGATTTACCGTTAAGATGAGTTAGACAAAATTTTCTTAACTAGAACTTAAAACTCCATCAAAGAATTTACTATAGAAATTTAAATCCACATACCAGGGAATTTGAATCTATAAATCATTGTAAGAAGGCTTCTGCAATCACCCAGATTAGTCCACAAATACCACTATAACAAAATCATATAACGACTACCTTCCAATACCGCTATATCAAAATCAAATGATGATTACTATTAAAACCACTATATAAAATTAGGGCATCACAAACCACTATATCAATTAGGGCATCGAATACCATTGGATCATTTAGGGCTTCTGATACCACTAATTCAATTAGGGCTTCCGATACCACTGTATCATTTAGGGTTCCAGTTACCATTGAATCAATTAGGGCTTTAGATACCACTGTATCATTTCTTTCCTTTCGATTGCTTAACTGAAGCAGGAACTCAAGATTAGGAGATATGCTCATATAAATGGAAGTTGATATATCAATTTATAAGATAAATCTATCCTTCGCAACTAATTGTAAAAATAACTATAATGATGATATAACTCAATTATTCTTACCTTCATCTTGCATGTACATCATAAAAGTAAAGATACTTGTTTCGATAAAACAATTGGATGCATAACTTATCTTTGTCCGACGCACATCCGACAACTTATGGAGAGGTGAAACATTGTCAAGGGCTTATGAAATCAGAGCTAAGAACATAGCATTCATAATGATAGAATGAGGAAGAAGTCGGGTTTCAAGGAAAAAAAAAGTTCTCTCAACTCTCTCTCTCACAGCTTCTTAAATGGAGAGCAAACATGACTCCTTGGCTCCCACCGGTTACCAAAAAGATTATATGCCCATAAGTATTAAATTGATTGGAAAAGAGAGAAAATAAAAGGTTGGAAGAGAAGTTAGAAAGATTATAAGACCATTCGAATTGCCGAATATTAAATTGATTTATCTTGCCAAGTGTTATTGTTTAAAAGCAAAGAATATTAAATTGGAAAGAATAGAGTTGGAAGGTTGTAATTCGAAAATTATAATAATTCAAAAGTTATTATAATTCGAATATTATTAAAATCTTATATGTACATATAAACATCACGTTATTAAATTATTAAATTATAACGGTGCCAAATCCTTTTTATGTTATATGCACGTATATAAATATATTTATTATAATAATAAAGTTAAAGATCATAATAAATCCTTAGAGGTAGTTTTATAATTTTCAGTTATTATAATTAAATTATTTATTAAAATGGCTCATGCGGGTCCCACAGATGTATCCTATTTTCAAGTTGCTAGGTCCTCAACCCATTTGCACATTGATGGTGATGCTCCTACCTAATTCTTTTCTGACAATGCTTCCACCCCTTTGACATGTTCCATGCAAGAAAATTCTTCGTAATTAAATTATAAATTATTTAATCATAAATAATCATAATGGTTAACCTTCATCTTAATTCCATGAATTCGTGATTAACGATCAACTAGCATGTTATCTTTACTTGAAATCATATCAACTAACTATCTTACCACTTCGCTAGATTATAACAAATTAAACTGCCAACTGACTTCATTTGAACCTCAATGGCTATATTTCAAATTAGGTCAAAAATTGGGACGTAACATTATGGGCATACAGTGGATGGAGACACTAGATGAATACACAGAGTTTCAAGCAGATAGACTTCACTTTTGTTGTCGATGAAAAGAAGGTTGTTTTCTATGGGTGGCCAATGAGAGACCAAAGGAAGTTTCGACACATCGGATGGAGGCCATTTTTTGGCATGATGACATGACATGGATTGCACATTGTTTTGTTTTGGTAGAACCTATAAAAGGACAACGAACACCCCACTGGGATGATGATCTTCAGAATATCATGAGTACCCATGATAAGGTTTTTATAGCCATCCCTCCGGGCATACCTCCCCATTGTGGATTTGAGCATACCATCGAGTTGGAAGCTGACACCAAACCATTTCTCACCATGCCATACCGTCATCCCGAAAAATTCAAAGATAAGATTAAGAAGACGATTCAGGAGCTGCTCGAGAAAGGATGGATTTGTCCCAACTCTAGCCCTTTTACATCATCAATAGTATTGGTAAAAAAGGATGGAACAATGTGCATGTGTGGACTATAGGGTGTTGAATAAGAAGACAATAAAAAATAGATATCCTATCTCCAAGATTGATGAATTGTTGGATGAGCTGCATGGTGCAGTTTATTTTTCTAAAATAGATCTCCATTCCGGATACCATCAAATTCGAATTCGGGAAGATGTGGAGAAGACGGAAATAGATCTCCGTTCCGGATACCATCAGATTCGAATTCGGGAAGACGTGGAGAAGACGGCTTTTCGTTGTCACTATGGGCATTATAAGTTCCTGGTCATGCTGTTCGAATTAATGAATGCACCGACTACTTTTCAATCTTGCATTAATCGCATCTTCAACAAACAGTTGCGTAAGTACTTGTTGGTATTTTCTGATGATATCCTCATTTACAACAAAACTTGGGAAGAACACCTGAGACATTCAGATGAAGTCCTAGGGATCATGGAGGCTCAATCTTTGTTTGCCAAGCAATCCAAGTGTGAATTTGGGATGACAAAAATATTGTACCTAGGGAATGCTGTTAGTAAGTATGGAGTGCATGTCCACCAGGAGAAGATTTAAGCAATCTTTAATTGGCCCCCACCAAAATCGCTCTTTGAATTGCAAGGGTTCTTTAGACTGTGTAGTTATTATTGAAGGTTTGTAAAAGGATTCTCTCAGCTTATTGCACCATTAATAGATCTAACTGAAAAAAGCTCCTTCCAATGGAATAAAAAAGTGCAACACACTTTTGATAAGTTAAAAGAAGCAATGAGCACTTGCTCGGTTCTTGCCTTACTTGACTTCACTCAACCATTCATTCTGGAGTGTGACACATCCGGAGAGGGCATTGGCGCGGTATTGATGCAAGATAGACACTCTATAGCCTATGAGAGTCAGAAGTTTACACAAGTAGAGAATCTATATTCCATCTATGACAAAGAAATGTTGGCCATTGTGCATGCATTGATCAAGTTCCGACAATATATTGTGGGTGCCAAGTTTGTCGTTCGTACTGATCATAATAGTTTGAGATATTTTTTGGAGCAACAGGATCTGAATGAGAGGCAACAAAAATGGGTAAGTAAGATTCAAGCTTTTGATTTCGACATTGAATATGTGAAGGGAAAGAACAATGTGGTTGCAGATACTTCGTCAAGAAAACTTGCCATCTGCTTATTGTCTCAGATTTCAGCTGATTGGAAAGCACACTTATTGGTGGAATATTCCAAAAACACATTTGCATGTAACCTAATGGATGGCGACACTCAGGATGATTGATACAAAAGGGTGGATGACATCATTTACTAGTGCCTGAATCCAAATTGAAGCAGGAAATCCTGAAGGAAATACATGCCTCACCCTTGGCCGGACACTCGGGGTTTCTCAAAACCTATAGACAGCTCAAGGAGGTTTTCGTGGAAGGGACTTAAAGGAGATGTATTGCAAAACGTACGAGAATGTGCAGTCTGTTAGCAAAACAAATCCAAACACACTTTACCTGTTGAGTTACTGCAACCCTTGCCTATACCAGAACAAGAGTGGGAAAGTATCTCCATGGACTTCATCCCCGAATTTCCTAAGGTAAATGGGAAGGATTGTATCTTTGTGGTGGTTGATAGATTGACGAAGTATGCACACTTCTTCACCATCTCCTTGGATTTCTAGGCTGCATAGGTAGTCAACTTATTTTTCAGAGAAGTTTTTTGTTTGCATGGGTTACTCCGAAACATTGTTAGAGACAGGGATGGTCAGTTTCTCAGTATTTTTTGGACATAATTGTTTCAATTGGTAGGAACATAATTGTTGCCAAGTACTAGCTACCGCCCTCACATAGACGAAGATTGTGAACAAGTGGCTAGAGAGCTACCTTCGGAACTATGTTTTGGCACAACAATAGGCATGGGTCAAATGGATGCAACTGGGGGAATACTGTTACAATACCACTTATCACATGTTCATTGGGGTGACACCCTTCAAAGTACTATACGGGTATGAATCCCTTTCATTTATCGACATGGTATTAGGTGACAGTTGCATGCCAAGGGACTGGCTTCAAGAAGGACAAGACATCTTGAGATTCTTGAAGGAGAACTTACAAAGGGCGCAGAATCAACAAAAAATCTATGCTAACAAACATCGGATCAAGAGAAGTTTTGAAGTGGGAGACTTGGTCTATCTTAGACTCCAGCCATACAAGTAGTCCTCATTGAAGGCAAAGGGGAAAGAAAAATTGAAGCCATGTTTTTGTGGTCCTTATTGTGTAGCTCGCCGCATCGGTGAAGTTTCCTATGAGTTAGAACTTTTAGAAGGAAACCGTATCCATAACGTCTTTCATGTCTCTTGCCTGAAGAAAGCCATGGGACAAAACATCATAGTATCCATAGATCTTCCACTACTCAATGAACAAGGGAAGCTCGTGTTAGAATCGATCGAGATCCTTGATATACGGGAGAAGACTCCGTCGAATTGTACTTCGAGGGAATACTTGGTACGCTGGAAACATTTGTTGTTGGAAGATGCGACTTTGGAAGGTGAACACATTTTGTAGCATCCGACATTGCATTTGCTTGAAGACAAGCAAATTTTGGGACAGGAGGAATGTAATGTTCCCGCCATAAAATAAATAAATATCAAACCTTTGTTTATGGGCTGATTGATTTAATATATCTCGGACCCATTTTTATTTAATTGTTTCAATAGGTGTGGTTGTCGGCTATATTTGTAAACCCTTAGGAAGTTCCTCTGAAGGGTATTTAAGCACGACATGTAGGTAGTAGTTGGTATGCGATTTGAATTATTTTATTTGTATTGTAATTCTTGTTGGAGTTTTATATTGTTGTGCCATTTTGGAAATGGAAGATCTTCCCTACTTGGATTTTTCTGGTTTCAGTGGGATTCAACCCTCAACCTATATAGTCATTGTAATACTTTGCTCATAGCTGGCAAATCAAAGCACCATCATATTTGCAAATTGGAGGAATAACTATCTAAAGTGATCATCTCTCCTTGTGTTTGGGCAATTCAATCCTTGGCAATGATTCTTTGTGTTTGCATTATTATCTAACTTCGGCAATATTGGTGTACTACTTGTAAGGCCTCATCTACCGTACGTCTTGCACACTAACTCAATCGTATGCACCCAAGTCAAAGCACATCACCATCGTACAACCTTCTATTGTGTACCATACAACCTTCCATTCTGCACCGCACGACTTTCATTATGTACCTTACGTCATCCCCCCACTGTACGACCTTCCACCCACCTTCATTGTACGACCCTTGCATCATTACCCATCTACCTCTACCATATGAACACTTTCACTGTACGACCAGCTTCACCTTGCCTACCGTACGGTTTGCTCAAATAACCTCACAACTGTACAGATAAGCTCAACATTCTCTTGTTCAGCATCAGAGTTGCACGATTGACTGGTCTAACGCTTTGGTGTCTAGCAGATCGGGAACATTACATCATGGACCCTCTCCACGTGATGTCCACCATGACTTTTCCCATGAGTGGAATGAACAACATATCTCAAAGGGCTTCCACCTCATACTTCTTTGTCTTAGGGAATTATGCATTTTTTCAAGTAACAATGATCACTGATGTTGAGACTCCCTCTCAACAAGGGAAATATTCTCCACAACACCAAGCTTGCCTCAAAAATATGCAAATTTCATTTTGGAGAGAGGTTTGGTGAGAATATCAGTTGTTTATTCATTAGTGCAAATATACTTGAATTGCTTTTCTTAGTGCTATATCTCTGATGTAATGATATTTGATCTCCACATGTTTTGTTCTATCGTGAAACATTGGATTGATAGAGAGCTTCAGTTAACTTTAATTATCACAATGAATTATTATTGGATCCAATGTTTGACCAAATAATTCTGCAAAGATCTTTCGAAGGCCCATTGCTTCTCAAGCCGCCACACATGCTGCGTTGTATTCAGATTCTACATTGCTTTGTGCCACAAAGGTCTGCTTTCTACATCAAGAATTCATGGTGGACCCCAAATTGAAGCAACATCTAGAGGTGATTTTCCTATCAGCTACATTCCTGGCCTAATCAAAATTAGAATACAAAATTAGAATAACCTTGTAACATCAGATTTTCACAGGAAGTATACCTCAAGCCATATCCTATTGTGGCGAGTATCTCAAATATGTTGTTTTGGAACTAGATGAATATGTCTTGGTTCACACATGACCTGACCAAGAGTGCTCACTGCCTACCAGATATTTGGTCTAGATTACACTAGGTACATCAATGATCGAATTAGTTGTCTACACATGGCAGGATTTATGAAATCTAAGGTAGCTATTAGAATCAACTTCAAAAAATTTATTTTGACAGGTATGGACAAGAACTTGCAATCCATCATCTCAAATCTCTTCAAGATATATAAGGTGTATTTCCCTTGACTAAGAATAATCTCATTGGGTCTTTGCCACACTTCTAATTTGAGAAAGTAATGCATAAGACCAAGATCCTTAATCTCAAACTTGGAGGCTAATTATTTCTTGCATTTGACAATGAGATGATCTGCTGGAGTAAGAAATAAATCATCAATATGAAGAACCAATATTAAGGCCTAACCATTATCTTGAAGTAAAGATTGGAATCTGCATTATTCTTGGAGAATCCCAAGCTCATCAAGTACTAATCTATCCTTTCATACCATGCATGAGGTGCTTTCTTAAGGTCGTATAATTCCTTCTTCAATCTGCATACAGTTAAGAAATGCCTCCTTCCCATGAATCCCAAAACCATCTAGTTGTTCGATGAAAACTTCTTCAATTACACTATTAAGAAATGCAATCTTTATGTCTATTTGATGTAGCTTCCAACCTTGAACTAATGCAATAGCAATAATAGTCCTGATAGATGTCTAACGAGAAACAAGAACAAATGTCTCCTCATAATCTATTCCCTCCATCTAAGAGAATCCTCTTGCCACAAATCTTGCTTCATACTTCTCAATGCTCCCATCAGTTGCATGCTTGATCTTGTTACATCCCATATTTTGTCTAAATTTAAAATGTTCTATATAGTCGTTGAAACTTCATGTGAATTGGAAATGGTTGGCTAAATTGGTTATTTGTTATTATTCCATGTAAATTAGAAATATTGGTTATTCGTCATGATTTTATATGAATTGGAAATGGTTAGTTAATATGGCTATTTGTTATGGTAATTTCAATTGCGTTTGAATGGTTTGCAAATATGCTTTCACCATGTTATTCCTCTTTGCGGGAGCATGGTGAAGGGGGGAAAGCATTGGTAGGTATTCGTCTGAACTGCGTTGGTTAGGGAGAAGCGCACTGGGACAGACTAGATAGTGACAAGTGTCCACCATGAGATGACTAGGTCGTCTAATCTAAAATAAAATACATATGAATATTCATATGAACATTAAACGAAATAAAGTTGTTACCTTTAATTTGCAAATTGGATGTTTTGCACCATTTGATGGCAGATACGATATATTATAAATAATACCCATAATACTTAAGTATATATGTACCTATTACATTATGTATGTACATATACGTATATTTTGATATAACGTATATGAACATATATATGTAAAAATAACACGTACAAGTACACTTAGGCAATATGAGTATTTCTTATAATAGTGTGGGAGAATTTCAGTTTCCAAATTAATTAAATTTAACTCATATAGTCTTTCAGCCTTTTTATGATTATTTTTAATTTTTCGGCTTTATGATTCTTTCTAATATTTTGGCCCTTTGTATTTTTCATATTTTATCAAGATTGCAAAGGCATGTCTTTCCACCTTGCATTTTCCATGCACGTAACTCCTCCAACCATTTGTTCGTGAGATAGCCAAACCTCTTTCTACATAGTTTGAAATCACAGTTATTCAGAGGTTTGATATTGTGTGTCCAATTATTGTTGCCAGTCTACAGTGATTGTTTATATACATATATTCAATTGCTCTGCTAGCCTACAGAGAACGACATTTGAGTGTGTCTTATTGGAGATCGCAGCATGGCAGTAAAAAGAAAGTGATATATATATATATATATATATATATATATATATATATATATATATATAACATGGCAACCCTCTTACTAAGTCATTTTCTCCATGATTTATCCATATTACTTCATTTTTAACAGTTATTAGATTATTGTGCATAAATTCCTCAAGAGTGTTCAGTCGGACTTTGTGTATATATATATGTAAGCCAATTCGAATTGGAGGACTGTTATATCAGTCATGCAAGGAGCCTGTGGGCTTATATTGATATCTGTTTTATGATATTTTGTTTTCAAAAGGTTATGTAATAAAATGAGAATTTTTTTGTGTTTTATATGCTTCCCAATACAGAGGCATTAGCTTCATATGTTTCCGAGATTGTGGAAGCCTATCCATGGCTGAAAGGTGAAAGGATGATATTGTATATCATTTAACAAACATAATGAAAGATGAAAATATACACCATGGATCATCAAGGATAGCCAATAATGACAAAGATGAATTGTGTAGTCCACGTTAATTGAACATAATGGATAACTTGTAGAAAATAGAGAGTTGTATTAGAAATAAGATGAATTACAAACTGAAATTAGTAATTTAGTCAGCTTATGGTGGGGGAATTGGTTATTGTCTTGTCTTTCAAGTCGAGTGGTGGGTGATCAGGCACATAATGTCCTTGGAAATCCCTAGCCAAGGTAGGTTTAGTGGCAAATAATGCTACTATGATCACTAGAGATCAGGATAACTCATAGTTGAATGGATAGTTTGTTAGGAGGGTTTCGCTATCTAGCCAGCTATGTAATTGACAACTCTAACACCAGGATGCTCAGGTGGCACAGTGAGATGGTGTACACATGCCTTATCCGATGCAAGGTAGTGCCATTCTTAGTTGAGAATTAGTGGGGATTACACTAGGTCCATGGTTGGGAGGTTAAGCCTCTGTTAATGCTTCTCCTCTCCTCCAAATGCCAAGACTTGCACAAAACAATTCAGATTCTACTTCACTTGACATGGTGTGATCTGAAACTTGCTAGTATTTCAATGTTCTCTTTCATTCACATCTTATTTCAATTTCATCTATATATTTTATGCAGTTATTTCTGTTTATATGAAATGGTAGTTACAATACTACCATTAGATATCATGTGTAATATATTTGGTTAATTTGATTTGATCGTTTCTTCTAAAGATAGATAATCTTTTAGTTGGTAGTTGAGGCTTATCACGAGAATGCAATTAATCAGTTAATCCTTTTCATGTCAATGGGTAGCTAGTTTACTTTTATTTGATTAAATAAATATTATTTAAGGTTTAGAAATTTTAGTTGTTACAGATCTTGAAAAGCCACTTGGAAGACAATTGATTTTCCTTTAGGCCTTGGTACAATATCCCAAACATCATTCTTGATGGTAGACTAATATTCTTCTTTCATAGCATCTCTCCACACTTGCACATTTGACGCCTTGTAAAAACTAGAAGGTTTAGACTCAATAATGTGACTCATTAATGCCACATATGCTAGAAACTTTTGTGGTCTCTTTCTTTCTCCAAAGGTTCCACGAGGAGCTGCATACTTTTCTGCCTCTTGCATAGTTTATCTAGCCCATAGAGTTCTCTTTCGACCTATATCTATATTACTTGGCCCTTCAGTTGGTTCTGTGGGATCAACTAGATCAATAGTCTCTTCTGGTTTAGTACATTCCTTCTGAATCTTAGGAGAATGATTAGGAGAAATGTTTGTATCTTGAGGTGTCTCTTGTTCTTCATTGTCTATCTCCATGTAGGACCCTTTTGATCTTTTGAATGCTACTTTTTATTTGAAAGGTACGTCTTTGTTGATCTCAATTTGTTCTTGCTCTAGAATATAGACTGTATAGGCCTTTGAGGACTCAGTGTAACCCCACAAATATTCCTTTCTTGCCTGAAGGTTATAGTTTAGATCTTTGATCTTTAGGCACATTAATATAAATAAGAAAACCAAAAATTCTTAAATGACACATCTCAAGTTACACACTTGTGAAGGCCTTTTTAGGAGTCATGTTTTCCAATATTTGATGAGGGCTTCAGTTTTGAATATATAGAACAGTTTGGAGAGCTTCTACCCAAAGAAAACTCTGTACATTTTGATCATGAATCATAGTTTTTGTCATGCCCCTTATTGATTACCATAATGATGATCGTTTACTTTTAAAAATAACATTTAAATGAGTAACAATAGAGTTAAAATAAGATAAGATAAGATAATATTATTAATGTCCACGAAAAACCAACACGGTTTATGGGACTGAGCATACAAATAGAAGAGCCGGCCAAAGCAGAGGCACCAAATGGTGACTGAGAGGACACAAAGAAAGAGATAAACAAGAAGGAAGACAAGGTAAGGACTAAGGGTCCTTCCTTGCCACAAAGAAATCAGTAATAGAGAGGTACATCTGTGGACGATCCATAGCCTTCGGATGCTGTGAAGAACCACTATAGGACTGTTGTTGCCTGGAGAGACTGGTATAATGTTTGACTGATCTGGAATGAGAAGTAGTGGAAGGCCTTTTCAAACCCTATGGAGGAGACAAGGGAGAGAAAAAGGTGGTAATGAGCTGATCAGAAGTACGTCCCTGAGGAAAGGACTGCAGGGTATTCTCTCGAAGATGGGTGGCCTCCTGAAGATAAAGTGCAAGACACCGCTGATCAATATAGTTGAAGAACATTGAAAGAGAAGAACAGTCTCTAAAAAGGCAATAAAATCTCCCTTTGATCTCATAGTAAAGAGGACAATGAAATATGAAGTGAATCTCAGTCTCAACCTCCATCAAAGTACATAACTGACATGACCGATCAACCCGATCCATATGGTGGTCAGTCCGAGCCCTGAGGCGATGAGAACCAACTCTAAATGAGCCTAAAGAGAACTGTAAGGCATGATTCCAATGCCGATAGAGATAAGCAGGGCGAACAACAATACCATCTTGAATATCAAGAAAATGCTCAGCATAGAAGGCCATCTTAGGTCGCAGATCATCGGGGGATGACTCCAAGTAGTGGTAATGTACTGTCTATAAATATCTTGTCTGACATGCTCATTCAACTCCTGACGTGAGGGGAGAAGACGAGCAGGAGCATCCAGCGAAAACTGATAAGGAGGAAGACGATCAATCTCAATCCCGATCGAACCCAACAAAGAAGTGGCCTAAGCGTACCAGCATCGAGACCTAGCAGAAGTGTCGGATCTCATAATCTCCACTGAAGAACAGTATGCTAGATGAGAGTATCTATGCCGGTCAACACATGTCTCCATAAAACCACGGAGTCGATGAAGAAACCAAATCAAGTAAAAAATGACAGCAAGTTTGAGAGGATGAGCACCAAACTCAGCAAGACAATGCTGTGAAGGGTGAGTCTGTGACACCTAATGATATGTTGCAACAACAGCGTCTGAACCCACTCAATAGAAGCCGAATCAAAAGCAATAAGAGAAGGTCCCCAAACCATGGAACCATAGAGAACTGTCTGACGAACCAAGGAGTCAAAAAGGGACAACTTGGATGAAATATCTTGAAAATGATGCCTGAAGCATTGTCTCTCCAGCAAAGCCAGGGAACCCATACCCTTACTGACTCTGGACTGAATAGCAGGTCTCAAACTGAAATGAGGTCTCAAGAACTTTACACCAAGATACATATAAGAGGGAGTAATCTCAACCTCCTGCCCTTGAAAGAAGAAATGAAGATGAGAGGTCTTTAAACAGTTAAAGACCATAACCCGTGTTTTAGACAAATTGACCACAAGCTGCTGTTGAGCACAAAAAGAAGCCAGACCATCAAGGAGTCTCTGTAAGCTGTCAGGAGAAGAAGCCAAGAGAACCACATCATCAACAAAGAGGAGAATAGAGATCAAGACCTGATGCAAATAACACCCATCTCCTGGTTAAGAGGATTTCAGAAGGAAATCCTCCAACTCATCAATATACAAACCAAACAGTGTAGGAGAAAGAGGACAACCCTGCTTCACTCCAATGGTGCTCTGAATCGGATCAGAAAAGCCCTCCGGAGTCCTGAGCCTAACAATTACCTTCTCATAAAGCTTCATAATAGCAGTCTGTAACATATCTGAGATCCCAATCTCTTGAAGTCGCTGAAATAAAGCCAACCTAGGAATGGAATCGAAATCCTTACGGAAGTCCACAAAACAACAATAGACCTTCTGAGAGTGGTGTCTAGCCTCCTCAATGATAGCCCGCAGTGTAAAAACATGATTCATAGTTTGATAGTTTGCTCGAAAACCAGCTTGTCCTATAGCCCTACATCCCCATCTATCAAGCTCACTAGATAACATGGTGTTTAGAGCAGTGGCATAAAGTTTGGCAAAAGTATGACCTATCATAGTAGTTCTATAGTTACTTGGGTCAGAAGCAGGCCCAGACTTGTGAATAGGGTAAACCACATGTCTAGACCAGGAATTAGGAAACCTAGTGCAAACTACTCTATTAAAGAGTGTAGGAAGGTAAGATCCATGAACTGAAGCACCAAGTTTGAAATGTTCTGCTTGGAAACCCTCTTCATCTGCTGCTCTGCAACATCTCAAAGATTTGATGGCCTCCATAATACTAGAATAGGTGAACAAGTGGCAGTGAGGAGGTGGAGTGGAATGGAGAGGAAGCTGCCCAGGAATGTCGTAAAGCATAGTAATATGGGAGGTCAGAGAGCGATAGTCGAGAGTGGAGGATAGGGGGGAGCAATGAGGGAAAGGGGTACGCCAGAAGATCTGGGGATTCTGAATAAGCGTGGAGCAAAGGGTTCTGCATTGAATGGAGGCAAATGAATGTTTCTTATGACGAAGAAAATGGAGGTACAAAAGGTGCAGATGGGTAAAGGTAGGAGATTGAGCCTCAAAGGTGACACGAACAGAGCAATGGAAAGCTTTGCACTCAACATCAAACCATTTATTCATAGGACAGGTATTCTGACGATTAGCTCTGAAAGAGAGAGGGGAACAGTGGGGAATAGAAAGGAGAGTAGAATCCCATATGGCAGAGGCAAGCGAATCAAACATGTCCGAGGCAGTAAGCGACTCATTAAAACTTGCGGGTGTCAGAAGTCTCCTAAGGTGATACGTAAAAAGTTCACCATCACTCTTAGGGTAATGAAAGCGGGTAGGAAGGGAGACGATACCAGTCAGGCAGAGCAAAGGCGGGGATGGATGGGGTGAAACGCAAATAGAAATGCTAAGAAGAGCATGATCGACTGAGGGGAGACGCGAAATGGTGAAACTGCGAATAGAAGAAATGAAAGAATGAGAGGAAATGACATAGTCAACAACACTTGCACCACCACAGTGCAACCAACAGGTAAAGAGGTCCGATCCAGGGAGGAAGGATAAACCGTTCAAAATCAACAACCTAGAAGATTCACAGAGCTGGAGGAGGTGATGACCATAAATAGAGAACGGCCCAAGAACATCCTCCGAGGTGCGCTGCAGGGCCATAGTAGTCGGATCTAACTCAAAAGTGCAGTTCGAATCAGAGCCACGATCATGTAAAGGGATCTGACGATCCTTGGTTATAAGGAAGCAAGAAAGCATCTGCACTCATTAAGAATAAAGATAAGCAATATTGACAATCAAGAAAAAAATAATAAGATAACTACCACCTTATTAATACATTTGACATATGTAATTGACACTTCATCTACACTTGAAACACAAATTAGAAGGTCCAATGTATAAAAATTGACGAAAGCATTCATAGACAATAACTACCAATGATGAAACAATAAAACACAAATAATTTTTGTTTGCATTTAACATAGAAGGAAAAGTATTACCGAAGTGCAACTTGAATAAGATTTGAAGGAATTAAAAGCACATATTTT
Organism: Cupressus sempervirens; assembly: GCA_028749045.1. Lineage (NCBI taxonomy): Eukaryota > Viridiplantae > Streptophyta > Pinopsida > Cupressales > Cupressaceae > Cupressus > Cupressus sempervirens. The sequence goes on along the minus strand of CM053790.1, from coordinate 278,139,492 downwards.
ATATGTTAACAAATAGTAATGGTATGTGCCATGATAAGACACGTTTGCAAGCAAGGATGCATTCTTATGAATAATAATAAATAGCTTTGGTAGGAATGAGATGTCTTTTCATAGAGATTTTACACCTCTCACGAAAAGGTACATTGGAGAGATATATAATTGGAAAAAGGAGATCAAAGAAGGATATATAAAAATGGAAGAAAAGACATTTTTTCAGCAGCAAAAGGGAACCACTAATACGTAAGGAGGAATAATAAACAAAGAAAGTATTATGGAGGAATCTAATAAAGGTATTAAGGGAAATATCCTCATGCTGCCTAGGAGGAGTCATAAGTTTAGGAGAGATTTATATGGGATTAATCAGAATTTGAGGTAAGTATTTTTTATTTTAAATGTTCTTTTCAATATTATTTATGGATATTATAATTATGCTATATATATATATATATATGCATGCATGTATGTATGTATGTATATATTTAACAGAATTAATAATTATTTCATAAACAAGTATTTATGGTTTTTAAAAATGTATAATAAAATAAACGATTGAGTGAATATAATAATTATGATCCAAGTATAACTTGGTGGAGGGCATTTTGTATAAGTGTCATAATATGATCTAAACATTCTTTGTGGAGGGCATTCTATATGAATGTCATAACATGATCCAAGCCATGCTTGGTGGAGATAGAAAAGATAAGATAATGATATTAATGCCCAACAAGAGACCAAACAAGAATCTAAGGGATTGGAAGATACAACAAGAGTGAAAAACAACCCAGTAGGATCACCAAACGGTGGCTGAGAGAAAAACAACTAGAAAGCAAAGAAGGAGAGCAACAATAGATAGGACTAACTATCCTTTCTTGGTAAAAAGAAATCCAGCACACATTTGTTATGAAAGTCAAGCTTTGAAAATTAGGTAGAGATTTAATAAATTCTTAAGATCCATGTAATAAATACATGCCACTTGCAATTAAGGATAAAATAGTTTGGTTTTGTTATGGTCTTACCAATTATTTTTGTAGTTATTACTTGTCCCCATCAAACCTTAATAGTGGGGACATTATAGCTTTGGTTGCCTCACCTGTGGATCTATTCTTTCTTTTGCAACTCCATTTTGCTAAGGTTTGTATGAAACACAAAACTTCGTCTTAATCCTTGCCTCAATAAATTTTCTTTTGGATCTAGAAGTGTATTCTCCTCCATTATCAGATCTTAGGACCTTAATCCTTTTCCTTGACATGTTCTCAACTTGAACTTTGAATTCTTTGAATTTATGAAGTACTTATTTAGACTCCTTAGATTTCAAGAAGTAAACCCAAGTCTTTCGAGAATAGTCATCAATGAAAATCACATAATACCAAAATCCACTCAAATATGCCATGGAAATCGGTCCACATATATTAGAATGAACAAGATCAAAAATTCTTTTGATCTATTTTCACCACTGTGAAATTGATGCTTAATATTTCTACCCAATTCACATCCTATGCAAATGCCATCATTCTCCTGATTGAGCTTCAATAAACCAATTACCATCTTCCCCATGGATGAAAGAGATCTGAAGTGTAAGTGAGCAAGTCTCCTATGTCATAGCTCACTTGAACTGATGGAGTCATGCAACAATGCTTCAATTAGATGATGAGAAAGTCTGTATAGACTCTCTTTAGGAACACCAATCACATGGATTGTTGTGATGATAGATTTCTTTTGCCAAGCAAAAACTTTCCTTTCAAAAAATGCAACTTGATACCCTTTGTCCTCGAATGCTGAAATTGAGAAAAAATTATTTTGATTACTTGAACAAACAAGAATCACTCAAATGAAGTGGGATTCCAGAATTTAAATGAAGAGAGTTGGCCCCTACACCTTTCACTGAATAACAAGCATCATCTCCAATTATCACTTGTAAGTTGGTTTCTCTTTCTACCAAGTTAGAAAGATGCTCTCAGTAGCTTGTAATGTGACATGAAGTACCACAATTAATTAACCAATCATTATTGTTGGTTGGAACATTGCTTGAACAGATGATTGAGAGGGTACATCCTCTTCAACCTTATCTGAAGTTTGAGTCATCAATTTTGGTTCTTCACAAATTATTCAAGTGGATGGTGGTGGTGAAGATCCTGTAGAGAAACAACAATCTCCAAAATACCTATGGTGATGATCCTAATTTCCTAAAGGGAGAAAAAATAAAAGTCTAAGGGAAACCAATGCACCCTATGCAAGGAGAAGAGAAGTTGAAAAGCTCGATAGATATTCGAGATGATCTTGAAATCAATGAAGCAATAGTTACAGTGTGTCCTTCGATTCTTGTTGATTCTTCTTTACAAGAAACACATAATCTGATAATGGATATGCAACCTCCTTTAACAAAGTCAATCCTTTCCACAAAAGTTCTCGAACAATTTTTTTCTAGTCTACCTACACAACAATATCCTCAAGATGTAGAAGTATGGGGTTTCTCATAGGCTCCTCTCATTTGGGTAGAACAAAGTTTTGTAAAGAAAAGAAAGATGGTAGAACTATTCATTCCTGAGTTTAGTATAGTTTCAAGTTTGTTCCAAAGACTTGAAAAATAGGAAAAGATTAAAGTTGCTTCAAGATGGAAAACAAATTTAGTGATAGGGGATATTTTTTGAAATAGCACAACGTATTTCAAAGAAGAATTTGAATGAAGCTATACTAGTTGACTTTGCTATGAACAAAATCAACTTGGGACCTTCTACTCAGGATGGTGACATCACAAATTTCAAGTCATTGCTTATAAGTTATTACAAAGAACTAAAAAGGAAAGATACTCAAAGGAACAATTCAAGTAGTGAGTGCAAAACTTCACCTTTTATGTGAAGGATATTGTGCTTGCTAGTAACTTCTACCCTACAAATGAATATAGATCACTCATCAATTGTCACAAGACTTCGAGGAGAAATTGAAAGAGGGGTTATCAAAAACATCCATAGGTATCACTTTTATCGAAAAGTAGTTGAAAGGTGTGTTGACAGGGTTAAGACAAATACTTCTAACTTTTGCATAAAAAGCCAAAGCAATCCATGACGGAGTAGAGGTCAAGAAAGAAGTTCTTGAAAAAGAAGTGCCAAGAAAGAATAGGCATTTTGGAAAGATATCATGAAAGATCTCAAGGAAATGATAAAGGTGGATGTTAACGTCCTCATAGCTGAAAAGATATTTTTAATTGTGAAAGAAAAATATTTTGAATCTTAGCTGGAGGTCATTGAATGGAAACTAGTAATCATCAATCAAACTTCAACAAAACAACAAAAAATTTCCATGACTTTTAATCAGATAAAAGATAGGGTTCAAAATGAGCTCTCCTCTCTCTAGTCTAGTGCGTAGATTTACAAACTTCAAGTAATGCAAAAGAATTTACAAGCTATGATTGACAAAGAGCTTATTAGCATGGAAGTTTTCAGTGAAGGTACTATGGAAAAGCTAAGGGATATATGCATAGCTCTCAAAGATTCTAGTGTCCATTTTGCAAATTTGTAATTTGAATTGAGTAGTATTTACAAGATTCAAAGGACCTGGAGAATGTAAATGACTAATGTTGTCATCCAAAAAAGCAAGTTAGTTCCTCCTGCCATTAAGCTTTTCTAACATTCAAAGAGAAATGTCCTCTTCAACAAGATCAATTTTCAGCACCAACTACTTCTTCTAGGGTGTCATCGACAAGCGCTGAATAATAGTGAAATTAATGTAATAGTTGTATAATATTTGGGTTGGCTGGTTGTAAGTCATAGTTTTGCTTGTTGTAACTATTCTAATATGACTTGCATTGCTTCTTAATTTTAAGTTGGCTTTTGGACCCTATGAATGTAAAAATTAGGTAAATTCTAACTTATCTAAAAAAATGTAGTTATTCTATGTGCCTACTTGGCAAGTTATCTGAACTAACTATTTCAGGATTTTTTTAAAAATATTTATTCTAAGCAACTACCTCAAGAAGCTACCTAGGTGGCTATTCTAAATGACTAGCTTAGGTAGTTATTCTAAGTGGTTACTCGAAATATTTATGTAAAGTAGTTATCCTAAGTAGTTGCACAAGGTAGTTAGGACGTTCTTCTAAGTGGTCATCCCACCTATGCCTATATATATGATGCAAAATGTTGTAGAAAGGTTCCATGTTTTCATACAAGACATTGTAGAGAGAACTTGAATAGTATTTTTTAACCAAAGCGAATAAAGAGCAATGTTTTGGAGGTGTATTTAATTTGTTCTTATGTGTTGTCATTGATGCTTCTTATGGTTCATTGATGATAACTTTTGTTTTCCTAAGTGTCATATGTGAATAGCATATCATGTTCTTGGTACCTCAACTTAGGTATGTTGAAACTTAAAAGTTAGTTTACATTTCCTATCTGTCATTCTTATTTTCTTACACATCTTTGAATTCAAAACCCCCAAAATACCAAATACCCCCACCATAAGAGGGAGCTGCCCCTCTCATATGCAAAGGAAGATTATCATTCTACAACAATCTCTCCAACTATTTTAAATGTGCATCATTTCTCAGTAGGCAAGCACGGTCATTTTGAAGAAGCATTCGCAATAACAAATTCTTTTACCAACAAAATTGAAAACCGCACTAACACACCAAATACTAGAAACCCACATCAGAAAACTGCCAATACTTCACTGCTCCAAAACAAAACTTCCTAAAAACTTCAAGAACATTGAGAAACCTGCATGTAGCTTCGGTCTGACAATGACTATGATCAAGATCTATACATACATACATACATACAGATATATATATATACCAATATGATTTACATACTATCATACATACATACATACATACATACATATATATATAATCTCTTGAATTGTCATTTTGCAAATGATCGTTGCAGTTGAAACTGATTGAACATATATATATTTTATATGAGATCATATCTCTGTAATGATCATAACATTATTCGATCCCTTTGATTTAAGATCATAATCGATCTGAATAACTATCATTATTGGGCTTCATATGAATTGAGTTCATTATGATCAATAATATATGATAAGACTTGTGTTAAGTCTATCTAACCCCGAATGGGTATGATAACAAACAACGAATAGGTGTGACAGTGAATGGTCATGTCTCCATTCAGAGACATGCACAAATGGAGACATGCGCATTCACTCTCACACCCCTCCTTGTTTTATATATATTCAATTTGCTCGATATTGCAAGGCATCGAAATTAATTAATGCAAGCATATCAAAGGATCGTTAGCATCTCAAGTTCAAGAACATCTTTGTTATCTCTGTTATTTCTGTACTAACATATATAGATTCTCGAGCAAATCAAATTCATTGGCATTAGTGTTCAAACTTGCAATCAAAGTTGTGCATCAATCAGCCTCATATTGAAATTTGGTAAGAAACTTTACATGGTATCAGAACCAGGTTAAGGAGAGATCCCATTAAGTTTAAGAGATTAGATTTCACATTAAGTTGCAGTCACTCATTATTTTTCAAGATGAGAAATATGTTAAAGATTTGAACACCACCTTACAAGTGCTGACAATTTCGAATCCTAGAAACTTCGTATAATGATGCTATTAAAAAAGAACAAACTAGATTCCTTTGTAAAAGAAGAAAAAGAAGAACCTAAAGATGATTCAGAGAAAACTCTATGGTTCGAGAATAATGAGAAGGCCATGAAAATAATAGTGGATGTTGTTCGAGATCACATAGTGCCTATTGTGGCAAAACATGCAACAACATATTGCATGTTTAAAGCTCTTGAAAATGCATTCATAGTAAATAAGACTGGTAGAAAACTTGCTCTTAAAAGACGAATAACATTAGCATGAATAAAGGAGAAACAGTAAATGCCTTCTTCATGAGAATCATAGAATTGAGAGATCAATTATCTTTTGTTAGTTATGAGATTGACAACCAAGAGTTATCCCTAATAGCATTAGGAGGACCACCAAATTCTTGGGAGTAATTTGTACAAGGTATAAGTGCAAGATCTAAAATTCCAAAACTAGATTGATTAAGATTTGATTGTCTTCAAGAAGAGTTGAGATTAATGACTAAAGAAAAACATAAAACCTTAGATGAAGACATTCACATTCTTAACGCCAACTCTCATAAAAAGGGTAAGAAGAAGAACACAGAGAGGAAAAGAAACTCCGATAGAAAGGGACAATCAAAACCGAAGAAAGACTTGTCTAAAATTTAATGTTTTAGATGTGATCAATATGGATATTATGCATTAAATTGTCCCGATCGATCAAAACTTCAAGCGTCACTTGCCAAAACTGATAAATCAATCGAAGGTCAAGATTCTAAGAAATATGCCTTCTACTCAGCCTTGTCTAGTCAAATATCAACCAAGTCTGGCACTTAGATAATTGATAATGGATCTTCAAGACACATCACTGGATATCAAGATAACCTAGAAAGCATGCAAATAGGAACATATGAAGAAGTTACAATTGGGGATGATTTTGCACATTCCGTAAAAAGAATTGGGACCTGCACATCAAATTAAAATCTGGAAAATCTATTCACCTTTTTGGAGTTCTATATGTACCAGGTATTAAAAAGAATTTAATATCTATATCAGCACTTGAAGATGATGGTTATAGAATTACTTTCATGGAAGGCAAAGTGCTAGCATGGGCAAAGAATTCAACCATAAAGAAGGCTCAAACAATAGGAGTAAGACAAGGACTATTATATGAGCTTTGCACTAAAACATCTTGCACTTGTTCATGGGACTTCAAATTCAAATGAAATTTGGCATAGAAGATTTGGCCATATCAAATTTTGTGCTCTAACATCTATGGGGAAGTTGGTAATTGGTATGCCCAAATTAAGTCAAATTCATAATGAATGCTACAACGGTTGTGCCTTGGGGAAAAATACAAAAGAAGTCATTTTCTCATAGTTTGAGCAAAATTAAAAATGTGTTAGAACTAGTGTACTTGGACCTATGTGGACCCTTGTCTACACCATCCATAGGAGGGTTCTTGTACTATGTGATATTTGTTGATGATTTTTCAAGGAAGACATGGATATACTTCCTTACGTGTAAAGAATTTGAAAATATTCTTTCTAAATATAAAGAATTCAAAACTATCACTGAAAACTCCTCATAAAAGAAAACTAAAATTCTAAGAACAAATAATGGAAAAGAATACACTTCTGAAATATTTAAAGAATTTTGCAAACTTGCTGGGATTAAGAGGGAGTTTATAGTTCCTTACAACCCTCAACAGAATGGAGTTGCTGAAAGGAAAAATAGAACCATTGTATAAGCTGCTAGGGCTATGATATTTGATCAAAACTTGAGCATGTCATTTTGGGCTGAAGCATCTAATACAACAGTTTACATTCAAACTAGGTGTCCTCACTCACATGTAGAGAACAAAACTCCTGAAGAAGCAATTTTAGGTATGAAACCTGACATTAGCCATTTAAGGATATTTGGATGTCCTGTGTATGTTCATGTACCTAAGGAGAAAAGGACTAAGTTAGAACCTACTGGAAGGAAAATAATTCTTATTGGTTTTAGTGAAACAGTAAAGGGTTACAGAATCTACATACCTGGACAGAAACAAATAGAACTCAACAGAGATGTCATCTTTGAAGAACTAGACATTGCTTTCAAAAGAGCCAAAATTTCAGATGAACTAGATATTGATGACTTATCATGATGCCTAGAAGAGGCTCCTGCTCCTGAGATTCAAAGGGAGTACCCTGAAGAAACTTCAAATGAAAATGAGATACTTCATGAGACTCAAGAAGAGAGTCTTGACAATAATTCTAAAAGGCCACTTTGGGCAAGAAAAAATATAGAGGAAGGAGATGAATTTGCAGCACCTTCAGGGACATTCAGAGAAAGCAAAAGAGCTCAAACATTAACATACAATGCATTCATGTGTGAGATTCCAAACTCTGAACCTTCTAATGCTTCTGAAGCTCTTAAACATCAAGTTTGGAAAGATGCAATGGTGGAAGAGTATCAGTCTATACTAAAAAATGATGTTTGGGATGTAGTTCCTAAACCTAAAGCAAAATCTGTTGTTTCATTCAAATGGCTCTTCAAAGTTAAAGTATGTTGCAGATGGTAGCATTGAAAAACATAAAGTTCATTTTGTGGCTAGAGGATTCTCTCAAAAGGAAGGAATCAACTTTGTAGAAACTTTTGCACTAGTTGCCAGGTATACCTCAGTTAGAACTATAATAGCCATTGCAACAGCTAAAGGTTAGAAAATTCATCAAAGGGATGTAAAAATTGCTTTTCTAAATGGAACAATTGAGGAATAAGTATGGTTGGAACAACCACAAGATTTTTGTGACTCATGATGCTACCTCTTATTTATGTCAATTGAAAAGGGCTCTATATGGACTCAAATAGGCTCCCTGAGCTTGGTATGAAAGGATTGATAAATATCTTCTAACTCTTGGATTCACCAAGAATGATGCTGATCCAAATCTTTACTTTAAAGTAACTAAAGGTGATATTTTGATTCTGATTCTTTATGTTGATGACCTTCTGATTACAGGAGAAGACCATCTCATTAATCAATGTAAGAAAGAATTGACTTTTGAATTTGACATAAGGACTTAGGGATTATTCATTACTTCCTTGGATTGGAAGTTCATCAGAAGTCTGGGAATATTTTCCTACATCAAAAGAAGTATATTGTCGATATTCTGAAAAGATTTGGAATGTGGAACTGTCGACCTATTTCAACACCTATGGAAACCAACTTACACAAGCTAAAGGAAGCAAGTGTTGAATCCAAACTAGTTGATCCCACTTTTTACAGACAGATAATTGGGTCTCTAATGTATCTTGTGAATACTCGACTTGATATTTGCTATGCTATGAATGCATTAAGTCAGTTTGTGTGTAAACCTCATGAAATGCATCTTGTTTCTTTGAAGCATATATTAAGGTACCTTCAAGGCACTATTGGGTATGAAATTAAATATCAGAATACCAGCTTGGAGTTACATAGATATACTGATTCTGATTGGGTCGGAAGAGTAAAAGACCGGAAGAGCACATCAGGATGTTGTTTCAGTTTAGGATCAGCTATGATCTCATGGATCTGTAGGGAACAAGCATTAGTTGCTTAGAGTTCTACTGAGGCAGAGTATATTTCAGCAACAATGAGAGCAAAAGAAGCAGTGTGGCTTTGAAAATTACTTTCTAGTTTATTTTGTGAGCCTCTAAAACTTACCACTATTCACTGTGATAACCAAAGTTGTATCAAGTTGTCTGTGAATCTGGTATTTCATGATAGATCCAAGCATATAGAAATCCCTTACCACTAGGTAAGAGACATGGTGGAAAGAAGAGCTATTCAGTTGGAATATATTAATACAGGTGATCAAACAGCTGACATTCTCACCAAGGCTTTTCCTAAAGTGAAGGTTGTTCATTTTAGAAATAAACTTGGCATGGTTGAAATGTAAGTTTATGAGATTGAGTCTCAACTTTGTAAATTTGTATTATTTTAATAAAGATGTTTAAAGTGTAAACTCTTTTGTCATATGTGTGACTCTATGACTTATGGGCCTACCCTATGTACATTATTAAAAGGTGACAATCTTTTATAATGAAATGTTGACTCTAACATTATAAGGTGACGATTTATAATTATTAGATTACTATCATGATGAATATCATGTGACTTGTTATTCATGGACAAGTCATGATAGTTAAAAGGACATGTTGATAGATATCATGTGATGTGATATTTGTAGAAGATCAATATGTTCATTTTTATCATGGTGGGTATTATGTGACATAATATCTATGGATACACCATGATCTCTTATGGTAGATATCATGAGACTTGATATCTATGTACACACCATAATTGGAAAGAATATCATGAGACTTGATTTTCTTAAGTATATCACTCTCTAGGTGATATCACTTTTCAAATAAGGAGAACTTATATAGATGCACTTTGTCTTCCCTAGTTAAGAGGGAGTGTTAAAGCATGTAGCTTCGGTCTAACAATGACTTTGATCAAGGTCTATATATACATATGTATATATATACTAGTATGATTTACATACTGTTATATATATATATATATATATATATATATATATATATAAAATCTCTTGAACTTTCATTCTGCAAATGATCACTGCAGATGAAACCGATTGAACATATATATATATATATATATATATAATATGAGATCATATCTCTGTCATGATCGTAACATTATTCAATCCCTTTAATTTAAGATCATAATTGATCTGAATAAATATCATTATCGGGCTGCATATGAATTGAGTTCATTATGATCAATAATATATGATTAGACTTGTGTTAAGTCTAACTAAGCTTGAACAGGTATGACAACAAACATTGAATAGGTGTGACAGTGAATGGTCATGTCTTCATTCGGAGACATGCCCATTCACTCTCACACCCCTCCTTGTTTTATATATATTCAATCTGCTCGATATTGCAAGGCATCAAAAGCAATGAATGCAAGCATATCAAAGGATTATTAGCATCACAAGTTCAAGAACATCTTTGTTATCTCTGTTATTTCTTTATTAACATATACAAATTCTGAAGCAAATAAATTTAATTGACATTAGTGTTCAAACCTACAATCAAAGTTGTGCATCAATCAACCTCATATTGAAATCTAGTAAGAAACATTACAGAGCCAACCAGCTAGGATGGGCCTTTCACCACCGAATCCAACAATTAGAAAGAGGGACATCATCCTCAATAAGTGAAAACATGAACTCTAGTATCATAGAATCATTCCATTGACATAACATGAGATATCAACTTCAGCATGCCGAATGAGAGCCCCAATCTCTCTTTTATAACTTTTGAGGGTCTGTAGGAAAAAGCATTTTGCATATTGCCCATTTTTCGGAATAATTATTTTTTAATATTTTTTTGTAAATGTATGTTTTTTTTTTTTTTGGACTTTTTTTAAAAAGCATAGTTTTTCATTTTTGCTATTTGTTTTCCAAAAAACCATTTTTTTTCTTTTTTTAAACTAGTTGCAAGAATGGGACATTATAGTCCTCCCTCCCCAAGATCACTTGTTCTTAACCAATTGTAGCTCTGATTTTGTAAAAATCTTGTACTTTTCGATAGTCCTTTTCTATAAGGTACATTGTTTGAAATCAATCATTGCCTCAAGAATCAACATCAACTTGGCTTCCTTATCCAAAGGAGGAAACTTTGTAGGAGTCACATTATGCCCAAGTGCCTTCTTGAGGCAAGATACAAGAAAGACATTATGAACCTTGCCACTATCAAGTAGCTCAAGCTGATAAGCCACCTCTCCAATCCTCTTGGTGGCTTTTGAGTCTGTAGAAGCAAGACTTTTGCTTCTCTGACCCACTTATTTTGAGAGTAGATTTCGTATAGGGCTATAGGGCTGCAATGTCAAATAAGCCATGTCTCCTACCCCAAATGCTTGCTCAATACAATGTCAATTGACGTACAACTTATGCTGATTTTGAGCACGTTGTATATTTTTCCTCGAAGATTGCATAATGTCTCGACACTCTAGAAGATATTTGGCCCACGGTCCTTTGTATCACGAAAAAGTAAGTCAATGAGAGCTTGATGATAAGATAGTCCTCAGGCTCGACATGCTTTTCTGAAGCTAATAATAGAGGGAAAAGCCATGCTGAAGAAAAATGCAGACCCAAGCAATTTTAAGTTGGGGAGAAGGTTCACCTAAGAGTTAAAACACATAAGGCTCTATAAAATTTGGGAAATCCTCCAAAATGACACCTAGATATGTTGGACCCTTTGAGGTCTTGGAAATTACCAACTTGGTAGTCTACAAGATTGCTCTATTACCAGCTCTTTCCTGATTACACAATGTGTAATGTCCCCATTTTTAGCAGTTTCTTGCAGTTGTCCAGGTCAGTGCACCATCACGACCCTCGTGAGCTAACAATAGGATTTGAGGGTCTTAGTTGTGTGGTTATAGGATTCCCAACAGCTTATGGTGTGTTTTTGGCTCTATTTGAGGCACTTACTATTTATGGTAAGTCAATCTGCTAGTGCTGATGAGCTCAGTTGAGTCAAAGGAGTTTGAGGATGCTCTCATTTTTTATTTTGGTCTTCTAGTTTAAGCTCCAAGAATCTTGGAGGGAGCGTCTATTTATAGCAAGTCACCCTATCAAGTTCATTCATCGTCTTTCATTATTAGGATCACTTTGGTGTTGTCAGATTTCAATTTTGATGCTTCTTCAATTATTTTCGCAAGACGGGTGAATTATTATTATTATTCATTTAAATACACTGAGGTTGCTATTTTTGTTATTGTTGTTGGTTGGTCACCTCAATATCATAGCTCGTTGGAACCAGGACGAAAAGTTTTAAATCACGAGAACAAGAAATAGTGACCTTACATGTCAGAATTTGAAGTTATACTGGAAAATGTCATTTTCAGAGCCAAAAGCAATTAATAAGTTAGTTTATAATGGCACTTTATTATGTTTTAATGTTGTGTGTGGGAAGCTTCTTAAGTGAAGTTCATTTGGGAAACTTTGTGCCAGTTGGAGATTATAAATATGAGCCCATTTGATGAGTAAAGCATCCGATTGATTATTTTCTTTTGTTGCCTGCGAAGAGTTTCTAAGTTTGTTGATTTTTTTGCCCTTGCTGAAGTATAAGGGTTTGGAATTATGAAGTGCCTGGTAATTCACAATTGAGGTATTGTGAATTAATTCCGAGAATTGTCTTAATTAAATTATAGTATTTCTTGACTGCTATGTACTGTACCTAGGAATTTCATTGTGGCTGAAGAATTTGTGATTTGGAATGCCATTATTGTCTATTGTTTGGCGTGGTTATAAAAGGAATGTACTGTGGTTTTCGTCCTTGTATTTGGCAGCAATTTCAGACTTTGTGGAAGGCTGCAATTAATTATTGGAGGGTAGCAATCAGGTTTTAGAGCACCTGCGATTATAAGCAAGGAGCATTTATTTTTGAACCTGCGAGTAAATTGGATTATTTCTTGAGCGCTGAGATCCATATTTGATCTATTAGAAGTCAACTTCCAGGTTCATTATTGCATGCTTGTAAATTTCCATAAGTCAAAATTTTTAATTGGATATTAGTAGCATTGCCATCAATTATAGAATTACTTCTGAATTGTTTAGTGGTGTTCATTTTTTCAAATTGATAAAGACTTAATCAATTAAAATTGTGAGCAGTTGACAGTGAATTTAAAGAATTATTTATTGAGTGATAATAATTTGCCTGCCAAATGATTGACAAAATATCAAACTGTTGATTAGCAAAAGAAAAATGTTGTTTGTTAAGGATATAGTCTGTTGGGGGTTTTTACAGTGGTATCAGAGCGGTTTCCTGCCAGCCTGTAGGAATTGGGCTCAGTTTTTATTTTGTTCGGTGCTGAATTTGAAGATTTTCAGATCTGATTTCTAGAGTGACCAACACTTTTTTTCTTGAGCTATGGACAGACATAGGACTGGCAGTTCTAGAAGTTAGTGGAGTAATGAGGAAGTTAGTGTAAAAATGAATGCCTTGCAGGAGAGTTTGGAGAAATTGAAGCTTCATCAACAAAGGTTGGCGGAGAGCTTGTCGAATCCCACGACAGTTAAGAGGGTAGTGAAGTATATGGTTTCCGCCTTTAGAAGGCCGACATCAAGGTTGCAGGAAAGGAAGCTTGGGTTTTCCCCGACAGGTGTCCATGATGTTGATGTACCTATATTTAGTATGACACCTACTAGCCCCATCCGTAGTGTTGATGATGGACTCATTTCACAGAGATCAGTAGATGTGTTAGTACCCTTGGTGGATAGCGGCATTGAGCTTCAACAGGTTGAGGCTTTCAGAGTTGTTGTAGCCAGTGCAGAGACACTTGATGCAACTGTTACTACTGACACTTCTGGCTCTCTTGAGGAGGGGATTATTATTGGAGATTTCTATGCGAGTTATCATAGTGTTACTTAGTACAGGAGACAACTGCTTCCTTAGGTGGGACTAATGCATGTATTGAGTCACCCAACTATGATGTTGGTGATTTGGGTGTTACAGCGGAGTCAATAGATGTGGGTTCATGCTCTAGTGTTATTGATTCACAACTTGACATTGAGTCGTGTGTAGTATTAGGTATCAGCAATAGAGGCTTTATTAGGAGATGTGGATGCAGATAGTATGGACACATTTGATGATGCTATGAGTTGCATCAAGTACAATATCCCTTGCCAGGTATCAATTGATGACTTTGAGGAGGTTTTGGATGGGTTCTAGGATCAATGTTTATAGGATCTATCCTTTGAGGTGGAAGCTGAGACATGTGGGGATATTGATATTGTGAGGGTTTCCATTTCTTCAGATGAGGAGTTGATTGAGTTACATACTAGTTGTATCTCAGATGCAGAGTTGTGCAAGGTCGATAACACACATGCAATGAGTGATTTTGTGGTGGGCAGTTTTGATTCAGTTTCATATCATAGTGCAGTTAGTGAGATAGAGAGCTTGCATAGGAGGCAAGGTTTAAAAAAGCATCATGTGACTTGTTAGCTGAAGGTGAGTGACTGTGACATTTCTTTAGCTCTTGAGCATTATGATGCTATTCGTCAGATGCTAGCTACATTTGGTTGGGGTGCTCCTGTGTTAGATGATCATGGTGATAGTAGTCTTTCCCTAGCAGTGGTTCATATGCTTCGAGAGGCTGTCAGGATCATGAAGCATAGTTAATCTTAGTTGGTTGCTAACAGGGACTACCTTCTGGAGTAGGGTAGCACCTATTATGAGATGTTGTTAGGGAAAGAGGAGATAGCTGAGAGCTCACCCAGGAGCTTGAGGTGACTGTGGACTCTTTATTATACTCGGCTCTTCAAGAGTCACAGTCACAGTTGGATGAGGTTACTGTAGAGTTAGAGCAGGTATAGTCGACATCAACCCTAGACCTTGTTCAGTTACATATTGTGGTTGGTGGTGAGTTTGCTTCTACGATTGGGGATGAGGGACGTGATGATGTGGCCAACACATCTGTCGAACATATGGGTGCAGTAGGTACAGAGGAGGTGAGAGTATCAGGGGAGATGAGCTCTCATGGTGATTTGCTTCCTTCTACTGGAAGCGGATCTATTTCTTCATTTCATATAGCCGGTACCATTAGACAGATAATAGTGCCACATTTTCAGAGGGATCAATTGTGGGTCGCAGGTTCATCTTCCACATATAATTTTTACTGCATAGAGTCCTTCATGGAGTATCTATTGGAGAGTTCAGATTTGACGGAGGATTCATATAGTGTCTGAGGGTACTCTCATCTGAGGCTCTCGTGCTATTCAGAGGTTGGTGGGAAAGATTGTAGAGACTCTGTCTACTATGCTTCCTCACAGGGATTTCGAGGTTGGGTTTGCTGAGAGGGTTGCCCAGGATCCTTCTTGACCAATAGTTTGGAGTTAGAGATTGGAGCCATCTTCTGATTTCCCGTTTGATAATGATGAGCCCTTGACAGAGATCAAGAGTTTTTATTGGCATTACTGTGTGAGGAGTGCTCATAACTTTTCTTTTGATCCACAGGTAGATAACTTGGTTTCATGTCGTTGTGGGTTGGCTCCAATTTCATACCATCCATTATGGGATGGGTTAGCACCATGTTTTGCAGATGGGATTGATAGCTGCAAGTTAGACCCCTTGCAGTATCTACACACCCAGGACAATTTGGTAGAGGTTGGAGTTGGTGGTAGTATTTTAGTTACCTATGGTTGTTACCGTCTCCACAGTGCAGTTGGGTGTGAGTATTAGTTTGATGGGGACTCAAGGGTGGACAGAGTTGGTATTTTAGTTGGATTGAGTTCTGATGGGTTGTCATCACCATCAACGTCTAGAGTCAGTTTCTAGATGATTCTGTCATTCATATCAATTTTCTGGGTGCTAATGCTACAGGAGTTTCTTGTACACAGTAGGGATAGTATGTAGTTCTACCTTTGGGATCCAGGGGGATTCTGATGTTCATTTTTCTCTGGGATTGCTTGGGGACAAGCGATCTTAGGGAGGGAGGACTGTAATGTCCCCATCTTTAGCAGGTTCTTGCAGTTGGCCAGGTCAGTTCACCATCACAACCCTCGTGAGCTGACAATAGGATTTGAGGGTCTTAGTTGTGTGGTTATAGGCTTTCCAGCAACCTATGGTATGTTTTGGCTTCGTTTGATGGACTTACTATTTATAGTAAGTCAATTTGTTGGTTCTGATGAGCTCAGTTGAGACAGAGGAGTTGGAGGATGCTCTCAGTTTTTATTTCGAGCTTCCAATTTGGGCTCTAAGAATCTTGGAAGGAGTGTCTATTAATAGCAAGTCACCCCGTCAAGTTCATTCATCGTCTTTCATCATCAGGATCACTTTGGTGTTGTCACATTTTGATTCTGATACTTCTTCAGTTGTTTTTGCAAGACGGGTGAATTATTATTATTATTCATCTAAATACATTGAGGTTGCTATTTTTGTTACTATTGTTGGTTGGTCACCTCAGTATCATAGCTCGTTGGAACCGGGACAAAAAGTCTTAAATCATGGGAACAAGAAACAGTGGCCTTACATGTCAGAATTTGAAGTTATGGTGGAAAAAGGTCATTTTCGAAGCCAAAAGCAATTAATAAATTAGTTTATAATGACACTTTATTATGTTTTAATGTTGTGTGTGGGAAGCTTCTTAAGTGAAGTTCATTTGGGAAACTTTGTGCCATATGGAGATTATAAATATGAGCCCATTTGATGAGTAAAGCATCCGATTGAATTTTTTTTTTCGTTGCTTGCAAAGAGTTTCTGAGTTTGCCAATTTCTTTGCCCTTGTTGAAGTATAAGGGTTTGGAATTAAGAAGAGCCTAGTAATTCACAGCTGAGGTATTGTGAATTAATTTTGAGAATTGTCTTAATTAAATTATAGTATTTCCTGACTGTTATGTACTGTACCTGGGAATTTCATTATGGTTGGAGAATCTATGATTTGGAATGCCATTATTGTCTACTGTTTGGCGTGGTTATAAGAGGAATATATTGTGGTTGTCGTCCTTGTATTTGGCAGCAATTTCAGACTTTGTGGAAGGCTGCAATTAATTATTGGAGGGTAGTGATCAGTTTTTAGAGCACCTGCAATTATAAGCAAGGAGCATGTATTTCTGAACCTGCAAGTAAATTGGATTATTTCTTGAGAGCTGGGATCCATATTTCATTTGTTAAAAGTCAACTTCCAGGTTCATTATTGCATGCTTGAAAATTTCCAAAAGTCAAATTTTTTAATTGGATATTAGTAGCATTACCATCAATTATAGAATTACTTCTGAATTGTTTAGTGGTGTGCATTTATCAAAATTGATAAAACCTTAATCAATTAAAATTGTGATCAACTGGCTGTGAATTTAAAGAATTATTTATTGAGTGGTAATAATTTGCCTGCCAAATGTTTGACAAAATATCAAACTGTTGATTAGCAAAAGAAAATTGATGTTTGTTAAGGATATATAGCCTATTGAGGATTTTTACACAATGTCTTACGTCTTTCATGTTTCCCATTCGAAGAAATATACGACAGATTTTGAACATATAATTGATTAGAGCTTCTTGCAGATGCAAGATCTAGAAGCAATGTCCAAGACACTCAAGGTATGAAAGCTACGCTAACGTAACAACCAGGTGATTCAATGCAAGGTCCAACACCAATATGGAGAAGACAATGGTAATTGGGAGGATTGTGATGAGTTCCTCCAGAAATTTCCTTAATTGTTGTAATCTCTAAATATGTGATATGAACTTTATGGTATTTTGGTACATGGATGAAGAATAATCGTCAAGGACAATGATTCACAAGGGGGCATATGTTACATCCTTGTGAACATTTTAAATAGTTGTTATAACTATTTCATGTAAAGTGTGATGTTAGATGGTTAACTAATTTTCAATTATTTGAATTCATAAAATTGTGATTATGATGATTTAAATCTATGTATGTGGAATATTGGGAAAATTTTACATTGGATTTCATTATGGTTGATCAATGTAAACTTTAATTCTATAAATGATTTATTATTATAGTATTTACAATGATGACACCATCTAATCCTTCTTTATCAACAGATGCAGAAGAAGATCTATCCCCCAAGTGGGTGAAGAGTACCATCAGAGTAAGGGAATGTGGAGGCAAATGAAGGTCAAGAATTCCATCCAAGCTGTAACCATAACTATTTAATCAGTTGTTGGTTTCAGACCAGGAGTTTCCTTAGATATGTCTAGTTGGTTGCCTGTCCCTTTTGGTGTTAATTAATAACTTTGACCTTCTAATTATTTTAAATGCATTTGATCCTCCTTGTTGATTTTAAGGAACAACCCTGGTGATCTCTTCATTCATTTCTTTTTGTTCTATTTATTACAATTATTTATATATTAAATGCAATTATACACACACACACACACATTATGTGTATATAGATATAAATTGATGTATATGTGTATGTCGATTATGATTAAAATGCATGAATATTAACAACACAACCATATGTGGATCCATGCATATGGTCATGTTCTTATATGACAATGTGGGTGAACCTCCAATGATTGAATAATTAAGAGCAAAAGTGAAAGTTGGTGCTAAGTTCATGGCACACATACATATAGTTGTACACATGCACATAAAATAAATACTTAGGCACTTTTATATATATGTGTGTGTGTGTGTGTGTATGATTCTAATATTGTCCCTAGATTATGTGTGTCTTTATAATAGTATGATATTTTCTTGATTTTATTAACCCAAGGTTTATGTGACTCCTTTCACCTTTGTGCCAATCTTTTTTTCTCTAAGTTTCTTTTGTGTTGATAATTCTTTTTTGGGGCTTGATGTGAGGCTCGGCATAATTTTTTCTTCGAGTCTAGATACTTGAGCATTGGTTTATAAATTCATGAACCTAATCTTGTGCATGATAGTTTTTTTTGAGTTGTTTTCATGTGGTTTAGTCGTGTGAGTTTCGTCGTATGTTTACTTGGTAAAATAAAGTTATGAAGATTAATTATGATATAGGAATAATTAAATCTTATGAATATTTTAGTATTAAAAATTAGAATAATTAAGTATTATAAATTAATTTAGTATCTATATTTAATTAAGAAAAATTAAATAAGAGTCTAATTATGGAATTAAAGATTTAATTAATTTTCAAATCAAAAACCCAAATTAAACTCTAAGTAAAGTGTAAAAGGTGGTATGCCACCTCAGCCATCTAAGCGGCCATTGTAAAAAAAGGGTATGCCCTCTCAAATATGTATGGGAGGCCCTCCCTTTTCCTCCCTCTATATACATGACTTCTGTCTCGGGCCACACTAGGGGTTTTCTTTCTCGTTATGTTTCCCTGGTGCCCACACTTTGAACGGGGTGAAACAATGTAAATATTTTATAAAATTAATTAAAAAAATTGGCAAATGCCTTTTACTAATTAAAAAAAAACCCAAATTAAAAGTTGCACAATTAATATGAATTGATTTTAAAGAGTCAAGTTGCATATTATATTGTGCTAAATTTATTAATTATTATTTTTCTTATATTAGTGTGCTAAAAATATTAATTGTCAATTAAATATTAATATGTAATTAGAGTTGAACATTCAATTTAGTAAAATTAAATTATGATTTAAGTTAAAAGTTTAGTGATTTGAGTTAAGTGGTTAATGCAACTCAAAAACCCACTTTATTATAAAATTAGATCTTTATCTTTGAAAACAAAGTTGAGTTAAGTGACTTGACTAAAAGAATTAATTATTAAATTATTATTTTTGTTTTTCTGAATAATTGAGTCTCTTATTTTAGAAAATCTTTTGAGTCCTCTATATTAGAGGGTTTTTGAGTTATTATTGGGGGACGGTTTTTAGGTTTTGGAGCTTGTTTCAATTTTTTAGAGTTTAAAGAATTTATTTGAAGTTTGGAGTTTTTTTGATAGTTTTGAGATTGTTCTTCGTGGTTGCAAGTCATTTTGGTGGATTAAGGTAGGGTCTTGAAATCCCTTTTCAATTTTCTTTTGGAAAGATGTTGTCCATTGTGCTTGTTGAAGGTTTTTAGTTTCTATTGTTTTAGGGTCTGGATTGTAAATAGTTTTGGTGGTTTTTTTAGTTCTTATTTATGTGAATAATTGTTGAACCCTAGACTTTGACTTGGGAGTATATTCCTTTGTAAAAGATTTAATTTAGAAAAAAATAATAATAAGTTAAAACAAAAAAATACATTTATGTGTTATTATGCATATGAGCACAATCTTTTTATAGAATTAAAAGAAAAAATATGAAAGATTATATATATTTAGAGAAAAGGATATTAAATCCTAAATTAGAAAATCAAAAGAAAGACAGATGTATATGTCCTGGATTTTCAAAATCTATTTTTAAGTTTCAGATTTATTCAAAAAACCAAAAAAAAACTTATTCATTTATTTTCGGATTTAAAAATAAATAAATTGTTCAGTAAACTTAGTAACTTGTTTAACTTAATTTCTCTTGGGTTCCCTTGCGGGGCATTACAATCTCACTCATTATTTGTTATTTGCAATTTTGGTTTGGAATTGTGACTCTCGCTCGAATTTTTTTCAGAAGTGAAAAAGCATCCCTAATTTTTTGATATCACCAATATTATGAAGTCTCAATTGGAGACAAAATTGTAATTCTAGAGTAAGGTCGATTTGAAGAACTTGGTCTTGATCTGCAAATATTGATATTATATTTTGAAGATCATTGTAGTTCCATTGGGCTAAATGATTCATCAATGTGTTCTGTCTTGTTAATATTGTCGTGGATGTATGTTAACATAGTTAAAGATTAGCAATTGATCAAAAGATTATTACTATTGGAGTTTGATACTTGTCTGCAATCAATTTATTTATTCATTGTGCCTAGAGTAACTTACACTTGCATTAATGTATCAAAAGATCTTGGAGTGAGAGTTGAAGATTGAAGGTATTGGAATATTCTTAGCTCATGCTAATTTTATCATTGGGAGCTGCTTCCCTATCTACCCTTAGCATTTTGGAGTATGAGATATATGTTGGGTGAGTGTTGAAGACTGATGTAAAGCCAAGTGTCAAATATATAATATTGGACCATCTATAAGGCATGGAATGGAATGAGTAATAGCAACATAAGTAACATATTATCAATTGACTACTTAAACACAGGATCTGGAGGATTATTGAATGCCACAAAAATACACTTATCATAATCAACAAGAGGTTAGTATCATCAAAGTCAACTCCCCGTTGTGCACAATTTCATTAATATGTCTGGCTGGGTCAAAGTTTGAAAACTTCACTATATCATAGATGGTATCAGTGGAAACCTTCAATACTGGCAGGATCGATAATCCTCTTTATCGTGTCGCCAAAAGATCTTCAATACCATTCAAAGGAGTCTATCATCATTAATACAGGAGCATTAAATTAAGTCATTCATCTGGATACTCTGACAATAAAGATATTTATGATCTTGTGTGCAAGGCATGTCTCATTTGTGGAGACATACAAATCAATGGGCACCTTTACCTTGTTTTGTATCACAAGTTCCAATTAGTGAACATAACCTCTAAGGTTTATATATTGATGGGATATCAGACTGAATCGTGGATAATAATAACAACAGGAACAACTAATAATCACATCGGTTACCAGCTTCTACAATCACTAATAATTGGTGTCAGGAATACTATGTGAATTCATTGAAGGGCTTGAATGTGTCAACCAACCCCCACATAGATATTACTATTATTACAAGGAGGCAATGATTTTAAATTTCCATAACTGATGCATTGAAGCTTCAATTGTGGACTTAACACCAGATTGGAGGCAAATTGTCCTTTCATCCCAAAGCATATTGAGCAATTTATTCCACGAATCTCAACTCGGAAGCATCATTAGCAGAATAAGGGGCACCCTATCTCGGAATTCTGGGTAGTCTACTCCATTTCATTTTGGAGTAGCAGTTGGATCTGTATGTGACTTGTTTAAAGCTGGGAATTTTCTTGTCTAGCATTTGTCCATTTTGCTCGTGTATCCACTCGGGAAATTTCAATTTCGTAAGATTATGGTTCTCTGATATATTATTCCGTCAATTTGTTTTAGCTTTCATGGTTTGTCTTAAATTTTCTATGGAGTAGGAACTCTTTTCATCCATATGTTTTCTTTTCATGAATTTATTGAGGAAAAAGAGGAAAGAAATAGTATTATACTATTAAATTTGTGAGGATAAAGTGCTCGTCTATCAAATATTCATTTTTAACTGTTATAACATGCATTTTTTTAATTGTTACAAATATATGTGTTTGCATCTTTGGGTTAAATTTGTGATCCCTTGAATTTGCAAAAGGTGTCATTATTTTAAATTTTCTTTGTTGTTAATTTCTACAGAGTCGGAGGTCAGGCCAACAGATGAAAATTATGCTCGTGGTTATACAACCATGTTTTCTGATGAGTTTCCATTTCTGATGATTTCTCAAGTAAGGATAATGCTAAGGGACTCTTTGTTTCAAGAAAAATCTCATGGTACGTCATGTATCACTAAGGAGTAAGAAATCAGACTAAATCACGTCAAACTGTATAAATGCAGAGCTCATTAGATACTTTGAACAACCACTTGAGTGAACCTGTTCCAATCAACCGCTTTAGGCCCAAGTATGATCTTTGTACCAGAATTCATTGACTGCGCTATTCATGTCCATTCATTCTTTCTTATAACTTTATTTCATTTTGTTGAAAGTCTCATCATTGTTTACTTTTGCAGTTGTCAATTAATTTAAGGGAAGGATTTTGTGATGGATTGTATGCATATGAATTTGTTTATTTGTATCCCCTTTACAATCATCTGAAGTCAGCACCTTGAGCATAAGGAGGGGCAGAATATATCAAGAATAGAAGCTTACTTGTGCTTGGCATCATATTCTTTGAATTTTGCAGCATATTCATAGAGGGTTGTGAACCATTTGCTGAAGATCTGTGGCAGACCTTGAGAATAAATGGGCTGACATTTCATGGTGTTAAACTTTGTGCACGCTGCAAGGTCTGGAAACTTGTCCCTTTTATTTGATTTACAAAGTATCTGCAATATCCAAAAAGTGTTATTATAATTCATTCACTTGACAACAATTGTACATAATTTCACTAGGCAAGTAAAATGAGCAATTTTGAGTCATTTTATGACTATGAAATATTCCATTCCAAAAATCTCAATCATCTAGAAATGGGGATTTTTCAAACTATTGTTGAATTTTTATTCAAAATATCTGATTTTTGGAGGCCGAGACCAATGAATTTGATCCTAATTAATATATTAGTTGCACTCTAGAGTCATCCAAACAGGAGGAATATTTTCATAACAGAAATAGCAACTGTATAGTTTCTATAGAATGCATGCCACACTCAAGATAGAATAACTAATAGATATATTTGTGAGCAACTTGAAAACGAGGATCATAATGAAAGATAAATATTTAATATCTAAAGTCGTTTTGATCAATATACTATAATTCTCAAGTATTATGCACATAAAAAAGGGTTTGTTATTCTTTTCAGAGATCCTCCCCATGAGACTGGTTGTCCATATAATAGCCAAAATAAGTGTCTTACCCATAAAATAGATGTACACCAAATATACTGTTCTATTATTTTGGGATAATAATCCTGATTGTATGTGAAATATATTGATATGCATGTCACCTATATCCATTAACCACAATCCTATTTAATATTTGTTGACCTCAGACCTGAGCTCTACCAGAAGACTAGCAACACATGTTTCAACTAGTATTTGATTTAATCTCCACTTGTGTGTGATTATGATCAATAATAGCTCAGTAGCTTAAGATAAATTTACATGAAATTAAATGTACACTAAAGAATGTTAGGGAAGTATAACAAAACTTATGGTTCTAAACCCTAGCTGTTAGATTTTCTGTTTCTCGGTTCCCTTCTCTTTAGCAATGTATACAGAAAGTGGGAGGATGTTGTAATATTAGGTTAGATGTTCTCTACACTTTGCAAGTCTTGTAAATATTTTAATATTATAAGTGCTGTAAATCTTGGCCGTCTTTCATGGATATAAGGTTTTTCATATTATGTCAAACCTCAAGTCAAATCTTTATTTTCCATTGAAACAAATGATTATATGTCAAGAAATTTAAGTGTAAGGCATTATCATGTTGTTTTGTTTGTCACTTCGCATATTTTTAGATCAACATATAAACTTTCAAACAAACCCACTAAGGAAAAGAATGGAGGTTAATCATTGGAAATGTCATGGAAAGGATCACTAAGGCATGGAGTGCTTCCAAGTGACGATGTTACTTGATAGCTGAATGCATGCCAATAAAAGAAGGTAGAAGGTTTTGAGTTCAAACTCAATTTGTTGGGTGGAAAGAGTGTGCCAACAAGCAAAGAAAACATGGTTCTCAATCTATGAACAAAATGTTTGTAGTGGCACAATGGTCCACGCTTATGAATTGACAAACAAAACTTTCAAGTAAAAGTACAGGACCATTAGATGGTGCGCACTATCCAATGGTAGCTGCAAACAGCTTTTAAGTCAAAGATGCAAAGGCTCATAAGGGCACACACTCTTGAATTGGGATGTAGATTTCAAGATACAAAATATGCAAGCCCAAGGATACTCACAAGTGCACATTCATACATAGACAAACAAATCTTTCACAACAAAATTGTGTCCACATGCTTGTGATAGGGAGGAACACACTTTTAAAATCAGAAAAATGTTCAGTTTGAAGGAAAGCATGCACCTGTTTAAAGGTAGCAGAAGTCAGTAAATTTGAAGTGAATTTACAATGTGGAATGCAGATCTATGTAAAGAAAAGGAGATCAAGTGGTATGAATTACATTTTCATTTTGATGTGTGCGTCTAGTTAAGGTGAAATGTGTATGGGGTTTCAGAAGATTGAAATCTGTTATAACACATGCTTGAAAGTTGTAAGTAAAGGATTATCTATTTTAAAGATCAAGTTTGATTTCACACAGGAACATGCCTGTGCAAGGGGAAGCAAGGTTAATAAAATTGAATAGAATTTTGTTCTATTGTTGCCCTCTTGTAGGTCTTCACTGCTAGATGTGCAAAACTCTCGGGCAAACTAGACATTTCAAATCAGAGATTGAAAACATACAGCATGCACTTCAAATATTTTTCATTTTCTAAATTTCAGCGATTTAGATGTGCTCTTTTACATAGGCTGATAGGGTTTCCAAACAAATGTATGCATCTCTATAATTGATGTGCATTTAAATAGTGACATTTCTGAATCATAGGAGTAAGATATGGTAATCTATGTTAATATATGAATAAGATATGGTAATTTATGTTAATATGCATGCCTATTAGTGAAAGAAAACTTGGTACAAGAGAAGCATGAAAAAGCATTTATAGATGTGTGCTAAACATAGAGGCTGGACTGTTCTATGCTAAAATGTATGAGATTATAATTAGAAGCGGGAGCAACAGTTATTAATAGCAGTGGTTGGTGTTATATATATTTTTTACATTAGCAGAATACTAGCGACTCTCTCAACAGACTAATGTTGGTAGGAAGCATCTAAAACATTAACTTCATCCTTCTAGCAGGGCTTTGCCATAAACAAGAGTTGTTTTTGGTGATCAACAGCAATGAGACTTTGAGGAGCAGTAGCAGAATTTTATTCTTTGAAAAATGCAATGTCCCCATGTTTTGCTCACCTCGAGTCATAGTGTGGATTAGCCTATCAAATCAGTTAGACAGAAGGTCTTAGTTGATCAAGTCAGAGGCTTTTTCCCACTCTAATGGTGACAGGTGTTTAGGATTGCTCTTTGTTGAGTCAAATTGGCACACTTACTATTTCAGGAAAAGTCAGGGTTACTATTTTGAGCAGGGCACCGTACTATTTTGAGTATGAAGTTATGGGGACATTGGCAAAGTTTTCAGTTTGAGACTTACTATTTATAGTATGTTGAGTTATGGTCAGAGCTATTTTTGGCAGGCGCACCTTGGCATCAGTTTTTGGTAGTGAACACCTGGATTTTGAATGAATCATTGGAAGGAGTTAATGAGCTGTGTATTTGGTTTATAATCATTAATTATGTTTCACTTAATTAATGATTGAATTAAAATCTTATAGTATAAAGGTTGTTGAGAGCATTTAATGATTAAGTTGTAAGTCAAATTTAGGTGCCAAGGGGTTGGAGGGAAATATAATAAATTACTATATGTCATATTTTGCAACAAAAGAAAATATAATTCAAATGACTAAGCTATGTTTCAAGTCATGCGAGGAAGATACTGGTCAATTTGCCTTGAGATTCGAGAATTATAAATGCTTACAAATGCAAGTTTGAACCATCTATTTTGCATTTGATATTTGGTGAATTTGTGAGTTGTATTGAGCCAAGTGTTTCAGCATTTGAAGGATGGAAGAATGGTGAATTCTTCAGAGCCTGATGCACTTTGAATTGGTTGAGACTGATGGAGCCCAAATTTTTGAGGCTCCACTTATGCTATCATGATCCCTTATTACAAGGAAAAAAGTTTTATATTCAATACGAGAGCTTCAGAAAGAAAAAGAAACATGGAAGACTTCCAGTTTCAGACATCAATGCTAGCAAGAATATATAAAAATTCACAACAGATATATGAACAATGACCATCTACAAGTTCGTCCAGGTTCAATTAAAAAGTTCACAAGTGCAGTTTTAATTGTTCATGAACCTGGTGTATGCACCCTAAAAGCATACACCTGGTTCACTGTTTAAACTGGAATAAGCACCTGCAACATAACAGAGGGTTCTTGCAGTGTGAATATAAATGGAGTAATTTGTAGGCAGCGTGAAGTTGAAAATGAAGCTATCCAAAACAAATGCTAGACAATTACGCAAACTGTACTTGAGTATACATATCTTGTGGTATATTTTGATGATCCAAATTTGATTAGATATATACAATTTTGATTGGGCTATAAAACTCAGGCTTCTAGCAGAGGGGAAAAAGCTGCGTATAGGAGACATCTAAAGATTATTACTTTCACATATTTGGGTTCCTCTCAAAGGATTATGCACTACCGAACAAACAGTTGCTTGTTTTGAGTCCATCTATTAAAAGATTACTCACAGTGTTACAAGGGATGCTTGACAGAGAAAATTGTCATGTCCCCTTTCTAGAGCTGACATTAGAGACGATAGAGTTGGCCTATCATTAGAGTCTCGTAGGCTGGCAGTGGTGTTTAGGGACTCAGTCAGGGCACACAGTGTTTGGATTTGGAGTTTCAAACAGTAGGAGAGCAGTTGAGAGTAGTTCCTTAATTGTAGGAGGAGTTTCCTACATTTTAGGAGGTGGAGATGGGTTACATTCTTGATTCTCTACGAGATCATTCTATGGTTTCAGTTTCGGGAGATTCGGAGACATTTCTATTTTTTAGGAGTATCCCTAATTTTGAGGGATGAGACTGTCAGTTATTTTAGCTTATCCGGCATCAGTCACAGGAGGTGACGAGTTTAGTTTCACCTTGTAGAGGTGTTTTGGCTATCAGTTCGCTATTCGGGAAATATTTTAATATATTTAAATATTCTCCTAAGTTAAAATTTAATAATTTAAATAAGGCTAAGTTGTAGCCATTTTGGAGTAATAAGGGGTTTTTGGCCTCATCTGGGTGAATATCCCTTGGTGTAATAGCTCGTTGGAAAGGTCTTGAACTTTTCTAAATATTTCTGTTTTGACTCAGAGCATTTCAGTGAACGAATTTCTTTCTATTGGGAAAAATGTCATTTTTTGGATACTTGACCACTTTAAAAATGAGAAATATATTATTTTATAACCCAACGCCACATGGGGACACTTTTGGAGTTTGAGCTAAGTTTGGTGGGTTATAAGGAGGTAAAGACAAAGTTTGAAGGCATTATTGACATATTACATTTTGGATTTGTGTTTTGGGCTCTAATTGAGTTTTCAGCATTTGGGACACCAAACCCACTTGCTTTGCTTGTTTGGGACGTAGCCCCCAAAACAGTGGTCTGGATTCTTATAGTCAGAAGCATCTTGGAGATTGTGCATTGTTACTTCTGGGGAATGCAATACGAAGTCAGGGTTTTAGTTGGGGTTTGGGTATTTTACCCATGTGTGGGCACTTTGCAGTTGTATGGCCGTGCCTGGCAACCATCTACTTTTCCATGTACAACATTTGAGAGCTGGATTTTGGCCGTAGCTTCCTTCTAGGCTCATATTTCACCTTCATGCCTTCAGGTTGGCTTTATTCTTGGTTGTAATCATCTGGATATTATTGTAAATCTTCATCTGGTTACATATTAGGCATATATTAAAAAATAAATCTGCTTGAGGCAACTTTGCTTTAAATGTATTTGGAATACATTCTCAAAACTGGTTCATGTTATTGTACTTTTGTTATTACTTATTGAAAAATCATCAAAAATATAAAACAATCAAACCCTTCTGCAACTTCTGTCTAGCTCTGCAAGAAAAGTTTAATAAACAGGGAAAACAAATTTAAAAATATAAAATTATAGCAGATCAGTGGAAGAGATCCATCAGGGATCTTTCAGTGGTATTAGAGCCTAGAACCTACCAGCCTGTTGGAAAAGAAATCAGTTTAGTTACAGGCCAATACCATGGCTAGAAATAAAAATGGGTACTCTAAGGTTTCATCTTCATTAACAAGCACAAGTAAGATTCCTCTTGCCAAGACATTCAATGTTGCAGTTATGAGCAACTACCATCAGTATTGTTCTCTTCCTAAGGAGATACGCAACCTCCTTTCCTTTACATAATTTATGGGTGTACTTGAAGCAAATGATAACTGTGTATCTACAAGCTCCTTTCAGCAGCAAAAAGAGAAAGAAATATTAAACGATAATAAAGAAGCCATTGGTCACAAATTGGAAGAGATTACAATCAGGGGACAAACCATTAGAGATGTTGGAAATGTAACACCACGGTATGAGGCCTATTCTGAAATTTGCAATAGTAGTTCAAATCATGAGGTAATATTTATTTCAAATGGAGGTAATGATGTTGATGATGGTATTCAACTTAAGAATGGGATGACAAGTTTAGTATGCAGGCAGTTTGATTTTGAATCTCATAGAAGCCAAGTTGAAGACTTCTTTGAGCCACTTCTATTTAAGCATGTGAAGAATCAAGATGGGGTGTTGTTTGATGATTGGAATGGAAGCATGGAGGAGGCTCCAAGAACTCTGATTTGGGGGCAGTGATAGCTTACACCCTCCTTGTAATATGGTAACTCTTTCACTTGGGAATAGTCATGAAGACCTGTATGCAAGTGGTAACTCTTTCACTTGGGAATAGTCATGAAGACCTGTATGCAAGTGGTGACCATGAGGCTTTCAATGATAATACACTTAAAGGGGTCAAAAATATAACTAGAACACCTCATAATAATTCTGAAGTTCATAACAGCAGTGACACAACTTCGTTAGCTCAAGATGTGTCATCCTTTGGTCAAGAAGAACAATGATTTGTGTTCTATATTTGAGGGTACACATGGTGCAAGCATGGGACGTGATGATGGGAATGGAACAAGTCATCATAAGCCTGATTGTGTACTTTGGGGTAGATGATATAAAACATTGTCAAAGGTTGAATAAATATTGGTTAGATAGAGCTATGCAAGCAAAGATACTTGCTGCCCAAGCAAGACAACGTCTCCAAAGAGTCAAAGAATGCCATAATCATATAGATGATGCAAGGAAACAAAGAGAATCATCCATTAGATCTTTATTTCTTCCAACGGAAGAAGAGGCCAGCGTTGATTTGGATGGAACAAGTAATACAAAGGGTCAAGATTATTTTGGTGAGTTTGCACAAGAGAGTAATCCGGACAGGTATTTCAGAGGCATTGGGTGATGAAACTTCATGTCATGATGAGTCTGATTTCTTAGACCATACCCTAGGAATCAAAGTAGTGTGTACTCATAGTGACATTGAATCCCAAGATCGTGATTTGGTTGTATGTGCAGACACGAGTAGTTGATGAGAGTGAGCATAGTGTGGTGACAATAGTTTCATCATTGACAGAGGAGGTGGTCTTAGAGGTACAAAGTTGTAGTACTATAAATGAGGATACATGCATTAGTGAATGCATATTGGATACTCCTTACAGCGATGTACATGACTCCGACACAGTATTCTACCATAGCGCAGATTCAGAGGTAGTACACATGCCTGAGAACTATCATTTTCAGACTCCTCATCACTTGATTAGACAACTCAAGGTTAATGAAAGGAGGGTAGACATAGTGGTTGAGCACTTTGATGTCACTCGACAGA
Organism: Cupressus sempervirens; assembly: GCA_028749045.1. Taxonomy (NCBI): domain Eukaryota; kingdom Viridiplantae; phylum Streptophyta; class Pinopsida; order Cupressales; family Cupressaceae; genus Cupressus; species Cupressus sempervirens. The sequence goes on along the minus strand of CM053790.1, from coordinate 278,109,167 downwards.
TGTTATCTACACTCAGTTGGAGTGCTCTTATGACTGATGAGCAGGATAGTGGAGGATTTTCCATGGCAGATTTCCATGCTCTTCATAAGGCTATGGGGATATTGAAGCAGGACTTATACTATCCGTGTTGCAATAGTGCGCTCCCATCTTCAGAGGATAGAGTTATTGACTGTAGGCACCTGACTCAACAGTTTGGGAGGATTGGTTGGTGGGACTAGCAAACGATCCAACATTATTTGAAGCAGTTTCCGACATGGGCTATCACATCTATATCACAAAGACTTCATCTAGGATCATGGTTACAGGATGATGTGGGTATTAGCAGACATGATGCTTTGGACGATTATTACTTTTGTGGTGGTATCATAGTGGTTGCGGAGAGATATGGCATGATAGAGGTTTCCAGTTATCCCTGTTTATACCTGATGGATGGGTGCTAGTTTAGATGGTGTTGGAATCCGGGTGCTATTTTGTTTGACGCCTTGTCTCACAGGGATTCAAGTATGTTACCACCTTGGTTGTGGGAACACTCTCATCCAGTGTGGGATCCTGGTATTATCCTATGCAGTGAATTTGATTTGGCGATCCTTGATGTGTTGCTTCATATCACACACCTAGGAGTGTATATCAAAGTGGTGCGGCAGGAGTTTGTTCATTGCTTGTGGACAAGCAATCTCCGAGAAGGGAGGATTGTCATGTCCCCTTTCTAGAGTGGACATCAGAGACGATAGAGTTGGCCTATCATTAGAGTCTCGTAGGCTGGTAGTGGTGTTTAGGGACTCAGTCAGGGTACACAGTGTTGGATCTGGAGTTTCAGAAAGTAGGAGAGCAGTTCCTTAATTGTAGGAGGAGTTTCCTACATTTTAGGAGGTGGAGATGGGTTACATTCTTGAGTCTCTACGAGATCATTCTATGGTTTCAGTTTCAGGAGATTCGGAGACATTCCTATTTTTTAGGAGTATCCCTAATTTTGAGGGATGAGACTGTCAGTTATTTTAGATTATCCGGCATCAGTTATAGGAGGTGATGAGTTCAGTTTCACCTTGTAGAGGTGTTTTGGCTATCAGTTCACTATTTGGAAAATATTTTAATATATTTAAATATTCTCCTAAGTTAGCATTTGAATAATTTAAATAAGGCTAAATTATAGCCATTTTGGAGTAATAAGGAGTTTTTTGGCCTCATCTGGGTGAATATCCCTTGGTGTAATAGCTCGTTGGAAAGGTCTTGAACTTTTCTAAATATTTCTCTTTTGACTCAGAGCATTTTGGTAACGGATTTCTTTCTATTGGGGAAAAGGTCATTTTTTGGATACTTGACCACTTTAAAAATGAGAAATATATTATTTTATAACCCAACGCTACATGGGGACACTTTTAGGATTCGAGCTAAGTTTGGTGGGTTATAAGGAGGTAAAGGCAAAGTTCGAAGGCATTATTGACAAATGACATTTTAGATTTGTGTTTTGGGCTCTGATTGAGCTTTCAGCATTTGGGACGCCAAACTCACTTGCTTTCCCTATTTGGGATGTAGCCCCAAAATAGTGGTGTGGATTCTTGTAGTCAAAAGAATCTTGGAGATTGTCCATTTTTTCTTTTGGGGAACACAGTACTGAGTTAGGGTTTTAGTTGGGGTTCGGGTATTTTACCCATGTATGGGCACTTTGCAGCTATATGGCCGCGCCTGGCAACCATCTACTTTTCCACATACAGCATTTAAGAGCTAGATTCTGGCCGTAGCTTTCTTTTGGGCTCATATTTCACCTTTACGCCTTCAGGTTGACTTTATTCTTGGTTGTAATCATCTGGATATTATTGTAAATCTTCATCTGGTTACATATTAGGCGTATATTAAAAAAAAACTGCTTGAAGCGACTTTGCTTTAAATTTGGAATACATTCTCAGAACTGGTTCATGTTATTGTACTTTTGCTATTACTTATTGAAAAATCATCAAAAATATAAAACAATCAAACCCTTCTACAACTTCTGTTTAGCTCTGCAAGAAAATTTTAATAAACAGGGAAAACAAATTTAAAAATATAAAATTACAGCAGATTAGCGAAAGAGATCCATCAGGGATCTTTCAAAAACAGCAATGATTGTTATCAGACATCATTCAAGAAGATATGAGCCTCCACATGAACGATAGAGCATTCAACACTGAACAACATGGTCAATAGATGACAAATTGGTTTGATTCTACATGCAATAGCTCATATTCTTCATTGAACTGAAAAATTGAAAGCCAGTTTTGTGAATAACAACAACTACGAGCATGAATCGATTCATTCCACAGGCAAGCGAAAGTTTAAATGATAGGAGCAATCTAATATTCCATGTCATCCTGGAGAAGTATTTAACGCATACAGATAGCCACCAGTAATATTGGTTGCTCACAGATGGAATATGAATTTGCATCTATTTATCGAAATGAATGAACCGGATATCATGCTCACATGTGCATGCAGACAGAAATGTTGGTGCCATCGAGTATTTCGCAATACAACGATAAATGGATTATCAACAATATGGTAGTTCCAATGTTAAAAGAGTGCGATATCTTAAGTGATAAATAAGAGACTTGATTAGAGCGATGACAAGCAATATAGAAGGCTAGGACAAATGATGAGAAAGCACTCCAATCCTGGAATATTAACAAGAAATTCCAGAACACAAAGGAAGACTCTTCAACCCATCCGTTTGTGACTAATGATACTGTTCTTGTCTTGAAGCTGCTTTGAACAATATCTGGGATGGGATTAATTATTCCATTCAAAAAGCATTGCCACCAGTATAGCTTGAAGTTTGCTATTGCTCGGTGAATATTAAGTCTTCAAATAGATTATTGGTAATTGTCGTAAAACTTTGAGAATGTATTCAGTCACCAAGATTATTAAGGAAGGCCTCAACACTTTCGTGTGTAAAGCTATACATTTTTCAACCAATTTTTGTGATTATAAAAAACAATACTAGTAGCCTAGTGTCATTCCTATCTTGAGGTCGTCTTTGAGAGGGTATTCAAACAAGTGCGAGATCAAGGAGATCTGCCTTTAAATGTGAAGTGGCATATCATTGATGAAATTCGCGGGTACTAGGAAGAAGCAACACCACTACCAAGTGTATGAATATCAATGGAGATGATGTATTAAGCAATACCAAAAAATACGGTTCTGAGTTTCTACATTTGAATAAAATGTTCGAGTCCTTTCTGTTTTCCAACGCTTGATCAAGATATTCTGCATTTCTCCAACTGAATGAAATTTGGGCATCCCGCAACTTTGATAAAGATGTGAAAGTGAAAGAAGCATGAAGGAAAACTAGAATTTCCACGTTGGGACATAGCTATGTAGGAAAAGAATAGAGGAAGAACAACGAAATTCATATGGTCGACACTCGCAATGGGGGAAGAAGATTCAAATGCAACAAAGAGATAAGGGTCTGTTTGGCTGCAGGAATAAGAATATGGGAATATGAATATGTATTCTGGAATTGTTATTCTAGAATAGAAAATAAGAATACGTATTCCTATTCTTGTTTGGTTCCATCAAAACTTGATGGGGAATTTATGGACCCAAAAATTTATGTTTTCTAAAATAAATTAAATTGGAATTCGAATACGTATTCCAATTCCACCTATTTAGGTGGAATTGCAAATGCTCATTTTTGGGCCAAAATTGGAATATGTATTCCTATTCACAATGCCAATTTGGTGCACCCAAATGGAGAATTTGAAATTTTAAGAATTTACATATGCTTATTGCATTCGTATTCTTGCTGCCAAAGGGACCCTAAAAGACCATTGACGGTAACCCCTTATGTGCGAAGAATAGGAATATATAAGCCATCTGAAGTATTTTGGAATAACAATATAGTGCATAATATCCAAGATTATAATTTTTAATTGAAACCTCTTAGAGACATACTTCATAAATTTTATTAATCAATTTGAGGTTGGTTTGTTTATAAAAAATAAAAATAAAATAATATAATGAAGTGGTGTGATAAGAAACATGTCTTTTATTTTTGAATGGACACACCCATATATGGGTGAGATATAAAAGATTAATCATTTGTGTCAAAAGAATAAGACACATTTGGAAGAGAAGGACAAATGTAATATGTTTATTTTGTATGGAGGGATAAGAAGCTTAAAAATGGCTTTGTAATATAAATTCACATTATATTTTAATGATAAATAAATAGCCTTTTGTTTATATTTAAGGCACGGAGAATTAAATTGTAGTTGATTTGTCCTTTATAATTATCTTTAAATTTCGTAAACAGTTTAAATATCAGAGAAGTGGACACGATCATTTAGCATCTTAAATGTGATCGTCATAGATATAGTAAATATCAAATTGTTTCCATATTTGTGTCTAGTTTGTCTCCCTACCAAACGAGTTAAAGTTCAATCTTGACTAATGTAAGATAGCATATATATTTGATCTGTCACATCTTGATTATTAAATTGTTGACAGTATATGTGCGTAGAATTTTGTAAAGTTGTACGTGAAAATCTTCATTGTGGTTGACTTTGTTGCCAAATAAGAAAAGGCACTTGTCTTTTAAACCATTGAAATATTATTGGATTTATATTTGAAGTTAGAAAATCTATATCTTCCTTCTTACAAGCATCAAATCCATTATTTACAAATATTTTACAAAACATTCATTCAATTCCATTTTGATCGAGTTTGAGGACTTTGTCAACCAGAGAACTCACAAAGCTTAAATTCACTATAGAAAAGCCTTGAACCAAGCAGTTAGCGTTTGAGCTGAAAGTCTACTTACTTGGGTGTAGCGAAGCCTGAAGTGTAGGGGAATCAAGAAATATTCCCATTCTTTGGCCAGAATTAATTGTGGCATCCTATTGGAGAATTGATAGGCTCTTGGATTTCCAATCTGTGGTTTTGGGAACCAACATAGACTATATCGGTGAATTGTGCTAGAGGGTGGTTTTTATCAAAGTTGTCATTGTGCTTAGATGGTGATAAAATTGAGAGGAAGTTTTTGTGTTTTATGTCAATGAATGTTACCAAAGAATGGAAGGTCAAGGTGGTTAAGGGTTTTCCCCTTCTTTCTCCATCTTTCCCTCCACTCTTTTCCTATAAAAAGGAGGGAGCTCATTGTAGATAATCATCTTTTGGCAATGTGAGAAAAAAATTTTAGATTGTTTTCGCAAGACTTTGAGCTTAGATGTAAATTCAATTATTGTCAATAAAAGAGGTAGGTTGTTTTGAGACTTTGTGCCAATTCAAGCTATTATGTGATGACATTTCTTGGATATTTATTGTGAGTTTTGGAGCTTTTCTCAAGCAAGATTTGAATTTAATTGTGCAAACTTTGAGCTTCCTGTTGCATTTAGAGCCAATTTGAACTTTTGAAGAATTTGTGCTACAGGAGGAAAAATTGTTCTAGTTGATAGTGGCTGCAGTTACTTAGAGATGAAGACTGTGGGCTTCAGTTGTAAGTGTTTTTATTATTTTTGAGAGTATTTATTAAGAGATTTTGTTCTTTACTGGTTATTCCACTTGAATCTTGATTCGGGATAGTCACAGGAGACTTTTGGTTCTTGTACTTATTCACAAATATAAAAAGTAAACTACTACCCTTGGCATTGGTCTTATGTCAATTCTAGGGTCACCAGTACTATTGTAGAAATAAAGCACTTTTTGTTAAGTTGGAAAGACGTATGCAAATCATTAATGAAAAAAGAGAGATTGATCACCCTTTTTGTAATTTTAGCTAAGTTCCTATTGAAGCCACCTATGGAAAGAAGGGAGCCTCCCCTATTGCTAAGAGGGGAGAGAAATATCATGAGACATTGCCTAAAGCCACAATTTTGTAAGTTGTGATCACAATGACTTACAAGTTTTTAGCCAACACACTACTCGAGCTTGGATGAGTAAGGTTGACACATTTTTAACACTTAGGCCTATGGTTGAGGTGGATCCTATAAAATTTGCATCTTTGCATTTGGGTGGGGTAGATCACGAGTGATGGCATCATGGTATGGTCATTTTGCATCATAATTTGATTACATCATATCAAAAGTTTGTTGAGAGGTTGATAGAGCATTTTTATCACATGGATCTAGAAACATATTTTCAGGACCCTGCTTAGCTTGGGTAGGTGGAAAATTTTGAGCCTATTGTTGAGCTTATGAGAATCTTTGCCATGGTTTGTCATGGTTCTTGATGTGATAGAGAAATGATTGCTCATGCTATTTACAAAGGAACTAAAGGAGCCACTAATAGGTTGGCTCAAGGCTTTTGACCTGCCCTTTTTTGCAGGGAGCCATCAAAAGGGCTAGGGGAATAGAGGCAAGCACAACCTAAACACACCACTTTACCTTTAGATGAGGACACCTGCCAATTATTGATGAAAGAAAGAAATTAGTTTTAAAACATGATGAGGAACACGTGACAATTTGAAGAGACAACTTTTTTGCTGGTGTGAAGAACCTTATGATGTGTGGGTATATTCTGATGATGATGAGGCTGAAAGTTCACATCAGCTGGCTGATTTAGATGAGGGTCAAAAGGTCTCTTTCGAGTTTGGTCCTGATGCCAAACTGTCACTGTAAAACCCTATGTATGCCCCAATAGTACTATGTATGCCAGTGAACAGTGTTTTGTTGTTCTCTTTGATTTTCAAATATATTCTTTTTGAATATTTTCAGAGTATATAATGAACACAAAGGAAGGAGCTATAACTTTGCAACAATTCCAGAATTTTCTTTTAATAATAATGGAGAGACAAAGTTTTATATAATCAAATTCCAAAACAAATCATATAACTCAAAACCTGGCTCCTATACGTGACACTAGCTTGTAGTTACAGTCACCAATATATTTGACCACATACCAAATGAATTTCAAATTCCCAATGAAGTTTTCGTAATTGATAATTAGCTGACAGTGTTTGTATGGGGTTTGGCGGCTCCCTAGGAAACATCTGCAGGTCATATGTGTTTGACGACCCACTTAGGAAGACAACCGCAGGCCATATGTATTTGACGGCTCACTTAAGAAACAACCGTAGGTCCAACACTATGATCGATTTCCTTGTTGATTGCATTTGTTTGGCCCAACAACTCTCATGCAATGTTAGAGTTTCCTCCTCTCACACCTAGCCTCCAAAATGCAGGTCTGTGTACCAGTTTGGGAAGAACTTTGCTAATGAAATGGAGCTGACAGCCAATCAGATCTGTAATATTGCCCTTGGGTAAAATTGATGAGTCCAGTTGTGTAGATAATCAACTGGAAGAATCCTCTCCTTAGTCATAGCAAACAATAGTAGGAGAATTTCTAGCTTATATCAAATCCACTATACTTCAGTAGTGGAATGAAAACACTTCTCAGATACAGTGATGAACAGTAGAGAAGCTAGGCAATCTTAGCTATACCTCAGTAGCTAAATTGCAAATGCAATTCTAAGAATTTCCAACTCTTATACATCAGCAAGGACATACAATTCAAAACCCAAGAAAAAAGTCACAAAGGTACAAAATCAAATATATAATTAGGCGTGCCTTTCCCAATGAAATAAGTTCTCATTTATAAGCTTTCGTTGGCAAAAGTTTCCATAAAACTCCACTTCAGAAAACGTGGAAGTTTTCGAAAAGAACTCAACACTAGAAACTTTCCAACTTGCTTTTTAGAAATATCAAAAGTCATTATTATAATAATATAAACATTATTATAATAGTGCAACTGAATGAATAATAAACAAATAAGAGCTCATGCAATTATTAACTTGATCAACCGCAAGTGATGACCAATTGCCAAGCCACCCACTGCACTGCCAAGAATAGAAACTACTAAAATTAAACTTACTAAATATGATAAATCCATAACTGAGACCCCCAAAACGCCTCGCCAACTCCCGAGGGTCGCTATGGGGAACTAACTTGGCCAACTACATGAACCTGCTAAAAATGGGGACATTATAGTCATTGATAGTATTATCCACCATAGTATCACTTTTATTTATTTTCAAGATTAGAGATTTGGTGGATGGGCAACATCGCATTGTCATGTTAGATACTGGGGCCACACAAAATTTCTTTCACAAGGGTTTTGTTAGGAGGTGTGGTCTTCACGTGGTGGAAATTACTGGTTTCCGAGTTAGGGTGGCATATGCCTATACTCCTATCTATACTAGATGTATATGGCAACTCTCATTGTTTCTTGATGACTACAAGTTGCCGTCGGATTTTTACGTGGTCAACTTGGGGGAGATGGACATTGTGTTGGTTATGTGATGGGTACAAGATATTGAGGACTTTACTCAACCTACGCTCGATGGGGATGAAGTTTGAGTATCCAAGCATGAGATATGTATTGAGAAGCATAACATGGGGAAGTTTGCGCATTGTGTCTCTTTGTAGAGAGGAGAGTAGGAACATAAGGAGGCATGATATGATTTAGGTGGAGCAAGTCACATGTCATGTCTTTAGTAGTACAAAGTTACATAGTTCTAATCAACAAATTAGTGCGGTTCAGTTTGTGAACAATCCCTTATTTCATGCATTGTCTTATGACAATATGCTAGTTGAGTTTGATATTGGTCCCCCTTTAATGATTGTTAATGTTATAATTCTGTCAGATAAATTATATTATATATATGAGATATATAAATAATATATGGCAGATATTATATATGGAATAACTTAACTTATATCTATATATATATATATATATATATATCTATATATAACCATTATAATATATTGAGAATATATTACTTGTATTATAACTATAACTAAGTAGGTCAATATATTAAAGAGACATGCCTCTTTATTTCATATATATATTCCTTCATATAATAACTTGGAAGACACATAAATATCTATAAGTGCTATTACAAGTTACAAAATATAGTAATCAATCCTAATTCACTAACATGGTATTAGAGCCATGGTCAGATCAAGCGATTGGGTGCTCTCTATGAAAGGTCATGGTTGGATCTTCTCTCATAGGAAGCAGATCTATCTTGCTGCCAGATCAAGGTTACACCTGCTTACTGTTTTGGGCTTATTGAATTGCATCTAGAGGCTCGAACTTGATTAAAATGTTAAGCAACGAATTTCTTTATTTCCCTTCACGTGAACTTGGAATTTGGCATTGAAATAGCCATAATATAATTGGTAGTAGCTTCTCTCAGCTATATCTACGATGGATATATTAAGCAAATAAAATGGAAAATTGACTGGTTAGACTTCTATGTATTGTGTTTCACTAGACTTATATAGGCAGATCACAGAGAAATATTCTGGGAATATACCACATGAAGACCCCCAGTAGTCAGATCTCAACAGCACCTGCGATCTTAATCTACCCACATCGAGTCAAGTAAGTGGGATAAAGCAAAACTATAAATTCTACGATTCTGGGAAAACCTTGTCGCTATAAATTCTCATCAGTGGGATTCTGTTGAGATCACAAAAAATTTATAGCCTGATGAAGCACATCTTAATCTGCCCATGTCTTCTAGCACCATGAAGCACTATCGAGTGTAGGTGTGGCCCCTGCTATTAGCAGAGGACAAGCAAGACAATGTCTACAAGAAACACCATTCAGTCTTCTTCTGTGTCTAATCACAATAGCGATGATATGGGCTACCGAAAAAGTTTACATGTATTGGAGGGACTTTAGGCGTTGGCGTTAATGAGAAGACAACGATTATATAAGACTAAGCTATTCACTTAGGTGATAGATGCCTTGTCAAGCCTTCAGTTAAGCACTGGCTCTATCATCCCATCTGGTCAGAAAATATCTGTTCCTGGGTCTGTGTGAGAGCATATGCATGGTATTGGGTGACGTGTGAGAGCATGAATAGTTGTTGGATCTTCAGCGCTAGATTTGTGTGTGGGCTTCCTCAAAGAACCATCGTCCTTGAAGGCATCAAGTCATCCAAACAATAGCTTACACTGCTTACAAAATTTCTATCATGGACTCTCTATATTGGTGTGACTACTTGATGATTAAGAGATCATCATGAAAACTATTCGTTCCTTCGACAATATTCTTCTAACATTCTACCGTATATAGATTTTGTTTCTAGTAAGATAATATAATATGGGTTAAAAATTCATTCGAGTAACAGAGGCATGTGAGAATGCTAGCATGAATAAACCGCCATTAACATTGCACTGAAGAAGGTAGTTTGTGAATTCTGTCTGCTCTTTGTGTTTGCAGCTGCAAATATTTTGAGCAAAGTCTGTGTGTGTTGATTATTTGTTTGAAGCGCATTAGACCCTCCATTTGCTGGGATCAGTGACGGTTATCATGTAATGTCAAGATTATTGTCCTGGATCTGATAATCTCTCAGCATTTGACAGTACAAATATTATTTGAAGAGTTGGAAGGTGACTCTCGATTTGTGGTGGTCTCTAGAACAACATGATTTGCCTTGCATCAAGGCTTGTTGTGAATCAAATTGTAGCTGGTGAATTTTATTGATGTTGCAGTTCCTTTAGTCACAAACTTTTGGGAAGGAAGAAAGAAGCAAATCGCATCAGGAAGGATGTTAATGGGCATCTTCAGATAAGGATGATTCTTTGCAAAGAAGAAAAATTAGAACATAAAGAAGTTTCCCATAATGATATGATGCAAAATTGTTAAATGATATAAGAGTGGAAATTTCGCAGTGTGGGGGGAAAATATCCATTGCTTCATTCCCATTGTTTGACAAATGTTTATATGGAGGCATTTTTAATAATTTGATGCATATGGACCTTCATTGGAGCAACTTGTATTGATGATATATTATTATTGTAGATAAGTATTTATTATCCTCAAGAAAAGAAGATTGGTACATTAGGCATGCTACCGAATATTGTGCTAACTCAATCTTATGATAGTAGCTTCAAAGAAGCTGTGATTTAGGATTCATTAATCATCTGACGATCAGGTTGGATAATTTGAGTCTCTTGAAGCGAATATCCATGATGATTGACAATATGAGAGGGAGTCTGACAGTTCACTAGAGGCAACCTTGGAGAAAGAGAGGGAGCAGAAAATAAAATGCTCCAATCAAACTTTTTGATGCTCTTGGTTCAGAAGGAGTAGACCTTGTTGATGGATTCTTCACTAGTTAGAAACTATAACAGCTATAGGACTATGATTCATGGGATAAAGTCTCATGTTTGTAGGCTGGAAGACCTTATGCTATCAAGATACCTATTGAACTAGGGAAGCATTACATGACTTGCTACCAAGAGGTTAGAAGGATGATAACAGATTCAGAGGAAGTTTGACACTTCATCGGAAAGAACCTTTTGCTAAGAGGTAAGAAAAGGTGATATCAAACTAAGAGGGAGAAACCTTATTCTCTAACATGTTTTATGGTGAATGTTGTGACAACACCACATGACAATATTCATGGAGACTTCATGGGAACTTTTGATGTCATACATGTATGAGCCTGTCCCCTGTGTACATCATGAAGAAGTGACGACTTCTAAATGATTATCACTTGTATTAGGAGTTGTTGTAAAGTGACGCCCTTACAATAACTTGTAGCATGATTCATTTTTGTGAAAGTGTTTCATGTAAGGGCTTTATCTTGTAAATCAACAACTAGGCAGTTGATATCATTAATTTGATTATCTACAAATTGTTTGTATAGATATATTTTCAGTACTTGGTGTATATCATGCCCTGATATTTTGATAGGCCATTACCACATTGAGTACTTGGTGGATATCATTTAGTTGATGTTCTGATAGGCCATTACTTGGAGTATTTGGTGAGTATCATTTGATTGATATTCTGATAGGCCAATGCTCATGTTACCAAATATGATATCAAATAGTAATTGGTGAATATCATATGTTGATATTCTAATAGGCCAATACTTACATGATATCATATTCTAGAAATCTTCTGATCAAAGATTTCCTATATGTATTATTTTTGAAATATTACCTATGGTATAATATCTATGTGTTTAATCCTTCTTCATTAAGAGGGAGTGTTAATGTTATAATTCTGTTGGATAAATTATATTATATATATGAGATATATAAATAATATATAGCAGAGATTATATATGGAATAATTTAACTTATGTTATATATATATATATATATATATATATATATATATATATATATATAACCATTATAATATATTGAGAATATATTACTTGTATTATAACTATAACTAAGTAGGTTAATATATTAAAGAGACATGTCTCTTCAAGAGACATGCCTCTTTATTTCATATATATATTCCTTCATATAATAACTTGGAAGACACATAAATATCTATAAGTGCTATTACAAGTTACAGAATATAGTAATCAATCCTAATTCACTAACAATGATAATTAATGACAATGTTTTAGATCCCATGAGTGCACCAAGATCACAAATAGGTGTTTCAGAAGAAATCTCAGAGGTGTGCATGGTGAGGAGTGCATACAACTTTACATTTGATCCTCTTGTATAGGAAATGTTCCAGGTGCACAGTTTGTCAATGCATGAGCATGGTGGTTGGTATGACAACTTATTTTGCACAAAAAGGGGGCAAATCTAGTCTTCCTATAGAGTTGCTTCTATGTGATATTCCCTCTTCAGCATCACCTATTTTGGTATTGAGTTCAATTTCACAGACATTGTTGACTATATGGATGACATTGTCATTATAGGAGTTAGCTGGTGATGATAGGGACAATATGCATACTTATCCATGGGATCCCAATAGAGGTGCGACTCCCTTTCAAATGGATTCGGTAAGTTGTTGTGTGCGAGATTGCTTGGGAGCAATCAATTCCAAGGAGGTGGACTGTAATGTCCCCATATTATTTCACCTCAAGTTGTAGTGAGGATTCACCTATCAATGACCTTTGTAGGCTAATCAGTTGGTTATAAGGTCTCTGTTGGTCGAGCCAGAGGCTATTTTCGCACTCTTGTGATCAAGAAAAAGTTGCATGGATATGGCCTTTAAGACCCCCGATATGGATATGGACATGACATTAATGAATAGCACATATACATATATCTAACACAGTTTTCTAAGTTATTAGAGGAGATTTTCGTGACTTCAAAAGCAATTTTGACACATAAATGCTACATAAATATTTATAAGTTAATTTAACAATTTACAATATGTAAACGCAGTAGAGTTGTATTGGAAGATAACCCAAAAAACAAGTTGCTGAAATAGAAAAACATTTTATCTGTCTAACTCATTTTCTGCAGGTTTTGTTTATTTATTTTTTAAAAAAAATTGCTTTAATAAAGTTTTTTTTTTTAAAAATTAAATTTGGGAAGAGTTACGTCAAATCTTTGAAAAAATCAAATCCCATAGTATTTGGCATGATTGGAAAATCAAGTTTATTTAGGTAGACGTGGGTACAATATTCAATGTGTTTTTGAGCAGTATCGGATACATTTCCAAATTGGATACATGGATATGCACACCCAAGGAGGGACAGGAGTTACCATTAACTCTGCGTCAAGGATGTTCAAGGTTGCTCTTTGTTGAGTCAAATTCGCACAATTACTATTTATAGTAAATTATTATTTCAAGAAAAGTTAGGGTTACTATTCTGAGTGAGGCACCTAAACATTTGGTAGTAACATGGAGTTGTGGGGACATCGACAAAGATTTCAATTTGCAACCTACTATTTATAGTAAGTCAAAATTATGGTCAGAGCTATTTTTGGCAAGGGCTTCTTGGTGTCATTTTCTGGTAGCAAACATCTCTATTTCAAATGAGTCATTGGAAGGAGTTAACGAGGTATGTATTTGGTATAGAATCATTAATGTAGTTTCACTTAATTAATGATTAAATTAAAAGCTTATATTATAAAGTTTGGTATGAGCTTTTAATGATTAAGTTATAAGTCAAATTTAGGCGCCAAGGGGCTGAGGGATATACAATTAATTTTTATATTTCATACTTTGCAACAAAAACAAATATAATTCAAAATGGCTAAGCTATGTTTTAATTCATGTGAAGTGTGTCTTGGAAGCTATTGGTTAATTTGCCATGAGCAATTATAAATGCTTTCAAATGCAAGTTTGAATCATCTATTGTGCATTTGATATTTGGTGAATTTGTGAGTTGTGTTAAGCCAAGGATTTCAGTGTTTGAAGGCTGGAAGAATGGTGAACCCTTCAGAGTCTGGTGCACTTTGAATTGGTTGAGACTATACCTGTGAATTGTGCTAGAGGGTGGTTTAAATCAGAGCCATCATTGTGCTTATATGGTGATCAAATTGAGAGTAATTTCCTGCATTTTATCTCAGCAAATGTTAGCAAAGAATGGAGGATGTTTTGAATGCAGATTGCAACCCTTTTAGGGGTCTGTGTTTGAGATTATAAAAAAAATTAGGCAGCTGCCAACTATCTATAGTCAGTGGCTAAGGTTTGTGAGGTTGCATTCTGAGTTTCTGGGCAGTATTTGACAGTTAATGGCACATTTTTAAAAGAGTGCCTTATTAATCCTAATCTTCAGCATCAATCTGAGATGATTTTCAGGGGCAGCGTTCTCATTTTGAGAGTAAATTTGATGCATGCAAACAGTCAACAGGTTTTCCTTAATTCATTTTCAAATAAGATTCATGTGCATTGTATTTGTTAATATAAGTATTTCATAGAAGAATAATGAAATAAAAATTGTTAAAGGAAGTTGCATTGTAATTTGTTATTTCCAAGCATCTTCTTTTGAATTTCCCTGTATTGCCAAAAAACCATATAATTGCAAAAACAATAACATCCAGAGACAGTTGGGACAGTGGTAGAACCATCGGAGTTCTTACAAAAATCTGTTAGCTTTCCGAGTCTTTTGGGGCTGATTTGAAGGAATTTTCAGACCTTTGTGTGTAGGCAACATTCATATGAAGCTTTGACAAAACCACTGGTCGTACTTTGTTTAGGTCCTTGGAAGGGGTAGAGGATAGCTATCACTTGAAGCTCAAGGACCAGCTGCAGAAGACTTCTTGTACTCCTGTTGAAGCAAGGAAAAAATGGCAAGAGATTATTTTGAGATGTTGTGGACTGAAATCTTTATCGTTGTCATTGGTCCATATCTGCTCACTGTATTGAATTTAATTTTCAGATTGTATGTATCATGCTTTGAAGAGTTATAGTGAACTTTCTATTTAATGCATATTGGTTAATTCAATCTTTCTAATGCAATGTGTTTAATGAACTCTCTTTAATGGTGAGTGAAATATGAAACAAAACCAATCAGTTATTGTTCATGTTGGCATTCAAACCTGCAAAACATTCTCCTGAAAAAAATCAGGGGTAACCATTACACAGAGTTGGCCCAGAGAATAACCCATTATAACTGTCATTCCTATGACTATCACGAGAAGTTTGGAAAATAACGAATTCCAATAGAAAATAGAAAAAGAAAAGAGAGACCTTGACTTATATTTAAATTTTAAAACAATGAAAACCAAAAAAAATGTTTGTCCATTTGACAATAAAACAAAACAACCAATGAACAATAAGACAACTTATTCACAATTTTAGGGAAAAAACACGAAACGAACAAACAAACAAACAAACAGCAAGACAATTTATTTAGAATCCAAGAATCTTCCTCTAATCTCCTTGGCAGAAAATGGTCAGCACAGTATATGGAAAAATCAAACTTCAGTTCACTGACTTTGGCCCCTGGAGCCAATAGTTTGGCTCTTAATACCAAGCAAAAGCTTGATAAATTTGTGGGCAACGCTAAGAGTAAATGGGAATTAATTTTGTAATCTCTACATTTGTCTTCCTTGTAATAAATTCTGACCAAGGCTGCTTGATAATTGTAGAACAAATCCAGAAACTACATCGTAAAACTTGAATTGCTGCCCTCCCTAACCTGGAGATCTATCTTTTGCCAGTCTCCAAGTAGTGATTCTTTGTAAAGGCTTCTTACTATCAAACTCTTTGATTTCCAGTGAATAAAATAGTGGGAATAGCAAGATGAATTTTTTTTCTTGTTGGGGTTCTAGCTTCTTCTATTTTTGGAAAGGAAAGTTTATAGCTTATGTAGGTGTACAATTTCGTGGGTTAAACATGCAGTAATTTGATAGTGACTTGAAGTCTTTTAAATCATCTGGTAGCAAACCCCCTTTTTACACATTTCAATTAAAAGCCAAGAGGAAAATTAGCTTTTGATAATTGAAATATGAATGCTCCTTGTCATTACTAGTGAGTCACACCTGTAGTGCATATAAATTGAATGCTGAGAAAATGAATATATCTGAAATTCTATCATTTTGAATGAGTGATTGTATGGGTTACCGAAATTAAGAAGCTAATAGGTGTTTCCTTGTTGCTCAGGTGCCTACTGTGAATCAAGAAACAGGAATTGTGGGAAAGGAACCCACTACAACCTTAACAAAGTTTCGATCAGGAGAAATATTGTTTTCAGGGAAGAAAGCTAAAGGAAAGGTGAGCATGTGAATCTCATATGAATTATTAATAAACAATGGAAATGTATTAGAAAGTTTCAGTGTATTTTTTCATTTGTTTGGTCAGAACATATGTGATCAAAACTGTTAAATAATATGTTAATTTCTTATAACCCAGTTACAGATTAATTGCACAATAAAATCACAGAAAGAAGTTCTATATAATTTATAGCAAATTAATACTCTTGGTTAATTAACTGAAACTAAATAGTAGAAGCAAACTGACAGAAGCCAAACACACAAAGATAATAACACATATACTCAGGAAACCCCAATTTGGGGAAAAACCTGCAACTGTTGGATCTTCTCTTCAGCCTAACAACAAACTTTCTCTTTTGGAATACAATAGAATTTGCTACAGAAACTATACATATATAGAGCCCAGCTGCTTTACTTAGCAAGGAAAGAAACTGTCCTTGCTTTCTTTGGCATTATGATCACATAAAATCAGTCTTGCTTAATGCAACCTCACAAACTCATAATTATTCTATAAAAGAATAATAAAAACTACAGTTGTTGCTAAACATTCAACTTGAATTGCTTAAAAGAAACTCCACCGTCTAAGCTATACAAAAACCAAAAATCAACACTCCCTCTTAGCGAGGAAGGTGTTCTGCACAACACCTAGCTTATCCTTGAAGAATACAATCTTATTCTTCGCCAAAGCCTTTGTGAGGATGTTTGTTATCTGTTCTTCTGTAGGATTGTACCAAAGTTTCACTATCCTCTTCTCCACACAATCTCTAATAAAGTGGTAGTTGATCTCAATGTGCTTGGACTTGTCATCAAACACTAGATTCTCAAAAAGTTTGACGCAATTCTGATTATCACAGTAAATGACTATAGGATCTAGTTTCTTATCAAAGAGCCCAACGAGAAGTTTACGGAGCTAGATAACCCTACACGTAGCCATTCTAGCAGCTATATACTCATCCTATGTAGAATTTTGTGCAATTGACTTTTGTTTCCTATTGTACCAAGAGACAACTCTTGATCCCAAGCTAAAACTACATCTTGAAGTGTTCTTCCTGTCACCTGTATTGCTTGCCCAATTTGCATCAATTGACCCTTCAAGCTTCACTCCATCCTGCTGAACATATTTCAGCCCATAATCAATTGTGCCTCGAAGATATCTCAAAACATGCTTTGCAGCTATCCAGTGGACACGTTTAGGTTTCACCATAAACTGATTGAGAGAGTTCACTGCAAAATAAATGTTTGGCCTAGTGCTGACCAGATATATAAGAGAGCCTATCAATTGTCTGTATAAATTAGGGTCCATTGCTTTTGATTTGGAAGTTTCAATCTTCCTCTAATTGGTCATGAGTGGTGTCGACATGGGCTCACAATTCTCCATCTTGAATCGCTTCAAGATATCAACTAAGTATTGCCCCTATCCAAGGAAAATCTTTCCCTCTTTTTGCCACAACTCTAATCCCAAAAAGTAGTGCATCAACCCCAAGTCCTTCATCTCAAACTCTCCTGCAAGATCTTGCTTGCAATGTGATATGAGCCCCTCTGCCCCTGTGAGAAATAAGTCATCGACATACAACAACAGTATGAGAAGTTCACCCTTCACCTAAACATAATACTGGTTCGAATTTGCCTCACTTTTGATGAATCCCACACTATGCAAGTAACTATCAATATGTGAATACCAGGCCCTAGGAGCTTGCGTGAGTCCATATGGTGCTCTTTTCAACCTGCAAACATGAGAATCCTTCCTATGTGCTTCAAATCCTTTAGGTTTCTCAATGTAAATTTCTTCCTCAATTACTCCATTGAAAAATGTGGTTTTAACATCCATTTGGTGAATCTTCCACCCCATCTGTGCAGCCACAAAAATTGTAGCTCTTATGGATGAGTACCTAGCTACTGGAGCAAAAGTCTCATCATAATCAATTCCTTCCTTTTGAGAAAACCCCTTAGCCACAAAATGAGATTTGAACTTTTCCACACTACCATCTACAACATGCTTAATCTTGTACAACCATCTTGAGCCCACCACAGAATTATCTTTTGGTCCTGGTACTATCTCCCACACGCTTAGTCTTCATGATGGAAGAATACTCTTCCACCATAGAATCCTTCCTAACTTGGCACTAGGATGCCTCTTGAAAGCTGGAAGGCTCTACTTCAATTAATTCACTCATAAGTGCTACATAATCATAATAATGTTTGGGAGCCTTTCTTTGTTTGACTGAATCTTGTGGACCACCAACATATTCTTGAGCCTCTCTCAAAGTTTGCTCAGCTACCCTATTTTTACTCTTCTCTATAATAGGGATATGAGGCTCGGGATTCCTTTGTTTGTCCTGATCATTTTGTTCGATTTTTTTTTCTTGCTCTCCAGCTTGAGTGACTAAAGTTTGAAGAATTTGTGCTACCTCGATTGTGGATGATTGCTCCTCATTAATCAAGCTGCTAGACTTTTGAAGAACCCTCTTCTCCTCAAACCTTAGGTCTCTGCAAACGATGTTTTCCTTAGGGAAGGAATGTAAACCTGACAAGCCTTAGAAGTTTCATTGTAACCAACAAGGATACCCATCTTTGTAGTTGGTTCTAACTTTGTTTTTTTCTCCACAAGAATGTGACAATACACAAGACATCCAAAAATGCAAATATGGCCCAAACCTGGTTTCTTACCACTAAACGCCTCTTTTGGAGTCTATCTTCCCAATACTTTGTGAGGATTCCTATTCAGCAAAATTATAGCTGTATTGCAAACTTCTGCCCATAGGAACCAAGGCAAGTTCTAATCATGAAGCATAGCCTTGGCTGCTCCAACTATTTCCCCATTCTCTTGCTCAGCAACCCCATTTTTGTTGAGGGTTGTACATAACTGTCAACTCTTTCTTGATACATTCCGGAGCACAAAAATCTTTGAAGGCATTTGAGGTATACTTGCCTCCATTATCAAACCTTAGTATCTTGATCTTTCTCCCTATCTAGTTTTCCACAAGAGCCTTAAACTCTTTGAATTTACCAAAGACCTCATCCTTGTTCTTCATAAAATATATCCACTTCTTCTCAGAGAAATCGTCAATGAAAGTGACATAATACTCATTACCCATCTAAGGATTCTATTGACATAGGACCACACACATCCGAGTGTACGAGATCCAAAATTCCTTTAAATCTACTATCCCTACTTGGAAAATTGGTCATGGCATATTTCCCAAGAGCACAACCCTTACATACCTCATGTTTTTCTGTCTTCATCTCAGGCTTCCCCATCACTATTTCCTTGAGCACATTAAGTGCTCCATAGTGAAGATGAGCCATCCTCCTATGACACAATTCTCCTTGCCCTTTACAACTGCTTACCAATGTTTGTGCAGGCTCAAATTGTAATCGAAACAAGCTGCCATGTCTGACTCCAATCACTTTTGTAACTTTGGAATCCTTGCGTCAAATATAAACTTTTCCCCTTTCAAAGTTTACAATGTAACCCTTGTCTTCCAAAGTAAAAACTGAAATTAAATTCTCTGTCATGCTAGGAACATACAACACATCCTCCACCAACAAGGGTTTACTAGACTCCCTCTGAAACTTGACAGTGCTAACACTAGTTGCATGGTACTTGGCATTGTCACCAAGCTCTATATAGAAATATAGCTTCTCCTCCTCCAACTTAGTGAAACAATCTCTGACTCTCGTCATGTGGCAAGAAGCCCCACTATCAATATACCAAACCATGTTGGCAATTGAGCTTGAGAGACAAGCGATGAGTGAAAACCCATTCTCAAATCGTGATGCAAACTCATCCACCTCAGATGTAGAAGCAACTTGTTTCTTCTGGTTGTCCTTTTTCTTATTCCTATTTGGACATTAATTGGCATAGGTGACCCATTTGATGGCAGCAAAAACATTTTATCCTGCTTAGATCTTTCTTTTGACCACTCTTAGTAGAAGAACCTTTTGTTTTCCCTTTATTAGACTTCTTACCCTTGCTGGCAAGAGCAAGATTTTCTTCATCTTGAGCCTTCTTTGTTTGGTCTCCTCGATGAGCACCTTCATGGATTTTTTTTTGAACAAAATCATCCCAAAGTCTTGCCCAATTAGGTAGTCAATCTCTGTCGACCACACACTTGACAAAAACTTTCCAGTGCTTCAAAAAACCATTTAAGGCTATATGCACCAACTTGTCTTCAGCAATTGTCTCTCCAACAACAGCCAACTCATCTCTGACTTGTGTCAGCTTGGAAAAATAAGACGTCACCCTCTTGCCTTTGGACATCTTGGTCTTATGCAATTTGTCCTTGAGCATCATCTTACGACTTTGGTAGTCGCTTTGATAGAATCTTGTCAGCATATCCCACATCTCCTTACTAGTGTCTTTTCCGAATAGATGAGGAATTAAATGATCTTTTACTCCATCAAGAATGATTCTTTGAGCTTTGGCCTCCTTGACATCATGCGAATCCAAAGCAATAGGATCATTCGTAAGTGGTGTCACTATTGTACTAGCATAGATCCACAACTTGTTCTCCTTGAGAACAGATGTAATTTGAACCTTCCACTACAAGAAGTTGGACACACTCTGTCCTCGTATCAAACACTACTTGCCATAGCCACAAGAAAACTTGGAGAGAAAAATCTGATTTTTTTTTCTTTCTTCAAAAATCTGCACCACAAATCTTGGCTTTGTATTCAGAGTTTAGAGCTCTGATACCATGTTAATTTCTTATATCCTAGTTGCAAATTAATTGCACAATAAAATCACAGAAAGAAGCTTTATCTAATTTTTAACAAATTAATACTCTGGGTTAATTAACTGAAACTAAATAGCAGAAGCAAAATAACAGAAGCCAAACACACAGAAATACCCAAGAAACCCCAGTTTGGGGAAAATCTAGCAATTGTTGGATCTTTTATTCAGCCTAACAGCAAACTTTCTCTTTCAGAATACAATAGAGTTTGCTACAACAACTTTACATATATAGAGCCCAGCTGTATTACTTAGCAAGGAAGGAAAGAAACTTTTCTTGCTTTATTTGGCTTTAAAATCACATTAAATCACTCTTGCTTTATGCAACCTCACAAGCTCATAACTATTCTATTAAAGGATAATAAAAACTAAAGCTGTTGCTACACAAAAAAAAAAAAAAACAAAAATCAACATAATATATAGAAAAGCTCGTGAGATTTGTTTTATAAAAAATTGTTGTTTTAGTTGCCTGAAACAGGTTCATTTTCTCATTCGATGGCAATAACTATCAATGTATGTGCAGGTTTTCTTTGGACAGAATCTGATTTGTGAGGAATCATTGAATCCTAAAGTCTGTTTAGGAAAAGTAATTAGAGTGGGTGATATGGTACATGTTGTCAAGAGAATCAGCTCTTCTGCTGAAGCTGCTACATGAATATAGTCATACTGAATAACTATGGGAGACTGAATATAACTATTAAATAAAATGGTGCAAGGAGGTAAAAAGGATTAAGATGCATACTATTTTCATCCTTACAATTTCATAAATTGCATAGTTTTCATTGATCTAATAGCGTGGTTGGTTATCTTTATCATTCATAACTTTTGCCAGCTCAAGCTGCCTTATTACGGAGAATATTCGTGTGGCTTGAAAACAGTGGTCTAACTGAAGGAATCGTCCAAAAGCCGAAGTTGAAAGTACTGCAATTTTTTTCATGATTAGGTTAGCCCTAGCATAATATGCCTATTTCCCTAGTACACTATTTTGCTATATTTAATTTAAATGGATTACTTATAATTGATTCTCAATATACTTACCAGTGTTACGGGACTCGCCGAGTCATGCCAGGACTCTGCGAGTCTGAGGCAGAGTCCATGTTTCCGAGGCACTCTGCCTCTGGACTCGGACTCGGCCGAGTCCTAGCAGAGTCCACATGGACTCGCCGAGTCCAAGGACCCGAGTCCTGGGCGAGTCCAGAGCCTAGGACTCTGGATTTTTTTTTTCTTTTAATTTTTTTTGTTTTTTTTTTTTTTTAAAAGATAGAGATTTCCGGAAGATGTTTTTTACAATGTATATGAATTCTGAAAATGATGTGGCATGTCAAGAATCTATTAAGGATTGAATCTTAAATCTTAAATCTTCAACTTTATATTATGTTATTCAATTTTTTCCTTCAAAAGTTTATTATTATACTTGTATGATTTTCCGAGTCCTTGCCGAGTCCGATCACCGAGTCCGAGTCCAAGTCGGATTTTGACTTTCCGAGTCAGAGGCGAGTCCAAGTCCCATAACACTGATACTTACACTGGATCACTGGTAATTGAGTGTTACCGGTGTTGGGATTACTCAATCGTTATTGTGTTCTTGTTATAAAATTAGGTTTTTTTTGGTTGATTTGTATTATTTCTTTGAATTAATTCTTTATGATTTATTAGTATTAAGGTTGTTTAACTTCTTCCTTTCACGAAATATTAATCTTGCCAGCCTTTGGTCAAACATTGATTCTCCAATATTCTAGGACTATTGCTTGTCTCATATACTTTCTTTGTACATGTTTTATTTATTTATTTTCTTTTAAATTTATTATAATTATGTTTACACTTTCTATTTTTTATTTTTTTAATTGTAGAGTTATAATCCATTAATTATTGTTAATATCAATTTCAAATATCAACATTGAATAACTGATATATATATAAAATTTGAATAAGTTATATATTAAAAAAATTAAGATTGAAATTTAAAGTAAAATTTTCATTGATATGTATTACAAGTTTATTTGAATTTTTTAATAATTTTTTATGTGTCTTAAAAATTAATGAAGAGTGTTCATAAATTTATCTTTAGGTTTTATATTGTTATTGTTAGTATTTTTACATCATCACGTCAGGTCAGGTCAGGTCTGATTTATACTAAGGAGGTAATGTTTGAATTTATGCTAAGGAGGTAATTTTTGAAAACTTTATGAATATTATATTCTATTTATATTATGGAGGTAATATTTCAAAACCTTATGAATATTATATGCTATGTAAAGCATATATAATTTAAACAATTAATTGTAATAAATTGTTATTAATTGTAGTTTTGAATAAATGTGACTAATATCTTTTTAGTCTTACATCAACGAAGTTTATGCATAGTGAATAATAACACTATGCACTTGAGAAAGTGATATTCAAAGGTTTGGTATATGTTTGAATGAACCATTCTATAACTATTTTATAACTAAATGATGTCTTATGGCAATTTTTTTCCTATATTGAAAATTTATTATTGTTATTAAATTACTATCTTTGAATGAAGTATATTTATTATATCTTATATTATATATAATCTTAAATATTGTTCTATAATGCTATTAATATTTAATAAAATATTATATTTGTATTGTCTATAATATTTTTTAAATCAATAAAAAACTAAGCCTTTTTAAATTAATTTCTAAATTGTTACATGTTTTCACGTTCAAAGTGTGGGCATTGGGGAAAAAAGAACGGGGAATAAAAACCTTGGTATTGCTCGGGTCAACATTGTCTCATTTTCAATGTATCTTACAATGCCCTTCTATTCAAAGGTCTTTTGGAAAGGCATTCCTTCCCCCCTTAAATTGAAATTCCTTACAAGTGCCTCTATGTTGTTTGAGGACTTTGAGAGGGCATAACCTCCCTTTATAATCTAGCCTAATGCAGATCTTGTTTTCTTGCATCAATTCATATTATGAAAAATTACAGAAAAAAGATTTATCAATCATCTTTTCCTCTCCAAGATCCAAACTTTGTTTTACCCACCTACAAGCGTAGCAACAAACTTCAACCTTTCTACTCAAACATTGTTAGTGTAATAAAAATGACTTCCTTTTATATATGAGAAAGTCATTCCTTACCCAAGAAATATTTATGTTCACAACTTAAATAAGCATAGTTTGCAATCATGCCACACATAAACAAATAAACCTTATTTCTACGTAGCCCTCTAGAAGAGAAGTATGATGTATTGAAGAAGGTTTCAAAAAGACCAAATTTGACTTAGGAGTTGCAAACTATATCAATTGGCTAAAGCCCAAAAGGTAGAAACAAATAGAAGCTTACCTTGCCCATAATAAATACACCATGATTCTATGAATGGCCATAGAATGGAGGAAATAAGTAATCTCTTATGCCGACATTAGAAAACCATGTATACCAAACCCGCTTCTCCAAAAATTATTTTTAGAAAATTTCAAAACCTAATAAGATCCCTACGTCCAACCCTTTCTATTTAACTAATATCTTCTAAATTAAGATGAAATATTCAAGAATTAAATAAGAGATTTACGCCATATTCAGTGAAGAACACTGCACAACTACAATACAACCTACTTTTCATGATTACCCAAGGTATAGAGGGCATATCAAGAACCGGCCTTAAAGATAAAAATGTTATACTTCAAATAAAGAGGCCTACTAAATTAAATTAAGAGTATCAAATTGTTGAAGACAAACACCATACCCTCCAATACTGGGTTCTATCCAAATAATCACGATGAATATGAGATGTTGATTTTTCTAAAAACTTGATCAATGTAAACAAATAACATTCTTAATTTGAATAAAAGCCACAACACTAGATAGCTTCATATTAAAATAATTAAGCATGATCATATGAACTCAAACTTTCATTATGAATATCCATATGTTTGTATCTTTCATAAAGCCTCAAAAGCCATGACACATTAAAGAGGAAAGATTGGTTAAAAAAGAAAGGATCAAAAGGAAACTAAACTTCTTTGTAATAAATTCCATAGCTTAACAAGAAACCCATTATTAATCTCAAAGAAAAGACAACAAAATGTAAGAGACCGACTTCTTCTCTAATTAAATGAAGCAGTCATCTTTATTAGAAGTAAGAAGACCTCAAAACCCATGATAAGAGAGAACCATACCATATATATATATATATATAAACCTTAGAACTAGAGAGTTGACCATTCATAAAAGAAGCTAAGATATTACCTTTATAGTTTGAAGTTTTTAAGAAAAGATATAAACTAAGCTATATGCCCTTAGAGTTTAAAGTTGTCATAGTTACAAAGTATATCCACAAACCAAAATCCTAAAATGTGGCAGTTTACCTTGAAATTAGTAGATAAAACCTTATGAGTATAAAATAAAATTCTAGAACTGAAAACCTAGAATAAATTGGCCTATAGTACATATGATGTATGATGATGTAGTCATTATATGAATCATCCTCCTCTGCAAAGTCATCGACCTTTATGGGTTCCTTTTCTTTGCCTTTTCTCTTTTTGAAAACCGTTGGAAGTATCACTTTATATCGTTCCAAATCTATACTTTTCACTTCTTTCAGCATCGCATAACCTTCTTCTTTAAGATAGTGATAGAGTCAAATTGTGTCAAAGAAAGGAATAACCTTCATCCATCTTCAAAGAAATTGAATATATCTTTTCATTTCTCCTTGGTGATTGAGGAAGATTGTCTTGTCTTTGAAAGTAATTATGGGTTTCTTGATGATGTCCTCTAATTCCTCCAACATGCCAACATCCACCACCATGTCAAGCTCTGGATTTGGAATTTCATTCTCATTATTTATGGTATAAATTGTATTCTCTAATCCCCACATAATCTCATAACTCAAGACTTTTCTTCATTGGTTAACTTTATTTTCCTTCCTAAAATACCCTAAAATCATACATGCCACAAAAATCCCACAATGTCCTTGTTCCAATGGTTTGTGAAACTGTAGTTAAAAAAGGGCTCCTTTGTAACTAGTTCTATAACCCTCATAACAAGATGATCCAATGGCTTCAATATATGATTCCACTATTATGGATGGATTTTCCCCTTAAAGCCCATTTGTCTTGGTTGAGACACATAAACGACACAAACATTTGTCTCCATGGATAAATGCAAAAAGAAATAATACTTAGGAAAGAAATACCAAATCCTAAACAACCTTCGTTGATCTCTCTCAAAGACTTCTTAATTAAGTCATAAAAAGAGAAAGGCATAAAAAATAGAGCATGAAAGATCATTACAAGATTTTCAATAATGAGATGTCAAGCCAATTTGCCTCTCTACAACATGCTTGTTGATATTTGGTAATCCTTGCGAGTACTGAAAGGGTAAAAGCAATTAATTATAATGAAACATACAAACATTTAATATATGTAGCCATATTTTCTTAGAATATTTTATCCTTTATTATATTTCTATTTGCCCATTTGTTTGCTAATGTCTTTGCTAACATATTTACTTCTCTATATGTGTGTGATGCTTAAAAGTTTTAAAAGAATTATAACAAATCCATTGCAAGATCTAACCTAGAGTTAAGCTCCCAATTCAGGTTTTGGCCTTTTCTTACTACATTCATGATAGTATGTAAATCCCCTTCTACTTCTAAGTTATGAATACCAATACTTATACACATTCTTAAACCTTACACTAATGCTTTAATTTTCGCTATATTATTCATTGTATTTTCTATTGGATCAACACGTTCTAAAACTATATTACCATTCTAATCATGGACTATACCACAAATACCTAATAGTCGAAATTTCCCTCTTGATGCTCCATCAAAATTAGCTTGCACCATCCTACATGCAGGGAGACCATTTTCACCTTACTCATGCTTCCTAGCTACATTACCCACACCCCTTCCCATGATATGTTGGAATTATCAACCCTAGTAGAATTTTCCTCTCTTCTTCATCCCATTGATTAAAAGTCCCTTCATAATTATTTTTTGTTATGAATTATGTTATTTGTAACTCAAATAATACTAGTTTCTATTTTATTTATAAGATTTACAACATCTATTGTTTTCTCCTAAACGATTCTCTTGTTTCTCTCCTTCTATATTTTCCAAACTAATATGGAAGGAGATAGATTCCATAATATCCCATGTGTACTCTCATAGTGGTATATAGGCCATGTTTTGAGACACTTTCATAAATTTTGAGCATGGGCATATTGTCACCCTACCTTATTTGTTAGCCATTTCCAACACTCTTTTGGGTGTTGACACTCCCACAAAAAGTGATCTATTGTTTCCTTATTTAGTTCACATAATGAGCATCTAGATGGCCCTTCAAACCCTATTTTCCTAAATTAACTTATTGTAAGTATCCTTTCTCACATAGCTACCCATTAAAACATTCCCTCCTTTAGTAGACAATTTTTATCCCAATTTAGGTGTAGAGGTTAATATTATTTGGGGACTTCTCACAATTCGCTAATAATTTCATATCTTGACTTAATCGTATATTCCCCTGAATTCAACCTTCCCCAAATTAATCTATGTGATTTATTTTTAAATCCTCTATCTTTGGAAGCTAAAATATTTAGTAGTTCCTCTTTTTATGTTTCAAGGAGAGGATTGTTTTATAGACTTCAATAACTCCAACCCAAGCTAGGTTACGAAAGGGGAACATTATATAATCTCTAAGCTTGTATCCTCATAGATTTTTTAAAATGTCTATGTTTCTTTTATGAGTTAAGACTGCATCTAATCTTGGGAAGCCTCTGCACAAGTCATCTCAAAAAATAATTGACCCATCGAGCCTATATCCCATGCTATATGGTTTGAGAGATATCTTTGCATTGTAGGATAAAATTCAACACTCTTAAACCTTTTGGGGGATTCTTAGTTCTGAATTGACTCATTGGGTCTTCTTCCCTAAGGTACTTATTGAAGAGGTTTCTTGCCCACTTCCTACCTAATTCCTTATAAGCTTTTCATACTAATTTAGCCCCTAGGTCTAGGTTTTATTTTTTGTATTTAATACCCAACCCCTTGTTTTAAGGGTTGGCATATCTTTCCCGAATTTATTAGAGCTTGTTTTCTTTTTCCTAATGTGCCTTACCAAAAGAAATGCTTGAGTTTATGATCTCTTTTGTTGCCCCTTGAGAAAGAGGTATGCAGGGTATTTTATTTGTTGGTATTGTTGTTAGAACCAATTCAATCATGGTCAACTTTCCTGTATTGATGATCTATTTTCCTTTCCAAATCCCACTCATGTGTTCCATCTTGCTTAAAATAGAATCCCATGGTTTGGATACTTTGGTTCTTTTATCAAATTTTCTCTCCTAAATATTTGCAAGAGGATTCTCCTTTCCTAAATCCTAGCATTTGACTAATTGTTGTTGCTTCTCTATCATGGGCATTAAGGAAGAAAAAATCTAACTTCTCTACATTGACTTCTTGACTTGAAGATTTTTGATATTGATCTAGTATTTCTTTATAACCTTTAGCTTCTACAATATATTTTTTCTTGGAAGAATCGTATCATCTACAAATTGTTGGTAAGTGATATTTTCTACTCCAGTAATTTCAATTCCTAGGATTTTACCTTCAAAGTGTGCATTATTGATCCCTCTTCCAAATTTTTTTTCCATTATCACAAAGAGGAAAGAAGATAGAGCATTTTCTTGCCTTAATCTTCTTGAAATGTCAAAGAAACCCTATGGAAACCCATTGACAATGACTAAAATCTTAGGAGTAGAAATACAGTTAAAGACAAAGTTTATCCATCATTTTGAGAATTTGAAAGCTTCTAAACATTTACAAATAAATCTCCAATCTTACCTGTCATAGGCTTTCTGAATGTCCAACTTAATTTGCAGGCATGGGTCTTTTTCTTGTTTGGGTGAGTGTATTAACTCTTGCATTATTACGATTCCATCAAAGATAGATTTATGTGGGAAAAACCTAGTTTGTTCCTCTAAAATAACTTTGCATAATAATGTTTTTAAGCTATTGACTATTGCCTTATATAGTATATAGTATATTGTATTACATAGGAAAATTGATCTGAAATCTCCAAGTTCCTCTTTCTTATTCTTCTTCGAGATTAAAGTTATAAAATTTTTGTAAATTTCTTTCAAGAAGTGACCTGTCCTCCTAAACAATGCCAACATTTCTGATAAAACATTGTCTTGAATCCATCAGGCTCTTTGGCTTAATATGGGTTTAACTCAAAGACAACCTCTTTTACTTCTTTTATTCATAGGTTTTTATTCAATAAACTATTATCAACCTCATTTATTAGTTTGGGGATATAACTAAGCAACCACTTCTGGGTTATCAAATCAAACCTATCTACATTATTATAAGAGTTCTAGAAAAAATCTACAAATGTTTTTCTAATGTCCATCGGGTTTTCAATTATGAGTCCATTACTATTTTTTTATTTTAGTTATTTTGTTTATGTTTCTTCTAACCATTGTGCTATTATAAAAAAAAATAGAGTTCTTTTCCTCCTTTGCTAACCAAGCCTCTCTAGATTTTTGCCTCCAAAATTCTTCATCTTTAGATAGTAGATCTTCATGTTTCTTTAGTAGAGATTTCTCTCTAAAATACATTTCATTCTCTATTCTTCTTTCATTATTTTCTCTTCTAGTTCCTCCTTTGCTAACCAAACCTCTCTAGATTTTTGCCTCCAAAAAACTTCATCTTTAGATAGTAGATCTTCATGTTTCTTTAGTAGAGATTTCTCCCTAAAATACATTTCATTCTCTATTCTTCTTTCATTATTTTCTCTTCTAGTTTTGCAATATCATTTTCTGCCTCTTGTTTCTTTCAATTTACTTTTTGAAATACAATGTATTCTATTCTAACACTTTTTGTTTGATGTATTTTAACTTTGATACAAAACAAAAGAGTTTTGAGCCTTCAAATGCATTCTCCTTCCATCACTGTTCTAACAAATCCATGAACTTTGCATCTTGAAACACCGCCTTTTCAAATTTGAAAGGACATTTTATTGGTTTACTTTCTTTTGTTATTTCTTGTCTCGCCGTTAGATGATCTGATCCACCTATATTTAAGATGATTGTTGATCAAGAGGGTATCATTAAAAGGGGTTAGATCTCTTTTGAAAATAAATTTGTCTAATTTGTTTGCTATAAAGATACCACTTTCTCTCTTGTTGTTCCAAGTGAAGCTTTTATTCTACATCTAATGTCTATTATGTTATAAACACTAACCCAACTTTTAAAATCTGTCATGGATTATGGTTCATAAAATACTCCCATTTTTTCCTTCCTTGTGTAATATTGCATTAAAGTTACCTTCAATAATAAATTTTTTGTCTCTACTTTGACCAATAGTAAGCTAATTTCCTTCCATAATTCCTTTTTTCCTATCACTATTATTTGACCATATAAATTTAGTAAAAACAATTTCAGGCTACTACTAATATTGCTCAACTAGCCACCTATCCAATTGCTACTCTTTGTACAAATTTCAATGTCACTTTTCTACGATCCCATAATATCAAAAAAACTCTCGATGCACCTTGTGCCTGAATGGCTTCTCCTTGCCATAGTACTAATTTCTTTCTAAATCTTTTAATTTTTTCTAAAGATCGCTTTGTCTCTTGGATTAGTAAAAAAATCGAGTTTATGATTTTAGGGGAACGTTTGAGAAAACATTATCTCTTAGGGGCATTTAGGCCCCTAATGTTCCACGATGTTAACTTCATGTCTCTATGAGAAGGCACTTCTTGTTCCCATTTTGAAAGATTGGTGTAATCTTTGCCTGGTTCTCAGTCAAACGTGCTTATAATCTCAACTCTATCAAATACTTCTTTCTCTTTTTTTGATGGTTTTACCATAGTTTGGGCAATTAGTGCCTTCATATGTTTTATCAATTCCTAATAAGTTTTATTTACATATTTGTTTTTCTTCTTCATTATTAATCATATTTCCATTGTCTATTTCTTGTTCCTCATGTGATATAATATTTTTTACAATCTAGATTAGTTTACTTTGATCAGAGACCTTGACTTCTTCTTCTATAATAAGATTTTCATTTATGGTTTGATTAATATCCATTATGTTATAAACAGCTTCCAACTCCATTAGTACTTTATTTTGGTTTTGTGAGACTTGATCTACTTTCATTGTTTTAAAAGCGTGGTTGGTTTTCTCCTTGTTTTGAAATTATATATCATTAGTCTTTGTCACAATATTCTTCTAAGACTATATTTATTATAGTCTATCTTGCTTCCTTGTAGCATGTCACGTGCTTATATTGTTACTCAATTCACCTTGGACTTCTATTAATTCTACTATGATGCTTGTTAAAATTTTGAGGTTTGAGGTTGGCTTCTAATTTTGAGTTAATCTCTTCATGTCTTATTGTTGCAACACCTTCTATGTTGTTGGGAGTGGAAATCTTTGTTTCTTGCATTGGATTCTAAGAACCATTATTTTTCTTGACTTCCTCACTAGTTACAACTTCTAATCTATCCTTCAAATATTTTTCTTTTTGTGGGGGTGGGGGGGCGGGGTGGGGTTCCAATTAAAGAAAAGAAAATAAAATCCATTAAAATATAATTTGACCTTTGAGAACAAAAGTTGCTTTAGATTATCTCTTACATTCAAATAAGAGGAATTTTATAATTTTGTGAGTGATACTTACCTTATCACAAAAAAAAACTTTCTACAACTTTTCCATACATGAGATTGATTAGTTTCAGATAGCCATCAACCCTGTTTTACAATTCAAGATAATTAGGATTTGGAGGGATCTCAACTTTGCTTGAAACCCTAGGCATATTTTTTAGAGATTATCTTTTTGTTCCTCTACACATACCCTATTTGGTTGGTTTATGTGATTTATGGTTGGATCCCTCTTTCTTGATTCAAATTGATCCTCCCCAATTTTCATTAAAATGCAAAGGTTGCAATGGACATGAGTCAGTCAGAGGTGTACTAGATGCCAATTTTTGATAGTTTTCTCTTGATGCAAAGGAAAAATGTGAGGATGTCAATGGTATAATAGACATTCCCCAATGGCATCTAGTCTTGGATGAATTTGAGATGGGTGGATGGAAATTTTGATAGACAAATCATGACTAAGAATCCTTAGATTTTCCTCCTTTTTTCCTTGGAAATCCTACTAAACTACGCTTTCTAAACAAACATCTTACTAGGTAAGAGATTCTTGGTTTAAAAACCTTAATGCAGATTCATGTGATTGTTTCTACCATCAATGTTTGTTCACCACCAAATCTCATTTTTCACCATGAGCATATGGAAAAATTGATTTTTTTTAGTCACTAGAGTATTTTGTTCTTCACATTTTCTAAAGAAGAGCTATTTGATAGTATAATCATCTATAAACTTATATCAATACTAATTAGTAATATATATATAAAAAATATTAGATGATTACCGAAGGACAACATCATAACTAAGCATTTGAATAAACATGACTGAGCTATACAAAAGGACCTAAAAGTTTAAAAATTCATAGAAATCAATGTAATTCTATCCTACCACGCATGAATATATGTTTTGAAGATCGAGGAGAATATTTGGAGAGATTTATGAGGAAGAGATACTTTATTATTCATGTTCCCAAGGTAGAATGAAAAGCAATGAAATAAATGGAAGGTAAATGAGATGATGGGGATGAATTTAGATTGTAGATCTTGATCATATACGAACTACAAAAGTTTCCAAAACTCTAATTGGGCAATACTTTGAAGAGGCAAAATATTTCTTTGTAATGAAATATCTATATTAGAGCAAGAGTTGTTGTTAGTCAAGATATTTAGAGGATTATATTGATGGAATGAAAAACTCAAGAGTCTACTGCAAAGCAGAGTCACTGATCAACAACGAAGGAAGGAAGTGTTGTCATCAATCATAGGGGGTTGATACATTTTTACTGAGTAGAAAGGAGATCTAAATCAAGGAAAGTAAGTTGCAATTGATTAGATCAATTAACTATTATTTTCTTACCATTGTAGCAACAAAACCCTTTAACAAGGTAGACCTAACAGTCTTCATTATAAAACTCCTGACCAAGTGCACATTTTATGAGTGTTGCAAAATCCTTGAGAAAGGTGGATTATGGTAGATCCTTTTGTATTAATCCTAATAGAGTAAATTTCCAAAAGTGGCACCATTGTATGCCCTAGCAGGAAAACATCTTGTTGTGGGTGTCATCCCCACCGCAATTTTCCCTCTAACCAAGGGTTTCCATTTTACCAAATCGTTGTGTCATATGTGTGTGTATTTGATGATGTCAATGTGCTTATGATGAAGTAGATTAGACATGTTTACTTTCATTTCAGTATATGATATTATGGACATGCATGCAAATGTTAATTAGTCATAAGGAAGGAAACAAACTATTAAAGGTTAAAAGTTTTAGAAGGTATTGATTCACCCCCGACTCTCATCATATTTCCTTTCCCTAAATTTCAATTTTTTTTATCAAAGCTAGTTCTCTTGTTAAGGAGTTTTACCACTCAAAATTAAAGATTTGAAAGATGGGAAGGTATAGGCTTGATAAGATGATTGAGAATTAGAAGATGGAACTAAAGATTTCCCTAAGTTAGATTGGTGAAATGAGAGAAAAGATGAAGTTGTCATAGAAAAGAAGGAAGGAATTAGCACATCAAATGAATGACACAACATATCAGGAAGAGGTGATTGAAGAGTTATATAATGGTAATATGTCAGATAAGTCTAAAGAAGCTATATTAGGTATGATGGAAAAGAACCAAGCCCTAACTAAGCAAGTGAAATCATTGAAGAGAGGACAAGAAGCATAATCAACAAGGATGTGTGAAATCTTTGAACAAAAGAGGCAACCAAAGGATGAAAAAAGAATGGTAAAAGATGACAAAAGGAAAATGAGTGCAAAACTAGATGCAAAGGATACTAAAATTATGAGGTTAACTCAAAACTACTATGATTTGATAAATCATCTACTAAGTGCAAACCATGAGATTGGAAGGAAGCTGGAAGAAATCGTTGAGTTGAGACCTAATAATGAAAAATTGAAGAATGAACTAAATTCTGAGGACACAAATTAAAGGCCAAAAAGATTAAAGGAAGTATGAGTAAATTGGATGAACAATTACGAGGACAAAGAAGACTGAGAGACACTACTAGACTAGGCTTTGCTGAACATTCTACAACTGAGAAGGGAGAATCATCAAAGAAAGTTGAACAAAGGAGTATGTACACAAATCCAAAGCCCAAAGAATCCAACATGCTATCACTATGGAAAACCTAGACAGACAACTAATGGTTACAAAAGCAAGCTCGGTAAGACTAGTGCCATTCCTAAATTTGATGGTTATTGTTATAATTACAATAAGTATGGTCATCAAGCTTATGAATGTAGATCCAAGTTCAATCAATCTCCTAAGTAATGTAATTTTGATGGTTTTTATTGCACATGTAACAAGTATGGACACAATATGCAAGAATAGAGACCATGAAAAATTTCCAACTGGGTATTGAGAAAACAAGGTAACACTGTCAATTGGGATTACTACACAAGGATTACTTGCAAATCATGTGAAAGATATGGTCACATTGCAGCCAAATGTATGAGATTACACTTTGGAGGAAGATTTGGAAATTGGAGGAAAGCTGGTATGGCATGTTTTCATAGCCATAAGGTCACT
The DNA here is from genome assembly GCA_028749045.1 of Cupressus sempervirens. Classification (NCBI taxonomy): domain Eukaryota; kingdom Viridiplantae; phylum Streptophyta; class Pinopsida; order Cupressales; family Cupressaceae; genus Cupressus; species Cupressus sempervirens. The sequence continues at coordinate 278,074,365 of CM053790.1, read as the reverse complement.
CACTTAAGCAGAGACTATACATACCAAGCATCAACACTCAATGAAGATGACAACAAAGGAAAGAGTAAGGTTGATGTGGATGAGATTCACAATCATATGGGTAAGATGTAGAAAAACAAGACTGAAGAGAGTGGAACTTCAAATCTATCACTTGGTGAAACCTTTGTCCAATGGATTAGGTGAATCCACTATCTCTAACTAATCCATACAAGAAGGTATGAGAGCTACATTTGAATTTCTATGTCCTACATTAGTTCCTTATATTTTCTAAATGAAGTCCAAATTAGCATATTGTACGATGCATTAGGACAACTCATGAAACATTGAAAGATGGTATGGCTTGTAGACCTAACCAAGCATTGTTGTTGGTTGGTGGAAAGGAAGTGTGAACTAAATTTATTAGTTAGTCAGTGATGTTGTTGGAATTCTTTTAGAATAACTGAGAGTGGGGGTGAATCAACTATTCAAGGTCTAGATGTACAAATAAAACTTTTCACAATTTAGTGAACCCATAAAACTTTCTTAACCATGCATGCATTCATTGTGTGTTAACCAAAACTAATATGTTACTGTTAAATAACCATGCAGAAATGTAAAACATAAAACACAACATATCCATTAGCACATTTGACATAATGGTTTAACATGGAAACTCAATTTGGAAAAAACCACCAATAACATGCTACTCATTTTTCACTCTTTTGAAGTAATGCCCTATTAAAGGCCAACCCTATTAAAGGTTACAATATACATTGTTAAATGTGACCTGGTTAAGGGATTTTAATCACCCTATTAAAAGTGAGCATTGTTAGACTTTAGGCCATTCACTTGGAATGCCACCCTGTTAAAGGATTTCTTAGTGACTGTTAAGTCAACCTTACTCCAAAGGATTTACCCTAGACTAATACAATTGTTAGAAAGTAACAGTAGAGCTTTGATCTGATACAACTTACAACCTTACTTGCAGATTATAGATCACTATTCAGTCCTAAACTCTACTTGGCTTCTAATCTTTGCAGCTCTGATAGCTTGTTCACCGTTCAAGCATTTATTCTCTTTAAGTTTTCTTTCTTAGTATGCCATTGCACACTTCTTCTCTTGGGTCAGTTGATGAAGCAAACCGCCATCCTTCTCCTTATTAGGTTTTTGCATCCAAACTCTCTAACCTTTTTGCTTCATGACCAGACATCCCTACATATGGGAAATTAGAACACTTTTTCTGCTCATTATCCATCACAAAAATTAAGGTTTACGATGGATTAGGTAGGATACAATGTATCTACCCCATATCTTGTCTTTTCTAGAAACTTCTCCTAGAATCCATTTGAATTCACCTCCAAAATGGTTTACATAAGATTTTGTGCCACCAACTCATTAATCTTATCTTCCTCCTTATTCACAAGTTCCAAGAAAACAAGCTTGTCAGCTTTTATTTGGCGAATCTTCAATCTTTTCATAATGCAACAACGTGACATTATCAATTTACTGATGCTCGACACATACTGTGTTACTCGGCATCGACTGTAAAATCATTCGGCATCAACTAGATTTTACTGGTGCTCGACATCAACTGAATTTTACTCAGCATCTACTATCTTGCTTGACATTTACTAACTTACTTGACATCCACTAGAAATTGCTTACACTCAACTCCAACTGACTTTTTGCTTGGCTTGCACTAACTTTACTTGGCACCTTCTATTAACTTGGTCAAGCTTGGCAAATGAACTTTGTTCAACCTTATTCTTCTGAATTTTCTAAGTGTAGCCAATCATTTTGTAACCTGAAGTAGATCATCAATACATTATGTTGTCATTGTCTTAACTGATTCTTGCACTTCAATACATAATCATAACTCAACCTTTCCTCTAGGTACTTTTGTTACATCTTGTTGATCAAATCCTCCTCATCAATCAAGTAAGTGATAGTGCTTGAAACATATAAGCAATTGTCTTACTAGCATGTATCACGTTCGACATTAGTGACAAAACAATGATTGAAACACACAGTCTTCTTCAACAATCTTTCTACTCAAATGATCTTTTCAATCATTTATCAACAATCTCCCTCTTTGGCATTGATGGCAAACCAAACTGATCAACTAGTCAAACAAATGATGAACATCTTTTTCCATCAAACTAACTAGGTTAAAACAGTAAGACAATACCAAAAAGAAAGTTTGTGATTAAAACTTCTCCCTCTATCAGCAATTCCCTCTTCTAATTAGGCTACAAAATAAAACTCCCTTTGAGTTCCTTCTTTTTTGATTGTTGTATTGTCATGGATCAATAGAATATCAAAATATCTCTGTCTTTTTGTTCCGATCCTTCCTCTGATTGCTTTATGCTTTCTCCTTCTTTCTTTCTTACCAAAATAATCAGTAATGTACTTTCTCCCTTGATCATCTCCCTTGATTAGTTTAATGTACTTTCTCCCTTTTTGACAATAATGCCAAAGACATATACTCAACACTTGGCATCTTTGATATATGCAGACATAGGCTTTTGCAAGTTCTTCAATTTTCTCCCTCTGTTACCTTGCTTGTGACTAATTTGTAGTTCCAGCTCTGTAATTACTTTAGGCAATTCCTAAAGTAAAATCCACTGCATCAATTTGTATGAAATGAATGTCAGCTTGTTTGATGCATGGTACTCCCTTTGTCTTTTACATAGCCTTTGATAGGGGTATTAGCCCTAGTTTACCTCTCAGATACTCATAAGCATCCTCAATTAATGCTTTTGTGAAGATATCAACAATTTGCTCCTTAGTGTTAATATATTCCAACTTCACCTCTTTGTCTTGAACCAATTCCCTTACATAATGATACTTTATTGCAATGTGTTTTGTCTTTGTATGCATTACAAGATTCTTTGATATATTTATAGCACTTGTATTGTCACAACAAAGTGTCACTAGTTCTATGATTTCTTCCTTCATCCCCTTAAGTAGTTGTTTGATCCATACAATGTTTGTGGAATTAATAGCAGCAACAACATAGTCTATTTTAGCAGTAGATTGGGAAGTACAACTCTACTTCTTGCTAGTCCATGTAACAAGTCTTCTGCCTAAGAAGAATGCTCCTCCACTGGTGCTCTTTCTGTCATCAATATTTCTAGCCCAATCAACATTAGTGTAGGCTTTCAGTTCAAATTTTTCATTCTTCTTATAGTATAGGTCATACTCTTGTGTTCCTTTCAAGTATCTCATTATCCTTTTCACAGCCATCAAATGATTCTCTCTAGGGTTAGTAGAGAATCTTACAACTATCCCCATAGCTAATGCAATATCAGGTTTTCTCTGTACTACATATTACAATTTGTCAATCATGGATCTGTACAATGTTTGATTGACCTTAGCTAAATCATCATTCTTTGATAGCTTGAGTGCTATCACGATAGGTGTACTTACTGGTTTTGAATCCTCAAGTCCAAATGTCTTCAATATCTCTTTGACATATTTTGACTGAGTGATATATACACCATATTTCATTTGATAAACTTTTAATCCCACAAAGAATTTGATCTTCCTAAACATTGACATTTCAAACTCTTGCTTCATTTGATTTGCAAAATCTTTACACAAAGCATCTTGTCCTTCAAATTTTATGTCATCAACAAATATTTCAGATAATAATATACATTTTTCTTATTCTGTCTTCATGTCCAAATTGTTGTTATCATCTATCCTTTCAAATCCAATTTTAACAACATAAGTATGAAGTCTCTCATACCATGTCTTGGTGCTTGTTTTAATCCATATAGGGTTTTGTGCAGTCTACATACCATATTCGTATTATTTTTATCAACAAAACTTTCTGGCTGTTCTATGTAGACTTCTTCTTCTAATATGTCATTCAGAAATGCAAACTTAACATCGATTTGATAAACTTTGAAACCTTTATATGCAGCATAAGCAAGAAAAATTCTTACTCCTTCCATTCTTGCAACAGGGTGATGCAGGAGCATCCAGAGGTATAAGGGCAATCCTATGTCACCCAAAAAAATGTACTTAGACTTAGTTTCTGTTTCATGTCTTTACATTTTTGGATACCCATTTGGCTCAAATAAAGGTTCCAACTCTCATAGTTCAACTATCAGTGCGTTTGAAAATCCCAAAAAAATAGGAGCATGTATTTGGGCCATCATTTCGGTAAACTAGAAGGTGCGAATTGGCCAGATGAATGTAATCATGATTTAGAGCATTCCAGAAAAAGAATCAGGTCAATAGGCCCCACGGTTTGAAAGTTATTGCAGTTTTTCGTGTTTTGGAGACCTCCTAAGAATGCTTCAAAGTCAGGTTTGGGGCATTAAATGACCTCAAAAAGGGTCAAAAAATGGGGGATGAGTGAAGCTTGTCCATAGGGCTATAGAGCGCTTCGAGAGCTTTCTGAAAATGTAAACGGTTCGTCAATCGGAGCTACGGTTCAAAAGTTATGCCTCCCGAAAGTTCAGTTACCGTTTCTGGATTCTTCTAGATTTGCACCGACTTCTAACGCAACTTCCGAAACCTTCTATTTCATCAGTGGATGCCTACTAGCACTTTCTAGAATGTACTCCTAGTCCTTAACCCTTCGGGGTCTATTTAAGGAGATTTCTGGCATTGTAAAAGGCAGTTCAGAGTGGAGTTTGAGAGGAGGTGCTAAAAGGAGAAATATTCTCCAGATTTATGCTATTGTAAGCCCTTAGGGCATGTTTTTAAGTTTATTTTCTCTGTACTATTTGTACTAGCTTATTTTCTCAGTTAATATAATTTCTCTTTTCTGTTGTGTCCATTCTGTTCTTGGGTTGTGTCCCCATCACAGGGGCAAATGTTTTAACATAGTCAATTCCTTCTTCTTGTGCATACCCTTTGCAGACTAGTCTTTCTTTATTTCTTGTCACTTCATCATTCTCATCTAACTTGTTTCTGTATACCCATTTTGTGCCAATCACATTCTTGTCTTTTGGTCTAGGAACTAGACTCCAAGTTTTGTTCTTTTCTATCTGCTGAATTTCTTCTTCCATAGCCTTGTACCAGTCATCATCTTCCAATGCATCTTTCACTGTGTTAGGTTCCTTCATTCTTAACAAACATGATAAACTTCTCAACCTATTTCTTGTCATTGGACTTGCATCTTTGTCCCCAATGATTTGATCTATAGGGTGGTATCTTTTGACATATTTGGATAGTTTAGGCTTAGTTCTTGTAGCTGTATTTTGTCACTTAGCTTTAGTATCACTGTGTGCATCTTTTTTAGGTATTTCAACATCTCTTTCTTCTGTGCTAATCTCAAAGTCAGATTGTGCATTTTCCTCATTTTGTAACTCAGCATCTGAATGCAACTTAGCATTCACAAGATGTGACTCGGTAGTTGTTGAAACTTGTTGTTAGTTTTCTGCATGATTTGTAGCATCTTCTTCAACAGGCATTCCTTCATAATAGTATACAAATGACTTGTATTCTTCTAATTTTTTTGTAGATTCAGCCTCATGCGCTTCTATAAATTCATCAAAATTCACATTTACACTTTTCACAATTTTGTTAGTGTTAGTAATTAAACACTTGTAAGCTTTACTTCTTGTGGAGTAACCAAGGAATATACCTTCTTCGCTCTTTGCATCAAACTTTCCACTCTTAACATCTTTGAGAATATATCATTTTCTTCCAAATACCTTAAAATATTTTACATTAGGTGGATGACCATACCAAAGTTCAAAAGGTGTTGAGTGAGTACCTTTCTTGACTTGCACACGGTTCAGGGTGTATACAACAGTACTTACAACTTCTCTCCAGTACTTTAGAGAAACATTTTTGTCCATCATGAGTGTTCTAGCATAGTCCATTATAGACTTGTTTCTTCTTTCAACAATTCCATTTTGTGGAGGGGTCCTAGGTGCAGTTGTGTGTCTTTTGATTCCTTTGTCATTATAGAACATCTCAAACTCATGTGAAGTGAATTCTCCTCCTCTGTTTGATCTCAAGCATTTCAAACTCTTACTTGTTTGTTTTTCCACTCTTACCAACTACCATTTAAACATTTGAAAAACATTTGATTTTTGTTTTAGAAACATGATTGTCATCATCCTAGAGTAATCATCAATAAACAACATTATATACTTATCTCCTTTATAGCTTTGCACTTCAATAGCTCCACACAAGTTAGTATGAACAATTTCTAGTACTTCCTTAGAGGTATAAGCTTTACTTTTAAAGCTTGACTTTGTCATCTTGCCTAGTTGACATTGTTTGCACCTTACATTTTTTGGTTTCTTCAACTTAGGCAAACCTCTAACTCTTTTCATGTTGCTGATACTAATTAGATTATCAAAGTTAACAAGACATAGTCTCTTCTGCCAAAGCCATACATCATCAAACTTGCAATAACACAAGTAGCATCTTTTATATCCAAATAGAAAATATTACTCCTAGTTTGATCACCTTTTCCAATCAAGTTTTCATTTGTAACATATATCTTGGCTGATTTATTTTCAAACTCAACTTTGCACCCCAAATTATTCAATTATGACACACTTAACAAGTTATAGTTCAATCCTTCAACATAATAAGCATTGTCACATGAGATCTTGTCTGTGAGTTTGATAGATCCTTTTCCTTTTATTAAACATGGTGCATCATTACCAAATCTTACACTATTCCCATCATGATAGGTTAAGGTAATGAAGCAATATCCTCAGCATAATGTTGAAGAGATTACTGAATCTGATAATTCAAAAAATAAGGAGGACTAAAATTTGGAGGAGGAGGAAAACACGGATGTGGGAGATTTTAGCTCCAATTTAGAAGGCTACCTAAATAGTAAGGGGGATAGTGGTAAGGAAGATGAGGAAGAGAGTAGCGAGAAAAATTTAGGGTCAGATAATTTTGGTGAAGAGGGAAATCATAGTGAGCATTCCAAGGGAGTGAGGGATGGTAAAGAGGAAATGGAGATGGAAAAGGAGGACCCTGTTAATATGAGGGAGGAGGAAAAGAACGGAAAGGATGAGTCTTCTAGCAGAGAAGAAATGGAGAAGGAGAAGATTGAGTCTCTTCAATGGGACATTGTGCTTTCTTTTTTGCATACTGTAAAACTTAAAGTAGGCACCTTGCTACAAGTTGACTTTTGGATGTATAATATATTAATGAGTCTCAAAAGGAAAATGGAAAAGGTGCAGCAAAACCATGATATGGACCATGCCAAGCTCAGTTAGACGGAAATGCAAGTGGGTAATATACCAGAAAAACTTAGGGACTATGAACAAAATCTTTGTCTGCTAATCAAAGAAAGTGGCAATAAGATGGAGCAGGTAACTTCCAGTATTTGTGTTTTTGTTGTAAGTTTAGGGAAGCGTACCAATGAAGAAATTATATCTCCAGGAGGACCTAGTAAGAGAACTAGGAAGAGTTCCAGGAAAAGGGTAGTGGAGGCTACTAGTGGTTTGGCTGCTAATTCCATTCAAGGTGCTGCAGAGATCGGTAAAGAGGTGGTCAAAATGATAAAAGAGCTGCAATAGTAGCCTTTACTATCCTTGGTCTTTGGTCTCTGGTTTTTGTTCTAGTCTTGGTTATATTTACTAGTCTTGGTAAATGGTCTCTGTTTTTGGTTTTTTCATCTGGTAATTTCCTATTGTTAAAACTAGGTTCCAGGTCCTTGTAAAACCGGGGTTTGATTTTTGGATCTTTTTTGTGGTTTCAGGTCCCTGTAAAACTTGCTTTTGCTACTGTTTAAATTGCAGGTGTTAGGTCCTTGTAAAACCTGGTAGTGCTTCATGTTTTATCTTTTCTTTATTGTTAAAGGGTTTCAGGGCCCCTTCAAAACCTATTTTTACATTAATCTAAAATAGGTTAAGGTAATAAACTTACTTTTGTCTCTAGTCATGTAATGTGAGCATCCACTGTCAATGATCCATTTGTCATTCTTGTTCACACAAGTCATAAGTGTAGTTGCCTCATCCTCATTAGATTTATCCTTCATTGCAACATATACCACTTCATCATCATTTTCATCAGAGTCATGTTCATCAACAATGTAGCATGACTTCTTGCCTTTGTCTCTGTAGTCTATTCCATCATCTTCTCTCCTATTTTTGTGCTTGTTCCCTTCTTTGAAGTTCTTCTTTTGGGTACATCTTGTTGCAATATGACCAACTTCATTACAATTAAAACAAATCATAGGCAACTTACCTTTGAATTTACCTTTTCCTCTGTGAAATGTTCTTGCTAGCAATGCTTCCAATTGTTCAATGTCTTCCTCATCTATTCTACTATCACTAGATGCATACTTTATCTTTCTTTTCTTCTTCTTCTTCTTCTTCTTCTGCTTTACCTCCTCAGAATTCTTTAGTAATAACTTTGCTTTGAAAGTTGATTCAATACTCTCTGATCTATAGTTGTCAAAATTAGATAGCTCAAAAGTAGTGAGTTTTCCTACCAGACCTTCAAGGGTTAGATCACTTCTTGGTATACATCTTAGCTCTTGGATTGTAGACACTCTAATGGCATACATAGGCAACAATGTTCTCAAGACTTTACTTAGCATAGTATCATCATCTATTTTACCAGTAGCACCTTTTATTGCACTAACAAATTCTTTTATTCTAGAAACATATTGAGCAATATTCTCACCTTCTTCCATTTTCATGTCATCAAACTTACCTCTAAGGCTCTCTGACTTGGCTCTTTGAACATTTTTGTCTCCTCCATAGATGGTGTCTAGGGAATCCCACATCTACTTTGCATTCTTAAGGCCTTTGATATCATCAAATTCAATATAGCTCAAGGTAGAGGCAATCTCCAACATCGCCTAATTGTGTTCTTTCTTTTTCTTCAAATCTTCAGCAGTTAGGGCTCTTGCTGGATCAACATGTTCTACTAAAATGAAAGATTGTGCATAATCTCTAAGTCCTCCAAGGTGTAGCTTCATCAAAAAATTTCATGTAGGAAAGTTATCTCTATTGAGCTTGGGTACCTCTTTTTTTGACATCTTGATCTTTGTGCTTCTAGTACCTTAAAACTAATCCTCTTAAGCAGATGGCTTTGATACCAATTGTTGGAATTCTTTTAGAATAACTAAGAGGGGGGGTGAATTAGTTATTCAAATTCTAGATGTACAAATAATTTTTTTTACAATTCAGTGAACCCATAAAACTTTCTTAACCATGCATGCATTCATTGTGTGTTAACCAAAACTGATATGTTACTATTAAATCAACATGCAGAAATGTAAAGCATAAAAAAAAACATATCCATCAACACATTTGACACAATGATTTAACCTGGAAACCTAATTTGGGAAAAACCACCATTAACATGCTACTCCTTTTTCACTCTTTTGAAGTGATGCCCTATTAAAGGTTACAATACACACTGTTAAATGTGACCCGGTTAAGGGATTTTAATCACCCTGTTAAAAGTGAGCCTTGTTAGAGGACTTTAGGCCATTCACTTGGAATGTCACCCTATTAAAGGATTTTCTAATGATTGTTAAGTCAAACTTACTCCAAAGGATTTACCCTAGGCTGATACAATTGTTAGAAAGTAATAGTAGAGCTTTGATCTGATACAACTTACAACCTTACTTGTAGACTATAGATCACTATTTAGTCCTCAACTCTTCTTGGCTTCCAATCTTTGCAGCTTTGACAACTTGTTCACCCTTCAAGAATTCATACTCTTTAAGCCTTCTTTCTTAGTACACCATTACAGACTTCTTCTCTTGAGTCACTTGATGAAGCAAACCCCCTTCCTTCTCCTTATTAGATTTTTTCATCCAAACTATCTAACCTTTTTGTTTTATGATCAGACATCCCTACATATAGGAAATTAGAACACTTTTCTCGCTTATTATCCATCACCAAAATTAGGGTTTTTGATAGATTAGGTAGGATACAATGTATCTACCCCATATCTTGTCTTTTCTAGAAACTTCTCCTAGAATCCATTTGAATTCACCTCCAAAATGGTTTACATAAGATTTTGTGTCACCAACTCATCAATCTTATCTTCCTCTTGATTCACAAGTTCCAAGAAAATAAACTTGTCGACTTTTATTTGGTGAATCTTCGATCTTTTCATAATGCAGCAGCTTGACATTATCAATTTATTGATGCTTGACACATACTATGTTACTCGACATCTATTATAAAATCATTTGGCATCAACTAGATTTTACTTGTGGTCGGCATCAACTAAATTTTATTCGGCATCTACTATCTTGCTCGGCATCTACTAACTTACTCAACATCCACTAGAAGTTGCTTTCACTTGTCTCCAATTGACTTTTTTCTCAGCTTGCACTAACTTTGCTCAGCACCTTCTATCAACTTGGTCAAGCTTGGCAAATGAAATTTGTTCAACCTTATTCTTCTAAACTTTCTAAGTATAGCCAATCATTTTGTAACCTCAAGTAGATCATCAATACATTATATTATCACTATCTTAACAGTACTTTTGTTACATCTTGTTGATCAAATCCTCCTCATCAATCAACTAAGTGATAGTGCTTGAAACATATAAGTAATTGTCTTACCAGCATGTAGCAGGTTTGACATCAGTGACAAAACAATGATTGAAACACATAGTCTTCTTCAATAATCTTTCTACTCAAATGATCTTTTCAATCATATATCAATAGATGCAAGATGAAGTAATCAAGTATGGAGATGTAACTGGGTTAATTTTGGTGGTCAGTATGGTAACTAAGTTTGAGCTATGAAGAATTTATTGTTCTCCACCTATCACATTAGGTACCTTACCTATAAATATCTAGCTTAAACAACCAATTTTTCACTTTGCATATGAGAAGCACACTTGAGTGATTGAGAAGGGCATTTAATTTTGAGATGAATTGGTGGAATTCAATGTATTTTGAACATTTTAAGTGATTTGGTGTAGTATTTGTGGGATATCGAGTGAATTTAGTTGAAACCCTACAAACCCTTAAGTGTTCAATCAAAATGGCATCAATCTTAGCACCTACAATCACACTCATCTCAGCTCAAACCAAGGGTCAAAAGGTTGACAATGTTATGTTAGTGAGGAATACTATGAATAACCACATTATAAGTTATACATTGAAGTGATGACAAAAAGTGATGAAATGAAGAAGCTTTGATACAAGAGGGTGATTTAGTAATGGATGACATATTCATAAATGATGATAATTCTTTTTCGACAACACACTCTCCTTATGTAGACATTTTGGTGAATGAAGATGACATTATAGATGCTTTACATCCATTTGAGATTCCTTCTAGTGATGAGGCATTAGTGGAGAATGATACGTTTTCCCTTAATACTCTCCCTCTTAGTGATGATCTTATGAAGAATCAAGATCCTAACTCATCTCCTCTTAGGATATCTTCTTTGCTTCCTTCATTTGAATTTGTTTGTAGTGTTGAGACAACTAACATGGTTTATCCAAAACCTTTGTTGACTATCAATGGTTGTCCTCATATTACCATCAAAGGTAAATCTATGGAGTCTTTAGAGTCTTTTCATGACCAAGATTCTATAGTTCACACATATTGTACAAGGATTAACCTTCAACCTAATCCTATGGTTTCTACTTCATTGCCACCTTCTCAACCCATTCTTCCTCCTTCACCCCGTCTTCCTTGCAAGGAGTATGAATTGATAAACCAATTGCAAAATACCCCTACCAAGATTTCTTTATGGAAGCTTCTTCAAACTTCACCTACCTACTATGAAGCCTTGCAAAAATCTCTAGCAACTCTTTCCACTCCACCTCCTAATTAAGAGAACATCAATAACTTCTTCCAATGCATGCGTACTACCTTTAGTGTTCCTAAAATTCTATTTACTCAAAAGGATTTACCTTCTAAAGAAGTTCAAAATCAATATGATGCTCTTATGGTGGTTGTTACTATCAATAAAAGTAGCATTTGTAGGATCTTGATTGATAATGGATCTGGGCTTAATGTTTGTAGCATGGACATGCTCAAAGCAAGTAAAACCGATCTTTCAACTATTCAACCTGTTAATGTTCCTATATGTGGCTTTGATAGCATTTCTAAGAACACTTTGGGAATCATTACCTTACCAATCAAAGTAGGTATGGTCATCCTGAATATACCTATTCATGTTATGCCTAGACCTCTCAATTATAACCTTGTTTTGGGTGGACCCTAGTTGCATGAGATGCACGCTACCCCTTCTGCCCTTCATCGTAAAGTCAAGTTTATATATAACAACATGATGTATACACTTCATGTGGATGATGCGCCAAATCCTTCTCTGCATATTCAAAACCACACTACTCCTATTTCTAATAGTAATCATTCTTCCTCTAACGCTCTTCCTAGTGATGAGTGGAGAACCTTGGATTTTATTCCTACCTGTATTGGAGAGTATAAGGTTTTTGATCTTGATTATATGAAGCCACAAAGAGAGTTTGAACAATAAGTTTTTACTTCTAAAGCTCTTCATAACAACTTTTTCTCTATTTCTATCTATAATGAAGCTATTAAACCTACTAATGATGAGATAGTTACTAATGAAGTTCCATTGACTCCTGATGTGGCTTCTCATTATGGTCTTGGTTATCATTTCTTAGTTAAACAAGGATTCAATGGTCAAGCATGCGGTAAGAATAAATAGGAAATTCAAGTGCCCTTACAAAATGGGGGGCATAAGCATTCTTATGGATTGAGATTTAATCCTCAACAACAAATCAATATTAAAAACATCTCAAATAATACTTTAAAACATGATGAAACTATGAAGGATTTTGACCAAGAAGTTCTTTTGCCTAAACTCCTTCATTCTAAGATGATTACTAGTCCTAAATGCAAAAAGAAATGTAGTCCACACTTAAAGATTCTTCCTTTTTGTTTATATCATAGATTTCATGATCACTCTACTAATGAATGTCAAGATTTACATTATAAGATTAGGCAACCCATTGATAGTAAGGTTATTTATATATCATATGGCAATGAGGTGTATTTCAATCCTATTTTCTCTAAACAACATTTATGTTCCTATTATGAAACTTCGCTTTATGTAAACAATGTTAGCCTAATCTGTGGGGGCTCATTATTTTCTATAGTATTGCGAGTGATATAATAGGTTCCCTTCTATTTGTGTTCATAGGCTTGGGGGGAAAGGATGCCATCTCTTTTTTTCCTATCTTTTTGGGATCCACTTTTCCTTTGTTAAGCAGTATCTATCTATTATGTGATATCCAATCATACAGGAAAATTATGGTTTGCATTGAGGATCTTTGTCCTTGATCATAACCTATTTTGTTGCTTGACATTGGGTTTCCATGGTTGATAAATATCTCACCTTGGAAGCTAAATAGTGTGTTATCCCTCACAAGGGTTACTTTGTCTCTTCTTGCATGATATCTCTTTGCATTTGTCCCTTCCATGGCCTCATAAGAGTTGGGACCTTCTTGGCTTGGATTGGGTGTTGTCTATGGATATTTGTCTTGATGTTGAAGAAGGCTTTATCCTTGTTCTTTTCTTTCCTTAACATGTCAAAATAGTATGTACTTTTTCCATCTTAATAAGGGGGGCATATATACGGCCTCCCTCATTCTATATTGTGCATTTTTATTCTAACCTTTAGTTTTGCAACATGCTAAATCTTGGAAGGTAATGCACATAAGTTGCTAAATCCTGAAGAGACATACATTTTTAGTTTTCAATATGCTAAATCCTTTGAAGGTAACACACATAAGTTGCTAAATCCTGAAGAGATGCATTTCCAATTTTCAATATGCTAAATTCTCAAAAGGTAACACACATAAGTTGCTAAATCCTGAAGAGATACACATTTTACAAATATATTCTATGGTGATATGAGAATATGGATCTATGGGTACTTTATAAAATCCATCAGAAGACACACTACATACATGCACAAAACTTCTAGAAGGCACATAACTTTATGGGGTGACTATCAAGCTCTTTATTGGTGGGCCATCCTATTAATTTGTGGTTCACAATGAGATACACACATCTTACTAGGTGAGCTAGCCACTTCTTTCTCCCTCTTCTCTCTTTTTTCTAGTGATGTCTCTCTTATTGTGATCTTGGAGTTGATGAAGAATCGAGTCCCTGGGGGCTTGAGGATCTCTTTGTCCCTTTGATTTTAATAAGATTATCTTTTCATTACAATCTACTTTACCAAGAGTTTGCATTGAGTCCATACTCTTGATAAAGTGGGGGCTAAATGTATCGTCCTAAAATGGAAGAACTTTTATGTTACGAGTGTTTAGCCCTTTGAGTACATGGTTTGGGGTCATGTCAAGCACCTTGAATGGGTCTTTGACATGGATCTAGATTTCCCCTATTCTACCTCCTTTTCCACTTTCTTTCTACACTTTTCTGGCATTCTAGACTGAAATCTTGAGATCGTTGACTTTTTGGTCAAGGACAATCTCAGGGTCAAGGATGACCTTTTAGGTCAATGTCGACCTCGACCTTGATCTAGGTCAAGGATGATCTCAACCCTGACTTGGGTAGGGTCAACCTCATCCTGATCCTAGGTTAAAATTTCAAGGTTTCATGATTTTTGGATGTTAGGTTTTAGAAAGAATTATTTTCCCACTTCTTAGGTTGGTTGTTTTGGTCTCCAAAATGGTAAAATCTTAAATTGCATTTAATCTAGGTCTATTTCTAGGGTTTGAGGTTAATTAAGATTTAATGCTCCTTTGTCGACTTTCTCTATAAGTTTGTGCCCTAGATCTCTATATAAGGAAGCCTTCTTCTCTCATTTTATCTAACCATTATCTTGCGCATCCACTCACTATGAAGCTTTGAGAAGATATTATATTAGACGATCCATTATCAAGCATTCAAGCATTATCAAGTTCAAGAAAAAATCCATCTTCAAGCATTCAATTCATCAAGGAGATCTATTAGTAGTCATTGAAGGATTCAAGCTCTATGGAGCCCTCTTGTTGAAGATTCATCTATTTCCATTCAAGCCTCTTCCTAATTGAATATCCATTCAAAATTGGTGTTAAAGATCTAATACCATTGATTTGAGACATCCTACATCCTATTCTACATTCATTTGGAGCATCCATACTTGTGGATTCAAGGATTCGAATCCTCCACAAGGATTTCAACATAAGCAAAGTAAATAGTTCCATTTACTTTGTTTATTCATATTACAACTTCAAATCAATATCAAGGTTGATTCAAAACCGAGGTTTGACTAAGGCAAACCTCCCATCCAAACAAAAAAACCCTTTTTCTTGTAGGTATAGGTGTGGAATAGTGAATTAAAGTGCAGATTTAAATACCCTTTTTGTCAAACTTTCGAGATCCGTGAAGATAATTTTTGTTGGAGTAGTGTAGGTCAAGGTTGACTTTTTGGGGTAAAGGTCAACTTGGCACCCTAGGTCAAGGTCAACCTACCCTTAGAAAAGAAAAATATTTCTGGGTTTTGAAGGTCTCGTAGTTTCAATTCAAGATTTCTTTGACATGGTTTTCAGCCGATTCTTTTATTTGGAGATAAGTACCTTTTATTTCTTCATTTCAATATTAGTCATCTAGATTTAATTTCCATATCATAATAATTCATATGTATATGTAAAAGATGGATTTAGGTTCTCTTTCATGTATATTATTCTAAACCCTATTCATCCATATTTTATCTTATATAGAAGGACATAAATTTGCAACGTTACTTTGAACAACCGCTAGAGACAAGAAAACTATCATTATGAAAACAACACCATTGGAAAGTAGTGAACATACAAAGCCTAAAAAATGAAATCAATATATGTTGGGATATTATAGATGATAAAGTCAATGTGTTGAAACATAGACAGTAAAAAGTATTTTTATTTTCTATGTATTAAATTTTTGTGGTAGCATAAATGAAGCTACACCTAATTATAATCGAGCAATAGAAGATAACACTCTACAATGATTGTTGGATAATAATTAGAGGCACATCTTGGACAAACAAGTGACACACACATAGTGGTGAAAATATAAGCAATGAATTTTAGTTTCAAATGACAACTAGAGGGCTCAAATGGAGTTAAATATATACACAGTGAACACAAGCATAAAATACAGTAATAGCGGAACCGAGTATGATTGCACTAGGAAACCATCAAATATAACATAAGGATGTGATTATTTTTTAGCATAGATCATTATTGTTAAATATCAAAGTGAGTCTTTAGCCCAATCACACATTTACCATAATATATTTGGATGGCTTAAACATCACACACTAAGATTAATTCCTAGACCAAAAATGTTAAATAGTCAAAGTTCACTTTTTTTCCAAAGCTTAATTCTTCCCTAGTGTGTGATGTTTAACTAATATACTGGACATGTCAATAGAGGCTACCATTAGACGTATTGATAATAGGCATGATAATTTTGAAAGAAAATGGAGTGATAAAGTTATATATGTTCCATAAATAGATATATCTAGAAATACACAGTCAAAGAATCAATAATGAAAAAAAAGATACGTTTTCCCACAAAAGCATAAAATTATAGTTGGAACCTTTAAGGATCAAAGCTAGGATAACTAATCACATGAGTATACAGAATGAGAGTGAATAAAATTGTACTCACTATTTTATTAGGCCAATACAAATGGAAGTTTGTAGAATGAAGTAACTATTAGCAGCAATATAAAGATATCACTAAAATGATTACGTTCATACTATCAACTAAAGTCACCACATACTATGGAAAAAAAAATTGATTAGCTACAAAAGTGTGATTATAATGAAGAGAAGATATGTTGCAGGAGCATCCTGGGTGTAAGTGCAATCTTGCATCACCAAAAAATGTTTTCTTTTTAGTCTTTTCTATTTTAATAAGGACTAGTAGACAAGGGGGTCACTATTTCTAGGATCTTGCTATTTTTAGTAAGTTTTTCATACGAGCTCGAAATGTTCTCATTTTCTACAGGAAGGTTCCTTTTGGAATTATAAGCCTACCATAAAAATCTCATTGCTCCAGCTTAAGTATCAGAGAAGTTATTGCAGATTTTCGGTGGAAAAAATTGCACAAAAATCTTCAGGCCATTGTTGGAGGCCTTAGAGTGCCAGGATGAGGTCCAAAAACTCGACAAAAGGGTGCTTCCATAATTTTGAGCCTATAGATTACGAGCTGGCATTTCCAAAAAGTGGTTATAATAGCCAATCAGAGCAATGGTTGGAGAGTTATGGCCCTCTGAAGTTGGGCTACCAAAATTTCTAAAATAATTTGTCAAAGATGTATTTAGTTGACTCTATATGTATCGTTAGGGTCTGTAAGCCCTAGGTATTAAGTTTGGGCATCTAGAACCTTCCTAGGTGGCATAAAATTTCCTATTTAAGAAAGGCGTGAACATTGTCTAGGACAACTCTGGGTGATAGTCCATATCTGGTCTTGCAGATTACTATAATGAAGGCACCCATGTGGGTTAGCATATTGTACTTGTGAATTTTGTAATTTTGCATTTGCGGCGCAAATAAGGAGTCCATATTTTGTTCTCACAATTGTTGTTGTTTCTTTGTTTGCTATCATGGTTTATGGTATTAAGGGGAGCACCCTTCATCAAGATAAAATTTATTTTGAAAGAGGCATGACCAATCACATGGAAAAGTCGCAAAGCTTGATGTGATTGTATATATATAAGAGAATTAAGGTGTGAGTGGTGAATGAAATAGAAAAAGAATTAATTAGAGAAGAGAATTTAAAAAGGAAGTCAACACTTAGATGTAGAGAACAAAAAAAAAGGATCTAAGAATGAAATTTGACATACATATATAATGAAGATCAAAAGTATGATAGAGAAGAGTGTGGAAAATAAAGAACATAAAAGGAATAAATGTTGAAGAGTTAGACTATGTAAAGATATACTTGAAAAGTTAAGAAAGTGTGTGGAGAAAATAGATAAAGTAAGGTAGGTTTGTTAAATTGGATATATATGATAAGTGGATAAGAATGATTGTTATTCTATTGAAGATAGTATAAAAGGAGGATATTTGTAGAAGTGAATGTTTTTTTTAAAGAAGATATACATATTCATTTGAAGTCAAGAAATTATCTTAAGAATGCATTCATCATCAGTTGAAGCAAGCAACATAGTTAGGGTGGAACTATAGTTTTTGTGCAATGGGTTGGTGCTCACGAAGACAACAGTGGGGGCTGGCACTTCCAGTAGGTTAGAGTCTGCGAAGTGTCGGAGTTGGAGCTTCTAGTGAGTCAATGCTCATAAACATAGGGGTTGGAGCCTACAAAACATTGTAAAAGAATAATTTTATAATAAAACAATTATTCTATCATAGTTTTCTCTAGCTTTGGCTTTCCACATAATATATTGTGTTCATATGCATATTTGTTCATTTCAACATTTGTTGTTAATTTTTTGGATTAAGGTTTTAAATTGGTAAATTTCTTATTATATTAATTCACCCCTCTGTCCCCCTCCCTCTTAGTATAATCATGTGCTCTTCAAGAACAAGTTGAGGTGGAAGTAACCGAGGCCAAAAATGGGAAAATAAAACAAATGGCTAAACCTCATAGTCTTAAGGCTACTTAATCTAGGACTAGGGAAACTACCATATTTACCCCACCTATCAAGAAAGGTGTTGTGAAGATCTCCAAGCCTGTGCAATCACAGACCAAAACATATCAAAAGAGGAAGGATGGTCATAGCCACAATTGTAATTGTTATTGGTATTCTTTTTTTTGTTAAGAAAGAATTATGTTTGCTTGCAAGGTTGCTGGTTGTTTAGATTATTGTTTTGATTCCGATTCTGAGTGTTAGGATTCAAATTTTTGTTTTTTTGGTGATGATAGTTGTTTTTATTCTTATTATCTCCATCTTGAAGATTTTTCACACTCTTGACATCAGTGACACTATCATGGGTAATGCCTTTGTTTTTGGACCAAAATTTTGGTTTTCCATTGTTGTTCATTTCATTAGTTGATGATGAAAAGTTATAGTGTTGAATGAAACCCTTGTCTAAGAGTCAATTTTCAATGTTCTTTCCTTTCTTCACTAATGTGGAAAATTTTTCAGGACTAGCCATCTTCGTTTGGAATGTGATAAAATTGAACTAGATGACATGAGCCAATTTAGAGTCATAAGAATTATGAAGCCTGGGAAAGTTCATGAGATTGTTGAGTCAATAAGAGAAATTGGAGGCTTAACTGCATTTAGGCACTTAAAGTACCCTACATTGAAAGATGAAGACAAACTCAAAGTCTAAGATGTTATTGTTGATATGATCTACAAATTCAAATATTTGGCTATTGAGTTTGCTAATAGGGTACCTAAAGATTTGTATAATAAAATTGATGCAACATGGAGATATGCATTGGATACCAAGTGAAAAATATGAGAGAGTGCACTTATAGTTACAGTGCCAAACTTATTAGTGCCAAAGATGAATGAGACATTGCAAAAATATAAGAAGAGATTCTTGCATAAGCAAAGAAAATTGAATGTGCTAACTAGAAGAATTAGAGAAGTGGATGGAGAAGAATTAGAGAAGTGGATGGAGATGGCATAAAGGTGCTGAAATGTTTTATTAACATAAAGGAAACTGAGGAAAATTCATGTGTCAAACACTAAGCCAACACAACCAATAGAATTGGATGATAAAGAAGATGATGTTGAAGCTACATCAATTCAAAATATTATTGATGATGTCCCAAATATGGTCAAAGATATAGATGAAAATGTGATAATCAAAGATCTAATAGGAGAAGATCTAGATGAGGGAGTAAATAAAGATCAAGTTGTCATGGCCATCATTGAGAAAAAAATCCTGAAGATCAACCATTCACCAAGTCAGCCACTATGAATATACTTGGCTATACACAAGTCATTGAGAAAGTTAAAGCTTATCAAAAACCTTCTACACAAATTGGAACTCTTGATGTAAATATAAATGATTCTTTCAATTCTATAGCCACTAACATACCCATGGATGGAGATAATACAGACAGTCAGCAAGTCGGGCAACAAAAGTGATACTAGAAAAAAAAAAGAAAATAAAGAAACTAACCATACTATCCAAGGAAATGATAATACAACACAAAATGAAGGAGTTGTAAATTTGAATAAAATAAATTCTTCTATTACCAACACAAGTACAAGGCCAAATGCTCAAGGACCTCATCTTGAGGGAACAAAGGATAAAGCTCAGCAAGCTCAACCAGAGTAAGTTTCACAAGTAGAGAAAGAGAAAGAAATAGTGAAGCCAACCTAAGAACAACCTCAAATGTCACCTAAGAAAAATGTTCAATAGAGGAACAACCTCAAGTGCTACCCAAGGAAAATGTTCAAAGAAGCATCAAGAAGAAAAATAAGATTAAGAGAAGAAGAAAGAAAATGTGTAAACAAAGACAAATCTAGAGCATAAGGCTCTCATTCCATCCAAAGCATCCTAAGCATAAGCTCAAACACTATAAAGAATAATAATAAGAAGAAGACATGAAGTGACCTTTTAACCTTAGATGAAGTGATTGTTATTCTTGAGTGTGATCCTTGCACACTTGATTCAAAAGATTTGAAGGAATATCATGATTTGTGCACATGAAAGCTAGAACAAGATAAACTCATTTGGGCGATAAATAATAAAAAAGTATTAATTGATGTGAAAGATCATCTACTTTAGATTGTACCTGATACATCATTGGATGAGAAAGAACTCATGCTATATCAATTGGCATTCCTTGTAGAAAAGGTGAATGCACTAGATGTTGATGCACAAGAGAACTTGATAGAGCGTGCAAAGAAGAAACTGGCACACATGGTTATGGAGAAGGTTGGACAGTCTACTTTTATCCAACAAGTGCAACTGGAATTACTAGTTATTGAGATGGAGGAGCTTACCAAGGTAACTATTAACCTTTACCAAAAATTGTGCAATATTTACCAATTTATCGAGGACGTCAAGGAGGAGCTGAGGAAAATATAAGAAGACTTAAAGAACAATGAAGATAGTTTGATTATTGACCCAAGTTAATTTCAAGTTCACTATTCAAGGGAGAAATGTTTTCTAGTGTGCAACATGATTTGAGAAAGAAGAGGACAAGATGAGGGGATAATTAAATGAGATTAAAGCTTTGCTACTACCTCACATTGAGGTTATGCAAAAACATATTAAGAAGGCCAAAGATCTAATTGTTACTTTATTTAGTAAAAACATGTTAGATCTCTCTGGATAGTTACATCCTACAAGCACTAAAATATGCTTGAAAGAATACTTTAGATAATCTTAAGAGGAAACATATAGATCTACTTGATAAGTTGTGAGTATTTTTAGTACAAATTTTCATTTTTGAGTTTACTTTATGACATTATTGTCAAAAAAGGGGGAGATATGAATATGTAAGAGGGAGATATGTATATGAATTATGATGTTATGTTGATTATTGGGAGATATAAGGTTTTCAAAACATAATCTTGTACATATTTAGGGGGAGGCATACAAATTTTCAATAAGTCATTTATTGGTATACATACAATAATTTTTTCTAGTAATACTAAAGGGGGGGAATTTTACTCCTATAAGAATTAATATGTTTTCGTTAGTGCAAAAATCATGGTCAGTGAGTATTGGAGAGATTGCTCGATATACATAGAAATTGAGCCAAGAGTGCAGTTATTGAGTAAAGGAAAGGCTAAGTATAAGTATGGAACAGAAAGGTCACTCAGTGGTATTGACACCAAGCATATATATATTGACCAAGTGAGGGTTTAACTAAGAAAGGAAAATAATGTCAACCAAGCTATGTGATTACTGAAGGACAACATCATAACCAAGCATTTGAACAAACATTACCGAGCTATGTAGGAAGGACCTAAATGTTAGAGAATTCACAAAAATCAATGTATCTCTATTCTACCAAGCGGAAAAACATGTTTTCAAGACTGAGGAGAATATTTGGAGAGATCAATTAGGAAGATAGATTTGATTATTCATGCTATCAAGTCATAATACAAACCAATGAAATAAAAGAATGATAAATGAGATGATGAGAATGAGTTTAGATCATAGATCTTGATTAGTTACAAACTCCAAAAGTTTCCAAAACCCTAATTAGGTCATACTTTGAAGAGGAAAAATATTTCTTTATAAGGACATATTTATATCAGATCAAGAATTATTATTAGTTGAGATATTAAGAGGAAGAATCTACTGTAGAGAAGAGTCACTGAGAAGTGTGAAAGGAAGCAATTATTGTCATCAATTATAGGAGGTGATACATTGTTATTGAGTAGAAAGGAGATCTAAATTAGGAAAAGTAAGTTTCACTTCATCACATCAATTAATTTTTACTTTCTTACCCTTGTAGAAGCAAAACCCTTTAACAAGATAGACCTAATATTCTTTATAAAAAATCTCCTAACTGAGTGCACATTTTATGAATGCTACGAAATCCTTGAGAAAGGTGGATTCCAATAGATCCTATTGTGTAACTCCTAATAATGTAAGTCACCAGAAGTAACACCATTGTATGCCCTAATGCGAAAACCTCATGCTGCAATAGTGAAGGATTTGTGGGTGTCATCCTCACTATTATTTTCCCTCTAACTAAGGGTTTTTGCATCACCAAATCATTGTGTTACATGTGTGCAAATTTGATGATGTGTTAATGTGATTATGATGAAGTATATTATATATGTTTACTTCCATTTTAGTATTTGAGATTATGGACATGCATACAAATGTTAATGACTCATAAGGATGGAATCAAATATGTAATAAAGAGATGTGACTCCTTCAAATTATGATATAAAAAGGGAGGAAAGCTCATTTGAAAGATCTGAGGGAAACAAGAGGAAAATAATGAAGAGACTTTTTTCTAAAGGTTGAAATGATGAAATGATGTGACTCTTCAAAATGGTTGTAAGTATGAATGGTTGTGACTCTTCAAAATTGTTGTAATTTTGAAATATTGTGACTTTTTGAAAGGATTGTGATTATGAAGGGTTGTGACTTTTCAAAAGGACATAGATGATTTAAATAAAAAAAGATTTATAAATTATAATTGAATAAGAAACAAACAAGGAGAATATATCAAAAGGATAATTAAATAATAATACATAGGCACCAAACTGAATAAAAGAAGGAACATATCAATAATATCATCAAATATTGAGAATTCTAGGGTGGACCCACAATAATGGGGTATACTTTTTTTTTCCTAAACTGACATTGAACTCTGATTTTTCAAGAAAAGTTTCACTTTTAGATGGAAATTATCGTTTAATAGTTAGAAATTTGAAGACAAAGTAAATTAGAGTCTTTTAGGATTTTTTTGTATAGATTCTAAATAGTTTTTTTTTTTTTGAATTGATTTGATTGAATTATTTTTCTCCCACAAAAATTGCTATGTTATCAAAAGCCCGACTTTTAAAGAGTGGCACTGTTTTTGACACAAATAACTTTTTTCTATAATAGATATCAATGTGATTCTTTCGAATTTAGCTTTTAGCTATCAATACCAAATCCATGGAGGTGGTCTGATGTCTTTATCCTTAGTATTTCTTATTTTATCAGAGTTTAAAGTTGACCTAACACTAATTTGGACATACATGGCTTTTCACACATGTACCTTATTATATATTTATCCAATTTCAAAATTTCTTTTTTTGATTGAATGAGGACTCAAATATGGAGACTGTAGTTATTTTTCAAATATATTTTTCTTTTAGTTACTATTATTCCATGAGCGTCCAATATAGAGGTTTATTTTTATATTGAACCTCTATTCAATTAACGTAAAAAAAATTATACCAAAAAGATTAAAAATGTGTCAAATCCATAGTCATTAGAAAGCTTGTTTTAAGTACTTGTGTCATGCAAAATGACATTTCTTCAATGTTTCATTTGAATGTGGTAATTGAGCCCATAAGCCATGAAAATAACTGAAAACCTTATAGCCTTTGCATTTAAACAATTCTATTTTGCTAGTTTCAATATAAACTAACTTTCTATCGAAACTCTTTTACATAGTTTCAATCAAAACTTTTTCTATTTGTTTCTATCGAAATAAAAAGGCATGATTAACGTTGAGTTCACCAAGTGTAGGATAGTTTCAATAGAAACTACCGAGGTAATGTTCAACCAAAACCATGGTCAACCCTTTGTGGTAATTTTGTTAATTTTTTTGATTCCCATATAAATAATTATTCATTAATTTCATTTTAGAATCAAAACATATTAAATAATTTGATTTTGAAATGAGAAGGAGGAAATATTTTTAGCTTCTCTATTTTCAAATTTTTGAAGAAGAATTTGTGATGGAAAATAAAGGAAAAAGACAAAATAAGTATGCACGAAAAATAATAGAGCAAAAACAATATGAAAATTGTTGAGAATGTTTAGCAAGATAGTATAAGAGGCAAGGTATATATGTACAATTTTTTTTCTAGTGCATTTTATTTATTTATAGTGTACAATCTTATTGTAGATAGTGTTTTATATAGTTAGGATTAGGGTTTATTCAATTAGGAATATGGAAAATATTAAATTAGGGTTCCTATTAACTAAAGATTGGAGTTTGTTAAATTAAGAATATTTAAAATTAGTATTTATTAAGTTGTGAGTTTTTAAATTATGAATATTTAGGATGTAATCAACTAGGACAACTTACCGAGCTTGGTGAAGTTTCATCCCGAGATCCAATAGGTACACATCTACTCTTGCAAGTACAATCTCTCTCTAGATTTTTAGGTCTAAGAAAACTTTATAACTTTATTTTTTAAATTTTAGAGACATTTCCCCTTACAAACTTGCTTGATTTTATTTGTTATATCATGTGTGTTGTAGTCGATGATGGAAATGTTGGACAAGAGGAAATTGAAGTTGAATCAATGAACATCGAAGAAGGATCATCCCAAGTTCAAATAAGTATGTACATAAAGCTCTTCAGTTCAAATTAAAAGTTGAAAATTTATAATATTTGCAGATGTTGGGATTTATATAAAATTATATATAATATTTCAAGTTATGTATATACATATATATGTCCCCTAAAAAGGACTTGTATCTTAAGACTTATTTTAAAATTTCTCTTGCAGCCTAAGATGAAACAACAAATGAGAATGTTAATCTAGCTATAAGATTGAAGAGAAAAATTAGTCATAGAAACATAGATCGTTTGATTGAAATGGACGTGGAAAAATTGAGAGAATATGCTAGTCAACCTACACATACTACAAAGAGGAAATTGAATAAAAAGTCTAAGGAAATAATTGCACAATTTGAGAATCTTGATACAGTGGAGAAAACTCAATTATTATCAATTTCACTTCTTAAAGATGAATTGAAAGAGCCATTGAAACTATTGGGTATAGATACAAGTATAAAAAAGATGAGGACTTCTAAATTACAAAAAGATATTGTTTAAAGTGTTAAGGAAGGATTACATTCCATTGGGAAAAAAAATGGATCTATAAATAAATCCATTACACGAAGAGCGATACTGACATCTATTTTAAGTAAGAAAATGTCCCAAAAAAGATAGATCTCTTCACTATCATCTCATATTGGCTATAGTCAGAAGACAATATTATATTATTTGAAAATGAGAAACAATTTGGATGATACTTTAGAAGGAAATTGGGTGCTATTATATAGAGCTCATCGATATGATAGGATTGGGGAAATAGTTAAAAACTTAATTATTCAATTTTGGAATGATAATACACATCCTTGACCAAATAGAAGAGATATAATCAAGCAAGAGGTTGGGCCTAAGGAATATCTACAACATGCAAAACATTGGTTGGATGTCACACAACATGAATTATATCTCTCATTTTGTAATTTAAATCCTAACACAAAGATTGGACAAACAATGTTTGAAAGATTGAAGCCCTATTTTGTGAAGATAAATAAATCTTTTGCAACTTCTTGTTGTCAATATCATGTTGAATTTGATCTATACTATCAAGAGTTCCAAAAGATGATAGAAGAAATCGGTGGTTCTCAAAATTCTTTTCCTAAATGAATGAGTTATTTCATAACATCAATCTTATGTGACAAACTAGATGATCATGCACTAGGTGAAATAGATTGCATAAGAGGAACTTGTGAAACATGTGATAACTTGAGTAAATTTCCTTTGAGAGATGAAGATATTGATATGACAAGGATAGTAAAATGTAAGAGATATAAGTACATAAAGTTGGAAACAAAATTTGGAAAATAATCAATAGGTTGGAATATGTAGAGGAAGAGATACCCATTGGAGAATTTATGTCAAATTTTAGTAAATTTCTTCAACCATATATATGACATACTTTTTATAAGTGGCAAGCATAACAGTTTCAAACACTAAGAGAAAACTTCCCACTCAGAATAATTTTATCTATTGTTGACTTTGCCAAGAAATACTCTTTCGTTTCTCAAAAACAACTTAAAGAAGAATACTACTTTACATAGCAGGTTAATATTATGGTTTAGGTGTCTTATCAACATGCACAAATTGATTTGGATGGTGTGGAAAGTATAGATCAGGAATGAGTCATTAAAAAAGAGTATCATTTTTTACATTAGCGATAACAGAGAGCACAATGCACATTTTGTGAAACATTGTTTTAAGACATTTTTTAAATATTTGAAACACAAAGGCATAAAAATAGAAAAACATTTTGTATGGTAATATGGATGTGCAACACAATTTAAATTAGCTAGACCATTTTATGCATTATGTAGATATTAGTGATACCTTAATATATGACACATTGGGAAATTTTTTTTAGAGTGTACATGGAAAGGCTGAGCATGATGGTGCAAGAGCTTATATTAAGCGTTCTTTAAGAAAGTATCAAATGGACTATAAAGGATATCACATCAATAATGTGCATGATGAGGTTGAGTGGTGCAAAACATATTTTACGGTGCCAACAAATACCTATAGCACATCATTACAAGCAGATCGATTCATGCCATTCAATGTTTATTGGGAGTTGTCAGGTATAAATTAATTTGAATATGTCAATTGAATCAATTTTACATTTAATATGTTAGGTGATAACTATTATGTACACATGTGTAACTCATTTTTATATGTATGCATGGACTTTATGTATTCAGGTGTCGATAGAAGATCAATGCATGCATGCAAGATGGTAGAGAAGGCACCATCTTTACATTCCATTATGAGTACATATAGTAATGTGCAGTCATTGTACACTAGAGAATACTCATGTTTTTGTCTTGATTGCATTGATGAAAACTATGGTAGTTGCATTAATCAAGAATGTGGATATGTGGGAGAATGGACTTTGGTGCCACTAGATTTTATTAATACAAATGAGTCCCAGGATGAAAATTATGATGATATTCCATTGATTTCTACTGATTATAACCATATTTTAGGATTGATCAAAGTTGGTATGTATGTATATACATGTATTTATTTCATAATTTTGGTTAATTTATTTAATATATAGTCATGTACATGGAATTTATACATATACTTTGTGTAGGCAATGTTTTTGCAGTCATGGCAAAATCTGAAAACGTAGGTGTTAGATATTATTTATTGTGTTACACCATGGAAAGAGAGAAGCTAACAAAGACTGAAATAAGTGATGGAATTATGTTTCCCATAGGTTAGTATAGTTGAATCATGTATACATCTATGTTTTTTTATGAATTCAAATTTATTGACTTATTTGATTGATGTATATGTGTACATATATTCAATAAGTAATTTTAATCTATATGATATTTTTAAATGTGTATGCAGGTTCTGTTGTTTTATAGGGAACATATTTGAAGAAAAAAAGAGTACTTAAAAATGGGATTCATTTAATTGATTATCAACCTAACAACAAGGTATAGTAGTATAGTAACCATGTTATTGCCACTAGTCTAACTCTTCATCTAGTCAAAGGAATTGGAATACGTAAGTGGAGGCTCGATATTGATGATCATGAAAAGATATTAAATGTTGTCCAAAAATGAGCTAACCCACTTGATATGAGATAGAAACAACGTGTAATTTGAATCAACTTGAACAATTTTAAATTTGGTTAAGCTTTTTGAAATTTGAAATTTGGTTCAACAATTTGACACAATTTGAGATTTGGTTGAACTAATTAGGACTTTTCTTAAGAGGATGAAATTAGGACTTGTTTTAAGGGGATGAAAATATGACTTGTATTAAGGGGATGGCGTATATTGCAATGAAACTTTTACTCTTTCATTTAAATTGTCAAGTTCAAATTGTGATTTGTAACTAATTATTAAAATTAGGAACTTATATGTAACAAATTAGTATATGTGTCATTGAAGGAAGAAATTCAAACACTTGTCTTAAGGGGATGAAATTAGGACTTGTAACTAAGTATATTGAACTTTTACTCTTTCATTTAACTTGTCAAGTTAAAATTGTGATTTGTAACTAATTTTTGGAGTTAGGAGTGTATGCAACTAATTAGGACACATGTCTTAAGCTTGGAAGAAATTCAAACACTTGTCTTAAGGGGATGAAATTAGGACTTGTAACTAATTATATTGAACTTTCACTCTTTTATTTAACTTATCAAGTTCACATTGTGATTTATAACTAATTATTGGAATTAGGAGTATATAAATAACTAATTAGGACATGTGTCTTGAGCCCAAAAGAATTTCAAACACTTGTCTTAAAGGGATGAAATTAGAACTTGTAACTAATTATTGAACTTTTACTCTTTTATAGGAAGTGGTGTCTTAAGAGGGCGAACTATATATTTTCTCTTTCATGTTCAAAAACCTAAGTTCAATTTTTATTTTGTATCTTTAAATTATTCAGATAGTATATATGTAACTAATTTTAAAATGTGTTTTAAGTGGAACAAATTAGAACATTGGACTTAAGGGGATGAAATTGGGACATGTAGATTAAAGGGATGAACTATATATTTACTCTTTAGGAATTATGTAACTAATTAGGATATACATGTAACTAATTACCAAATACTTGTTCGTGTTAGGACATAAATTACATGTTATATTTAAATATCTAAAGTACTTGTCCAAATTATATGACATCAATGAAATTATCAAACATGTATTTAACTTAAATTAAATCAAAAATATGTTTCGCAACAAACACCATCATACACATGTATTTGTAAATTAAAAATTCTAGATCAAATATTGAATTTAATCATATCTAAATATTACTTACATAGAACAAATTAATCACATGTTCATACATCAATCATCAAATGTACATTTATATACTAGACCATAATCTAACATGTAAAAGAAATGTCTAGAACATGTATATATGTTTATCAATCATCAAATGTATATGAACCCATGAACATAAACACATGTGTTGAACATCATTCTCAAGTCTACAATATACATCAATCACAAGAACAAATAACAAAAGAACACATCTATCCAGATCTCAGAAGATATATCAAATATAAATAGTGTCCATGTATACATCTATATCTATATCAAATCAAATATAAACAACATGCATATAAAGTGTCTATATAATCAACGAATGTCTCTCTAGAAAAAAGTGTAGATCAAATAATGTATAAAAAAGCCTATAGATCTTCAGGTGTAGGAGTCTCATTGTCACATTTCCTCACATCATGATCTAAAGATTGACTATTAGGATGCTCTGAAGGATATGCTAACCTCTATATATATTAAAGAGAAAGTGATATCAATGTACATCACCATATTAAATTAAATTTCTTAAATTTACAACTTGTGCAATTTATGTCTATGTATGCATGTATACATGTCTAATGAAACATTTAAAACTCACTTATCTACTAATGATATCATCCAATAAGTCTTGATAATGTACACGATCTAGCATCAAAGATGAAGTAACAAGAGGCATGTCCCCCTACAATACATGTATGTGAAATAAATCAAGTTAAAAAATATATAATTATACATGCACAATACATATATACACATAAATTATTAGTTTGAAACAATTAAAATTTCAATGAATAATTAAAAATAAGATTTACATGTGTGGATGTTGGCATCTAATAATACATAGACTGTCTAGCATCAATCCTGTCCACCAATATATCTAGATTTTGTTGGGCCTCATCTAGCTCCATCTGTGCATCTATGCTAGCATGACTGGTGTCTAACACATGTCTTAATAATGATGAGCCATGTAGACTAACTAGATGAGGTGGCATAAAAATAGAATCATCATGTGTCAAAAATTCCATCCATCCTATGGTTGACATGCTGAAGTCAACATCATCAAGACCCAGATCTGAACTTTGAGCATACCCTACACTAGTTGAAAGGTTTGTAGTATATATATGTCCCTCTATAGAAAAAGAGTGTTTAGTAGGTGGATCATGATGTGCACTACCACCATTACCACTACTTGAGTGATGAGAAGAATGTGGTTGAGGATGTGACCTAATACTACCATGGACATGAGCTTGAACATCTAATATGGGTATGCCAAGATGGTATGATATGAATTTATATGAATCTAATAGATCCTTAGCTAGACCATTCATAGTATTTGTACCAACACTACAGTGAAACCCTACAAGCTAACCAATAAAGGGATGCCTATTGTACTTTACAGGTCTCCTAAAGATGAAGCAACAAATGATGATCTAGAACACTAAAGAAACATCAAAAATTACCCAACCTCATCACTTGATATGGATTTGATAGTTGCAAAAATCTCTCCAACTCCTTGAATCACCCCCCATAACTAGGTGCTACACATGGCCTTATTAGTCGAGGGACCTAATACATGGGAAATGGAAGGTGCCTTCTCTTTGATAATCAACCTATGTGTTTGTGGTGGACAACCCATCTTCCTATCATCTAGTCTACCATATCGTTGTCCTAAATTCCTTGGTAAATTAGTGTAGTTCACCACCCTACCTAAGCAAACCTCAACATAAAGTTATCATACAAAATAGAGTGGAAGTTGGTCATTATTTGGATAAAGACCATGAGTAGAAAGGAAGCGTGGTTATATCAATGTAGCCATCTATGGATCTGTACACTTAAGGGAGAATACATCTTCACAAACTTCTATGGAACATAATGAGGGAAACATTCCCTCTTCAGGACATCTTTGGGCACTAAGCCTTGTACCTACTAAAATGAAAGTCTTGAAGAGACCTCTTGTCTCTTACTATCAAGGATAGTTAGTATAGTCTATGCTGAATATGGAGGAGCGCCATGAATCTCATCTTGAATATATGTAAGGCTATGTAAGATGCTCTGGCATGTACTACTATATACACTACAGTATGTGCCACTAGCCAATGATTCCTAAAGTCTTTGAATCTCTTGATTAGTATGATGATAGAGCTCTTAAGGTGGGATAGGTTGTAGATCTAGGGGGATAGGTTGATGCTGGGGGGGACAGGTTACTACTCGGGGGATAGGAGGCTGCTGATTTTCCATGTGTCAATGTATGTAGTATGTGTATATGTGTAAACCTAAAATAAAAATAAAAACATGAAATTTAATAAACTTGAAATCATAAACATGAAATTATAATGAGTTCACACACACACACACACACACACACACACACACACACACACACACACACACACACACACACACACACACACACAAGTCAGGTAAACATGAAATGAACATATAATACATACATGAATCAAAATTATTTTTAAACACAAAATGAGCATACACATGTATCAAATTTACTTTTAATATATAAGTCCTAAAACATAAAAGAACATACACATGTATAAAAAAGAAATTGAACATGAAATGAGCATGCATGTTTGTCCTAAACATGAAACATTAACATATATAACCATGTGTTTTACTTCATAAACTTCAAATTTGAACATGTACATGCATATATAAGTCATATAGATATGTACACAGTACTCTTAAGTCCCAAACATGAATTTAACATGTACTAATATCATGTGTACATGCACATGCATAAAGGGGTGCTAATATGATATCTTAAAAGGATAATCTTAAATGATGACTTACTTGGGGAGAATATAAAATCAAACATATGAAATCTATGATCTATCTTAAGAGGATTATCTTTAAGTCAATATATATTGAGTGTGTGCATCAACTTCATAATTTTTTTATTAAGTCAATATATCATGTGTGTGCGACAACTTCATAATTATTGATTAAGTCTACTCTAGATCACATGGGTGGAATAGGACATATAACTAGGTTATATGAAACTATATATCTTAATACGGTGACTTAAATAAAGAGAATCTAATAGGATATATTTGAAGGGATCTTAATTTAGGAAAATTTAAAATGAGAAAATCTAAAATTAAACTTGTATCAAGCTAGAGATCACAATAAATTAAGGGGTCCTAATATATAAAATTTCTTAAAGTTGGGTTTTAGTTTATGATGTTCATTTAAAGTTTGGAGAGGAGAATCTATAATCTAATGTATTGAAACTCCCATAAATGAAAATATAGAAAGCGATCTTAAAATGATGGCTTTAAGGGAGAATATCAAAATCTATATGTATCACATGAATTTATAAATTATAAACTTGCCATGGTCTCTAGTTTATATATGCGTACATTTAAAGGGGTCATAGGGACCTAGGTTCATGTTATTCATTATGGTTTAATAAATATTTTAAAGGGGTTTTAAGTTATTTGCAAGTTAGGAACAGACTAATCAGGCTCTGGCTCTCCAGCAACTGGGTCATGGATTTCATCGCCATTGAAGCTCGTTTTAGATGATTTTATCTAAAAATTGTAGGAGAAATTTTAGTGGCACTAAAATTTGGAATCTACAAGAGTTGATTGGCTATATAATCAAATCAGGGCACATATCATCAAGCGTAGGGTGCTCTTTGACTACTACATTCCCTAGCTTGTCCTGTGACTAGTTTTTCTACCTGTTGAGAGTTGTTGTTACATTTTGAAGGTGGGTGCTTGTTGTAGATTGCATGGACATTACTTTTTTTTGATAGCTTGGTCTTCCATCGACTATGGGTGGGTGTCGGTGTCTCATCCTTTGCCACTATTGCGTACTTGGTAGGGTCTATAGGGGGTGTGGTTGAGGGGCTTTTTCCCTTCTTCCCCTCTTTAATTTTCTTTTTCTGGGCCCCAGGTGAATGGGGGAACTTGGAATCGCCTCCTCCATGCCTTCTAGTGGAGATTTGGAGATGAGTGATCCAATTTTGATAGTGCATGCTAGTAGTAAGGGTTTGGATGGTAAACCCCAATCAGGGGAAGGAGAATCCTCTTCAAATGGGAAGATACGACTATAGAAAATTAATGGATGTTTGTAGAAAGTTGAGGTTCAACCAATTTTGGTTATCCAACCTGAATAGGTATTGGAGGATGTCAAGTACTAGAGCAATCATGCTCTTATTTGCAAATTTTTGGGCCTTCACCTTTCACTACTTGTGCTAGATTCTTGGGCCCATCAGGTGTGGAACCCAGAAGGAGATATGGAGATTCTGGTAGCAGCCTAAAATTATTTCATGGTTATCTTCTCAAGCATGTCAGACAAGAATAAGGCTTTTGAAGGGGGCCCTTATTTCTTTAATCAAGTGGGACTTTTTATCAAGCCTTGGCATGTAGGCTTTAACTTTGCTAAGGAAATCCCTTCTCGAGTTTTGGTGTGGGTTTGCTTGCCAAGACTTCCTTTGGAATTCTGGTGGGAAGATATTCTTCACTCAATCTCAATGCTTCTAGGAAAACTTGTGGGACTGGCTACACAGAATCAAGATTGTAAGGTAATCTCTTTTGCTCGCATTTGTGTAGAAGTTGATTTAATTAACCCATTGCCAGATTCTATGGAGATTTGTATGGGCTTAGTTTCTTAGATTTAGTAGCTGGATTATGAGACCTTATTGTTTAGATGCAAAATCTACCATGAGTATGGACATTTATTCTGTAGATGTCCCAAGAATAAGAACCCCATCTTGGATGCTCCTGAACCCCCTAAAGTGGACAAGGGGAAGGCCAAGTTATCTAATGGACCTATTGATAGCAAGGGATTTACCTCGCTTAAATCTCATAATAGAGGTAAAGGTAAGAAGAGAAACTAGATGGATAGGCAGATTGAGTATGTTCTTGGAGACATGGTCCAAGAGGAAGGCATCCTAATTGACATTTCTCCCAAGGCCAAAGGTCAACACAAGATTCTAGTTGGGGATATGAAGAGTGAGGATCAGTTTCTAGTTATAAGGGATCTATAGGCCAAGCAACTAGATATTGATTTGCCTCCTCTCGTTCAGGATATTGGAGATATTCGCTAGTCATAGGGTTCGAACGGCCCAGTCTTGGTAGCTCTTGACCCCCTTATGCCCAAAGGAAACTCTAATTCCACAAAGAGTAATAAGGCCCCTCTTGCTTTAGGCATATAGAAAAAATCATTCAAAAAGGGGTCTTTAGATAAACTATCAAAGAGTGGTAGAAAGTCTGATCAGGAGAAGATGAAGATTATGGGTGAAAATTTGATTGAGTCTGGGTCGGTGAAACCCATTGATTCTCATTTCTCTCACCCCCCATAAATGATTGTGTTGTCATGGAATGTAAGGGGGTTGAACAACATCCCTAGACAAAAGGTTGTTCATAGATTAATTGAGTCTCAGTCTCCTAATTTGGTCTTTATTCAGGAAACAAAACTTTCATTGGATGGTTTGGCTAATTGTGCTGCATGTATCTGGCCCCAGGGCTCTTGGTAGGAGGTGGGTGCCTTGAAATTTTTAGGTGGGGTGGCTTTCTTTTGTAACCAAAGGAAATTCTCCCCCTTATGGTGGATCTCCAGTCGGTCCTCCATTTCTTTGCTTGCTACTAGCTTTGAGACTGGAAAAAGGTGCCTCTTGTCCAATATTTATGCTCCTACTGATCTTACAGGTAAATCTCAGTTATGGGCTCATATTATTTTCATCTAGTCCCTAGAACCCTTTCTCCCATGTATTGTGGTTAGAGATTTTAATGAAATTACTAGCCTAGAGGAAAAGTAGGGTAGGCTAGCTAGGCTAGACCTGTCTTCTAATTTGCTCAGAGATATGATTGGCTCATTGAATCTCATTGATTTAAAGCCAACCAATGATGTATTTATGTGGAATAATCAGAGATGCGATGGAGAGGCTATCTCAAAAAGGCTTGATAGATTTTTGGTTTCATGCTATTGGTTGGGCAACAGGTGGATTGCCAATTCTGAAATTCTTGACTGGAGGGGCTTAGATCATTGGCCCATCAAGCTTTCCATCACTTCATATAGAGCTACCAAGCATCTCTCTTTCAAATTTTAGGTGATGTGGCTTAGAGACTTGTCTTTACCTGATCTTATGGTGAATTGGTGGTATGAGCGGATGCTTTCTCATGGTATGGCCATGTACACTTTTAGTAAGAGGCTTCAACATGTGAAGTACAGGCTTAAGAGATGGAACAAATAGTGCTTCAAGTTGCTACATGTTTAGAAGACTGATGCTCAAATCAAACTAGATGATATTACTCGCTAGATTCATGACCATGGGTTGAACTCTAAGCTGAGTAAAGCTGAGTCCACTGCTCTTAATGATCTAGAAGAATGGGAGCTTTGGGAGGAGATTTTATGGAAGTAGAAATCTCATATCGATTGGCTTTAGGAGGGGGAAAGGAACACTGCTTTCTTTCACAACTCGATTAAGGCATGCAGGCATGGGAATTCTCTCTCCTCTCTTGTCTTAACATATGGAGCACAAATATTTTCTTGTGAAGATATTTCTAGGGAATAAGTCAATTACTTCTTTGCTCTCTTCTCTAGGGAGGATCTTTTGACTGGGCTTGAGGAGCAAGACATTTTGGAGTGTATCCCTCACCTTGTCTCTGCTAAGATGAATGGAACCCTCTTAATTCCTATCTTACTTTTTGAATTGGAGAAAGTTGTGTTCAATATGAAGAAAGGTATGGCCATTGGTCTAGATGGTTTTTTGATTGATTTTTTCCAAGAATTATGGGAGATAATAAAGTATGATCTCCTAGAGGTGCTCCAGGAGTCACATAGAAATAAACAGATGCTGAAGTCTTTGAATTCTACCTTCTTGGCTCTTATACATAAGAAAGAAGGGGAAAATTGGTTGGACCAATTCAGGCCTCTAGCATTATGTAATTTTGTTTATAAGATTATCACCAAATTGATTGTCAAGAGGCTCAAGCCATTCCTTGGTTCTTTGAGCTGTATTGAATAGGGTAGCTTTATTGATGAAAGAAAATTTTTGGATGGGGTTGTGATAGCAATGGAAGTTGTACACTCTATGGCTACTTCTAAGGAGAAAGCTATGTTCATTAAGTTGGACATGGCCAAAGCTTATGATCGGGTGAGCTGGGAGTTCTTACAAAAAATTCTTTTGACTTTTGGGTTTGTTGAGGAGTGGGTGGATTGGGTTCTTAGCTATGTGATCTCATCCTCCTCCTCAATTCTTATTAATGGAGAACCTTCAAAGCTATTTGGTGCCTCTTGGGGACTTCGACGAGGGGACCCTCTATCTCCCTACTTGTTCATTATCATAGTAGAGGGTCTTGGTAGATTTTTGAAAACTCAAGTGCGACAAGGACTTATCCAAGGTTGGAGCTAGAAAAATGACTATCCTTCATATTCCCATCTTTAGTTTATGGATGATTTTGGATTGATGGGCATGGAGGGAATTAGTGAGGTAGTGAACATCAGGAAAGATTTGGACACCTATTTGAAAGCCTCAGGTCAGAGAATTAATGAGGATAAGTCTTTCATTTATTTCTTGAATACTCCTCAGCTTATTCCAAACAAGATTGCTAGAATTCTTAGATTCCAAATTGGTTCCCTTCTATTGATGTATCTTGGGATCTTGTTGTCCTTGGGTTCTCAGTAGAGGGATTACTGGCAGGGCATTTTGGATAAATTTAGGAGTAAGGTTAGTCATTGGACTTACAGATGGTTATCTTCTATTGGGAGAGTGGTTTTGTTAAAGAATGTGGTGTAGTCTCTCCCCATTTATAGGTGTTGTGTTTAGGTCCCACCCTGTACTTTTGTGAGGGACTTTGATGCTTTATCTCGGCAATTCCTTTGGTTTGGTAGCTTTCTTTCCTCGAAGTGGAGCCTGGTCAAGTGGGAGTTGGTGTGTAGACTGAAACATGCTGGTGGCCTTGGGCTTCATTCAATGGCTCTTTTTGTCATGGCCTTGGCTACCAAGTTGTATTGGCAATGGTGTAACAATCAAGGTCAAGACTAGGCTAAGATCCTTTCCCATAAGTACTTTCCTGGTGCAGATTGCTATGAGGTGCCACGTCTTCCTTTGGTGGGTAAAGGCTCACATATTTGGGATACTCTTAAGAGGGGAGCCCATCTAGTTAAGGAGGGTCTCTTTTGGATTTACAATAGAGGCTCAGATACTCTTTTTTGGTAGGACTCTTGGGATGGCCATCCTCCCATTATTTCTAGCTTGCCCCAACTTCTATCCCTTTCCCATACTTTTACTAATGCTAGTTGGCTTAAGGTGGAGCATTTTAAGACCATCAAACACATAGGTTAGGTTGAGGTGACTTGTTGGAAGGATTATCAAGAGTGCTCAGTTGGTGGATCTATTGAGGATCATGCCTTTCTTTCTAAAGTTTTGGAAACTAGGTTTTGTAGCTCACTTAATGGCTGGGATAGCTTGGCTTGGAGTCCTAGTCTAAATGGTAAATTCATAGTGGCTCAAGGCTATGCTACACTTGATAGGAACTTGCACAGTCTAGCTGAAATGCATTGGTGGAAGAAGGTTTGGAGCCACTTTTCTTGGCCCAAATGTAATTTTTTCCTATGGCTATTGACTCATAAGAAATGCCTCACTTGGGAGAATCTTCACAAATGAGGCTTTTAGGCACCTTCAGTTTGCTTTCTTTGTATGCACAATGAGGAGTGTGCCTCTCAATTATTTTTTCTCTACCCTTTTTCGAGAGAGATATGAAATAGATGGTGGGAGGCTTGGTGTCATGGGTGTATTCATGCCACTTCTCTTATTGAGTTCTAGGAAAGTTTGGGCATACCTCCAATGAAGACTTCTTTCTTATAGGTTGCCTAGATGGTTGGCCCAATTTTCATTCTCTGGAACCTTTTGCTGGAAAGGAATCACAATTTTTTTTTGTGATTCCAAATTAGGAAGAAATCAATTATGGAAGATGATTCTCACTAGGCTCCAGGAAAAAAATTATGCAAAGTGTGATATGTTTGATATTATAGAGCCTGGGGATCATGTTATTGTGAGGAATCTGAACCTGTAAGTTAATAGCTAGAGAGACATTCTAGGAAAAAGACCTAGCCATGTTTAGTAGTGGGTGTGTCAGGATAGGAGGTGGTCTCCTCCCCTAACTGGGATTTTGAAGATCACTATAGATGGTTCTTCTTGAGGGAACCCATGTCGTGCTGGTATTAGTGTTGTTGGTAGAGGCAGTGATGGTGATGCAATTTTTCTCCTCTCCATTTACAAGGGTCAACATTCTAATAATCTGATTGAGGCCTTGGCTATTAAGGTTGCTATTGAGCATGGTTGCACTTTAGGATGGCCAAAGATCATCTTTGAGTCTAATTCTCAGATTGTTGTGGATATGCTAAATAACTAGAGGTTAGAAGATGTTAGTTGGAGACTTGCCTCTATTGCCAGCCAAATTCTAAGTCTTTGTAAGTCCTTGGACTCTGTTGTCTTTCATCATATCCCTCATGAATGGAATAAAGTAGCGGACTGTCTGGAAAAGTGGGCTTCAGAGAATGTGGATGGATGGGATATTAATGGTAGGGATGAGTCACCTAATGAGTACTGTGAGATCATTGATCAGTTGTTATTAGAGGACAAGAGTATGTAGTGTTGTTTTGGGTGCTTAGCCTTTGCTCTGTATCTTGGATTTGATTGAATAAATTTTTACCCCTCTTTTTTCAAAAAAAAAAGTTATGTGCAAGTTATTTATATTTCTAGAGAATTTTTTATAATTTTTTATTTAGTTTGTTAATTTAGAGTTATCATTCAAAGTTTTTAGTTTAAGTCAAACCTAATTTAGTTGAAGTATTAAAAAAAAAACAATACATTAAACATATACAATGTATGTAGGTATGTATGTATATGTGTGTGTGTGTGTGTGTGTGTGTGTGTGTACAATTTTAAAACTAATCCATGTTAACATGTATATACATTTAAAATTAATATATTACAAACACATGCATACATATAGTATCTGTGTACATTAAACTATTTATATACATGTAACATGTGAATACATAAAAAATAAATATATTTAAACATTAAAAATTAAAAATTATGTATATCCACAATATACATGCATATATATGTTCATATACGCATATATGTGTTTATACATATATACATGTATAAATTTTTATATATACACATGCATGTATATATATATATATATATATATATATATATATATATATATATATATATATATATATATATATATATATATATATATATATATGTAATATTGCATATCAAATGTGTATATGTACACATATATGTATATATATGTGTGTGCGTGTGCATATACCTATGATATATATGCATATGATATATATACATATGATATGCATACATACATATATATACACATATCATATATGTGTATATACATATATGTAATAAAAAAATTTAAAACATATAAATTTTTTCTATAAACATTAGAGAGGGTCAATAAAAATTCATACCTATTTTGAAGTTTGATGAGCCTGATACCAGTCCTCTTCCCACTTCTGATCAAAACTATAGACTTCATTGTCAAACATGATATGCGGCATCGAATGCCAATTTTGTAAACACCACCCAACATTTTTTAGTTTCAATCAAAACTCTATAGGTAAGTTTTGATCGAAACTAATAAACCCACAAGAGGAGTTTAACAACCTCACCCGAGTGTTCAAGTTTTGATCAAAAATTTATGGCAACAATAATTTCTATCAAAACTTATAAAATAGTTTCTATCAAAACTAATGAAGTTGAAAATTGGTTCTTGCGCTTTTTTGGAGGAAATTTCTTCCTCCAAAAAAGTGTAACCTGCTATTGTGTGTTCGTCCTAGGATTAAATCCTTATATTATTAATTTGAGAATAGAATCAATAATATCTATTAAATTTAATGTCTAATATTATTATCATTATTATGAATAACTATTTATTTCCAATATCATTATCACCTTGTATTTAAGGAAGGAGGGGAGTGTAATAAATGATCAAGGAGAGGATGGTATAAATTCCAACCAACTGGATGCTCCCAAAATAGGGTGGAGATTATTGACCCAAAGCGTCTTGAGGAATTGTACCAAGAAAGGATTAAGGGCTTGGATCTGTAAACTTTGAGGGAACACCTATTAAAGATTGGTGTCTATGCAAATTGATTGCACCCAAAGCCTCTTGCTTAAACTCAAAAGTAATAATTAGAATTACATCAACTTAATAATAATAGATGATCCTATCTCTATTTGTAGGAATATATATCTCACTGATATATAAATTTAACACATTCTATTAAACTTGAACAAATAATTGGGAGTATGATGTTACTAAGTAGGGCCTTATGTAAATCCAAGCTAATGGGTCTTATCCCAATAAAGGGTAGGGTTCAAAAATCTGTAATCCTTTAGGATGTGGACTTGGACCTATAAAATTTGAGGAAATCCATAGTTGGTACCTAGGTAACTTGGATAGCATCTATACCCTCCATTCATAAATCAAATAATAACATTATTTGGGGTATGAATTATTGTTATGGATATATTATTAAAACTTCTTTACAATAGAATTGATCAAATACATATCAATCATGAATGACTCTAAAAAGAGGACATTACATAAAATAAACAAATGACTATATTCAATATAATAGATAAGTAGTTATTTTTAGGCTTTTTATTTTTATGACATGAGTAAAAAAATGTCACTCCATTGTATATGTGTGCCTCTTTAAGTAATAATAGTTTTAACATATTTTTTACTTATAAAAAGTGTGTGTGTGTGTATTGGTTTCTAAATTTGTGTTTGATACAAAAGAAATTGGTTTACACCATAGATGTTCACTTAACCAATACTATCCAACTATACAAAAAATGTGATTACTAAGGGCCACATAGGCTTCAAACATTTGTCCCAAACAAAAACACAAAATTTACATCCCACAACATCTATGTGTTGACATTGCAGTCAAGTTTGTTATTAGTGACACACACTTATTCAGACTAGATAGTATTTGCTAAGCTTATTGTATAGTTAATAGTACTAACCAAGTATTTCAAACTCTACCAAGCTCTATAGTTTCCACCAAGATAAAGGAACAATATTTAGTTTACATCAAGTAGTTTCTACCAAGATGGTGATCATCAATGTAAACTAAGCTTCTTAGTGTTTACCAAGTGTCTTAGTACAAATCAATTTGTTCAGTGCTTGCTAAGTTTGTAGTTACACTGATGTGAATCCATTGTTAAGAAAGTGATTTAGTTTATACTAAGCTCATAGTGATAGTACTGATTGAGCTTTGTAGTGTGAATCAAGTGATTCAGTTTATATGTCAAGTTTCATAGTATTCACCAAGTCACCAATACAGAATGAGTTCAGACTACTTGGAAGTGATCAGTATGGACAGAGCTTCTACATCTACCAAATGCATGATGATGTCAAGCATTGATAGTGGATGTTGAGTATTCAAACCTTACCAAGTTAGTCTTCATAACTCAAGTTCCTACAGTTGGCATGACTTTGTGTATTTTGTATAAACTTGTATTGTAGCCAACTTTTTTTATTTGTAAATTGGATTGGTATATATGTAATGTATTGTATCACATCCAAAGGTATGAAATATATGATATGTGACAAGCAGAGAAGAACAAAAGTGAAAAATAAAAAGGATAAATAGTATAAGGAGCAACAAAGATTTATCTATCATAGTAAGGTGATCATTACACTCAAAGGAATCTCATTCAACAAACCAAGTTGTAGATCAAAGATCAACCACTATTTCATCCTAATAGGTGGATTAGTTAAATCGTTTCACAAGGTAGACTTAATAGTCTTTTGTAAATCTCTTTACTGAGTGCATACTTCACTGTATGTTTGTAAATCCTTTTTCAAGGTGGACCTAACAGTCCTTATTGCTCCAAATAGGGTAGATCATTAGAATTGAATAGGGTAGATCATTAGAATTGATCATTGTAGGCCTTAATAGGAAAAAATTATACTAGAGTACTAAAGCTTGTGGTTATCATCCCCACCCTAGTTTTACTTTCTATTTGGAATGTTTCTAGGTCACCATATTGTGTGTCAAAAGTGTTATGAATGTTTAATGTTTTCAAATTTTCATGCATGCAATTAGATCAAAATTCATGTGAAGAATTAATTGGTGAGATAAAGGATTGAGTTTTATTAGTTACTAATTTACCCCTCCCCTCTTAGTAACTTAGCCTATCATATATATTTCTTAGATCTTTGTGGTTCTTAGGAAAGAAGTCTAGAAACTTGAGCAAAGATTAGAGGCTATGGATGTATTCAGACTTGACAAGGCTATTAACAATGAAAAGTTGAATTTAAAATTGGCTATTGGGCAACTCAAGATAGAAAAAGAGAAACTCTCTCAATCCTTGAAAAGAAGAAAATATCTTGCAATCTAGATGAATGACACACTCTACATTGAAAAAATTTTTGAAGACATCCAATTAGTAAGCAATTTAGATGAAGCAAATGAGGCAATCAAAGAACTATTATAAAATAATGGTACATTTCAAGAAGAAGTAAAAAAGTTGAGAAGAGAGCAAGAAATTCAATCAGTAAGATTGTGTGAAGTCATGGAAGAGAAAAATAAGATCAAAGAAAAGATAGAAGGAAAGAATAATGAAATTTAGCCCCTATCCCTTTAGTAGACAAACTTCATTAATCAGCTGACCAATGCAAATGAAGAAATCATGAATCTAAGATTAGAGAATGAAAGATTGTAGAATGATCTAAATACTGAAAGACAAACCAATGAGAGGATGATGAAATCTCAAGTAGACATGGATCAACTAAATGCAAAAATACAATATAGACAAAAAGGAAAAGCATAAATTAGATATATAGAAGAAGGTGAGTCATCTAAGCAAGGAGCTCAAACGAATCAAAGACCTACTTGCAGTCATTGTGGCAAGTTAGGTTATACATCAAACAAATGTTGGAGCAATGGGAAAGATAAACTCAATGGAAAATGCTACAATTGTAATCAGCATGGTCATAAAGCTAATGAATGCAAAGAGAAACCTAAATTTAAAGGAAAATGTCACAAATGCAAGAAGCATGGGCACAAATCTTCTGAATGCAAAAATAAAATATTGAACCTAGTAGAATAGATTGTAAAAGCAATATTTGGTTGGGATTGCAACACTTGGTGCATATGTCATTACTATGGAGAATATGGACACATTGGAATGAATTGTGTAAAACATCACATGAGGACAAGAGACACCACTAGAAGATGTTTCATTTGTACAAAACTTGGTCACCTTGCCAAGAACTATATGAATACTGGAAGAATTGAAGATGAAAAGAAGGAAAAAATAACATTAGAAAGTAGATGAGACAATAATGGATTCCATAATCTTCTAAGAATGCAAGTTTGAAAAATGAAGCAAATGTCACTCAAGAATTGGGTGACTCAAGAATTTTCACTTGATCTCCCATAAGAAGAATTGGAACTAGGATTCTAAAGTAGACATCTTACATTAGTTCCAGTTAGCAGAATGGAAAGATCCATATCAACATTCAAGATGGAATGGGATCACCAAGCATTCAAGAAAATGCCAGTCATTACCAAGAAAGGTTAGGTTACAAGACCCTACTAAGCAAGGTTGGGAGTTACCAAGATTATTATGTGGACATTGAGTCATGGATGGCTCTGTTGAGCATTTAATGCAAGCAAAGTGGAAGACAGTCTGTCATTTGAGTAAGTAATTATACCAAGCATTCATGGTGATTGAAAGGCAAAATTTGATAAAAAGGATAAATTAGATTCATTTGTCATCACCAATTTTCAAGAGCTATTTGTGCAAAGCTATTTTAGTGCATCTAACTGATTTGTGTGAATTATTGTTGAAGATTTCTATGTCTTTGCAAACCCTA
This sequence comes from Cupressus sempervirens, assembly GCA_028749045.1. Taxonomy (NCBI): domain Eukaryota; kingdom Viridiplantae; phylum Streptophyta; class Pinopsida; order Cupressales; family Cupressaceae; genus Cupressus; species Cupressus sempervirens. The sequence continues at coordinate 278,030,343 of CM053790.1, read as the reverse complement.
CCAAGAAAATGGCATCCTTTAGCAGCAAGACTAAGAAAGGGTCAAAAAATGTAAGTTTGAGGCATGGAATGGAAAGCACTAGACTTTATGCTTAGTCTGACAAAACCCTAGATCCAAGTGGAGCACAATCTCAAATTCCATCCAAGGTACTATTGATTAATGATACTTGTTCACATTTTTGATGTGCTATTCAAGATATTGGAACCTTAGAAATGGATGAAACCTTGGAGAAGCTATGTGTGAATGGCGTACTAAAAACAAAGCATCAACACCTTGAAGCTAAGGGTTTGACTCACATTTCTCACATGCCACGAGACTTTCAAATTAAATGGATAAGATTTATCCTTAGTCATGTGCATAATGGAAAATTGCAATTGGAGCAACCTATTGTGATAATGAAGAAAATAATTCATAGGATTGTAGGTCTCCCAATGCTAACCAAGGCAAAAATGACTAAAACCCTAAGTTGGGTCGAACTAGATAAGAAAACCCTTGTCAAGTGGGATGGAAGGGGAATGAAGATCAACTGTGTTATGGATATGGAATTGAAGTTTAGGATACATGTCATTGCACATAAGATATACAACTCAAGAAGACTCAATAATGTATCATGTGAAGTAGTGGATCTCACATACAAAGTGGTAAAGAATAATATGTCATTTGACATTGCCGAGTTGATCTTGAATCAGTTTAGGAAAAAAATGAAGAGCATCAGAACTTCAAAGAACAACTCTTGTAAGTTTGGTTCACTCTTAAATTGTCTATTTTTATCCATGCAAAATTTCTTCCAATCAAAAGGTACAGTTGTGTGGAGAAAGGATGTACCTATTCTTTACCAAATTAATGAGTATATATCAAAAATGGAAGAAAACTATGATAGTATTATGGATAACTATTTTTATGCATTTAAGGACAAGTTGAATAATAGATTCAAAATTCATAAGAAACTTGTAGATGACTACAAAGATGATATTTGTTTCATGGTTATTAGTGATAAAGTGTATATACAAGCAGTTAGACCAAGAATTGTATGGGTCAAGCCTCTAGGTTATGAGGTTAATATCGATGAAACTAAGGACATTATTGAAGCACTGTTAAATGAGCCTATTGGTCCAAAAGCTACATATTTTGACACATATGATGAAGAAAAATAAATAATAGAACTTCAAATAAAACTTCCTCAGGTGGTCAACAAAGAGAAGAATAGGATAGCAAAATTGAAACAATCTAGCATCACTCTCCTATTGACAGAAGGTAAAGGAGATGACATTAAGGAAGATGATGTAGAAGATAAAGAAAAGTTAGAAGAAGAATAACCTATAAAGAAGAAGGGTAAGGTTATTATAACCAAACCCACTAATCCATCTACTGTAGTGTTCGCAAGGAGGACATCAAGGAAGAAACCAAAGATGGGTGAAGAAGCAAAGGATATAATTTTCAAGAAGCCTCCACCCACCTTTCAAGAAAGTTTGAAAGAAACATATTTGGGAGCCAGCATAAAAAACTTTAGATCATTGAAGTATGAAATCAGAACTGCAGAAGAGAAGCAACAAGTTGAAGACATGATAATGTCTAAGATGAGCAAATGGAAATATTCTTCAGACCAAATTGCTCAATAGATTCCAAGTGATTTGATGTAGAAAATCAAGCCAAGATGGGAGCATGCTATGAAAACTACTAAAGACATAAATGAGAAGACCCTAAGGCAAGTCATGTCAAGCTTGAATGACAAGGATGTGAATGATTCCATTAAGAAGAATGAAGAAAAACTTACCTTGAGTTTCAACACTTGTCTAATATTGATAAATGACATTGAACATGTGGTAAGGAATGCAAACAACACATGAAAGAACATTTATAATCTTCACAAATAAAGTGATTTTCTTTTTAATGTCAGTGACATAGATGAAGATGATGGTGAACATGACAAGGAAGAGGAAATTAATGATGGAGAGATAATACATTATGACAATATTGATGATGAGGAATAGGAACATGAAGCTAATGAGAAAAATCTAGTAGAGATTCAAAATATTGAGGAGACTGACCCTAAGAATATTGTTGCAATGATCATAGCCTCACTTCCTCATTTTATGAGCAAAGCATTGAAAACATCAAGCTCAGAGAAAGCCATTATAGAATTGATTGTATCAAACATTGCAAGTAAAAGAACTCAATCAATTTTTACACCTATTCAATTCAATACTTCATGGATAGAAGTGACAAGCACTTCATCTACTGAGAAATCTACACTTCCTCCTCCATTAGTTTTGGTCTCACATGAGATTTCTTCAATAAGTGCAGTATCTACTTTTTCTGCCAGTCCTACTATTTCTACTATTGTTTCTATTCTGAGCATGCAAGTAATAAGTACAAGGATAGTTGAAATCAAGCCTCAACCAAGTACAATTTTTTTGAGTAAATGCAAAGAGAAGGAAGAAGAAATTGATCTTGATGAGGAGATAGTCATCTTGAATTGGGATATCTCCAATATTAATCTTGATCAAATGCACATAATAGGAGAACTTATTCAAAATAAAGCTAAACAATAGAGGCTTAGAGAAGAAAGGAATAAAGAATTTCAAGTGCTTGAAGATGCTAATAATATTCTTGCAAAGGCACTTGGAATAGAGGTTGACACTTCACAACCAATTTTGATTTAGTCAATAGAGGTAGTCTAGAAATTCAATGAAGGTTTGAATGGATAGGAGAAATTGTTGTAGAGAGTAGAGAATAAATTTGAGAATAAGGTATTGGAGCACAAAAGATTGCAATTCATCAAGTAGATTTCTCTACTATTCTAGGCTCATTGGAGACCTCTTGCAAGAATGTAACTTCTTTATTTGGTAAACTCTATGACACTTCAAAAATTCACCAACAAAATTAAAGATAAACTTTCAAAGATTGATGAAGATCTAAAGGCACGTGCACAATAGTTGTAACTTGACCCAAGTTATAGCTCCGCCCACTATAGAAAGATCAGATTTCTAATTGATATGTAGGCATAATTACTAAGAGAAGAAGCTAGGGTAAGAGCTAAATTGGTAGTCACACATGGAATGATTCTTCCAAACATGGATGCATTATGGAAACATATTGCACAAGCAAACATTGCTGACCACATGATAGAACTTTCAACATAAGTTCAGGTTGGATTACACACATGCAATGTGCTACAAGAAAATTGGGACAAGAGAATGGCATTGATTCTAAAGATACATTCTAATTTCTTGTCACATTTTGCTATAATTGTATAGATTACACCTTTGGAATTTATGTCAAAAAGGGGGAGATGATGTATATAAAGCATATTGTAAAAGGGGAGATGATGTAAATGTATATAACCTGTAAAGCATACTATACAAAGAAAGATTTGAGAAGATGTATATTACATTGAATATATATTTATGGGGGAGCAACATCATAATACATACACGTACAAATATTTAGAAAAACATCTCTTACAAAAGCAATTTTGAAAAATATCAAAAATAGAGTACTCTACCAAGTTGAAGACATAAGATGGAGAATAAAAAGTGTTTTGAACTTTTTGAGAATTTAGTTTTGATTGATAAGTGTCTTTGTCACTAATGCAAAGGGGGAGATTGTTGACATTGCAGTCAAGTTTGTTATTAGTGACACACACTTATTCAGACAGATAATATCTATCGAGCTTATTGTATAGTTAACAACATTAACCAAGTATTTTAGACTCTACCAAGTTCTACAGTTGCTACTGAGATCAATGAACAATATTTAGTTTTCATCAAGAAGTTTCTACTAAGATGGTGATCATTAGTGTAAACTGAGCTTCTTAGTATTTACCAAGTGTCTCACTGCAAACTGAGTTGTGTAGTGTTGACCAAGTTTGCAATTACAGTAATGTGTATCCAATGTTCATCAACCCACTCAGTGTTAACTAAGTGATTCAGTCTATACTAAGCTCATAGTGATAGCATTGACCAATCTATGCAATGTGAATCAAGTGATTCAGTTTATATGCCGAGTTTCATAGTATTCACTAAATCACTAGTGCTGACTGAGTTCAGACTACTTGGAAGTGATTAGTATGGACTTAGCTTCTACATTTACCAAATGCATGACAATGCCAAGCATTGATAGTGGATGCCAAGTATCAAAACCTCACCGAGTTAGTCTTTAGAACCTGAGTTCCTCTAGTTGGGCTGACTTTGTGTATTTTGTGTAAACTTGTATTGTAGCCAAGTTCGTTGATTTGTAAATTGGATTGGTAAATATGTAATGTGTTGTATCACATCCAAAGGTATGAAATATATGATATGTAACAAGTAGAGAAGAGAAAGAGTGTGAAATAAAAAGGCTACAATAGTATAAGGAGCAACACAGATTTATCTATCATAGCAAGGTGATCATTACACTCAAAGGAATCTCATTCAGCAAACCAAGTTGTAGATCAAAGATCAACCACTGTTTCATCCTAACAAGTGAAACAATTAAATCCATTTAGAAGGTAGACTTAATAGTCTTTTGTAAATCTCTTTACCAAGTGCATACTTCATTGTATGTTTGTAAATCCTTTTGCAAGGTGAACCTAGTAGTCTTTATTGCTCCTAATAGGGTAGATTATTAGAATTGATCATTGTAAGCCTTAATAGGTCAACTTTATACTGCAGTACTAAATCTTGTGGGTATCATCCCCACCCGAGTTTTACTTTCTATTTGGAAGGTTTCTGGGTCGCCATATTGTGTGTCAAAAGTTTTATGAATGTTTAATGTTTTCAGTTTTTCATGCATGCAATTAGATTAGAATTCACATGAAGAATTAATTGGTGAGATAAAGGATTAAGTTTTATTAGTTACTGATTCACCCCTCCCCTCTTAGTAACTTAGCCTATCATATATATATTTCCAACACTATGCCCCATAACCTTATGAATTATATCTATACAAACATATCTTTGATGAAAAAATTTACATCCTACAAAATAATTCATATAAAAGTGTAAAATTATTTCAACGGATCAATAAACATCGAAGTGTCAAAAATTCATAAGCTACTAGCCATAGATTTCAAAGGAATCAAAGTAGGGAAGTAGAGTTATTTTTCCTTTTTGTCATGTTTATTTCTTTTCTTTTCTTTCTTTTTCTTCATGTACCTTCGGCTAGTAGTCTTCCATGGTGGATTTCACCTACCTATTTTGGGCTCCTATTTGGGTTTTCTCACTTGTAGTACCTCCTTCCAATTGTTAACCTAGTATTTGATGAATCCCTTCCCATTGATTTCCTTCACTTATATGGCCTCCTTATTTGAAGAGGTACACCACAAAGAAATTGTGACAATACTAGGGTGAAATCAAGAGCATTAATCCAACCCCTACCATTTTCCTTGAATTATTTTCTTGGCATTGCCACAACCAAGAAAGCATTAAGGTTGTGGTACCATTTCTCACACACACAAATTTCATCATTTAAAAAAATTTCTCACTCAAATCCAACACAAAGCGCCATTCAAAGAACATTAATATTTTTTTTATACTTGTATTTTGTCATCAAGTAGTCATAGCCTAGGAAAATCCTCACTAATATGAAGAAAAATGTGTCCTCTATATTCAAAATAGATTTTATTTTTATTCCTCAATGCCCAACTCCCCAAAAGTCATGTGTTATTACAAAGGGTATAATTTTCTTCACTATCCTCAACACCACCCATGAGTATTTGTTTTCTATAATAAAGGAGGTTATTTTTAATTTCAATGAATAAATATTGAGCAACCTTTGTTTAAGAAATCTTGATCGAAAAAACTATTAACATATTCTTCCACCTTGCATATTATGTTGCATCTGATGCTATTACATTACTTAGACACCACCTCACCTTACATAGCACCTGATTTATTAAAGCAATCCCTTGAAATCTATGAAGACACACTTGTCATGATAACTTGGGAGGAAAGCCACTATACCCATTTGAAAATCAGTTGACAACTTTATTTAATTCCTTGAATATGTTTCTCATTTACCACACTTGGAAAATTATTTTTTTCCGAGTCTTGTGTCTAACACTAAAGACTAGATGGGCTAGTGTTCCACTAGATGCCCCATCAAAGCTAACTTTGATCCATCCATTTTGTTTATTCTCCATATCACCTCAAGTTTATAAATAAAAGATAAATGGATTCACAATTTCCCATAAACATATGTGAATTTAAGGTAAGGAAAAAAAAAATCGTATGATGTTATTTGATTAGTAATATGGGAATATTAGGGGTTTTGATTTCTTGTACATTTTAAATCTATGTCATGATTTTATCCTCATTTTCCTACTAACCCTAGACAATGGACCTATTCCTTTCTTTCCAAATTTACCAATCTAATTATCAATGAATTTTTTTCTAAATACTAGAAAATATAGATTTTGGTCTATCTAAGATTCTTCCTTGTAATATCTCTTTTAAAGTTCTTGACAATGAAAAGGACCAATATAGTCTTTTAAGAACTTATTTCCAACACTATGAGGAGAACTTATAATGTAGTGATGGTCTAGAATTTATTACTATTCCTTATAAAGAATACATTCAAATGGGTGATAGAAATCAAATCACATTGGTTAGTCACCTATCAAAATCTTCTTTTGAAAGACCAACCACCCAAACAATCATGTCTTTAGTCAACAATAATAATTCCAATAGATATTGAACTTGTGTTAGAAAGGACACCTGATAAATCATGATATCTTTTCATTGATGGTGCTACACATCTATCTCTTAGCTACCTTATATTATTTTTGTTTACCAATTATTTAGTTGATAAAATTAAAAAGTGTAAAGAACTATGTAGGATAGAAGCATATAATTTTAGCCAGTATTAAAATAGGTCAAAGAGTTGTAAATCTTGTCCAACTAGATTTTGATGCTGGACATACTTGAGTGTCTAATTTGATCATTACAAGATATAGTGATAAGGATTGTCATGCCCAAAACATCTGGCAAAAAAACACATGAACAATTTTTGTTTTATAAAGTTAAATAAAATCATGTTTAACACATACTAATTTGAATACATTTCAGAGAGTTTAAACGGAATAGAAGTGAGTTCCAATTGTGATTCAAAATAATGCAGAGTTGAAATTTCAATTAGAAAGTGACATCATCATTTATTCAAGAAAATCATTAGGGTTCCATGATTCCTTAAAGTTTAATTAATATGTTCAACAAATTTTATAAGATACATTAGGTTTGACATGATTCTAGATTTCATTTCAGTATGTCAGTTGAATTCCCTAGGTGAACTAAATTTGCATCTCTTAGGAAGTGATTCAAAAATTTAATAATTGATCTCATTTAGATTCATATTTTAATTCAAATATTAAATTATTATTCATTATTTAACTACTTTTGACAATCATTTCACCTCAACTACATCTTCCTAGTTCATTATCAGGTCGATTACCTAAGACCCCTTCATTTGTATTTGATTCCTAAGATCTTAGCCATTCAAGATAAATAAACTATAAGTAAATATTATAAAATATTAAAAACAATAATATACTAGGATTATTTACCTAATTAACATTGTATATCTTTCTTGATAAAATGACTTACCTAAAAAAATTAACATAAGAAAATAATCTAACACCCCAAAAAAATCCTATAACAAAACTCTTTAAAATAACACATCTTTCTTTTATCACAACCTATAATAACATTACTAACACTTTCAATTTAATATAATTAAATATTTAAAATGAAAACAACTATTTTTAATAACACCTATTTCTAACACAAAACCAAAATACAAAACTTATAAAATATAAATTATAATCTAACACTAACTACAAATTGACTTATCCTAACATCTTAACAATCCTGGCTTTCTAATCCTTAACACTTCTTAATAAATAACTAACTAATTTAATACTAACATATTAGTTAAATCCTAAACATCACATCCTAAACATAACCTTATTATACTCACTAACCTTACTTAACTACTAACTAAATCTACTAACCTAAACTAACTCTTACCCCTTACCTACTAACCCCTAACTAACCCCACCCCTCACTCCCCTCCATGTCTTCCCAAGATTACATGAGTACTTTCCAAGTGGGGTCACAAGAACTTCCCAAGAATGTAAGTCTTGTCCTCACAAAAGTTGAATGCATGGAATGATGGGAGTGCAAAAAAGGTGTTTCAAAACTACTTTTTCAAACATCCTGCCCCCTACACCCAATTCAAGGTCATTGTACCAACCCCAGCTGATTTTCATGGGGAGTAGCACAAAACTCTCAAGGTAAGGAGTAGGGAAGAAATATGTTGGGGGTTGGGAGCCATGTGGGTAACATCAACACCCAGAACACATGGGATGGGAAGGGAAGGAGTTAAGAATTTAAAGTTTTATAGGTGAAATTAGGATAAGGTAAGGGTAGGATAGAAATAGGTTTCTTTCCTTTAATTTTTAATTTATATATATATATATATATATATATATATATATATATATTTATTATTAAATAAGGTACCAAAGGGATTTTAAGGGGAATATTCTCTATTACCAAAAGAGAATTAAAATCTCTCCCCCCCCCCCCACAATCATTTTCTAGAGAGCATTTTGGCTCTCTTAAAATAGATGAAATTTATAAATTCTATTTTCTCCTTCAAGTACTAGGTTTCCCATTAGGATTTTTTATAGTGAAATAGTATATTATTGTTTAGTCATTTTATGAAGTGGATTGTAGGTATAATTTTGATGTTAAACATTTTATTCAAATTAGGAATATTTCTAGGTAGTTTAATAACAATGCAATATAAGGTAATAATCATTGAATTAACAAAATTTATATGAATTGAGGTTCCAAAATGCAAGTAAGATATATGTATCTAATTTGATCATTGATTTTATCACAAGACTATAATGATGAGTTATAGAATGTATCAAGTAAATAACTCATTTACCCATATTTTATAATAAGATCTTTTGAATACAATGATTCAAAATGAAGATTTCATAGAGAAAGGTAGAGAGTTATTAACTCAAGCTTTTGCAAAACAATCTAATTGAACATAAGGTATGAATTAAAATTTAATAACACTTGATCACTTAACTTGATAATTACATACAATAACTAAATGTTTTATTTATCAATATTGAGAATTCAACTTTTAATCTATTCCTTTCATATTCATTTTCAACACGAATATACAATATAACAAGTAGTATTTACAATGGACAAATCTCCAATAACATGACACAAAGAAGACTTTGAATCTAGTTTTTCTATAGTTTAAGGTACTATCCAAGAAATCTAAAAATATATAAAGACAACCATGGAGAACTCACTTCCCAAGCTAGGCCTCAATGTGAGGCCACACCTTGAGTTAGGAGAACTAGTAACTGATTGGGTGACATTTAGAAAACAATCACAATGACACACTCAACATATAGTTCCCATCCAAGGTATTTACAATAGGTTTCATAATGAACCTATGACTAGGGAGAAGGTGATTTTTTCTAGGTAGGAGATGTCCATCACGAACACAAATTATATGCCTCTTCCAAGGCTACCAAATCACATAAACTTTCATTTCCTTCTCTCCCTTTTTCCCCAAAACAAAATCAATTTTTGTTGACAAGTAATAGCCTATAAAACCTTACTTTATCCCTCTCCTCAACATGAGAAGAGACTTTGCACTGACCTCAAGTCCAACTAAAACCTTTTCCCCATTCATAACCACTTTTTCCCTATCCAAGAGTGAGTAATGCCAACACTCCCTTTGTAGTTTCTCCAATAAAATAAGAAAAAGAAACATGAAAAGAATGAAATAAAATCCACAATTACCCATCCCTCACTTAATACAAACACACACTTACTACAATGTGAAAGAATTTAACACATACAATCAATGAAAAAGAACATAACCAAGGAAATATAGATCATTCCTTCACAAAGTTTATGGAAAATAAAAATTTGAGATGAGCTAAATCCTCTCATGATTGAAACTCCAAACTCGACTTCTCTAAATTTAGAGAATATGTAAAAAACCTCTAACTCTTCAAAGGGAAACTTAATAGCCTCTAACTCACCACCCAAAATAACAATAACTCCATACTTGACTTAAGCCTCCTATAGTCTTCCCACTTGCCCTTATCATAAAGAAAAGTTTTTAGAGGAGTGGAAACTTGGATAGCCTCATGGAGATGGTCCATTTTCGTACAAAAGGGAAAATAAGATATTCTAGGGGGTCATAAATGTTGCTAGGAAGTTCTAGATTGGCGGAAAAGGCTCCTAATCCATACACATACCACTTGGGCACTTGAATTACATTAAATTTGGCCTCTAGGATCATTTTAGGACCTATAAAAGTGGCTTGAAATATTTGATCTTAAAAAATCCTAAGGATGAAATCTTTCCACTAAACCCTGATTAAGGGAACAAATTAGGATTACTAACTAATTAGTCTTAGATTAACAAATTACTTTGCTAACCCTAAATTGACATTTCGGCACACATGCATATAATGAGTGTCAAGTTACACCATAAGTTTTTATTTTACACAACATTTAACATGTCACAAAATATAGAATGATAAACACACATTCAGAGTACAATACAAATTAAACACTTGATAATGAGGTTTGAATCACTTTATTGGGTTCAACCTTAGTCTTATAGTTTGCACATAGGGTCAATTACCTATTCTCTAATAAATTCCATGGTTAATTATCCTACATACTCAATTTGAATATTAGTAGTTTTGCATAATCACATTGATAAAAATTCTCATTTCTATACACATATTTAATCATCACCAATTGCATAATTAAGGTATTTAACATATTCATAATTATAAATCATTTACTAAAATACACCATCATAATGCATTCTTATAAAACATCAAATGACATGATTAATCATTTTTAAGGTAAAGAATCACATGATATAAATAATATAGATAATGTTTAGTCCATCAAATAATGTCTCAACATATCAAGTCATAATGTGTCAAAATACAATGTATCAGATGTGATATGATAGGTCAGGATGAGGCCTCACATCCTCCCCCACTAGTTGATAAAAAAGGTATTGGTATTGAGATCTCATCTACATTGCATCCTCCAATGAAGCTATGACCTAATCATAACAATCCCACTGGATTCTAACCTAGTCTAATTCTCAGCCTCTAAGAGCTAGGATTTGTTAGGTAATAATACAAATAGGTTCCAATGCTAGCTGCCAATCTAAATCCACCTAAAAAGCATCCTAATATATAATGTGAGACTCATCATATATATATATATATATATATATATCCTCTAATTACATAAACATGGAGCACATAGTGGATATATGACAGGCTAGGTGGCAAGGCTAGATGGTAGGCAATTGGTCCTATCCTCTCTTAGATCTCAAATGGTCCAACAAACTAAGGTGCCAACTTAGAGCCTTTCCAAATTGAATCAGACTCTTGTGCAGTCACACTCTCAAGGAGACTTTATTTATGACTCTATACTCTTGATCAATCCTCTTAGCATCAACATACTTATTTTTCCTATCTTGTGTCTCTCTAAGGCATTGTTGAATCTGTTGGTGTTTTGAAATGCTACAGGATTCAGATTACCCTGATGAGAACAAGACACATCTAGGGGTAGCTAACTTCCATTCTTAACACATATTTTCAAACACTAGACCAACTATAAGGCTAGACCCTTCTTCTACTTCAGGCTCTGCAAAACCTAAGTGGGTGGACCTTAGATTTAATTAATATGGTACCAGTGCAAAAACATATCCCTGAATCTATCAAGCAGATTTAGCCCTTATTTCTCCTATTAACTCATGCAATAAAATAGATCTACAATAGCTAAATGTAAAACAATGCAATACATAAGCTGAGTGAGGGTTAAAATTTTTAGCTCTTCAACATGAAAGGGGGAAAAACATTTGATTAATAATGTTGAATTCAACAAAACCCCTAATATGCAACAGTAAGAACTAATGATCCTATAGTTGATCAGTGCCTTATCTATTGGGCAATTCCATGAATCAAGCACATACATATGGATATCTGATACTTATTCATATATTCAAATATCTGATGTATCCATTCACCTTGTAAATAGACATCTATGTTCAATCTAAATCTCATTCTTACTTGATATCCTCCTCAATAACTTGCAACCCTATTGATTTCCCTGAAGCATTTACATAACTCCTTGAATTATAAGCAACAATGAAATAACATACAGCCTTAAGCGATTGCAACTATTACCTAGGCTCTTTGTTCAAAGATCATAAAACACTAAAAATTACTGATAAAGGAGACAAGATTTAAAATGAAACTCAACACCTACTATTCTTTGTATTGAATTCCTTGAAATAATACATTCATATGCATTAAATCAAAACATAGAAACACCTAATAGATTTGAACTTGCTATATTACGTTTCCTACTATTGCTCATACAAGAGAAATTGTTGAAGAAAATGTGGTGTCACATTATTGGGAATACATCAAAACTAGAAATAAAACATGGTATCACAGTAGTGAATAGTTTTTCTCCAAAAAATTGGAACTATTACAATGGATGAAAGAAGGAAAGATATAGAAGAGGATGAATTCCTGGATTTGATCTAAAGATGACATGTTTCCACTTGAAATTTCATCCTTGCAGTTGCAAAACCTCTTTCATCTTTCTATCCATCTATTTTGATATGGTTTTCATCATCATCCTATAACTGATTTGAAAATATCTCTATTGAATGATGAAAACTTTTATGCCATTAAAATATCTGATATGCATCAAGAATGCTGAAGGAATTTAGATTTAATTGATTTGAAAGTGATCGAATTTGACCCCAACTACATTCTTGCCATGTTTTACCAAGCTTCTAACTGGATTTTTAATTTTTACCAATTCCACCAAGAAGGCCCCAAATTTTACATTTTTGCCTATAACTCGAACCAATGAATTCCTATGCAAAAACTAACCTCACAATTAGAAAATCTATCTTCTCCTGATTCTAGTGATATATAATACTGCTATATTCACCTATAGGAAACCCCTTGAAAGTTGATTTGAAAAAATACCCCCTCTGCATGGCCCCTAGTTTGCAACTTTTAAATTTTCAAAAATTTAAAAAACTCTAAAGTTTAAACTTTAGTAAATATACCCTTTTGCATTTAAAAGTCTATACATGCATTTTTTTCTTTGAGAAAATATTTAAAAATTCTTGTTTACCACTCTTGAATTTTCCCTTATCCTTTGATCTCGAGTCAAACTTGGTTTGACCAGCTACCACATGGGAACCTCTGATTGGTCAACCTCTGCCACTAGTGCCATGTCATCATAGGCTGGACCTACTACTAAGTGGCATCTTGGTGCTTGCATACATTATTTAACCATTGAGAAACTCCATATTGTGGGCAAGCGCCAGCTGTTGGATCTCACCACGAGGCAAAATCTGACGGCTCCATCTCAAGCTCCTACTAATCTCCCCGCTGCCACTTGTCACTTTAGGACTCATCTAATGGATTCCATGTGTCACTTTTCTATTCATTCAAAGGTCCACATTTATGCTGATGAGTTGTGCCACCTCATTACTAGCCTAGGCCCACTTCCATGTGGTGCTCGAGCGCTTGCCCACATTCCTTAACTGTCAAGTAACTTCTTATTGCGGGAATGTGCCAACCACAGGATGTGCCACATGGCACAATATTGTTCCTCCTACCTTTGATCTTGTCACATCATCCCATGCTCATATTTGTTCAAAATTATGCATTTAATGCCTTGAGCTGGCCATCGATAGGCCCCACCACATGTGGCACGCTGCTTCCAAAAGCCCACTCTCTTAAGCCACAAGGCTAATAGTGTATTGTTATATTTATATGCATAGGAGTTGTGATTAATGGTGAATGTGGGACTATGCACCTATTTTTATTTTTTTTCTATTCACTCCTACAACTTCTCTTTTAAACTACCACTACTTATGTGAAATTTTTTAGGGTCTGGTCTCTCCACTTCATAGCAATTGTGTATCTTTCTTCAAGAATGTCTTGCTTTTGCAAAAGCTTCATCCCCAAGCACTCTGTGTAAAGTGTGATGGTTTTTTCCAAATTGTTCACATGATAAACAACATGAAGAAGTCTGCGGTTATCCTTTTAACATGGCGCTCTTCTTTACCTTCCTTAAGTTATTTCTCCACAACATTACTACTGAAATTTTGCATTGAAAGAAATGCATAGTGACCTATAAGTTGAGCAATGACCTTCATAGTTACCCATGGGAGTCCAAATTCCAAAATATACTAGACAACATAATTTCCAAAGTGATCTTGAGATAGCACAAGTGCATTTGAAGCTATTTTTGACACTAAAAAATTGTGTTGCAATCCATCAGAGTGATCAATACACTATTGGAGAACACAACATCCATGCCAATGTGTTGCAATTTCAACATAATGTTTTGCTACAACATCAAAAAGAAACTAATTATCTTTATCACTGAGGCACTATAGACAACACTGTGCAACATGATTTCCATTTAAATCCTTTATCAGAGTAACAACACCTGATTTAAGAGATTTTATAACCAGTGAAATTTGTTCTGGAGTTTGTAGGGTTTCTATCAATCTCTATACAACCCATGTCCCATGCATGTTTAGTGATATGTTTACAAGCTTGCCAGGCTTCCTAGTCACTGCAAGGAGAATTTGCAATCTGTAATCCTCATTACACACTTCTAAAAGCTTTTGAACAAGATAATTACCAAATGGATCAATCATGAGTTCAATTATGTGATCAATGATCTCCACAAAATTTGTGTGCACATTCTAGGTGCATCCTTCTTCAAACTTCTTTTGGAGAAAATAACAATCGTGTTGATCCTTTTCTATGAGATATATGCAGCCATGTACTTCTTCTAATGAATTATATTTAGTTTTTTCTGAGCATTAGGTATGACCTTGATCATTAGTTTTGACTCTAGAATTCTAGAAGGTACTCCTTTGGAATTTTCTCAAATATCCAACTAAAAAGACCCAACAACCATACCAAAAGAATGTTGTCCATTTACAAATGTTTGACCATACAAACCTTTCTAGCCCTTTGATCAGAAAGGGGGAAATAATGGGTAAACAGGTTCCTTGCAAGCAATTTTGTCCTTGATAAGTACAAGGATTCCATGGAGAGCACTAAGAATTGCTCCTACTTTTAGCCTCTCTACATCTTCTCTCTTAGCTAGTAGGAGAACATCAGGATTCACTTCAATAATATCATGGAGTTAGGGATTAAGTTTTTTGGATGTGATGGAGATAAAATTGTATAAGGCTCTTGGAGTTAAGCCTGCTTGCCTTGAATTCTAACTAAATTTGTGGAATGGTTGCTTCTATGGAGAAAGGCGTATGGTAGAAAGCATCAACATTCTAGTGAATGTTATGAGAAAAGAATAGTGCCAACAAATAGAACTATAAGAATAGGTGGCACGTCATTTCTCTACAATTGGGTACAATTTAGAACATAATAATCCAAGTCTTCTATTTTGAACATTGAAACTCATCTTCATTTTTCTTTTTCTTTCACAAACAAGACCTTGAATTTCATCTTTTTGCCTAAGGTGGGTTTGAGTGGACAAGCCATAATCCTTAAAAAGTTTGTTCTTCTATTGTAGATTCATTTTCCACATGACGAAACTCCTCTTTAGTAGAAGTAAGAGCCTCTTCATATTTATCAACCTTTTGTTGCAATCCTTCAAGCTCTAACTCTAATTGGTTTCTTGAAGGGAACTCCCTCATTTTCTCAGAATTCATTATTGAGCAATTTACTCTTCATCTTATCAATCTGGCAAAAATTAATCAAGCCTCAAAGTGGGTCCAGCTAATTTTTTTTTGTTTTTGAATAACTAACTTGCAAAAGTAACTCATTCACCCTCTAGCACTATTTTAAAACAAATTTGACCGCTGAAAGTGAATTTGAAGCTCATTTTACTTCTTTTTGCAAACTATCAATTTTGTGTTAGGAGGTCCTTTGACTGGCCTTAAAAATTGATAAAAACACTTGACCGGGCTCTAAAATCAGACATACTAATTCTCTGTTTCGCATACTCTTACCTTGTCGAATCTTGTTTCATGATGAATTCTGAGTCAAAATATATTAACTATCAAAGTTGTTCTTTCAAAAATGCCTGCAAGAAAACATGTCAGCAAACAATAAAACACATTTAGTTTTAGCTTTAAAAATAGGGTAAATGGACACTTGGGGGCACAAAAATTGGGATGCTGGTTCATTGTCATGAGGAGAGTATAAATCTATAATTTGGGCTCATGAAAAATAATTGGATGCATTTGGTGAGTGGTCAAAACGGGCTACTCAAATTTTGCAGATTGAAACAATGCCAGAAAAGCATTTTTTTGCAAATGGAATTGACTTGGGAAAGTGTGCAAATGGATTTGTCAAGACCTAAAAATTGGCACACTTGAAATATTTTTAGAATACAACACATTTGTACAATCTATTCAATCTCGTATATCATGGATCTCAAGTTATGACATCACAAACAGGGGTTCTAACAAGTCTGCACTTCTTGACACTAGTAAAACTTTATAAATTGCATTTGGAATCACTTTTGAAAACTAATCAAATGGATTTGTCATAAGCTCAAATTTGAAATGTAGCAAGTCTCTAACTTCTAAAATGCAGCACAAAAGGAATTTTATCATTTCAGTCAATTGGGTCAAAACTATAACAAGTCAAACAATGCTTTCCAAAGTTCAAAACTAATTCACATCGACATGACAACAATAAATGACCAATTTTGAGGGATTCAAAACCTGTAAAACTTTATAAATTGCATTTGGAATCACTTTTGAAAACTAATCAAACGGATTTTTCATAAGCTCAAATTTGAAATGTAGCAAGTCTCTAACTTCTAAAATGCAGCACAAAAGGAATTTTATCATTTCAGTCAATTGGGTCAAAACTATAACAAGTCAAACAATGCTTTCCAAAGTTCAGAACTAATTCACATCAACATGACAACAATAAATGACCAATTTTGAGGGATTCAAAACCTAGTCAAATAGACTCAAAATGACTCAAAATCTAAAATACAAACTTTTTGGTATGGACATTAAATACTCCCAAAGTAGAAAATCATAAAATGTTACTGGGTGCAAGATATTCACATGCAAACATGGCCTCATGTTGCTATTTGGGGCTTTGATTTTGAGTCCCAATATAATCAAAGCCACCTGTTGCTCCATCTCTTTGACTATCTAAGGACCAATAGAAACTCTATCCTTGATCCTATCCCAACTCAAGGGTGTTCTGAAAAGTCTTCCATACAAGGCCTGCTAAGGTGGCATACCTATAAAGGAATGGTTCCCATTGTTATAGGAAAACTTGACAAGATGCAAGTATTCCTCCCATTTGACCTGATCATCCATCATGTATATGCACAACATATCCTCCAATACCTAATTTACTCTCTTGATCTAAATTTTTGATCTGAGGATGGTACATTGTACTAAAATTGAGCCTAGTGCCCAATACTACCAATAGTTGTCTCCGAAAGGATGATGTGAACACTGAGTCTATATTAGAGATGATCTTACAAGGAATGCCATGAAGTTTGACAATATCCCACAAAAATACCTGAGCTATGTCTCATGTTGTGTAAGTAGTATGTATGGGTGAGAAGTGGGTAACCTTGGTTGATGTATAAACTATCACCAAAATGGGATAATGGCAGAAAGACGACATGGGAAGACCAACAATAAAATCCATAGAAATATTATCCCATGTCCACTCTAGAATCTCATGAGGCTAAAGAAGCCCACCGAGATGATGGTGTTTTTCCTTCACTCTCTCACACTCGAGGCATCTCACAACAATGCTAGCAATATGCACTTTCATGCTTGGCCAATGATATAACTACCTCAGATCTACATGTATCTTTTTAACACTAGGGTGCACTACATAAGTTTCTCTATAAGCCTCAAGTAAAATGAGCTTGCACAAACCTCTAATGGAAGGTACATAGATGCATCCTCTATGATGCAAAATTCCATCAGACTCCAATGAATACTCTAAGTACTTCCCTTCTAAGGGTCTCTGAGAATGCACCAACTAACTAGCTTCTACATAAAGCTGATCTTCTAGAAAATGATGTAGGATAAACTCTCTCAAATCACTACATCTAGCCATAGATGAAAGCTCATGGTGCCTTCTACTTAAGGCATCTGCAACCACATTCTCCTTTCCCTTGATGTAATGAACATCAAAATCATACTCACAAAGGAACTTCATCCAACTTATTTTCCTAGTATTAAGGTTTGGCTATGTAAATATGTACTACAAGTTTTGATGGTTAGAATGAATCTTGAATCTATGACCTAGAAGGAAGTTTTACCACCTCACTAAAGCATGAAAAACTACTACAAGCTCTAGGTTGTGAGTAGGGTAATTGAGTTCATGAGTCTTCAATTTCCTAGACTCGTAAGAAATAGGTTGTCCATCTTGCATAAGGATTTCCCCTATACCATCCAAAGATGCATCCATGCACACCACACAATCTGTAGAAGGATTTGGCATTATAAGGATTGATGTACTCATAAGGGCTCTCTTGAGCTCTTGGAAACCTCTCACACAATTCTCTATCCACTCATACCTCTTTCCCTTTCTTTGGAGAGATGTGACCAGGTGCGCCAATCTAGAGTACCCCTCAATAAAGTGTCAATAATATCCTGTTCGTCCGATAGAACTCATTATCTCTATGAAATTGGTGGATTATGGCCAATCTGTGATGGCCCTAATCTTTAATGGATCTACTAAGACTCTATCACCTGATATAACATGACCCAAATAATGTATCTCAGGCTGTGCACACTTCAACAAGCTACCATACAATTGGTTTTCTCTCAACTTCTAGAACACTTGTCTTCGGTTCTCCTCATGCTCCTCCTCATCACAAGAATATATCAAAATATCATCTAGGAATATGACTACAAACCTATCCAAAAAGGTATGAAATACACCATTTATGAGGTGCATGTATATAATTAGAGCATTTGTGAGGCCAAATGGTACCATAGTGAACTCATAGTGACCATACCTTGTACAAAATGCAGTCTTGTGGATATCACTCTCCACAATCCTCAAATGATGATAACCTAACTTCAAATCTATCTTCGATAATACTTGGGCACCATGTAACTAATCAAAGAGATCATTAATCCTAGGAAGTGGGTATTGGTTATTAATGGTTACCTTGTTCAACTGTCAATAATCAATGCACAACCTAAGTGATCCATCCTTCTTTTTCATAAAGATCACTGGTGCACCGCAAGGTGACACACTTGATCAAATATGTCCTTTCTCTAAGAGTTCCTCCAACTAGGTCTTTATCTCACCAAGCTCATGAGTAGTCATCCTATATGAAGCTCTTGATATTGGCTTGGCTCCTGGCACAAGATCTATGTGAAAATCTACTACTCTAAGTGGAGGCATACTAGGGAGCTTTGAAGTAAATACATCTACAAACTCCTATAGAATAGGAAAATCATTGAGGGGTGGATCTCCCTCTAAATCCTCTTCTTTGTAACTAGTGGTTATAGTGAACAACTGACATCCCTTTCACAAGCACCATCTAAGATGCATAGTAGAAATCATATGAAGAGATACTGATCTCTTCACTCTAGAAATCTCATATTCATTCACACACTCTACCCTCTTTTTTTGATAGTCCATCTTGGTGATGTGGGCATAAAGCCTCAAGGACAACATCATATGAACCTAGAGGGGTAATGCATAGATCATACATCATAATCATGTCTCCAACCTAAAGCTGACAATTCTGTACCATGGAACTAGCTAACACCCTAGCTCTTGAGGCTAACTCTACTTCCCAAATGACATCCTATCTAACTACCACTAGCCTGCAATGCTCCACTTTATATGGAGATATAAAGGAGTCAGTAGCTTTAGAATCAAATAAAATAACAACCATACTACCTTGTATTATACTTGTGGCCTTGATAAGTGTGACCTAATGCTCAGCTTGGTGGTTATCAACAACTAAAAACACTTTGTGAGATCTACTCATGTCACCAGTTGTATGCTCTAAGGTAGCCCCTTTCTAACCATCAATTGATTATCCCTATAGAAACTCTCTACCTAGGTGACCCTTGCCACCATAAGTGTAGCATGGTCCTTGAGTATAAACCTATACACCCTATGATCTGGACTATTGTGGACCTTGAGTCCTACTAGGTCTATTGTAACCACCTCTAGAGGATTGTTGAGTCCTCGTTGAGTCCTCATTGGCTATGACTATGGAGGCTATGCCTTCTAATCCTATTTAGGACCCTGTAACTGCCACTACTTGATATTAGAGCCATGATACCCCTGTGATGGTTTCTTCTTAGAGTCCTAATGTAGTTTCTACTACTAGGACTATTGGCCCTTAGAGGACCTTGTTGAGTAATTCTAATTCCCTTTCCAAGGGGGTTTGTACTATCTTGACTGCTAGTTAGAGTTTTAGTTCTGAGACTAATACTAAGACTCCTGTCTACCCCAAGTATCCTTAGCAACTAGTGCTATCTCAACTACCCATCTAAAAGTAGTAGGTAAAGCCAAGAAAATTATACCTTGGAGTGAGAAATTAAGGCTTATGATAAAAAAGTGGATCCAAAGTTTCTCATCCTTCATGTATTCAACATAAAGAGCTCAAGAAATTAGCTCTCATACTGGGCTACTGCGAGGCCTCTCTATTGTATAGAATGGAACTCCTCTATTTTCTTTTGTTTAAAGTGCTCAAAAAGATACCTCTCTTGAAATCTTGCCAAAAATATCACCCATTAGAGGGTGTCAATCCTCACTCCTCCTATAGATTCTTCCTATTACCACCAATTGGAGGTATTCTCCCATAGTAAATGGTTTGCAATTCATGCCTTTAGATTACTTTCATAAGGATGTAATCCAAAGTACTGTTGTAGACTCTATAACTAAGCCTCTTCTACTACCTTGTCTATAGAACCCATAAATAATGATGGTCAGAGTCATATAAACTCCCTGATCTCATCTCCTACATATCTAGGAGAGATATCAAGTGGTGGCTCTAACTGATGTATTGACTTACCCTCATTATCACCCTGTCCCTTAACCTACCTTGATGGGGGACTCCTACTCCTCTCTCTATCATCTACCCCACCTCCTCCTAGTACCTATCCTTCTCCTTTGCAAATCTGCTACTCAAGTTGTACTATGAGTGGTAGCCTCTGTTGGACTACTCTAATCAGGATTTCAAGGGCATCCAAAATATCTTGATTAGGGTTCTATGGTGGTGGTGGTGGTGGTGGTGGAGGTGGTGGTCCATCCTCTTTTTTTGCCCCATCACCTACAGCTCTATGATCCCTACCTCATCAAGTGTTTCATGTGATGGGAGACATCCTACAAAAATTAAAGTTTAAATAAGTTGAAACGTAATGGGTTTAGGTTCCTAGTGTTGAAACTAATGTTGTGATACCACAATATCATGCCCAAAATATTTGGGGTAAAAACAAACAAACTTTTTATTATAAAAAATTTAAATAAAACTGTGTTTGACACATACTAATTTGAATAAGTTTTAAAGAGTTTAAAAGGAATAGAAGTGAGTCCCAATTGTAATTCAAAATGATGTAGAGTTGACATCTCAATTAGAGAGTGACATCATATATTCAAGAAAAGCATTAGGGTTCCATGGTTCCTTAAAGTTAAATTAATATGTTCAACATTTTTTATAAGACACATTAGGTTTGACATAATTCCATATTTCATTTTGCTATATCGATTCAATTCCCTAGGTGAATTATATCTACATCTCTTAGGAAGTGATCTGAAACTTTAATAATTGATCTCATTTAGATTTATATTTTAATTTAACTATTTAAATCATTATTATTCATTATTTAATTACTTTCAGCAATCATTTCATCTCAACTGCATCTTCCTAGTTCAAAATTGAGTAAACTACATAAGACCCCTTCATTTGCATTTGATTCCTAAGATCTTAGTCATTCAAGATAAATAAAATGTAAGTAAATATTATAAAATATTAAATACAATAGTATACTAGGATTATTTACCTAATTAAAATAATATACGTTTCTTTATAAAATGACTTACCTAAAAAAATTAACATAAGAAAATAATCTAACACCCAAAAAAATCCTATAACAAAACTGTTTAAAATAACATATCTTTCTTTTATCACAACCTATAATAACATTACTAACACTTTCAATTTAATATAATTAAATATTTAAAATGAAAACAACCATTTTTAATAACACCTATTTCTAACACAAAATCCAAAAAAAAAACTTGTAAACCATAAATTATAATTTAACACTAACTACAAACTAACTTATCCTAACATCCTAACAATACTACCTTTCTAACCCTTAACACTTCCTACTAATGAACTAATTTAATACTAACATATTAATTAAATCCTAAACATCACTTCCAAAACATAACTTTACTATACTCACTAACCTTACTTAACTACTAATTAAATCTACTAACCTAAATTAACTAACTCTTACCCCTTACCTACTAACCCCTAACTAACCCCACCCCTCACTCCCCTCCATGTCTTCCCAGGCTTACATGAGCACTTCCCAAGTGGGGTCACAAGTGCTGCCCAAGAGTGCAGGTCTTAGCCCCCCAAAACTTGAACACATGGAATGATGAGAATGCAAAAAAGGTGTTTCAAAACTACTTTTTCAAACATCCCCCCCCACTTACACCCAATTCAAGGTCAATGTACCAACCCCAATCGATTTGCATGGGGTGTAGTGTGAAAATCCCAAGGTGAGGAGTAGGGGAGAAATGTGTTGGGGGTTGGAAGCCATGTAGGGGTTACATTACTAATCAGAATGCATGGGATGGGAAGGGAAGGAGTTAAGAGTTTAAATTTTTATAGGTGAAATTAGGATAAGGTAAGGGTAGGATAGAAATAAGTTTCGTTCCTTTGATTTTTTAATTGATAAATGTATATTTATAATTAAATAATGTGTGGAAGGGATTTTAAGGGGAATATTCTCTATTACCAAAAGAGAATTAAAATCCCCCCCCATACATTTTCCATATAGCACTTTGGCTCTCTTGAAATAGAAGAAATCTATTTTCTCCTTCAAGTACTAGGTTTTCCATTAGAAATTTTTATAATGAAATAGTGTGTTATTGTTTGGTCATTTTATGAAGTAGATAGTAGGTGTAATTTTTCTGTTAAATTTTGTATTCAAATTAGGAATATTTATAGGAAGTTTAATAACAATGCGATATAAGATAAAAATCATTGAATTAACAAAATTTATATGAACTGAGGTTTCAAAGTGCAAGTAAGATATATGTATCTAATTCAACCATTGATTTTATCACAAGACTACAACAATGAGTTATATCATCTATCTTGTAGATCACTCATTTATCCATATTCTATAATAAGATCTTTCGAATACAATGATTCAAAATGAATATTTCATGGCGAAAGGTAGAGAGTTATTAACTCAAACTTTTGCAAAGCAATCTAATTGAATGCAAGGTATGAATTAAAATTTAATAACACTTGATCACATAACTTGATAATTTTGTACAAAAATTGAATATTTGATTTATAAATATTGAAATTTTAACATGTAATCCATTCCTTTCATATTCATTTTCAACACCAATATACTATATAAGAAGTGGTATTTACAATGGAGAAATCTCCAAGAACACCAAGAAGACTCTGAATCCAATTTTGTTCCATTTCAAGGTACCATCCAAGAAATCTAAAAATATATAAAGACAACCATGGAGAGCTCACCTCCCAAACTAGGCTTCGATGTGAGGCCACACCCCAAGCTAGGAGAACCAGTAATTGATCGAGTGACATTTAGAAAACAATCACAATGATACACTCAACATATAGTTCCCATACAAGGTATGCACAACAGGTTTCATACAAAACCTATGACTAGGGAGAAGTTGGAATTTTCTAGGAAGAAGATTTCAATCATGAACACAAATCATATGCCTCTGCCAAGGCTATCACATCACATAAACTTCCATTTCCTTCTCTCCTTATTTCCCCAAAACAAAATCAATTTGTATTGTAAATTAAGGGCCCATAGCACCTTATTTTCTCCATCTCTTGAACATGAGAAGAGAATCTACAATGACCTAGAGTCCAACTAAAGCCCTTCCCCCATACATGAACACTTGTGCTCTATTCAAGGGTGAGTAATGCCAACACTCCTTTCATAGTTTCACCAATAAAACAAGGAAAATAAACATGAAAAGAAAGCAATAAAATCCACAATTACCCATCCCTCACATGATATAAACACACACTTACTACAATATGAAAGAATTTAACACATGTAAGAAATGAATAAGAACATAACCAAGTCAATGATTAAGGTTATGGAAAATGAAAATTTGAGATGAGATAAATCCTCTCCTTCTTGAAACTCCAAACTTGCCTTCTCTAAATCTAGAGAATGGATGAAAAACCTAGAACTCTTCAAAGTGACACTAAATAGCCTCTAAACTCACCCATCCTAAATAAAAATAACTCCATACTTGACTTTAGTCTCCTATAGTCTTCCCACTTTCCCCTATCATAAAGATGACTTTTTAGAGGAGTGGAAACTTGGGTAACCTCATGGAGATGGTCCATTTTTGCACAAAAGGGAAAATAAGTATTTTAGGGCTCACGAATATTGATAGGAAGTTCTAGAAGGGTGGAAAAGGTTCTTAACCCATACACATACCTCTTGGGCACCTGAATTACATTAAATTTGGCCTCTAGGATCATTTTAGGACCTATCCAAGTGGCTTGAAATATTTGATCTTTAAAAATCCTAAGGATGAAACCTTTCCACTAAACCTTGATTAATGAAACAAATTAGGATTACTAACTAATCAGCCTTATAGTAATGGGTTACTCTACTAACCCTAAATTGATATATCAACACACATATGGATATAACAAGTGTCAAGTGACACCATAATATTTACTTTTACATAACATTCAACATTCACAAAATATAGAATGATACACACACATTTAGATTATGTACAAATTAAACACTTGACAATGAAGTTCAAATCACTTTATTGGATTCAACCTTAGTCTTACAATTTGCACATATGGTCAATCACTAGTTCTCTAATAAATTCCATGGTTAATTATCTTACACACTCAATTCGAATATCAATTATTCGATAACATCACATTAATCAAAATATTAAAACTTTCATTTAAATAACCTTTCTCATTTCTACACATGTATTTAATCACCTCTAATTGCATAATTAAATTACTTAACATATTCATAATTTTGAATCATTTATTGAAAACACCATCATAATGCATGCTTATAAAGCATCAAATAACATGATTAAGCATTTTTAAAGTAAAGCACCACACAACATAAATAATATAGATAATATTTAGTCCATCAAATAATATCTCAATATATCGAGTCATAATATGTCAAAATATAATGTATCATATATAGTATGATGGCTTAGGGCAAGGCCTCACAAGAATAAATGAGATATTAATTATTTTTTATTGAGTTATTTGTAAATTGTCAAGAATATGAACAAATTTGAATGATTTCACCTATAAACTTGGTAAATTGGTTAGTTAATTCATTTTGGTGATTAATAATGACAGAGGAAACTATATAGAGTATTATATTTTTGTATCAAGTTATTAAGTGGTTATTTGATTAAGGTGTAATGAAAACTTTTAATTATAAAACTTTTGGGTTGACTAAGTTATATTTTTGGCACTTGTATGAGAATGATTTTTTGGGATTTTGATGTGTGACATGCAAGCAATAACATCAAAAATATTATGTAGAGTTTGTCACTTATTGTTGATGTTAAAATTCATAGGAAAATAAGAATATTGATTATGTACTTACAAGTAAATTGATTAGACATAAATGATGTTACATAATAATTCTCCTTTGGATTTTTGTCCAAATTTGGGTTGTAGCCCATTTCTATGGTAACTATATGAGTTGTTTCTCATGAGTTGATGTTATTATTCTAGTTTGGTAGATTAGTGGTTGAAGTTTTAAATTACCTATTTGTACTAATTCACACCTCCCCCCTCTTGGTACCTAAGAATCATAACAATAATTCAATACTATGTTTTCTAAATAACATCTAAGTCTCTATTATGTTGTTCCACACCATGTGAAAACATTAGCCTATTCCTTGGGGGACCATTGTTATGCATGGTCTACCTTTTGAGTAGCATAATAGGTCCCCTTTACCCTTGTTTCTACACTTGAGGGGAAAGGGCATCATATCCATCTCTTTCATTCTCTCAAATATCAAATTTTACCTTGGTTAAGTGGTATCTATCTATCATGTGATATCTAATCATACATAGATAAAAAGGTTTACATTAAGGATACGAATCCTTAATTATAAGCTTTTTAATTATTTGTAATTGGGTTTCCATGGTAAATAAGTCCCTTATATTTGAGACAAAATAATTTTTCATCCTTTATAAGGTTCCTTTTTACTTATTTCATGGTATCTCTTTGGATTCTTTCTTTCCCTGGCATCATAGGAGATGTGACCTCTTTGGCTTGGACAAGGTGTTTCTTGCAGATATTATCTTGGTATTGAAATTTCTTTATCCTTAATCATAACTTCCTTAATATGATAAAATAAAACTTATTTTTCCATCTTAAGGGGCAAATAAATCACCTCCTTATAGTATATATTGTGTCCATTTGAAGCATGAATGATAGAGTACACTAGCATAATACAACTTGTTAGAGCTAGTTACTCTCCCTTTTTGCATATTTAGGATTGGTTGACTATCTTAACACAATTTTATAAATCATTCAACCTTTCTTGGAAATAAAAATCCAATCCCTAAGGTGATAGATTTATTTATCCATGGTGCATTTAGACAAGTTAATTCTCATAGATAAAATGAACCCTAATCCATTCATGAGGCACACACATACACACAAAGGAAAATTCTGTAGAAGGTGCAATGTTTTTATAGGATTTACTACCAAGCACACAAACTTGCCAAACTATTCAATTCTATATTTTATGCAATTCACTGTAAGACACAAATCTTACTAGGTGGGGTAATCACACTCCTTTTTTATTTTTTATTTTATTAGTGATATTTTTCTTTTCATGATTTTGGATTGGACAAGGAATCAAGTCTATTAGGGCCTTGATGTTTCATCTTCTTCCTTTGACATACTTTATTTTGAGTTTGTGTTTGGCTCATACTTCCACTAAAGTGGGGGCTAAATGTACCATTTTAAAATTTTACAATTATTATTTTTGAAGATTCAAAGACTTTTTAGGGCCCATTTTAGTAATCTCTTAGAACATGGATACATTTATGCTTGAACTACTACATTTTCTATGTTGTTTGCATATTTTCAAGTAGTAATTCTCTACTTCTGAGATCATCAAGGGAATCCTAATGATAAAAAATGACCTAGGTACAAGGTGAGGTCATCCCTTGCCTCAAGGTGTTTCTCCTTAGATCTTGGTATTACTTTAGGTTTTTCAATCCTTTTCTTCCCAGATAAGATCAGCCTCTTTCAAATTTAATTTGAAACCAATATAATGTTGGAATTACAAGTGGGAAGAGTAAACTTCTGGGGGGGTGGGGAATCAAGAGTTTAAACTTGGACCCATAAATTTTTTACCATACATTCATCATATGCATTGCATATGTAAACTGAAATAACATGTAAAGAATATGCATCTAAATCATGTAAACATGTAAGTAATCACACATATAACACCAGATATGATCACCTAGAAACCCTTCAAGTGAGAAGGTAAAACTGGTGTGGGAATGACACCCACAAATCTTCACTACTACAGAAATAAAGTGTAACCAATTAAGATTACAATGACTTGACCATGAATCATGGTCTACCCTATGAAAGACCTACCATGTTAAAGGCTTACAAAGACTGTTAGGTCTCACCTTGTTAGAGGATTTCAATACCTTGTTAGAAGTGTGCCTGGTTAGAGGACTTCAAGTTACCTTTAAGTAAGCACCTTGTTAAAGGATTTCATATAGCCTTTTAGGACTACTTTGTTAAATGATTGAACTGAAATCACCTATTAAAATGTCTTAGCATAGATCCTATGATTGGCACTTGCTTGCCTGATAACAGATCACCTCTACATAGTGTCTAATTGATCCTTTAGGATCATGTGTATTCAATGTTGTATCCTTCTCTCTATCCTATGTTCTTCTCTAATTAATTTTGCAATTCAATCTCTCTTCTAAGTCACCTTGAATGCCCTACAAACTATCTTTTTCACTCCTCCAATTCAATTCACTCCTTGTTACATCATTAAGAGTTTAGGGCTTCATCCTCCTTAAGAAGACTCTAGTGGCTGAGGGTTAGGTATGAATCTATGATAGAGATTCATCCATTTTGCCACTTAAACCTTCCCATTCTCTAACTAGCTACATGTAATTACATAGGGAATCCAAATACATATTCATCCTTATCCCTAAAAGATTGTAATTTATACTTAAGTCGGCTTTAAAATGGTTTACATAGTTGTTTGTGCCATTACAAACAAATATGTCAAAGCTGTGTCACTCGACATATGAAGTCATTGATGCTCAACATGCACTATATTTCTGCTTCTCACCAAGTACTTACATTACTTGGAATCCACTATTTACTCAGCTCCTGAATCACTCGGCATAGTCTATCTGCTCGACACTTGAGCGAATCGACACTCATTGCAACTCAACATGGTCAAATATTTATATGTTGTGCTTGGAATGTATTACTAGTTTGACATGAACTAAGTAAATGGCTTAAGTGTCTTGAAACTCACTTTTCAAAACCAATCTGAGATCAAAAATCTCCCTTTTTGACATGAGTGTCAAAAACACTTGAATATACATGATCAACTTCAATATTCTCGAGCACAACATATCCATGACTTGGCTTACATACAAAACTTCAAAATTTCAAAATTTTGTAATAACCTATACACCTCAAAATTGATAACTCCCCCTAAGTTAATATGTCTAATTTTTATCCAAAATTTGTGCTCTTCTCTGACTTCAATGCAATGTATGTAATACTCTTTCATCTGATATGCTCTGTCATAGCTAATATCTATATTTGTTTACTACTTTCCTCAAAAATGTGTCTCCAAAAATGTATATCACACCCATGATATAACTCTACTATTATGCTCCCCGTTTGTTCATACTCCCCCAAATATGTTTCTTATATTATATCTTTCCAATGGTATATTCTTCTCTTATATTTCCTCCATGGTATATTTCTCCCCCTTTTTGACACTTATGTCAAATGGGCTATACACATATAGTGTGTTTGTCCAAAAAAGATTTATGGACCTCCATTATGATCTTGAGAGGTACATCCCAATTGTCACATGCAACATCCAATGACTTGAGTTGGATTGCAAACTTGGTAGCAAGGTGCACTAGGCCATCCAAGGTAGAAATATTGGGGTCTTTCTTCAGTAGAGTCTCGACATAAACTAGTTCCTTGTGCAGTATCTCCATGTGTGGGGTAAGGGATGTCTGTATGCATGTCAATTTGGCTCTTATGCTAGACTCATTTTTTGTCAATACAACTAATTGACTTTGTGTTTGAAATAATGTTCTAAAATGCTTCTCACTTTGAGCTAGGTTCTGATGCAGCTTATTACCTAATATGTTAAGGTTTCTCTCCAGAATCAAAATATGACTCCTGATCTCTTGATTAAAGAGTGTAGGATTACAGAGCTTTGTGTAAAATGAAAATATATTCTCCAGTACCTTCTTTACCTATTCAACCTTAGTTTCCAATGCAACTTGAGTCAGTGCTATCTCACTAGATATCTTCTCATTCACCTTTCCTTGAAACTTTCTCTCGGACCATTCTAAATTTTTTGTAGTTTTATCAAGGTCTTCATTACTAACCTTTTCCATTATATCTGTCAGTTGTTCTATTAGTGTCTTGGTCTCTTTAGGAGTTGGAAAGCTAAATGCATCTAAAAAGATGCCTTTAATGTCTTGAAGTGCTTGTTTCTCCCTATGTTCTCTCCTGAGCATTTCTTGATGCTTTTTCTTCTCTAAGGTTTGTTGTAAAATGCCTATTTTCTCTAATGTCATGGTGTCATAGTCAAATTTTGGAATCAAAATTTCTTCACCAAGGCTTGTGTCTCCATAGTGAATTACCTTATCAACCTTTGATGTACTAGGGCTTGGCATTGAGATTTGCAATGGAATAGCTTCTGTGCCTGGCTTTTGAAGAACTTGTGTAGGTGGAGTGCTAGATGTTGGAAGAGTTACTAGTGCTTGGATGGCTTCTTTCTCCTTCACCTAAGGTGTTTTCTCATGTTCTTCAAGCTTTCCTTGATCTATCACTATGACTTGAATAACACCTTATTCTTGTGCTTTAGGTATAGATGAATCTATCTGTCTTATTTTATCTTTCTCTTCTGCCTACTTCTTCTCAATAGTATCAACTTTAACACTTGTGTCAACCTTAGTAGATGTATCTACTATTGTTTGAATTGAATTTTGTATACTAGTATTTAAAGGGATGATAGAAGGTGGTTCTTGTGTATTCACCTTTTCCCTTGTGACCTTAGTTACTACCTTTTCCAATTCTTCTCCACTGACTAAAATTGGATTTTTAGATAGTTTTTCTTAGAGTGTAGATTGGCCTAGAATCTTCTTCAAGTCTTCTAATTTAAGTGGATTGATGTTTTGAGCTAAAGCATCAAAAATATCCTTAATAGTTATGGTTTTAGTTGTTACACTTGTACCATGAGGGGGAATGACACTTGGCATTCGTGTGTCCT
The DNA here is from genome assembly GCA_028749045.1 of Cupressus sempervirens. NCBI lineage: Eukaryota > Viridiplantae > Streptophyta > Pinopsida > Cupressales > Cupressaceae > Cupressus > Cupressus sempervirens. Next base: position 277,999,482 of record CM053790.1, on the reverse strand, counting down.
ACACACTCTATTCATCTTGTTGTTGCCTTATCATCATCTTTCTTTTCTATTTCTTCCCCAACTATGTTGTCTTTCTTATCATCATCTTGCTTGTCATCATCTTCCTTTTCATCATCTTTACAATCTAAAGAGTCTACTTCTCCTTGTTTCATAGTGGCCAACCCATAGATAAGTTTCCATATTTAGGTCGATTTCTTGAACACATCTTCAATATTGTTTTGAAGAATGCTAAAGGCTCTATATGTAGGTGTGAATCTAACTACATATCTTTTGATAGCTTTAACAATTTGTCCCTTTGTTAGCTCTAGCATCACTTGAGATAATGTTGTTTCTTTGATCTATTTCTCCAAATGTAAAACAATAATGCCACTTTTGCTCAACAATATCATATAAACCTTTTGGTATTTTGCTAGAAAATTCTAGTGGAGTGTTCTTAAACTTAGACATCATGGCATATAATGCCTCTTCTACTTGACTTTTCTCTACTTTCACAAGTTTATCAAAATCAATATGTTTCAAACTAGATAAATCTGTACTACTTTTGATGTTTTCACATAAATTTTCAAGATCAAATAAGGGATTATGACTTACCACTTAAAATTGATTATTTTCATTAAATTTTGTCCTTTCTTCATCTGAATCTAGTTGTGCAACATACTTTCTTCTTTTTCTTTTATGCTCTTGGCCACCTTGCTCTATTTGCCTAGATTTTTCCTTGGCCTTCTAGGTTGGAGCTTGTGTGCTTGCTCTAGTGGTAGGAGCTGTAGGCTTGGTTGGGCTAGGTTTGATAGTTTTCTTTTCCTTTGCCACTAGTTGTACCTTAGCCTTCCTCTTCTTTGGCTCGATAGGATTTGGTGCTTCCTCATCTTCTTCTCCCTTGACACCTTTAGTTTCCTCCTCTACCTTACCTTCTCCAATGCCTTGAGTCAATGTAAGAGGTTCTTGTGCTTGTGCCTATTCTTCCTCTTCATTCTCTTCTTCTTCTTCTTCTTCCTCCTCTTCTCCTTCTCCAAATTTAGCTTTTAACTTCTTGACCAATTTATCCTTCTTCTTGAGTGTGGAGGCAGTTTTCAACTCCATGGTAATCTTTGATTTTACAATCTCATAGTTGCCAAATATCTTTGCACTTTTGTTAATTTACTTTTCTAGGAGTGTTGTGATGGCTACTAATACTTCATCAACATAATTTCATACCCAAGTATCCTTAACCATCTTACCCTTGGTGTGGTAGCTTGCAAAAAAATGTAATCAACATCAACAAGAAAGAATATGTCATTATAATGTTGTTCAAGCAATGAAATTGGTATCCTCATTCTTTCCTCCATTGATTTCTTTAAATCTTCAAAATAACTTGTCATGAATGTTTCAAATTTTTCTCCCATATGTTCAATAAACTCATTTATCTACACTAAAAATGACCTATTGGTCTTCCACCCTACAGTACCAAAAGAGGGAAATGTATTTTGCATGTAAAAGAATATGCAAACTAGTATTTAACCAAATTTGCATTGAGCACTCTTGGTTTTCCTGATAACTCCAAGATTCTCCATCAGTTGTTGTAATTGTAACTTGGCTAGATCATATGTATGATCTTTCTTTACAATCTTGTAGCAAAAATCCATAGCAATATAGGGTACAATATTCAATCTACTAGATTGATAGAATTTGTGAGAGATTACCCTTACAACAAAGTTTAGTAGTGGATCAGTGATGGTATCTATAGTCATACCTCTTTTATTCCAAATTTCTCCAATTTTTTTCTTTATCACTTCCTTAGAGTCACTTCTAAGTGTCTTTGGTTGATCTAGGATTAGATAACCAGTTACCCTATGAATTATTCTATTGGTAATTTTGATCTATCCCCTCTCTAGCCATAAAGAATTTTCATGTATTCTACTTAGAACAATTCTTATCCACTCAATTTTAAACACATTCAAAAAATATAGGACTCATGTTGAACCCTTTTTCTCAATGATTTTGTATTCCTCCTTCAGAACACCATTCTCACATAATCTATTATATGCACCTCTAATCTCCATGTCTCCTATACCTCATATTTTGCAATTATAACACTTCCTTACATCTTGCACCATAATCACATTTGGAGAGATCATTGATAGTGCATCAAAAGCATTTTTTTTATAGGCTATGTTAGGAATGGCTTTAAATATGGGTTGTTTTACTTCATTATTGACAAATTGAACATTCAAAACTCCCTTCCCTTCTACATTTTTTGAGTTGGATGCCATTTTATCAATCTAGGGTTTGTGCAAAAGTAAAATGCGTAGCTCGGCTTATGATAAATACCTTGTGAAATCTGTATGCTGGTGTGAGATCTTCACTAAAATATTTGGAAATACCTTGAACAAGTTTCTAAATTGCCTTCTACTTCACTTGTTCTTGCTTAAACTCAAAATGATGAATAATGAGTAGAAATTGATCATATACCCTTCAAAAGTCTTACATTTATTTTTGAGTGCACAGCTATAAGCTCAAAATCAACCAATTTTAGAGTCACTCAACATCTATTGATATTTCTATCACTCGAAAAGTACTACAAGTTTAGCATCAACTAGCTAGTCTGGCAGCTTGGCATCAACTAGCATTCCACTTGGCATACACAGGAAACATTTCATGCTCGGCAATACCGTGAAAATCTTAAAGATTTAACTTTGAATTTTTAACAACATCTTGCATCTTTATTCATGCTAATGTATTCTTTTTAGTACTATCTCCTTTTGGAACTGATGTATGATATAACACTTGAGTATCAATCCCACATACCTCTTGATTGTCTAGTTTGATGAGGTGTGATCACTTGACCCATTGGGTGAAGTGATCCCTTCTCCATTTGATGTGCTACAATCATCCTTATTTTTCCATGTCTTATTCATCTCATCTTTTATGTATTCAATATCTACTTTTCCTTTTCCTTTATCAAATTCACAACTTGGTGCCTTTGACCTAGTTGGACAATGCTTGCTGATGTGACCAATCTTCAAAAAACTAAAATATGTAGTTTGACTCAACCACCTTTTGTAATTACCACTGAAGTGTGTCCTAATACAATTCTTAGGAATATGTCCATATTCTTGATAGTAATGACAGCTATATCTTGTATTATAATCCCAATTATAAAAGTTCCCATAGCTTCTTACCTTTGTTGGCTTGTTTGATGACCACATGGATTTGGATCTACATTCGGAGGCTCTATATCCATACCTCTAACAGTTTTAGTAATATCCTTCAAATCTTTGTTTATGCATGGTCCTAGTTTTGCATTCATGTTCCTGATGACCTTACTTGTTACACTTATGACAATGAGTCATGTTCTTAGGCTTTACATTCTAGTTTGTATTCTTACTCCTACACACACTAGCAATATGTCTTTTCTTTCCACAATTATGACAAGTAGGTTTAGAGTTCTTACCTTTGATGTTCCTTTATTTAGCAACTTTGGATGATTCTCCTCCTTTAGTGCTTGTGTAACCCAATCTTGATGTATCATTGGTAAGTGTTCAAAGTATTTGATGGCTTCATTTGTCTTGTTGAGACTTTCAGCAAATTCCTTTTCTCTTTTCAAGTCACTCTGCAATTATTCATTCTATAACTTCAATTTAGTTTCATTCTATAACTTCAATTTAGTTATCTCAATGTCCTTGACATTCAGTTCATAGTTTTCATTCATCAGTCGAATTAGAGTATTCGATCGCATGTTGGAAATCTTCTATAGCTTTCTTCTTCTATTCAATCACCTCACATAGTAGTATAGCTTGTGACTCTTGCTCTAGCTTGAGATTTTTGATTTCTTCATCTTGGATTCTATTGTTTTCTATTATATCTACAATTGCTACATCAAATTAATTTGAATTTCTATCTACAAATAGCATGTGTCATTCTCTACAATAGTAATCTCTTTCCTTCTCTACAAGGATTTCTTTAGTTCTCCTCTTGCCTCATTTAGTTGATGTAGTATGAGATGTATTTCAATCTCCTAGTTTTCAATAGTCTTTCCAAGCTTGTAGACTTCCATTTCAAGATCTTTCCTCAAAGCTGCAAATCTTCTCTTTTAGAGAACTATGCTTTGATACCAATTGTTGGAATTACAAGTGGGAATCTTGTTGGGGGGGGGGGGGGGGGGGGGTTGGGAATCAAGAGTTTAAACTTGGACCCATAAAACTTTTACCATACATTCATCATATGTATTTAACATGTAAATTGAAAAAACATGTAAAGCATATGCATCTAAATCATGTAAACATGTAAGTAATCACACACATAACACTAGATATGATCACCCAAAAACCCTCCAAGTGAGAAGGTAAAACTAGGGTGGGAATGAAACTCACAAATCTTAACTACTGTAGCAATAAAGTGTATCCAATTAAGGCTACAATTATTTGACTATGAATCATGGTCTACCTTATGAAAGCCATGCCCTGTTAAAGGCTTACAAAGATTGTTAGGTCTCACCTTGTTAGAGGATTTTAGGACCCTATTAGAAGTGTGCCTAGTTAGAGGACTTCAACTTACAATTAAGTAAGCACCTTATTAAAAGATTTCATATAGCTTGTTAGGACTACTCTAGTAAGAGATTTAACTAAAATTACTTGTTACAATGTCTCAACATAGATCCTACAATTGGCACTTGCTTGCTTGATAATAGATCACCTCTACATAGTGTCTAATTGATCCTTCATGATCAGATGTATCCAATGTTATATCCTTCTCTCTATCCTCTATTCTTCTCTAACTAATTCTATAATTCAATCTCTCTTCTAAGTCACCTTGAATGCCTTGCAAATTATCTTTTTCTCTCCTCCAATTCAATTCACTCCTTGTTACATCATAAAGAGTTTAGGGCTTCATCCTCCTTAAGAAGACTTTGGTGGCTTACGGTTAGGTATGAATCTACGGTTGAGATTCATCCATTTTGCCACTTAAACCTTCCCATTTTTTGATTGGCTACATGTAATTGCATAGGGAATCCAAACATAGATTTTTCCTTATCTCCAAGAGATCATAATTTTTTCTTTATGTCAGCTTAAAAATGGTTTATATAGTTGTTTGTGCCATTACAAAAAAAAAAATTAAAACTGTGTCACTCAGCATATGAAGTCACTGATGTTCAACATGCACTATACTTCTACTTTTGACTCAGCACTTGCATTACTTAGCATCCACTATTTACTCAACTCCTAAATCACTTGACATAGTATATCTGCTCAGCACTTGAGTGACTTAGCACTCATTGTAACTTGGCATGGTTAAATATTTATATGTTGTGCTTGGCATGTATTACTAGTTTGGCATGAACTAAGTAAATGGCTTAAGTGTGTTGACACTCACTTGTCAAAACCAATCTGAGATCAACATATAAAAGGAGGCTTAATCACTTCTTTTGATAATCTATTCTATGTGAAATCTATTGACCGACTACACATGAAATCAATCTACACTTTTATGAGAAAGAATACAAGTCATCAATTACAAGAAAGATTTCAAGATGCAATCAAGGATTTCAAGACAAGAAAGAAATGAATCATTGAATGCTCTCATTTTATCAATCATGCATTTCATTCTCAAGATCTAACTTCTTTCTTCATAGGATAGTGTGGATTTTTTCATCAAGGAAAGAGATTAGAATTCATCATCATTTTACAAAATTTTATCCTTCAAGCATTCAAGAGCATACACATATTCCTAGATCCATAATTTGGCACTTATAGATCTATTGTATTTGTGAGCATATCATACATTATAATATTGCATCATTCATACATCTAAAATATAAGCATTCATATATACTTATGGATAGAGGATCCAAATTGATCCTTAGATATTTGGCAAGTAAGGTGATTATTTACAATTTTATTAAATTTACATGCTTTCTCATTTCAAGGTTAATTCCTAAACTAGGGCTTGACCAAGGCAATCCCCTACCCTGCAAAAATATTCCATTTTTCTTATGTGTAGGAATATATTTGTAGGTTTTTAGAGTGACAAATTCATATTATAGATCTAGGGTTTTTGGTTTATATCAAAGCTCCATTTTATCTAGTTTTTTAACATAAATGTAGTCAAGGAGGACCTAGACTTTTACTAGGCCATCCCTTATCTATATTCATCCCATACTCGGAGCTTCTAGACACCATAATTCTTAGAACCCAATTCCATTTTTGAGCCCAAATTGAGGTCAAATTTGACTTGGACCCTCCATTTCAACCTGGACCCTCCATTTTGATCTATCCTATGGCCACAATATATTCATATTTTATAGATTCCATATTCTTAATTTTAGATCTAACTTTGTTCTAATTTTTTATAAAGTTTGATGACCATTTTTTAGATTTATGGTAGTATCAATTGCAAGCCCTCAAGGTGAATTATATTATTCATTTTTTATTTCATTAAACTTAATTCAATGTATAAGATCAAATATTTTCATGTGTTTAGTTATCATATACACTTCTACATTGATTAAATTTCAATTAGCCAATCTACTTTCATTACATTACAACTCCTCTTAGGAAAGTGAGGAGCAAAACCCAAGAGACTTCCACATTGATAAGACCATGTATTGGTACTTACCTTTATACTAATTTGATTTCTTTTGTGGTGTAATATTAGTATTCGTCCTACTTGTTTGTGTGTATCACATTTTACATATTCCAATGATCTCTCTGTATGCTCCTTTTTAGAAGTTTTCTCTCTCTACTTTTTTTATGATCTCTCTCTATCTACTTATTTTTAGGATCTCTCTCTCCCTACTCCTTTTTGGAATCTCTCTCACTCTAAATATTTTTAGAATCTATATATCTTGTGCTTTAGTCTCTCTCTAGTCCTTTTTAGGATCCCTATCTCTCTAATCTCTCTATGCTCCTTTTCAGGCTATCTCTCTCTAATTGTCTCATAGATGTCTAAATGTTTTATTTAAATGATATGTTTAAATGTTATGTGTATCTAGGGCTTATTATGATGTAATAAGACCTATTTTTATGTAAAACCCTTAATATTGCATATTATGACAATGTAGGGTCTATTATGATAATAATATGACCTTTTTGACATAATATGACCTATAATAATAGTAGACCCCTTAGGATTAACTATTACAACATAAAACCCCTACAAGTGTCTATTGTGAAATAATGGACCTATTTTGACATAAGATCCTCTTAAGGCTCTCTCTCTCTCTCTCTCTCTCTCTCTCTCTCTCTCTCTCTCTCTCTCTCTCTCTCTCTCTCTCTCTCTCTCTCTCTCTCTCTCTCTCTCTCTCTCTCTCTCTCTCTCTCTCTCTCTCTCTCTCTCTCTCTCTCTCTCTCTCGCCTTTAAATCCATCTTTTAGTCTTCTTAGGTAAATATGTATTTTTAATATTTCCTCTTAAGAGATTTTTTAATCTACATGTAGCTTTTTTGAAGAAAATGTTGGAGAAGGGGCAGCCTAGGCTCAAAAAAATTGAAGTTGGAGAAGGTTCATCTCAACTTCAAACAAGTATACATCTCTCTCTAGTCTCTTTCTTGAACTATTTCATAAAGTTCCCCTTAAGACTCTCTTTGTACTCTCTATTTATTTATTTCATCTTAAGATTTACTTTTTATAATAAAAATGTGTGCAACCCAAGTTCAATCAACATATGAGAATATCAATCTATCTCAAAGGTAAGAGAAAAAATAATCATAAACTTTTAGATAATTTAATTGAAATAGATGTATAAAAGTTGAGATATTGTGCTTAAAAACATACACATACTATGAAGGGGAAATTGAATAAAAAGTGAAAGGAAATAATTGCTCAATTTAGAAGTCTTGATAAACTTGAAAAAATCCAACTATTAGCAATTTCACTTCTTAATGAGCTCAAAGAGTCATTAAATCATTGGATGTAAATATAACATTAAATTTTTTTTTAAAAAATTCTAACCTACAAAAACATATTGTCGAAAGGGTTAAGAAAGGTTTGAATGTCATTGGAAAAACATTTATATTTGCAAATAAGTCCATTTCAAGAAGAGCAATATTGACATCTATGTCAAATAATAACGTGTCCAAAAAAAGAAAAATATCTTCACTTTCTTATAAGATCGAGTGTAGTAGGAGAATAATATAAAACTATATGAAAAAGAGAATCAAACTTGATGATAGTAAATTGGAAATAAATTGGACACTAATGTGTAAAGCTTCTTTCTCAGATAGGATTAAAGAAAAATTTAGCTACTTGATCACTACATTTTGGACTAATCATACTCATCCTTCATCAAATAGAAGAGTTGTTATAAAACATATGATTGGGCCTAATAATTACTTAGTATACCCAAAACATTGGTTGGACACCACAGAACATGAATAATATCTCTCATTTTTTTATTCAAATCTAAACATAAAGATTGAACAATTTTATTTTTTGAAGATTAAAGCCATATTATGTGAAGATAAGAAAATTATTTTGAAACTTGTTGTTGTCCATATCATATTAAATTTGATCCCTAGTGTCAAGGGTTTTGAAAGATTACAGAAGAAAGTGATGGTTTTCAAAATGGTCTTATAAAATGACCAAGAAAATTCATAACATCAAATTTATGTGATGAAAAACATGATCATGCAATAGGTAAAATAGATTGTATAAAAGGAACTTGTGAAAAATGTGGTAATTTGGCTAAATCTCCTTTGAGAGATACTAATATGATGAGGATTTTAGGCCCAAAGAAGGAAACCACAAATAAGATAGCAGTGAATTGGTTGTATCGATTCTTAGCACAAAACAAATCTTGCATAAAGATATCTAAATAATAAATAATAAATACAAGATTCTCAACACATAATAGAAGAACACTTAATTTTTTCTTGAGGAAACTAGTTAGGGAAAACTCTAAGGGGAATCTAACCCACAAGATGATCTACTATGTTGAAATTACTTCTCAATTAAGAGCATACACATAGAGAACAAAAGATTCACTTACACCCAAAGGCTTGTACATCCAAATTAACAAGTCACACTTCTCAGAGCACACTAATCATATTAAAATCTTAGATTTCCCTCAATCAGGTTCTCCAATCTCATTACAATTATATCAAGATGGACAAGAATTCCATTACGTATAAACTAATTAAAAGCATCTTCAATTATTATACAATTCGAATCAAGTACAATATCTATATCATCATAGCCCCTTTTCTTACTCACATATTCCATATCTCACACATACTCACAATTACAAACTTATTTCTCAATGACATCGATTACAAAGAATTAACATCCACTAGGTGTAATAGTCGACATGGCACAGTAAAAGATATAATGAATACGCTCAATTACTAATGTAATCTAACAATAAGTTTATTAGTATTTAGATAGGACCCTAAATATTCAATTTATAAATGCATTATACCAACACCAATGCAACACAAAGAGTCACAAAACATCACTTCATCAAATTAGTTAGGACCTAAATAAAGAGATTCCCACATGCTACCAAAATTATAGCAATTTTAATCTCCTAAATTAATGTGTACTATAATACCCCAAAATTGGCACATTGCCATACTAACCAATTCTAGTCTATTCGATTATTCCTAAGTCCTATTTTCCTAGGAAATTCTAATTCTGATAATCACTACTCGACCTATGTGTTGTGGTCTCACAATGCATGCCCCATTTTGTCTAGAAATGGGGACTCCCTAATTTATTTTTTAGCTTCCTGGACCCTAGTCTAGGGTTTGAGTATTTTAAGGGTTTTCCCTAACATTTTGTTTAATTTGACTCTCTACTGGAAAGCTCACTATGTCAAAGACCAAAGATATTCTTTTTAGGAGAAGATTAAATTATTATAATATGGGTGTACTAACACAACTAGCACACCTCATCAGGTGCACTAGTGCACTAGTCATTAGAAGGAAAACACTTCCCTCTTAGAAGTGTGCAGCTACACAATTGTGCACCTCCAAGAGGTGTGCTACTTCACTGTGACTAAACTCACCTGCAAATCCAAACACAAAGACAAACATTAAAAAACCAATATAAGGGTGAGCATCAACATGCCCCATGAGGTGCACTACTGTGTACCTTTTATCATCCAAAAAAACCTTGAAAGCCTTTAAAAACTTAAAATGCACACCTTTAAATCTCCTTAATGCATTAAAGTAAAACATGAGGTGCACACCAAGTGCACCCCATGAGGTGTGCTGATGCACACCCTCATGTATTAAGTTTTACAAAGGATGGAGGTGCACCTTAGAGGTGCACTAGGTGTGCATTTTGTTTGCATTCTAGGGTCAAATTATATTTTTAAATATTTTTGAGAAATTAGGGTTTTTTGGGTTGTGTTTTTTTGTCATTAATTTTTGCTTAAATTTTGATTTTTTAGCTTTCTAGACTAATGTTTGCTTCTTTGTGAAGATAAAAAAGGCATCCTTAACTTGTTGGGGTCATAACTTTTGACCTAGAGGTTGAAATTGAAAACTGTTTACACCATTGGAAAGAAGAACTAAAAATATAACTTAAATCCCTAAAATAGTGAGCCTTTGGCTATTGCCCAATTTTAGGGATTGATGAAAGTTCCAACTTGAAATTTTGAGCAGAAGACCTTCAAAAAAGCTAGTTAAAAATGCCTAGAAAATCTTATGAAAAGTTTTAAACATTTGATCATTTTGGATAATATGGATCACCTAGTCTCTGAGTCAAAACAATCAGATAGTTGAAGAGAAGAAAAAGATCAAAGATACAGAGGTTGGACACATGAACTAGAATAGTTTCCTCATCTTACACAATTATCAATGACAAGATTCAACACAAGTGCCTTGGGATTTCAAATAGAAGAAATAGAAGGATTTCAAATGTATGAAAGTGTTTGGCTACAAAGAGAGTATAAATCATCAAAAAGGGGAAAAGTACAAAAAAGTGATCGAAAACCCCATTTGAGCAAAGCCCACAAATCATTTTCAAAATTGATGAGTTTGATTTTTTGGCAAATTGAGCTTCTAAACTTTCAAGGTGCACAAGTGCACTGGTGCACTTCTTATGAAAGTGTTTGGCTAAACAGAGGGTATAAATCATCAAAAGGATCAAATTAAGTAAATAAAAGTGGTCTAAAATCCCATCTAAGAAAAACCCAAAAACTATTTTCAAAATTGAGAACACTTATTTTTTGGTGAATTAGCACCTTGCACAAATTTCTTCCAAGGTGTTTTGGTGTGCCAAGTGCGCCAAGTGTACAGGTGCACTTTTTAGTGGTGTTTTGGAAGATTTTTGAAGAAGTTAGAGGTGAACTGACAGTTAACTACTAGTTCTTAAATTAGAGCTTTCCATGCATCAAAAATGCATTCTAATGGTAAGTTAACTCCTACAAACATCCAGAGAAGGTTGAGCTTCTATTTTTGGCACCTCCAGATACTTCTACATCGTCTAATAGCTTTCTTCTTCTTAACTTCTCATGTTTTTTTTGTTTTAAGACATGTAAAGGCTCATGCATCCATTTAATGATATAAATATGGATAGAGAGTCCTACTTAGCACCAGTTAGAGATCACTTTGTACATAAATAGATTTGGTTTTATTAGTTGAGAAGCATATGATTGCATAAAGATATTTTTGACTCTCAACACAAATTAAGGAGAATATTTCTTATAAATACAGGAATTTAATTTGTAATCAAGGTTGCCACCATTATTTTGCAATAATATATACTTTTGGTGCTTCCATTTTGAGTGTAGTGAATCTTGCCTAAGTGTGTTATATTTTATGGATGTATGTTCATAGAAAGTAATTGAGCCAAAATTTATTGTGTTATTTCTGGTTGTGCGATCTTTTAATTCTATTGTTTTCTACGTGTTTACAAATTCCACTGACATACTTAGTTCGAGAAGAGATCATCATATTGTTCCTACATAGCTTTTTGTCTCACATAGAACACTCTTTGTGGCCTTGCAATTTGATAAAAAGTGAAACATCTTATGATTACTGAATTCCCATTAAGGATTGCATCAGTGGAATTAAGAAAGTGTTGCTCTTATTTTCATTGGTTATCCATCATTTTTTTCTAAAGCTTAACTCACAAACATGTTGTTTCCATAGATTATGTCCATTAGGATTTTACTTTTCATGTTATTTGCTTAAATTTCTTGTCACCTTACCTTTGTTATTTGTTTTACTAACTCCTAGTTAAATCAGGAATTCATATAGTTCCATTGTTGGATTGCATTCATTGAAAAATAAAAAATACCAAAAACATATCTCTTTTGTGCTTAATTATGAAACAACAAGCAAATTGGTCATCTTATTTGAAATTGGTTCAAACTAGCAAAGGCCTCCTTGTGAAAAAACACATTTATCTTCAACTAAGCAAATTCTAGTAGGTAAAAAGATTGCCTAGAACCTTGGAGTTGATCCCCGGATTAGCTTTTCAAGAGAGGATTTTGAAGGATTCCTGCCATTAAGCATTGTGCAAAATGATAGCTCAACAAAAGTGGCACTAGAAGGAGAGCTTAAATGCCATTCAACCCAAAAAACCCAAGTTTTGTTTGAAAATTGTACAATTTTGAATTTTTTTTATAAAAAACTAAGTCTATGAACTTATAGGAGGTGTGTAGGTGCACCAAGTGCACAAGTGTGCCAAGTGCATAGGTGTGCCAGGTGCATAGGTGTGCTATTTTGAGAAAGTGTGCTTCTTCGGAAGTGCACTTTTCTAGAATAAATACAAGTTCTTAGAACCCAATCACTTTCACAATCATCATAATGATAAGGAGATACCAAGAACTCCACCCATCCACATTACAAATTCCATCATCATCATCTACTCTACATTCTACTTTGCACATTCCCTTCATTATGCATTGTGTCTTTCTTCAATTCCCAAAGTTCACCTTTGAATCTAATTGGTCCATTGCAAGAATGGCCCAAAAATCCCAAAAAAGTTTACCTACAATTCATCTATGGAGAATCATGAAAAATAGAAGATCATATTATAATTTTCAAGGAGATCTGTAATGAAAACTAGATTCAGCACATGGACATGGTATGCCACCTTTTTCCTTACACTTTGGGGAATATAGCATTCAATTGATACCTCAATCTTCCACCAACATCAATAAGGGATTAGAAAACTTTTGAGAGCAAGTTTCTAGAACAATTCAAGATCTATATTGATCTAGCTATCCTATATCATCAATTCATCTCAATTAAGAGGGATCCCCATGAGACTATTTCATAGTTTAGTCATCACTTTTATAGGATGTATCAAAGAATGGAGTTTCTGTACATTATATCACAAGAGGCTATCATCCAAATCTATTTTGGAACAATGGATTCATTAACTTATATTTTTCTAAGAAGGCTCCCACCTAGAGATATTGATACCATTGAAAAGGTCTTCAAAAAGGCTGTTACATTCACAAAGTAGGTTACAGTTTCTCCAATGCCAACAATTACATATGGGTAAAAACACAAACCTGTGTCACCTTTTATAAAGAAACGTGATATCAGAATGTGACAATTCAACATTAGTGACAAAAAAAAGTATTTGTGTTTAAACTATGAAGATGTGAATTGATGAAATGTGTAGAATTGGATGAATTTTATGCCTATAATTTTTATAATTTTTTAAAGTAGGAATTTATTCATTTTATTTTATTTTGAAGTCCCTTTTTTAACTGTAAAAAATATAGGGTGTAGTTCCCGTCAAACAAGTATATGCAAATCATCTTTTTTTGTTCTAATTTGAAAATATCTTATAGATGACATGTATAGCTAGTGCACCAAAAAAGAAATTATTATTTTTGATGTATATTTTCTTTGTTATAAGTACTCAAGTTTGACCTTATCAAAATCCAATAGTTTTTTCCTCCTGTCAAAACTTTCCTATCAAATCTATACCTTCTTGAAAAAAAATTACATATTCATGAAGAGGATTCTCTCCTCTAGAGATAAATATAATTTTTTATTTTTTTGATATGATTTACTATTTTTTTTCCTTTTTTGAGGGAGCATCTTATGAAATGTTGAAATATCTGACTTATAATAGTTTGAGATTATAACATATTATAACTAATCAAAACACTACAAAATTTATATAATGATGATATTGAATCTAAGATCTATAAAAGGGTATTTTTAGTTTTTGAAAAAATTGAGTTTTGATGGAGAAATGAGATTTGACCAAAACAGGTTTTGGTATCACAAATGGTGACACAGATTTGTGCTTTTACCCATACTCAAAGTATGAGTCCCAGAAGACTATATTATTTGAGCAAAAGACTTCTCCACCTACTAAATTCAAGAACAATATGGCTAGAGAGTTTAAGGCCATGAAGGAGATGATGTCTCTTTTATCCAATGAACTCATCAAAATAAAGTTGAATTCCTCAAGAAACCAAGGCAATCATCCAAGACAACTTGCTGCCCAGAGCAATAAATTTTGGACTTTATAGTAACATAAAAAATGAGAATAATGATATTTTAGGTATGAGTCCAAGTGAAAATGGATATGGGTACAATGATGTTTCATATCAACCTCCCCAAAACATGGAGGAACAACCTTTGCAATTTAGTGCAATGGTGTTTGAATCATATGATAAATCTTTAGGAGGACAAAATGATGAAGATGATCAAGAGGAGTTTGTGTTTCCATTCAATGAAGAAATTCTTCCAAGTGTTGATGTTTCAATAAGTGTGGATATGCCAATAAATTTTGAGGACAGAAAATTTTGAAGTTCCAAAACTCCATGGAGTTGCGAAAATTCTCAAAGTTACAAAAAGTGATGGAAATGCAGAAGATCCTGAGGTTGGTAAGATTTTTGAATTAGGAAGTCATCAAGAAAAAGATACCAATGCTTCCTATTGTGATATTGATTCCTTTTTGAATAATGATAAGATACCTCCCTCAAAACAAGATTTATCATTAGAAGAGATGTATAGAGTGCTCAATTTGGTCTTGAACTTTACTGAAAAAATGTATATTTATGGGTATTCTACACATATATCAAACCATGCAATAACTGATTCATGTAGAACCCATCCATTTGCGTTCCATTTAGAAGGAAGTTGTCCTAATTTCTTGTTAGCTTGGGAGATCACAATGCAAGGAAAGTATGATTTTGAACAAGCTTCTTTGGGATATGATGCAGAAAACATCTTAATCAATGATATTAATGAAACCTACAATTTGAAAGGAAGGCTAATGATTGATTTTTCTAGTTTGAAGGAGGCTAAAGTGAAGCCTAAAGTGTTTTTAGGCATGCTTGAAGTTGTGTACCATGATATAAGACCACCAGAGGGAGAGATTACAATGTGTGAGTGTACCCCTATGGTGGGAGACTCGCTAGATCAAGTGATATATTTCCATTATCCCTCTTAGTTTGATGGTTTTCAATTTGAATATGATGCTAAAGGTAAGAGAACTTATTTTTGGATTAATCATGGCCATGGAGAGTTGCCACAAGTTTTGATTTTGTGTGATTTGTGCTTGGAATTTGAGCCGAGATTGTCCAAGTACAAAGACAAGTCAACATTTTAAAGAACAATATGGGGTGGTTCATTACTATTGCACATAATGAGAAATCTATTGATAACCACCTCACAAGGTTTTCTGTAGATAAGTTTTTGTTTTTGTTTTTGTTTTTCTTAGTGTTTTTAGTCTTTCTAGTTAGGTGTTAGTTTGCTTTGAGTCCAGTCTTTTTGTTTGGGTTTCATTTCTTTTTGTTTCTTTTTCTTCCAAAGTTGCATTGGTCCAAGGGTTAGGTGCACTCAATATTTTATCTTGATGTATCTCATTAAAAAACTTTTTGGTTTAAAATTTTGGGAAGAGGTATTTCTTTGTCAAAATATTTTGATGATTTGGTTTCTTATATGAACTAAGGAATGGATGTTACTTGCAGTAATAGGGGACTTTCAGTCTTGAATTTAGGATTGTAGATCAACAAGTTCTCAACACTTTGAAAATTTAAAGATCAATTATTTTAGGTGTTTTCAAACCAAGGTTGAAGGTAGCAAGGGATAGTCAAAATCCCACTAGTTCAAACAAAACAATCTTCTCGAAGGAATTGCTAAGATTGCTATTTTGCATGAGATTTTCTAAAAGTTCTTAAAAGAGGAATGCAAGGGATATTTACTAAAGATTGAATTTGAGAAATGAAACTGATGTCTTGGCCACATAGCCTAAGCATGGTTAGGGTAGAAAAATAAAATAAAAAAGGAAAAAAAAGGGTGTTAAGAGTGAAAGATTCTACAAAGTCTGAGAAAGGTAATCTAACTATAGGGATATACACTCTAAATAAGTTGTCCAGTATCAAAACCATTACTTCATCAAAGAATCAAATGGCAACATTATGAGCTATGTGAAGCTAGTATTCAAAACATAGCCTAGGAATTCAAATAAAAGGTGATAACCCGTTAAGAACCCTCAGGACTGATTCTCTCATTTGGTCAAACAAAGGATTGATAAACAACTTTTGTGAAGATT
Organism: Cupressus sempervirens; assembly: GCA_028749045.1. NCBI lineage: Eukaryota > Viridiplantae > Streptophyta > Pinopsida > Cupressales > Cupressaceae > Cupressus > Cupressus sempervirens. The sequence goes on along the minus strand of CM053790.1, from coordinate 277,983,032 downwards.
CCTGACGAATGGATCAGACAGGGTGGAAGATTGTTTCCAAGTTGTTAGAAATTTTGATAGACTACATCCTGAGATTTTGAAGGGAATAGATACACTAAACACATATTGAGCTTGGAGATTCAAGATTCTAAGGTTTTGACTATAAAGTGACTCAAAATATGCTTGGAGTATTCAGGATTTAGTTGGTGTTTGACACATGCCAGATGAATTTTTGCTAATAAAGAAATGCCTTTTTCATTTCTTTCTTTTTTGTTGGGGCTATTTGTTGTGGTCTTACAATGCACGTCCCACTTCACCTAGAAATGGGGACCTCCTAATTTATTTTGTAGTTTCTTGGACCTTAGTTTGGGGTTTGAGTCTTTTATGGGTTTTCCCTAATGTTTTGTTTAGTCTGACTCTCTGCTAGAAAGCTCACTGTGCTAGAGACTCTAGATATTCTTTTTAGGAGAAGATAAAATTTGCATAATATGGACATACTAGCACACCTAGTGCACCTCATCAAGTGTGCTAGTGCACTAGTCATTAGAAGGAAAGCACTTCCCTCTCAGAAGTGCATAGCTGCGTAGATGCACTACTCTGCTACGACCAAACTCACCTAAAATTCCAAACACAAACACAAATGTTAAAAAACCAATATAAGGTTGAGCATCAATGCACCCCAGAGGTGTGTTGTTGCACACCTTTTAAAATCCAAAAAGGCCTTGAAAGTATTTTAAAACTTAAAATTCACACCTTTAAAACTCGTTAATGCATTGAAGTGATACACGAGGTGTGCACTAAGCACACCCCATAAGATGCGCTAATGTGCACCCTTAGGTATTAAGTTTTATAAAGGATGGAGGCACACTAGGCGCACCTTAGAGGTGTACCTGGTGCACATTTTTTTTCATTCTAGGGTCAAATTGGATTTCTAAATGTTTTTGAGCAATTGGGGTTTTTTGGGTTGCATTTTTATTGTCATTAGAGTTTGCTTAAGGTTTGATTTTTTAACTTTTTGGACTAATGTCTACTTCTTTGTGTAGATAAAAAGGCATCCTTAACTTATTAGGTCATAACTTTTGACATAGAGTGCGAAATTCAAAACCGTTTACACCATTGGAAAGAAGAATTTAAAATCTAATTTTAGTTCCTAAAATAACGAGCCTTTGGTTACCCAATTTTAGGGACTGATGAAAGTTACAACTTGAAATTTTGAGTAGAAGACCTCTGAAAAATCTAGTTTAAAATGCCTAGAAAAAATTATGAAAACTTTCAAACATTTGATCATTTTGGATTATATGGATTACCTGGTCTCTGACTTAGAAGGATCAGATAGTTAGAGAGAAGAAAAAGATCAAAGATACAAGGGTTGGAAACATGTTTTATCATCCAAAAAAAACCTTGAAAGAATTTAAAAACTTAAAATGTGCACCTTTAAAACTCCTTAATGCATTGAAGTGATACATGAGGTGTGCATCCCATGAGATGTGCTGATGCACACCCTCATGTATTAAGTTTTATAAAGGATGGAGGTGCACCAGGCACACATCAGAGGTGCGCTAGGTGCACTTTTTTTTGCATTCTAGGGTCAAATTGGATTTTCAAATATTTTTGAGCAATTAGGGTTTTTTGGGTTGCATTTTTGTCATCACTAGAGTTTGCTTAAGGTTTGATTTTTTAATCTTTTTGGACTAATGTATGCTTCTTTATGTAGATAAAAAGGCATCCTTAACTTGTCAGGTCATAAATTTTGAAGTAGAGCTTGGAATTCAAAACTATTTACACCGTTGGAAAGAAGAACTAGAAATTTAATTTCAATCCCTAAAATAACAAGCCTTTGTCTACCCAATTTTAGGGACCGATGAAAGTTCCAACTTGAAATTTTGAGTAGAAAACCTCCAAAAAATCTAGTTAAAAATGCTTAGAAAATCTTATGAAAAGTTTCAAACATTTGATCATTTTGGATAATATGGATCACTTGGTCTTTGACCTAGAAGGATTAGACAGTTGGAGAGAAGAAAAAGATCAAAGATATAGAGGTTGGACACATAAACCAGAATAGGTTCCTCATCTTACGTAATTATCAATGATAAGATTCAACACGGGTACCTTGGGATTTCAGGTAGAAGAAGTAGAAGGAGTTCAAATATATGCAAGTGTTTGACTATAAAGAGATTATAAATTATAAAAAAAGGGCAAAGTGAGTACACCAAAGTAATTGAATACCCCATTTGAGCAAAGCCCAAAAATTGTTTTCAAAATTGAGGACTTTGATTTTTTGGCAAATTGAGCTTCTGAGGTGCGCAAGTGCACTGGTGTGCTACTGTGCCAGGTATGCACATGTGCCAAGTGCACTGGTGTGCTTCTTATGAAATTTTTTGGCTACAAAGAGGGTATAAATCATCAAAAGGATCAAAGTAAGTACACAAAAGTGGTCTAAACCCCATTTGAGAAAAACCCAAAAACTATTTTCAAAATTGAGAACTTTGATTTTTTGGTGAATTAGCACATTGCACAAATTTCTTTGGAGGTGCATTAGTGCATTGTTGTGCTAGTGCGCTAGGTGTGCAGGTACACTAGGTGCATATGTGTGCTTTTTAGTGGTGTTTTGGAAGATTTTTGAAGAAGTCAAACTTGTGTAGTGACAGTGAACTGCTAGTTCTTAAATTAGAGCTTTCCATGCATTGGAAACACGTTTTGATGACAAGTTAACTCATGCAAACATCTATAGAAAGTTGAGCTTCTATTTTTGGCATCTCTAGAGACTCCTACATTGTCTGATAGCTTTCTTTTTCTTATTTTCTCATGTTTTCTTTGTTTTAAGATATTAAAGTCTCATGCATCTATTTAATGATATAAATATGGATGGAGTCCTACTTAGCACCAGTTAGAGAGTCAGTTTGTACATAAATAGATTTTTAAAAAATTATTTTAGAAGCATATGATTGCATAAATATATCTCTAACTCTCAAAAAAAATTGAGGAGAAGATTTCTTATAAATACGAAAATGTAATATGTAATCAAGGTCGCCACTGTTATTTTGCAATAATATATGCTTTTGGTGCTCACATTTGGAGTATAGTGAATCTTTCCTAAGTATGTTATATTTGACGGATGTATGTTCATGGAATGTAATTGAGCCAAAATTTTATTGTGTTATTTCTAGTTGTGCAATCTTTTAATTCTATTGTTTGCTACGTGTTTACAAATTTTGTTGTCATACTTAGTTTGAGAAGAGATCATCATATTGTTCGTGCATCTCATTTTGTCTCGCATGAGTGCACTCTACATGGCCTTACAATTTGATAAAAAGTGAAACATCTTACGGTTACTAAATTTCCATTGACGATTTCATCAGTGGAAGTAAGGAGGCACTATTCCTATTTTCATTGGTTACACACTGATCTTTTTGAAAGCTTAACTCATAGATGTGTTATTTTTGTAGCTTATATCCATTAGGATTTTACTTTTCATATTATTTACTTAAATTTCTCATCACCTTACCTTTGTTATTTGCTTTACTAACCCCTAGTTAAATTAGGAATTCATATAGTTTCATTGTTAGATTGCATTCATCAAAAAATAGAAAATACCAAAAGCATATCTCTTTTGTGGTTAATTTTGAAACAACAAGTAGATTTTTCATCTTATTCAAATTTGGTTTGAACCAACAAAGGCCTCTTTGTGAACAAACACATTTATCTTCAACTGAGTGGATTCTAGTAAGTCACAAGATCACCCGAAACCTTGGAGTTGATCCTTGGATTAGCTTATCAAGAGAGGAGTTCGAAAGGAATCCTACCATTAAGCATTGTGTATAATGACAAATGCCAAATGCAAAAAACCATTAATCTATATTAATCACTTAGTTTAATTAATTCCTACGTATTCATTAAATTGGCTAAATTAAGATTTTCATTGAATTAATTTAATTATAAGTGTTCATAGTTTAATTAAATTAAATTCACCCCTTTAGCTAATATATAAAGGAATTAATTATATTTGATTTAATAAGATATTTCCCCTTTTTAATTAATGAATTTAATTATTCAATTAATTAAAGTTTATTCATTTATGAGATCATGATCTATTTTATTAAATTAAATATTCGCTCCAAATCTTCTCTTCAGTTTAGAAATGGAAACTCTAGGTGAACTAAAATCAGAAAAGGGATTAAATTAGTTAACTTTTTTTCACACTTAATTACAATCAGTTAACTTCCCTTTCTTAAGGAATTTTCCATTATGATTGAGTCTCACCTTCAATCTAGATCATCCATTTTGATTAATCTTGACCATCGATTGATTCTAGGGTTCTATTTAAGAAGCCTTCGATTCCTAATTAAGAAGGTTGATTTGAATTTGCATCAAACTTATGCTAGAATATCTGCTCATTTTCTCTTGTATTCTTAGCTGAATATCCTTGCATATCAATCTCATATAGCTTAATAATGCATCCATTTAGATTAATTGTTCTATCTTATTCTTAGAATAATCTTGCATACATTTAGATTAATCTTGCATATCTCATATAGCTTAAAATCCTTCATTCTAGAGGTCTAGTTTTCTGCTCCTTGTTCTGAGAGCAAAGGAAAAATCCTTCTAGCTAAAAGGCAATAGGTCAAACTGTTAGATTACTCAGATGAATAATCTCATATTCATTCCAGGATGATCTTTCAGATAATGATCATGTTGAAGTGTGTGTGAGGATCTGAGGCCCACATTTCACATATGCATTTCTAGCACCCACCGTGGGGCCGGAAAATCAATTTTTTTGGCCTCATTTACTTTATTTTCTACATTTTTTATAATTCTAACATGGTCGTCCGTACTCTTTTCTAAATTCTTGAGTGAGAAATCTCATTTTTGAGCAAAGAACTGACAATTTTGCCTCCTTCATTGTACTTTATCATGTGAAAAAGTGCATAAATGCACAGTTCCTTGCACGATGGATGCCATTTTCTTGCATGGGTATGTGTGTGATCTCACACAAAATCTTGCAATAGCATATGCAAATACAATAGTTAGAATTTAGATTTATCATTATGTATTTGACTAATGGTGTTTTCTGAAGCATTTTCATTCGAATTTATGGTTTTCAATAGCTTAATAGTGGTTTGCATAGATTTTGATGTTTTCATAGGTTTTGACATTTTCTAAGCTATTTTATGGGTATAAAAAAGAACAAAAAAAGTTAAATTTTATTTTCCCATAGTTAAGCTTCCATTTGGGAATTGCTAGAATTTTTTTTATAGACATCATAACTCATGTTTGGTATATGCTTTCATTGCTTTAACTTGTAGGGAACACATGTTGGAGGCACTTTATCAAAACACTTGAAACAAGCACTAATTATGTGATTGTAGGATGCTTTGTCAAAGATACGCATGTCAAAGACTCATTTCAAACCCACTTGAAATGTCATGTTTTCTTTATTTCTTTCCACACATAGTATAAATAGGGCTTGTGAACTTTGTAGGGTGCATGATACGGGAATAGGGGACTATTCTCTTTACCACTTGGAAGTTATGCCCAATGGTAAATCAAAAACCTAGAAGCCCTTGAAAGATGATACCCAAGGAAGGCAAGCAAGTTAGTGGTTCTCCTAAACAAAGCCTTCAATGAAGAAATGATGATTTCCTTTTAGGGAATCAAAGTCTTGGAATAGGACAAGGTGGGATTGATAAGCTAACTTGATGATTAACATGTCTTGCATGTTTGGGTAAGGTGATGAGTAGAGGAGTATGTTCTTTCTCCTTGAGGGAAATCAGAAATTTGGACCCTTAGATCCAAACCACTAGTCTGAGTCAACCTTTAGAGGGCCTACTAGAGTGATCCAACCTTCAGGAATTACCCAAGTGAGCACACTTCTTTTGCCAAAGATTCCAACTCACTATAATAAAGAAGCTTTGTAGAGAAAAAGACTCCAAAGCCATATTAATTTCCTCTTCTTCATTCTGATATTACATATCAAGAAGAGGCTCTGTAAATTGCACTGGATGATGCCAGCCCCAATCTTGTTAGTTAAGTTTGTGCACTTATAGATGCTGGTGTGGGCTACTAGCCTCAATTTCACTTGTGAAGACACTAAGGGTTAATATGAATGGAAGCCAAATAAAAACCTCTTAGATAGTTACTACCTGATTCACCTCCGAAAGAGGGCATAATATTTGTACAAGGAGGGGGAAGAATCTCTTCTATAGAACTCACCATAGGCATGTACCTAGGTTTTTGAAGGTGGTATACATGATTGACCCCTACCACAAGGGTGTTCACTTAGTGTATATGTTATTGAGCCCTTGGAATATAGAAAAAACATGGGTGCCCTCTAGTGGGGTGACATGACTGTTTGAGGTGAACACATGCACATAAGTTGTGGGACAAAGGTTTTGCTTCCTCTACAATTTTTGGTTATAGGGATAAAAGTGTGTTTGTGTGAGGCCTCGCCTGAGCCATCATAATATAGATGACATAGCTGCATTATGATACTCCTAATTCCATGTTTTGATACACTTTTGAGACTATAGGGTTATGTCATTCTAATAGCTACATTTTAATGATCCACACTTATGTTTTCATATTAGGACGTAATTGATATATTTAATAATTTCATTTCATGTTCTAAACTATTTCAATTGCTTTAATGGAAATTGAATTGTATAAATACTTGAAATGTCAAATTGCAATGTTCAAGTGAAAATTAGTGCCAAAGGATAGATTTAGATATGCAAATGAACCCAACTCACATGCCTTGTTACTTAATAGTCATGAATTCAATATTTCATCACTATGGTAGAAAAAAGATGATTAGGTTGTTCAAAATGTTAATTTGATCATGTTACATAAGAATAAATGTTGATATGAAGGGATTGGTATTTTAATGTTTTGAATATTTTATGATTGGAAAAGGGAAAATTCATTGGAAATGATGAAATATGCAAGCCTTATGTTGAATGTGAAACTGATTTATTATACTTATTTATATATTTCTTATATGATTTTCTTGGACTACTGATGCTTGAGTTTAGTGTGCAAGAATTTGACCATGTGATTTATTGGGGGACCAAGGCTCAAACCCTTGTGAAACATGACATGGGTGAGGTTGGATCTGTGGAAGGATTCAAACCTCTTTGTAATGTGTTTTATTTTGTAATGTGAATGGTATGTGGGTGATAGTTGAATGCATGTATTATTGGGGAAAAATCTTTTTTTTAATGTAATATGTTGTGTTTGTGTCACTTGACACTTGTTTTGTCCACATGGAAATGACTTGGCATTTAGGGTTTGGGAAAGTAACCTAACCTAAACATAATGCCAACATAGTATCCAAGTTAACTCCACATTGAAAAGTGTTAGGATAAGTCCCTATCCATTAAAGTTAGAATTCCAACTTTTCATTAACTTTTGGTGACCAAAAAGTGGTCCTAGGGGGTTACCATGGTGAAAACTAAAGGCCCACATGATAGCAGTATGGGTTGGGGGTCTATATCTAACCTTTAGTAGGCCTGGATGATCTTGGAAACCATCCAAACATGTCACTTTCTTAGAATTTCAAAATCAAAGAGTTCACATGTTTTCTTCCACTTGGTCAAGGTACAATTTTAGAAAGGGGCAAGGATGTAAGAAAAGGGAGGCTTCTTGTTTGGACCATTTTTTAGCCAAGTGTGAAGTTGGAAGCCTTTTAGAGGGCTTGGGAGGAAATTAGTGGGTTGTCTACCCACTTTCTAACTTTAGAGACTCTTAGGGTTTGTAAGCTTGGGAGGGAGATCTTATACAACCATTCATTACCATTTTACAAAAGGATTCAAGGTTGGTTTCTTCTTGCCCATGTATTATTTTTCTTCAAAACTTGCATAATGGTATTGTATTCATGAGCATGTAGGGGTGTGAGTTCATTTTGTTAGTGAATTTCATGGCATTGTATTGTGATGTAGTATTAATGTAAATGCTTGAATGGTGTTCTTACCATGTAGTTAGTTTGATTCCATTTTGAAATTGAATGTTGGTATTGCATTCATGAGTATGTAGGTAAGGAGAATACCATTGTAAGAAGAAATATGTGATATCATATTGTAGCTTGTTGTGTTGTATTGTATTGTGATCAGCATGGAGTTTGGGTTTTCATTGTTCTCTTATTTTTTTTCCTTGGGTTTCCATGATTTGTGCATGAGTTTTGTTATGGGTGTGAGGGCTTCACTCACCCTTTAGGAAGGAAAGAGAAGTCTAGGGTGAAGGGCTTTGTTGGGCTTGAAAATATTTTGAGAACCTTGGAGTATGGGCTCCATTGTATGCCATAATCATTCATATCTTGTTGGGGGTGATAAGGGAAGTATGATATAGATAGGAAATTTATGGAGTATGTGTTCCAAGGAGGTTATAGCTGATGGTAGTGGGTTTGGAGGACGATTTGTGAAAGCCTTGAAAGGGCATGAAATTTTTTGATTTGTGATAGCCCCAAAAGGGCATGAAAATTATTTATTGTAGATATTGTTTGATATGGAAAATCTCCATTTTAGAAGCACACCTTCTCCCTATGTGTATGGTTCCATTTGTGAACCATTGTGATTTATCCTTGGGATGGGATTGTTCAAGATTAAGATGTAATGTATATGTTCTTGCAAGTTTGTATGTGAATCTCGGTTTGAGCCTAGTTCCCCTAGCATGATGGCGGTCTCTTTGGAGGCCTATGGTTGGGTGGAGAGCACCCATGGTCCTTGTTGTTTTGTTGTGATGCATTTGTAGATTTGTGTTCAAGGAAACATTGGGAAAATCTTTGAAAGATCAACTTGTAAATGTTGCTTGAAGGAGAAAACTTGTCATTTTTCCATGTACATGCATTGGAGAATCTCTCTCCCCACCTTATTCATGTTTTTTTTGTGACATACAATTTTGTGGTAGCAAGGAATGGATGGGTCATTTTGCAATGTTTTGAAAGGATGAAATCCTCCTCCATGTTATTGTGTATTGTATTGTAAAATTTGCACTCTTCACTTATGTTCTGCAATTTAATTCTATGTGAATCAGTGTGAGAAATGGATCCATGAAGAAAATGGTTAAATATGTGTACTTTCATTTGTGCTTTGTAATCATGCATTTAACTATAATGAAATTAAAAGAATTTTAGTATGTTAGTCACTGTTGAATATGAAGGAGTTTGATTTTCAAAATTAATCCAATAGTTTGGCACAAAAAATGAACTTGCAATTATGGGACCACACACAGACATTGAGTAATGAATCAATATAGTAAAATGTATCTCAAAAGATGGTTAAGTTATTGTTTCAAAATCATATTAACAAGATCTATTAATTTAGATATACTATATTGACATGTTAAAGATACATCCTAGTAGAGTAGCGAAGATTAAACCAATAGGTTGCATAGCTTAAAATTACCAAGAGGGAATAGACTTGTACATGCACCTTTTCTCCTCTCTGAAAAATGTATGAGGAGTGAGAATAATCCACTCCCCAATTATAAACTAATAAAATAATCAAAGAACATTCTTAAGAATTTTCTAGTTAGTTTAATAATGAAATAAAGGGTCAAAAAATCTAAGTTATATGACAACCTATAAAGAAACTAAAAGATACTAACTCATAAAGAACCTGTGATTAGTGCTTGTGCAAAAAAGTCATAATCATTCAAAGTACCTAAATATTACAACATCTTAAAATATGTACTACTACCCTATAAACCTTTGCCCATGTCTACTAAAAAAAATGACCTAGATTAATTAAGAATAAATACAAGCTAGAAATAAGGTAATAATACAGCAAAACAAATAAAATAAGATAGGATAGGCATGTGAAAATGTGTTTGAGGGAGGGGAATCACACAATTCCCTCCACTCCCCTCTTTTCTCCTCCCTAGGCATTGAAAAGGGGACTGCTCAAGTACATGGCCAACCACCCATCCAATAATAAAGTACCCCCTCCCCCCCCCCCCCATGTACTAATCAAATCTGCAAGTTTGGAGGCGCTAGGCTTAGTGTTTGGGGTTTAGCACTAGAGGAAGAATACGGTGGGCCATGTGGATGTGGGAAGTAGAAGGGAGGGTGGAAGGAAATTAGGTAGTGTTTTTTAGTTAGTGGATAGAAAAGTACAAGTTAGTAGGTTAGGTTAGTATCTTAGTTATTTATTATTAACAATGGGTTGTGTTTAAGTTTGTTAGATATTTTAAAGAATTGTGTCAATGTTAGTGTTGGTAAGTAGTAGTAGGATGGATAAATAAATTAGTTAAACTAAATAATAGAAAGGTTATTTGAATAATATACATATAATTATATATAATAGCAAGTTGTCATGAATAGTAGGAATAGTATGTAGTAACAAGTATAAATAATTAATCTCAAGATAATATAGATTATTGTATATTTGAGTTAGGAAATATAATTTATGGAAAGGAAAAATGTAACGTGATTATAAATAAGGATTATGTATGTATATACCTTAGCATGACCATTTACAATTAAATAGTGTAGTTTCAAGCATTGCATAATTTTATTAGTATAATTGCACTTTGAGGTTGCAAACTAACATTGATATTATTCTATTGAAATAGAATATGCTGCTAAGGTTCCATATAATAAATAAAAAATCAAGAGAAACATTAATTTGGTAAAGAGTAAACCCTATATGTAGAATTCCAAATCATATGTGTGTTGATATTCAATTTTGTTACCCACCCAAACCATGTCATAATGAGCCTTTGTCCAAAGTATTGTAACCTATCTTATATGACATAACTAGAAAAACCATAATCATTATGCATGGCATGATACACTCTCCCACATTAAATTCTAATGCATACTTTAACATCAAGGGATTAAGTAAGTTGACCTTGACTACTTATATCTATGGCATCGTACCCTCTAGACTACCAAACTGATTCCAATATTAAAGGAGTGTGATGAAACTCTAAACACTCTAGTTAGGATGAAGGAAGGCTAAGGATTGAAAGGAAATTTTTACTCAAGTACTCAACTGAAAAGTATCTAGTATTTGGATCTTCTAGTTCTCATCTATATAGCGAGACTATGTATGTCCTCACATGAAACCCTAAATGTTATTATTATCACTCTATAATAATTTAAAAATAAATAAATTGTAGCTATGTTTTTGTCCTGCAAAATTTGGGCATGAAAGTTTGTTATTGAATCTTAAACTTGTCCAAACCTATCAAAAAAACATAAAGTCAAGACCCCCTCGTCCCTCTGATTTTCTTTGCCCTCAGTTGGATTGTTTGCAACTATTGCTTGCTTCTCGTGTTATCTGAAAACAAACTATCTTTTTTGAAATGAAAATGCTATTGAAAAATTTGAAAACCATCTATCTATCTACCTAAAATCTATCAAATGACCAACAATCTATCCAAAACTATCAAAAACATTAAAAATCTCTTCAAAACTCTTTCTCTATTGTCATTTTAGTCCCTTTTTCAGACACATTTTTGAGATATTTTGCACAAGAACTTGTTGAGTTTGCACTTCTTTGCACATACCCTGTCTAAGTCCTCGCATAGTTCTATGTAAATCTCCACGCAAGATCTTGTAATCTACCCTACTTTTTTAGAACCCTATTTTCTTGTTAGTCTAGCACATCCTCGTGTGGCTTTGTATAAGTCCTCTTGTGAGAAACTTGGTCAAAATCTATTGTTCTAAATCTTCACTTGGTTCTTTGTTCCTTTTTGTGTAGTTCCCTAAGAATCTTTGCATGGGATCTTGCATTAAAACTATCAAACTATGTTGTCAAAGCTATCTATGCTCTAAGTCTGGTTTGTTACCTACAATAGTTCACCTCTTTTCTATTTGCAAATAGTGTCAAACAATGACATCTTGCTTAGCTAAACACTTGTGACCTACACGCAAACTAGTCTTGTCTCTCAATTAAATTGTCTTTGTTCCCTCATGCTTGACATACTTGGTGTCACAATAGTCATAATATTTGGTTTTTCTAACCATTACTTAGACAACTCATACCCTAGTATACAATACTCTTATCTTGATTTTTGAGACTATGTTCTAGTGTTGTCCTTGTCTAGTCTTTTGCTTTTTGTCCTTGTCTATGACTATGGCAAATAAGAAGCAAAAACTTGTTTTATCCTTCCAAATTTAGATGAGGTAGAGCTAGAGGTTATAATCATGGTAGAAGTTTCTCTTTAGTTTATACATGGTCTATGTCCAATTCATCTAATGAGGAGTTTTTATGATCGCCTTCACCTGTCAGATCTCCTCATGTTTAGAGAATGTTTTCTATAAACTTAAAACAAACCAGGAACCCTTTGTATCAAGAGGATCCTAAAACTAGAAAATGTCATACATCTCCAAACAACATAACTAAATTCTTATTCATACAACCTTTTCAACCAACATATACTGAAACTTATCAAATCTTTAAAATGGCTGAACCAAAACCAGGACATGGAGAACATAGTAGAGACCAAAATCAACATAAGACTGAAAGAAATTGGGAACCTTTTATTGATGAAAATGAAGAAGAGGTAGAAAGACTCCTGAAGCATATCAAAAAATGTCGTAAAGAAAAAAGCTTCCATAAAGTCATGGATATATTTCTTAACAAAGAGAAGAGAAATACTTTCTCAAACTTGCTCAAGAGGTAGCCAAGCTACCTCATCACTTTAACATTGAAACTATCATTACACTTGGAGAGGAAATTGAAACATCTAGATTGCAAAACCAACTAAAGATGATGCAAAACCAACTAGCCCAAATGATGTGTGATAAAGATAAACCTACCAAAACATACATTCTAGACACTCTTTGTCCATTTCCTTTTGACAAGAGTATAGACATGTCTCCTTATCCAAGAGGAGTTAAATTACCTAAGTACAACAAATACTTTGGAACTACGGATCCCCAAGATCATTTATAAGAATTTGGTGCCTTATCTATAGAATTTATGCATAATTAGGCATATCTCATGCACCTATTTCCAAGAAGTCTAGGTGGTCAGGCTATGGAGTGGCTTTCACGCTTGCCTACAAGTATCAAAACATTTGATGAGATTGTGAACTTGTTTGTCCAATAGTACTCTTACAACATAAAACACTTGGTTAACATTCAAGACTTGTGTAACCTTAAATAGAGAGTTGGAGAACCTTTCCTCATGTTACTTCAAAGATAGAGACAAATTTACACCAAATACTCATGTAAAATCCCTGAAATGGAAAAACTTGATATCTTTATGGATAATTTTTTACTTGATTTTGGGTCTAAGGTTCAACTTCAAGGTCCATGTACCTTCAAAGATATGGTCACACAAACTATTTGGATAGAGGAATTCATGGTCAAAATGGTGAGTTAACCTTTCAAAAGGACACTAAACAAGGATCCACCTCTAATAAGGGCAAATACAAGTATGTGAACAAAAACTGAGAGGTTGTGCATGATAGAGTTGTTGCTAATGTTACTTCTAGACCTGTTAAGGTAGCTTTCAATCTCACAAACAATCTCAAAGCATCCAAGAATGTTGAGAAACCTCCTTTTGACAACAAGATGGTTGGAAACAAACCAAAGAGCTCGTCTTGGGTTACATGCCCAAAACAAGAATTTACACCTCTTGGTGAACCTTTGGATGTGATCTGCAAGACCTTACTACAAAAAAACACTCATTTCTTTGTTGGATAGATCTCATCCTTATGATCCATAGCCATGACCACCATGGTGGAATGAAACTGCATTTTGCAAATATTACCAAAACAAAGGTCACAAAACTAGCAATTGTATCAACTTGCATCACAAAATCCAAGACCTAATTGATGGTGGTGACATTGTTGTGGATAGACATAACAAGAATGTAGATCACAAGGCTTTCAAGGAGCCATTCCCATCTTATGATAAAGGATAAAAATCAAAACAAAAATCTCAAAATAAGTTCAACTATACATACTCTAATGATGATGATGAGATAGTTCACATGGTTGAACCCATGGATGCTGAGTACTGTGACATTATCACCATAAAGGGAAAAAAAAGATGAAACTAAACATAAGACACCATTTTTCTTAAGGGGTCCTTCTTCCAACACATCTAATAATGAACTATCACAATCTTGTGCCAACACTGTTATGTTTTCTTGCACTAAGTTAGTTCTTAAAGGCCCTGTGCCTTTTGCATTTGAGATAGAAGAACACAAAGAAAAGCCTCTTGCCAGCCCATCTAGAAAAGGTACAAAAATTACAAAAAATTATGTGGCTACTAGCTACAGTATTCTTGATCAATTACAATGAATGAATGCTCAAATTATAATCTTTGAACTACTCAAAATCTTGCCTACTCATAGGAAGATTCTTGACAAAGCTATCGCTAAGGAAAATATACCTCAAGATCTAGATCTTGAGAGATTTCAATCTATGGTAGGTCATCTGACCTCATCTTACTATATGTCTTTCTCTAAGGAGGAAAAAAACTCATCGAGTCATGCACATAATCAACCTCTACACATTGAGGTCATGATACACCAAAAACGTGTCCATCATGTGCTCATTGATAATGGAGCTGGTTTAAACATTATCTCTGCTACTCTACTTAGGCAATTGGACTATTCTAAAGAATCCATTGATCATTGTCATAAGATAACTATTAAAGCATATGATGAGGTTGAGCAAAAATCTTTAGGTCTTGTGGTATTGCTTCTTTGTGTTGGTCCTATAGAAAGGGATGTCACTTGTCAAGTCTTTGGCATTCCCTTAGCTTATAATATTCTACTAGGAAGGTCATGGATACATGAGATGTGAGCTATGCCATTTAATTCTCATCAATGCATAAAATTCCCATTTCATGGCTCTAAAGTCACCATAGCTACAACTACTATCTATACCTATAACATGCTGAAAACTTTGTACTTACTAACAAGGAATCTACAAACCATCATGATAACAAGCTAAAGCAAATTGAATAGTAACTCAAGCTAAAAGAAACTAGAATGGGTGGATATCACATAGAACTAGTTATGTCTTTGACATCTCTTCCTAAGTCTCCTCATCATTATGGAAGACCCTCTGAAGTGAAGAGACCTTTTGTGTTAACACCTCAAACTAAGTACGATAGTACCTTTGTCAAAGCTACTATACCTCTCAAGGAGGAATATGACAATAGAGTTATTGTTGCATGGATCTATAAAGAATAAACTCTAGTTAACCTCATAGAACAAGCTCATGAAATTACTCTTAAAAAATATGGTCCCGGTCTTAGACTCATGAAACATTTTAGCTACAAGGGGATTGGTCCTATTAGATTCAACAAAAATGGTTTGGTTGACCCCATCAAGGTCTAGGCTTCAATAAGATTCCCTTCCATTTAGGGATTAACAAATTTATACCAAAATTAGAATTCATTTTAAAATGAGTCACAAGCTAAGTCTGACGACCATGAAGATAATGTTGATGACAATCCAATTCCTAATGATCTTGCTAAATTATTTGTATAACTAGATGATTTTGTACCATGTGTCAGTACCATGGATGGTGATAGTGATTCCTCTAACAATGTTGCTGATTCTCCTCATATTCAAAAAGAATAAGAAGAGTCTAGTCATGCTCTACACATTGAGTACCTTTGAAAAATCCAAAGGATGAAGGAGAGTTTTTCCCTATCACTATTGGGGAATTCTACAATCTTTCTCCATGTAGCAAAAACTCCCAAGAGTATGAATTTGACTCTCTCTCAGAAGAAACTACATAAAAAAACATAGATCAAGTTCATGTCTATGAAAACCTCCTCAAAGTAGGTGAATCATCTAGGGTTAAGTTAGTTGAGTCCTATCCAACTAGTGTCCTCTACTCTTCGATTAATGATGTTAATGCTTAAAGGAATTTGAACACACTTATGGATGAAGCCACTCTAGGTCTCGAATTGCTTGTCCAAGGATTTAATGGTTATATCATGAAAGCAATTGAACCCATCACATCTCTTTCACTCACCTATCATAAGCTCATAGACTAGAATTCTAATGCATCTAGTGAAGTCCCTACATTCCAGAATGACTATGCTCTTGCCTACTACTTGAATGTTGTCAAACCAATAACATCCTCCACTAGTGAAAAAAGTGTCAACATGACTGAAGCTAACACCAAATATCTCAGTCATACAATCAAAAGAAAAATAAATAGAAGATCTGATGGTTAAAGCCACATTGTGATAGTATCAAAACCTAAAATAGTAAAAATAAAAGACTTATCCAAGGGTGAAAACCTCTCTAAGGTGCCTATGGATGAGATATTTAATGCACCTATTCATTTTTAGGAAAGATCATCAATGCTGATAGAACCAACACAACCAATCAACTTACGAATAAAGGAATAGCCTCACATGATACATCTTGCACAGTCACTATCTCCAGAGGAAAAAAAGGAATTCATTTCCTTCTTTGAAGAGAAAAAGATAAAATTTGTGTGGACATACTCAGACATGCCATGATTAGATCTTGATCTCATAATGCATCACTTGTCTATTGCACTAGGAATTAAACTAGTCAAATAAAAACTTAGGAAAATGCATCCTCATGTTGCATTACTAGTCAAATTTGAACTAGAAAAGCTTCTGAAAGCTAGTTTCATACGTGTTATTGATTATGCTAAATGGATATTAAACATTGTTCTAGTCTCCAAGCATGACAAATCTATCAGATTCTATATAAATTTCTGAGATCTAAACAAAGCATATCCAAAGGATGATTTTTCACTACCTAAAATTGATATGATAGTGGACATAATAGTAGGATATGAAATGTACTCTCATGGAAGGATTTTCTAGTTATAATAAAATCAAAATTGCACTAGAAGATCAAGAAAAGACTACCTTCACTTGTGCATGGGGAACTTTCTATTGGAACTTGATGCCATTTGGATTGAAAAATGCTAGTGCTACATATCAAAGAGTAGTTACTACAATTTTTTATCACATGATGCATAAAACAATGGAAGACTATGTAGATGATACTTTGGTTAAGAGCACAAAATGCAACACTCACCGTCAAGATTTGGGACCTATCCTAGACTGCATGGAGAAATTTAGTCTAAGACTTAACCCCAAGAAATGTGCATTTGGGGTAACATCTAGGAAATTGCTTGCTTACTTTGTATTTGCAAAAGGAATTGAGGTTGATCCAGAGAAAGTTCAAGTGATCATGGACATGCCTCCACCTTGTAATATCAGTAAGATGAGTGGCTTACAAGGAAGACTTCAATCCATTCATAGATTCATCTCACAGCTGGCGGATAGGTCACAACCTTTTATCAAAACTCTACATAAAGGTGTAAAATATAATTGAATCCAAGATTACAAATAGAGTTTAACATAAATAAAGAAGTCCCTTAATCATCCACTAATCTTGATGCCTCCTATTCATAGGAAGCTTCTTATTCTATATATTTCCACAATAACAACATCTCTAGGTATCTTGCTAGCTCAAGAATACAATGATAATAAGGAAAGATCTATCTACTATCTGATTCACATGCTGATCTCCTATTAAATGAACTACAATATTATAGAAAAAGCTTTCTTGGCAGGTTTCTTTGCTTCCCAAAAGCTGAGACACTATATGCTTGCTCATACTACATGACTAATTGCTAAATATTTACCCAATATTTACTCAACAAGGTAGCTCTAATAGGGAGGCTGGCTAAGTGGGTCATGATCTTAAGAAATTTTGATATTTAGTATGTTGAACAGAAGGCTATCAAAGGAAAAACAATTGCTGATCAGTTAGCAAAGGCACTAATGCAAAGTCTTCTTCTTCTACACATTGACTTTCTTGGTGAATCAATTCTAATGCTTACACACCAAACTTGGGTGATGTTCTTTGACAGTTCTTTAATACAATAGGGATCCAGTGCTAAGCAACTATTCATAACACCTTAGAAGTATTCACTGCCTAAAGCATACAAGATTTTGTTTCCTTGTACAAACAACATGATAGAATATGAAGCTCTCATTAATGGCATGAATATAGAAATTGAATGGAGAGTAGATCAATTGAACATCTTTGGTGATTCATAGCTCATAATCAATTAGCTCAATGACATATATCAGATAAAGGATGAGAAGTTGATCCTATATAAATGCATGGTAGATGACATGAAGAAATACTTTTCTCATATCACTTTTCAACAAATTCCTTGGGTAGAAAACAAAGTGGTTGATGCTATGGCTACTTTTGCTTCCTTGTTATAGATGCCAGAGAACAATCTTTGACATGAGTTCCTAATGGAAATGTTACTCTATCTTGCCTATGATACCCTTGAATCATAGATGATCTATTTTATTACAGGACATGATTCATCCCACTACCACCATATATACTCCTATCTATGTGACCAAACCATTCCAAATGGTCTAACCTAAAATGAAAAATGTCACCTTATCTACAATGCTTCATGGTATGTCATTATTGCTAATGAATTGTGTAGGAGAGGTCTCAATGAAACACTCCTTAGGTGTCTACAACCCAATAAGTCCAAACACACATTAATCAACATCTATGAGGGCATTTGTAGATCTTACTCTAACGGCTTGACACTAGCTCGTAAACTTATTAGAGCTAGTTACTATTGGCTAAATATGGAGCAAGAAGCAATCAAATATGCCAAGTCTTATAAAAAAAATGCCAGCTTTATGGGAATTTAATTCATGCTCCAACCAGGGAGCTACATCCATCTATCACACTATGGCCATTCCAACAATGGGCCTTTGATCTTGTGGGTCAGATTCACCTATCTTCTTCAAATGGACACAAGTTCATTATTACAGCTATAGACTACTTCACTCAGTGGGTAGAAGTAGTACCTCTCTCTATAGAAAATGGAAAAATTGTAGCTCTATTAATCACAAATTACATCATATGCAAGTATGGTGTACCTTCCTCCATTATTACTAATAATGGAGGACAGTTTAAAAACAAGGATCTTAAGGTGTTATGCAAAAAGTTTAGAATTATGCAACACTGGTCTTCTATCTATTATCCTCAGGGTAATAGTCAAACAGAGGCATCCAACAAGGTGATCCTTAAGATCTTGCATCACATAGTTAGAAAATCTAGAAGGGACTGGCATCTTCATATTAATCCATCTTTATGGGCTTATAGAATGAGTATCAAAAATTCAATAGGTACAACACCCTTTGCTTTAGTATAAAGAGTGATGTTGTGCTTCCGATTGAGGTTGAGATTCCTAATTTAAGAATCTCCATGGAGGGCCTCATTACTGACAATGACTGTAGAATATCTTGGCTTGAAGAGCTAGTATTGTTAGATGAATGTCGACAAGTGGCATGTGATCATCTTCGAGCTTATCAACAATATATGTCCAAAAGTTACAATAAGAAAGTTAAGCCATGCAACTTCCAACTGGGTGATCTCATTCTCAGAGAAAACATAAAGAATTAGCAACAAAGGGTACAAAAAGGAAAGTTTGAACCTAACTAGCTTGGTCCCTACATAGTCACTACAGTGTTTAGATCTGGTGCTTACCAACTTTCTATAGTTGAGGGAGAGGTGCTCAAGGAGCCCATCAACACTCTTCACCTGAAGCAGTTATATAGCTGATCTAGTTTTAAGAGCTCTCTGTATATATCTAAATGTCCTAAAAAACCTAAAAATTGCAAAAAGTCATGAAAAAATTCATTACCCTAGTGAAAATCTAGCAATAGGCGCCTTGGTAATACCAAATTTTTTTGTAAAACTCAAAAATACAAAAAAAAAAAATTAAAAAAATCAAAAAGAGAAAAATACAAAAAGATAAAATAAAATAAATTGAAAAACAAAAAAAATGCCATTAGTGGAAACTTGGAAATAGGCATCATGGTAGCAAAAAGAATTCTTGTCAAGAAGGTAAAAACCTAGTAAATAGCCGCCTCTTATTCCTAATGCTATATCTTGCAATGTATCTTCTGGCTCATGTAAAGTTACTTTCCTACTTTAGTTTCTTGTTTTTGCTCATGTATCCATAGATTGAATGTTGTCATAACTCATGAGGCAACACCCTACAGTGTCATGGAATCTCTTGCGTCAATCACCAATTGTTCTAACTATGTTTTCCTACTGTCGCTTGTGTCACTATTGAGATTCCTCTCATGAAATCTCTTGCATCAGTCACCCGTTGTTCTAACTACATCTGCCTACTATCACTCTTGTCACTTTTAAGATTCCTCTCATGGAAGATCTCTCTTGCATCAATCAAAAGTTGTTTAAACTACATCTGCCTATTGTCGCTTGTGTCACTTTTAAGACTCCTCTCTCGGAAGATCTCTCTCACGCTAGTCACTAGTTGTTCTTAATGCATCTACCTACTATCACTTGTGTTACTATTGAGATTCCTCTCATGGAATACGTCACCACTTGTTCTAACTACATTTGCCTACTATCACTTGTGTCACTATTGAGATTCCTCTCATGGAATACGTCACCACTTGTTCTAACTACATTTGCCTACTATCACTTGTGTCACTATTGAGATTCCTCTCATGGAATCCCTCACAATAGTCACCAGTTGTTCTAACTATGTCTGCCTACTGTTGCTTGTGTTACTATTGAGATTCCTCTCATAAAATCTCTCATGATAGTCACCAATTGTTCTAACTGTGCTACCTATTGTCACTTGTGTCACTAGTGAGATCCCTCTCATGGAATCTATTGTGTCAGTCACCAATTGTTCTAACTATATCTGCCTATTATTTCTCATGTCACTTTTGAGATTCCTCTCATGGAAGATCTCTCTTATGTCAGTCAGTAGTTGTTCTAACTACATCTATCTACTATTGCTCATGTCACTTTTGAGATTTCTCTCATGGAAGATCTATCTCATGTTAGTCACCATTTGTTCTAACTGTGTCTGCCTACTATCACTCATGTCACTTTTGAGATTTCTCTCATGAAAGATTTCTCTTGCATCAGTCACCAGTTATTCTAACTGCGTCTTCCTACTGTCGCTTGTGTCACTTTTGAGATTCTTCTCATGGAACATCTCTCTTGCATCAGTCACCAGTTGTTCTAACTATCTCTACCTACCATCAATCATGTCACTTTTGAGATTCCTCTCATGGAAGATCTCTCTTAAATCAGTCACCAATTGTTTTAACTTCATCTGCCTACTATCACTTATCTCATTTTTGAGATTCCTCTCATGGAAGATCTCTCTTGCATCACTCATTAGATTGTCCTAACTGTGTCTATCTACTATCACTCATTTTCCTACCAAGGTTCTTCTTAATGAAGATTCCTCTTTGACTTTAGTCACCAATTATCTGACTGTGTCTGTCTACTATTGTCACCCTGTTGAAGCAATTTCTTTTGTACATGTTCTAAATATTAACACTTGACATCAATCTTAAAACACAAAAAATGAACTCAAAAATGATGAATCTATTTGGGATATGTTGATTTTTTCTTTGCTTTTTTTTCATTTTTCTTTATCATGTCTCTTCAAGTGACTCAATGATGTCTCTTTTGACTAGGCAAGTGAGGATTGGGGGCATGATCTTTTCTTTGTTTTCTATTTGCGGTCTAGTTTCGATGATTTGAAGCATCCATATAAAGAGAGGTATCCATTATAAGAGCCTCCATCTCATATTGGATGTTCGTGTGTACCTCGACTCCTTTTATATGGACTCTTTATTGAGTTTGGTTCTTTTCCTTACTTGTTTGAGTGAATTCTCTATGCTATAGTAACTATTGATACTCATCCTACTAAGTGAACGTATAGGTCACTGCGAGTATATCTAGCACATTTATATCTCAAATTATGAATGCAAGGGTCGTTGTGGATAGAAAACTTACTAATTACATAGCATAAGAAGGATCTCTCATCTATCGGGCATGTCTACACACAAGAAACTTTTTGGTCATCCTAGCATTTATGCTTTGATTCTTATGCTAACTTGCTACATTAAAAGGGACAAATGTTCTAGTCATCCTAACTTTTTGTACCTCAAATTCTTACATCTAATCCTGACAAAACTAGAACAAATGTCCTATTCATATTCTTATGATTGCAATGTCAATGGGGATTGTATGACGTCTAGGATTCACTACATGATCAGTGATGATAATTGGTGAAGCTTGGTAACAATACTTAGGGTTGCATCTAATGTAGGGCTGCATTTGCATAAGCACATGGTTTGATCACTAATTTACTTGCATCCTTCATGATGAGGGATTATTGGCTTCTTTAAAGTATCATGTTTCTTCATGACTGTGTAAATGATTGATCAATCACCCTATTAGCTAGTTTGGTTTCTCTAAACTCATTTTTGGGATTGAATTCAAAATCTAACATACTTAAATAACTCAAATTCACACTTTAAATTATTTGGACCAAAACAATCGAACACTTGTGTAGTCTAATTTTGTTGATACTTTGTGAATCTTGGAATCTTTTAAGTTCACATGATTAGATTTGATTCACCTAAGTATTATATATTATCGAAGAAATTAAAATTAATTCACCAACAATTATCATAATTATTAGTTATTTTAGGGATATATTACCAATATTTAGTTTTCACTATTGACTTAAAATATAATATAATTATCCTCATAATTTCCATGAGATAAAACATGTTCAATTTTGATTTGTAATATTCCATGATGATTAGTGAACTTCCTATTATTATTGAGATTCACTAATATTTTCTACTAAAAAACTATGATTCCAAAATAATTGCCAATGTAAATAATATTTAAAATTAAAAAAATTGAGAGATTTTCCAATAAAAATAAATGGTTATTCAAAATAAAGAAAGATTCGCCAATAATTCATATCTTTTTTTAGAGGGGGTTTCTTAAAGTTTATCCTACTCATAGAATCATTTTTTTCACATATATCTCTCCCCCTTTGACATTGGTAGTAAAGGGGTCAAGTATATTAAAAAGAAACTCTAATTTGACCTTGAAAGATGGACTCAACATCTTCATTATAAAACCATACAGGACCTACTCCCCATGAGTCCAGAAATAGTTTTGTGTTAATGCATTGGATTAATGACATTTCATGCATCTTATCTATGACCAGGAGGAGCTATAACCTCCAGATATACTTAAATGTATCCTTTGATAAGGGATTTGTGAATATATCTACAATCTTCTCTTTAGCAGGTATATAATCTAATCTGAGTTCCTTCTCATTCACTTTGTCTCTCAAGAAATAACACTTAACTAAATTATAATTTTTCTTTGAATGTTGTATTAGATTCTTTGAAATATTGATAGTACTAGAATTTTCACAATACATCAATATAGGCTTGTCAATGAATGTTGTCAAATATTTCAACAACTACTTCATCTAAATTTGTGTACAACTATTTATAGTGGCAACATATTCAAATTCAATTGTAGATTGTGAGATACAATC
Source organism: Cupressus sempervirens (assembly GCA_028749045.1). Lineage (NCBI taxonomy): Eukaryota > Viridiplantae > Streptophyta > Pinopsida > Cupressales > Cupressaceae > Cupressus > Cupressus sempervirens. Next base: position 277,959,686 of record CM053790.1, on the reverse strand, counting down.
TTGCTTCTTACTAGTCAAGGAGATAAATTATTTGTCCAAGAAGAATTCACCTCCAATAGTACTCTTTCTACCACCCACATTTCCTACCCAATCAACATCAATCTATGCAAAAACTATTAAATCTCTCTCTCTCTCTCTCTCTGTGTGTGTGTGTGTGTGTGTGTGTGTGTGTGTGTGTGTTAATCTATAACCTATAATAAATTATTCTTCTTAAATATCTAAACATTCTATTTATACCAACAACACATTATTCTTTCAGTTCAGATTGATATCTAACCACAATACCAACAACATTTGCACTATTAGGTCTAGACTATTTAAATAAAGTAATACACTGATCATGGACCTATATCTAGTCTTATTTGTACAAGGGGATTACTAATCTTTAGTTGATTTGAAACTAGTTACTATAGGAGTACCAATTGGTGTGGAGTCTTTATTTCTAAACTTCTTCAACAAATCTCTAACATATTTAGACTATGTAACAAAATATCGTTTATCCAATTTAGTAATTTTCAATCCAAGAAAGAATTGCATCTCACCTATTGCAGACATCTCAAACTCTCTTTTTTTAATTAGAAAAATATTTACTCAACTTATCATCACCGCCAAATATAATGTCATCGACAAATACTTCAACAAGAAAAATATTATAATCAGTTATTTTCAAATATAAACTAATGTTTGTAGTCCCTTTAGTAAAACCAACTATCACCAAATACATGTCCAATCTATTAGAATAGGATCTTGAATCTTGTTTTAATCCATAAAAATATTTTTTCAATTTAGAAACTACATCTCCTTTATCGATCATAGTAAATCAATCAGGTTGTTCAATATAAACATCTTCTAACTCTGGATATGAAAATACTAACTTAGCATCCATCTAATAACATTTAAATTTTGTGTATGTGGAACGTGCAAGAAATAATATAATTGCTTCAATTCTTTCAATGAGAGCATTTTTTAAATTGAAATAAATACCTTTCATTTATGAAATGCTTTTACATACTAGTCTTGCTTAATTTCATAGAATTTTACTTTCTTCATATGTTTGCTTCTAAATAACCATTTATTTTGTATCACATTCTCATTCAAGGGTCTGGGAGAAAGAATCCAAGTATTGTTCTTTTAAATCTAATCCAATTCTTCTTTTATAGATTGTACCCATCTTTTAGTAATAAATGCCTTATAAACATCTTCAGGCTCAATCTTAGATATCGAGCATGTTTCATTCCTTGAAATCTTTCCTTTAGTTTGAACACCTATATTTATATCACTAATTTTGGAGTAGATCTTGTAGAACTTTCCTTTGTATCATCATTTTTCATGTTATCCTCTATTTTTTTTCTAGACCATTTAAAAACTCAATCTAATTATTTTTTTCCTCATATTTTATTTCTTCTTTACTTATATCATATCTATAATCACTTCCAAATCTATTCACACTCTCATCAACTTTAACATTAGCAATTTCAACAATTTTATTCAATATAGAGTTTTAACATTTATAAGCTTTTCTATTTATTGAATAACTTAGAAATATCCCTTCATCACTCCTAGGATAAAACTTTCTAGCATTTTCACCTCTCTCAATATATAATTTATTTCAAAAATTTCTAAAGTATTTCATGGAAGGAGCATGACCATATGGTGATTAATAAGAAGTCTTATCAATTCCTTGCTTAATCTACACTTTGTTCAATTTGTATATTATTGTATATATTGCTTCTCTCATGTGGATCTATGGTAGTTTTCTTTCAATCATCATGGTTCCATCTATGTCTAGAATTGATTTGTTCTTTTTCTCAACAACACCATTCTACTATTGGGTTAGAGAGAATAATTTTATCTCTTAATTCCATGTTCTTCACAAAAAGCATAGAATTTACTAGATGTGGATTCACCTACTCTATTTGATCTTGAAAAGTTAATTTTTCTTTTGTATTCAATCTCAATAATCATCTTAAAGATCTGAAATTTCAAAAAATATTTTGATTCTTATTTCAAAAAAATCACCAACAAAATTCTAGAATAGTTGTCAATGAATAGCATAAAGTATTTATCTCCATAGTAAATTCTTATTGTTTTAGGCCTACATAAATCTCTATGCACCAAATTGAGAAATCCATTTGAAGTATGTACATCTTATTTCTATTGGAATATTTGGAAAGATAGGATAGAGAGGGGGGGGGGGGGGGGGTGAATTAGTATCCTCAAAAACTTTCAACTAAAAATAGATTTAGTATTCTTCTTTATTCCTCTATCACTTGATAATCACTATACATTTACCATTTTACTTGTAAATGAAAGTAACATAGCTAATTCAACATTCATCAATCATAAACTTGTAAGCATAAAATTATAACACATAACACAATCATTTGGTCATGCAAAAACCCTTGGTCAGAGGGAAAATTGTAGTAGTAATGGTACCCATAAATCTATCACTACTATAGTAAGAGGGTGCCTTGTTAGGGCTATAATGTTTTTCCACTTTTGGTGGCTTACTCTACTAGGAGTATGCAATTATATCTACTAAGATCTACCTTTGTCAAGGATTTTACAACACTCTTTTAAGTGTGTACTCGGTTAAAATATTTACTTAAGAGATTGTTTTGATTAAAACCCCAAACAAAAAGTACAAAGATAGGAACTAGTTTTACAAGGATCATTAACCCAAAGTTTCAAAATAAAATTTGAAGGTTGGTTTTACAAGGACCAACAACTAAGTCTAGTTGGTTTTACATGGACCAGCAACCAAAATAATTCAACTAAATTAGCAGGGGTCAAAAGATCAGAAAAAGACAAAAACTTAAATAATTCTTTAATAGCTCCATAGATAGAAGAACCCATCAAAGTGACCTCTTTGAAAGAATCATGAATGATCTTCATAGTGATCTAGAGGTCATATTTCTTAGTACTTTTTCTAGTGCACCTACTTGGATCACCATCCAGCATCGGAGCATGACCAGTCAAAGTTGCCTCATCCATAGAGGCTTTCCCAATTGACGCAAAAATAGCTAAGATGGACAAAGTAACACCCTACATTCCTATTTCGATGTCATTTATCATTTTCTTAAAGGAGGCTTCGTACACCTAAAGTTTAGTTGGGATGTTCCCAACCAAAGCTTCCAACTCCATCTACTTCTTGCGAACCTCAACCAGCTTCATTTTTAAACTAAGGGTCTTATCTTACAAAGAAGAAATAAAAATGAGGAGTTTTTTAATTTCATTGTACAACCAATTTTCTAGATCCATCATAATATTGATTCTACTTTTGGCTTTATTCACAAAATTTAGTATATTATCATCATCTTTTGGATCTTGGGCCTCCTTAGAAACCTCATTTAGTGGAGTCTTTTTCATGAGTTTGCGGGTGTGAGTAGTGGGTTTTCTAGACTTAGTATCATCTTGATCACTGTTGGCTAGAGGATTATCAATAAACATAGGAACAATGGTAAGGGTAGCAATAACAACAATCACAACAGTCTCTATTTCTTGAGCATGGGAGGATAGGTTGATGGCTTTAAAAATGCCTTTAGTACTGGTGTCATTTGAATCATTCATACCCTCCATTTTCACCAAAGCTTCCCTATCCTCATTAATGGTAGCCTCTTTGGTCTTCAAATTGGAGAAAACCCTTTTAATTCTTTTATTCTTTGAGGAGGGAACAATTTCCTTACCCTTATAAGAGGAGTTTTGACCATGCTTGTTGACAATGCTTGGGGAAGAAAGTAGAGAATCAAGGGTTGAGGTATCATCCTGACTTAAAGCGACAATCTGTTCTTAGAGGAGCATTAATCACTCATGGTCTAGGAAGTGTCATCATCTAAGGGAGCTTCAACCTCCTCCATTTCTTCTAAGTAGTGCTCAAATTCCATTTCCATAGCCAAGGCACATTGATAGCTACTATTTTTTTTCAGCAAAGAATTATTAAAGGTTTCTTTCTTGCTTGGTGATCCTTCAATTTCCCTCTTTTGTTTGTAACTAGAAATAGAAATAGAGTGAATAAGGGAGTTATCTTGACAAAACTTAGGGATAAGTAGGATGAGACCCTCAGGGATAATAGGTCTAGATTCCTTTTTCTTGTAGGCTTCGAGTCCAAAAATGAGAGAATCCGCCAAGTAGAAAGGGAATGAAATTCTTTTCTTGTAGCGTAAATGATTTAAAAAAATAAAGTGATAGAGATGAACTCTAGAAAACCTACTATCCAGAATGAAATACATCCACACACAAGTGAGAACCTTTGGCTAGATATCCTTAATTTGAGCAATGTCATAAAAATTACCAACCTTAACTAGTTTAGCATCCTCTTGATCATTTTTTGGAAAATTCTTGACTGCCTCTTCAGAAGTTTTTTTTCTGGTTAAAAATTTGCATTCCTTCATTCGGTAGCCTAGTAACTTTAGCAATGAACTCAATGTTAATGGTGAAATGTCTACCATAGAGGATAACCTTGTCTCCATCCCAAGCTTTGTTAGGTTTAGGAACATTCTAGAATCCATCATTGATCAAAATCAATGGTCTAAATTAATCCTCTATTTCATTCCTTCCCTTTCCTTATTTTCATTGGTCTTTCCTATGTTGTAATCATAAAATAATCAATTCACATTCTTCAAGAAATATTTTTCAAATATTTACCTTGAAGAATGTAAACCATTTTTTCACTCAATATGATTGTGTCTCATCATATTTTGTGTTAATTCAAACTTGTATGTAGCCTCTATGTTACTCGGTAAATACTTTGTTTTTTGTTTTATCATTTGGTGTAAACTCTGCTCTGTTATAACTATGTATCTTAGTTGTATCTTTTCTTGATATACTCTGTTAAGCTCAGTGATATCTTCTTCTTGGTGTATGTAGTAATACTTGATAAGTATTGAGATCGGTGTACACTATACACTATACACTAGACCTTTTTTGCTTCATTGCTTTGGCAATGTATAAACTTGGTTACTATTCTTAAGAGATTGTTAGGTCCACCATTTTCAAGAATTTAAAACTACTACATTGATTAGAAGTTATTAGCAAATTATCTTTGTAATAAAAACTTACTTTGTTTTATTAGATCCATCTTCTACTCACTAATATATCACCTTCTATGATTGATATTGAATTCCTCACAATTATGTCTTAATCTATGATCTTTGGCCTCTGATATCCTATATACTTAGCTTTGACCTCTTATCTCCTTTCTCACTCCAATAATTTTTCACTAATAGTAACAACAACAATAACCTTTGAAACTATTCCATGTAGGTCCTTTTATAGTTTCCTTTTGCCTTTTTGATTTGTGACCTAAGCAAGGTTTAGGAAAATTCTAGAATCCATCATTGATCAAAATCAATTGTCTAAAATAATCCATCATTTCATTCCTTTCCTTTCCTTATTTTTATTGTTCTTTCCTACATTATAATCATAAAACAATCAATTTATATTCTTCAAGAAATATTTTCAAATATTACCTTGAACAATGTAAACCATTTTTTCACTCAGTATGATTATGTCTCATCATATTTTGTGTCAATTCAAACTTGTATGTATCCTTTATGTTACTTGGTAAATACTTTGTTCTTTGTTTTTTCATTTGGTGTAAACTCTTCTCAATTATAACTATGTAGCTTGGTTGTCTCTTTTCTCAATATAATATGTCAAGCTCAGTGATATCTTCTTCTTGGTGTATGTAGTAATACTCAGTAAGTAATGAGCTCAATGTACACTATACACTATACACTATATCTTTTTTTCTTCATTTCTTGGGCAATATATGAACTTGGTTACTATGTTCACCTTCACTTGGATTTTATACACTAATTGGAAATTTTATAATATATGGGAGTAACATTCTCCCCCTTTGACATTAGTGGAAAAAATAATATGTATAGAAATAATACAAATGCATACAACTCTCCATATGCATATGCATATACTTCCTCAATCTGTCTTATTTTTCAAAGTATTTTTTTAAAATATCTTCTTTGTATTTTATCATCCCCTTATAACTCCATATATAAACATAGTACAAAAAAAACATATAGACAAAAACATATACTTCCCCTTTTTTTATTCTTATGTCAAAATAGCTTTAAACATCAAAATACTTACTTTGGATGCATTCCAAAGTGATCATGAAAATCCTTGTGATTTTTTAATGTAATCTCTAGTGCATTGTTCTAATTGGACTTTATAAGCTCAATGGTTTACTTTTTTATCCTTAGCTTGGCATGAAATATGTTATGTGATTAGCAATTGATAAACTTGGGGAAGTTACGAGATCCTTTGAATCTTTAGTGTGATCTTGCATAATCTCCAAATGAGGTTATAGAAATTCTTGAATTTTGTTGATATTTGAACTCAGATTACTTTCTTTTTTTAATGAATCATAGTCTATTCTAGTGAGAAATATCAGTCATTTGTAGTGTAGGGATGATGTACTTGGATTGTATTTTAATTCATCTACACTTTCCTTCATATCATCATTAATGTTTTGCATTTTATCTTTAACTTCAATCATCACCTAGGGGATATCATATAGTTTTTTAAACAATAATTAAATATTATTCACAATATTTTCCAATTTTTTAATATATGTGGACTAAGTAACTTGTTGGATAACTATTTCACTTGCAATTTTCTCCAAAACTTGTCTCTCAAATTTCTTCTTAGATCACTCCATAAGCTTTGAATGTGTATCCAGTTATGGTGCATTGAGCTTGTCCATAATTTATGCTAATTGATCTAAAATTGGTGATTTCTCATTCAATAAAATATCTATAACATCTAGCAATATATCTTTGATATCATATAACACTTATTTCTATTTGTGCTCCTTCCTTAACCTTGCTTTCTTCTTTTTCCTTTCACAAAACTCAATAAATTTTATCATTCTTTCTTCATCCAACATATTTGGATCCCATTATGGTATCAAAATTATTTCATCTAATATAACATTATTATTCCTATGTGCTTGTGTTTCCTTATTTTTTTCCTTTATCGTCTTTCATTCTGAGTCAATGTGACATGTGCTTAGTGAAACTTGTAATGACACTAGAGCTATAGTCTCCTAATGTGTCTATTTTGGTTCCTCAACATGTTTTTTTCCTTCTTCATTTTATCATTTACCTATTCATCTTGTGTGGTACTTGGACCAGTAAAAAATTTCATTTTTGGCACTTGAGGCATCACCTTAGATTGTCTTTGTATAACAACATTTTGTTTGTCCTATTTGAATGTTCTTCTAATTGACATGTAGAGAGTGGATATAATAACTCTAGATTAAATGTAACATTTTTTGTACATTCAAATAGAGATAAATGTTTTTTTCTTATTGATATTCATAGAAAGTGATTAGCCTTGCCAGATAATTCCCTCACTTAGAGGTCTATGGGCTAGTGCTTCTTCACCTATTGTAGAATTATTTTCCTTGTTCTCTGTGGAGTCTCCTCCAATTTGAGCATGTTCAATATCAACATTTGTATTTCCTTGTATAGTGGTAGTAGTTTTAGTTATTTCTCCCCCTCCCTTCTGAGTATCTTGAACCTATTTCTCGGTATCTATGTCTTTTTTGTTCTTCACTGATTATCATAGGAATGGTATCAACAAATGTATGCAATGACCCAATAGATATATCATTCTTATCTTGTGGTTTCTCTTGTATCTCAGATTTCAAGTATCATTTTATTTTCTCAATAAAAAATGCATATCCTAATATATGTTTGAATGTCAGCTCAGATGCACATATAGGACCTTCATCTTTGTACTCGATTCTAGTCATTGCATCTTCATCTTTCTTCAAGTTTTCATCTAGATCTTCATCCAAGGCATCTTCAATACTTATAAATATTCAAATTATATCTTCTACCATATTATGTACAAAATCTTCCCTTTCTTGTGGCAGGATATTAACAAATTCTTCATCTTTGTTATCAAGCTCAACATTTTGTTCTTTCTCAATATTGTCCACTTGGATTACTTCTATTGGATCCTTGATATCATATACTTGTTTATAAATCATCTCTGAGTCTTCATCAACTAATTTCAAATTACTAATCAAAACATAAATATCTCTCTTTTTTTAACAAATCTATCTTTATAATTCTCTAATGCTTCACTTATGTGTTCAATAATAGAATCTAGCATAAGAGTGGCCAATGTCCCACCTCTAATTTCTTTCTTTTTCCTTAGATAATACTTTCATTAGCTGTCATTTCTTTGATAAAAGTCATCACAAATTAGAGTTCTTTAATTTCTAAAGGCATATACTTGATTCTAGTCATCGTGACTATTACAAAATTTTCAATCTTTTTCTTGTCCTCTTGACTCATTGAATCATACTTGTAGTATTTGAATGTATGAAATCATGTACTATTTTTTATATTCTTGGTTATTTCCTCATTATTATCTCATTTTTTGTGTATATAAACTCTAGAATGTCCTCTTTCATCTTATTAAGTTCTTTCATTGTCCTCAATTTCATCATTATCATGTTTTAGAATTAATCTTCTTCTCTTGTGTGCAAGTTTATTAGCATATTTTCTTGTTGACTCGAGCACCTTGTTTCTCTTTTTATAAGTATTTACTTGTAGTTGAGAGGGCTTGGTAATCCTCACTATACCCTTTTTCACTAGTGTAGTCATTTCATGTATTGTTTGGGTTCTCTCTCTTATATTCTTTGGGCTTATTGGTGCTGCCAAAGGTCTTTTATTTTTTCTGCAACAATAATAACTTTATCTTTATCCTCTTCTTCATAAACCTCTTCTCCCTTACCTTTAAGGATCATAAAGGGTTGATTGTCATCTCCTATACCAAGTTTTCTCTCTAAATTATCAATCATCTTCTTAGTTTCCTTAAATACCTTAGGAGAAACTATATCTATCTTAATATTTTCCTTTGCTTCTTCATATGTTCCAAATGGTTGTGTATTCTTATTAGCTAGCCTGTTCAATAGAGTTTCAATTTCCCCAGTGGCTTGATTTATGTTGATCTCATAATCCATACATGCAAGCCATGCAACTTGAAGATTAATTACTTTCACTAGTGTGTTGTCAGTATCAACTAGAAAACAAATATCATCATGATATTTCTCCACCAATTGTGGGGGAATTCTAAGCCTTTGATGGCATCCTTTCTTTGAAGTTCTCAAAATAATCAATCATTACACTATCAAAGTTTTCTCCTAGTATCTGAATAAACTCATTTATTTGGTATATGACAGATATGGCAGTTCTCTAATTTACTTGACCAATAGAGGGAAAATAATTTTTCCTATAAAAGAAAATGCATAGTAGTGATGAGCCAAAATTTCAAGTATTAAACATTTCAGCCTAAATAGTCTTTTTTTTTTGTGAGTTTTCTTAATTGTATCTCAGAAATATTATACTTATGACCCTTCTTCACAATTTTATATCCTAGGTCAACTGTCATGCAAGACACATTGTAGGGTCTTCTTGATTAAAAAAATGTGTATCCTACTACATAGACTCCAAATTTTAAGTATAGATATTCAATTCGAACAATCTTCAATCCTTGATTATCCCACTTAGCTTTTGTGTTTGCTTCAATTTCATCTTTGGAATTCATTCAAAATGCTTTAGCTTTCTTCATTATGGGATACCCAGTAACCATACGAATTACATCCTATGTAATCTAAATTAGTTCATTCAACCACATTTTCATATCATGAATTTGGCTCAAAATAATAAGAATCCAATCATCTTTGAATTCCTTTTGGAAATAGAGGACATGTGTGAGACCCTTTCTCTCCAAGTGTTTTGACTTATCTTTTAATTTTTATCCACACACAGTTCTCCATACACTTCTTAGAGCTCAAAATTGTAAATTTCACCAAATTTGCAGTGATAAAAAGAACAAATATCATTTACCAATATAACCCTAGGTGGAATAGAAGAAAATGCACCCACCTTATCTTGCTGCATAGCAACCTCTAGCTATAATCTGTACATTGGTTCCTCGCATGTCTCATTGTGAATTAGTTTCACTAAATTTTTCTTTGCATTTCTCTTCATGGTTGCAGAGCTTGAAGTCATTATCACAGGTTAGGCTTTTGGCAAATAAAAAAATTTACACTTTACTCAATTCTCAGGAGATTCTCCTTCACATTTTGATTCTCAAAAAATTCACACTCGTATATTCTTGGATTCATTGGCTCTCACAAATTGCTTGAATTCACTCTATGCTCTTGCAATGAAAGGTAAGAAAAAATGAATATTGGAAATCCCTATATATATGATAAAGTTTCCTTTATGACCACTAGGGAAAATTAAAATTTTTGTACCTCATATTTTTTTGTCATTAATAAATTGAGTTAACATTGATTTCTCGGGCATGCTCCATTATTTTCTATTACTCAGTTAGTGCAGAAGGGTTGTCCTAAACTTGGGTAACACCAATCTTTTCCTTAAACAATCACTTTCTTATTCAACACTATACCTTTTGAATATCGACCATCTTGGTGTGACTTGCTAACTTTACAAAATTTTCAAACTTCATGAGTTATCCTTGTGCATCATATAACATGCAAATATGGAATCACTACCATTTTTTTCTAGGAACTAGTGTAAGATATATAAATAGTAGTATAGTTCCTTAACTTCTTCTAAGGCTTAGTTGGAAATGGAGATTTCACCTAATCCATTAGATGGGGTGTCACCATCTATTGTATTTGTTGTCTCATTCTCTTCTGACTTCTTCCTCCATATCTTGTTCATTTTTTCACTTACTTCATCCACATTAACATTTCCTATTCCTTTTGGGTCTTCTTTGCTTAGTGCCGACACTTGGTTTTTCTAGTTCTTTCTTAAGTGACTAACCTTGTGGTAGTGATACATATCATTCTAGGATTCCTCCAATTACTATATCTTCCTCAAAAGTAAAATCTCATACAATTTGTAGAAATATGACCATACTTTCTAGATGCAGTCTAAGAGTACCATGTATTTTACACCCAATTGATTGCATACCTTTCTTTATTGGTGTTTGGTTAGGCTTCACATGTGATCTACATTCTTTTGACTTATTACAAGTATAGAAATAACTATTAAATAGATACTTCTTATGTGACTTATTGAACTTGGATCTACATTCATATTCTTGATGTTCATACTTAATGCAACGATAACAATAACCATCAAACTTAGGAGTAACATTGATCTTACCATTTCTTCTTCTATAGACATTTTTTGTGTGTCTAGGCTTTCCACAGTGATATCATGTAGGATTATTTTGGCTTTGGAATTATGTACACATTCCTTTGTTCATCTTTCTTTGATGATTCTTCTTTCTCATTAGTAGAATTCTTGATAAAGCCTAGTACAAATGTATCTCTCGATCTGTCATGCCAAAAAATAGGAGGGCAAAAACACACAAATTTTTTTTTTTTGATGTGATAATAGAATTCGCTAAGTTCGATAGATTGAATCACATTTATAGTAAAGGTCCATTACATTCATCTTAAGTAAAAAAATCAAGAGTAGGAATAAATCGCTAAATTTGATATCTCGTTATTAAAGCAATATTGACATTTGTTTTCAATAATACACTACTTTTAAAAAGTTATATTTTAACATTATTGAATAACTACTTAAATAACCATCAATGAACTATTTTTGAAATATTTGAACTCAAGAAGATCCTTTAATTAAAATATCATTACATCCTCTAATAACCTTAATTAACATTTCAATATAATATAAATCTATAATATAATAAAATTAAAAGGATTCCTAATTGTAACACAAAATTAATCAAACTAAATACAATAATACCATAAGACAAAACAAACTATATTACCTACTAATTCAACATATATTCACACAAAAAAAAACTAAATTATTCTATAACAATAATAACCTTTATTTCATAACATCTTAATTTATCTTAAACTAACTTAATATTTAAACAATATTTAATTTAAAACTAAATTAATGCAACCTTAATTTTAAAATAAATATTAACTAAAACAAAACTTAACTAAGTGATAAAATGACTAACTTAAAAAATAAATTATTAACTAAAACAAAACTTAACAAAACTAAATGCTAATAAATCAACTAACTAAATAACTTAATCATTACGACTAAACTACATCCTTCATACAAAATTGCAAAAACTATGTTTTAAATATCCACTTATTTAAAACGTTAATTTACTACGAAAACTATAATTTATACTAACACTTCAACTTATCTAACACTAACCCCTATCACCATGATATTAAATAAAACTAAATTTTAAAAAAACAATACTAACTTAACCCAAATGCTATCTATACTATAAATTTATTTAAATTGATAACTAATCTTAACTACCCATGACCCCTACCATACCCAACCCAAGTGCTTAAAGCGCATGGCCCACACAGCCTGCCCAAGTGGCTTCTCCCACTCATGGGCACGATCCCCAAAAGACCCCACCCACCCACTCACTATAACTAAGCACTTCTCCAAGCATTTTGAAAGATGAGGCATGCTACCAAACATGACAAGCGCTGCCAACCTATCATCTGTAGGTATGATCCCCCTCTCCCACTTGCATGCGCAAGCCCCCAAACTTAGCGCTAGGAAGGAAAAGGGACTGCTTACCAAGCATACCTGCTATCAGCTTGGGTTTCCCATTGCATGCGTAGGCATCTTAAATGCATTGAAAAGGGTTGGCAAAAGGGGAATGAGGGAAATTGCATTCAATGCCCAACCAGTCACCAAGAACTAAATGAAACACTTGCGCTTCAACCCCAAGGCTGCGCCAATCCATAATACTGACATGATCTAAGGATAGTCTGCACATGGACATGAGATCCCAAGACCCCTAGTACTGCTCAGGTTTGCACTGGCATAGATCTTGTTCCTCAAAAAATGCGTGACAAGCCTCTAAGGATGAGTACTTGGGATGGAAGAGTTTGGGAAGTGTGCAAAAAAAAGTGGACTAGAGGGTTTGCATTATCATTAAAACTTATGCGCTTGCATGGAATTAAATGTCCATCTCAACCACTTCCCCTACTTGTCATGCCTAATCACTACTTGGGTTCTACTACATATTAAGAATTTGTGGTTATAAGTTTATTTTCTGATGTTATGATCATATTATCTGTAAAACTTGGTTTTTATAGTTCTAGGAACATGTGTTTTATGTTGGAACTTATTGTTGTCTTCAGATTATCATGTTAGATATCTCTGATTTTATGTGATTGTTGTGTATGCACAATATTTTGAATTAATATTAGAAAACTTTATTTCAAGTTCGATTTGACTTATCAGCTAAAAGAAATATATATTTAATTGCGATGTTATGCTATAGTTTGTGTTTTGCTGATGCATAATGTTAAATGATTTGCTTCAAATGCTTATGTTTTTATATGGACTTACGTAGATCTGATTGCAGAGCATTCATTCATTTGAAATTATTACGAAGAAAATAACCCTAGTTTTATTAACTCTTGATTAGCAATATTAGTGGGTTTCAAATGCTTTGATATGGAATATGTTAATAGTAACATGTAATGGTTTTGTAAGCCAAAATATGGCGATGGATTTGGTCTGTCGTTTGTACTCAGCCCTGCAATTGAATTCAATGCATTTTAATGAGGGATTAATGGCACTCAAGGAATGGGTCGACCATTTCATTTTGGTTTGAGTTTGTTGGGTTTTGGCCAGGGTTTGGGCCATTTTGCTCTATGTATTGGAACACCTATGAGGTGTTGCTGGAGTATCGACATCATGGTGAGGAAGAAGTCTCATCTTATGGGGTTGAGCTCGATGGATTTATTTATCAGTAGATGGTTGTTGTTATTATTGATTCTTCTACCAACCTTTACTATGAAGTTGTTTTTGTATGCGTGTGTGTGGCAGCTCTACAAAGGTTGTTTTCTGTTTGGGTTCTTGAGGCTTTGCATCGAGCTTGTTGGGGCTTTTCCACCTACTGTTATATTTGAGGTAGGGGGCCTTTCTTTATCCCTATCCTTCTACTATTGTGTATGCTTTTTTTTGAAATTGTAAATTTTGAATGTTTAAGTTTGTTTTGTTGAAAGGATTTGCATATCGACACCCTAGGGTGTGAGTATGCAGGGTTTGGCAATTAAGTTGTTGAGTTCTATGTATTCCCACACTCGGATGTGGGTATGGGGGTAATTACTTTGATAGCTTAGTTTGTAATATATAAGCCTAGTAATGGGTAATAAGTAATTTTGTGTATTGCTATTTGCATTTTTGGAATTTGTGATTATTTAAATCGGGTTTTTTTGTTTCACATTCAGTTTTAATAAGCTGAGGTCTTTCTCCGGTGTTTCATTTGTGTATTGTGTTGACATTTCATCATGTATTCGTCACTCTACTTATGACATAGTTGCACTTTAAAAGGTTTTTGCATGGGTTCGGTTTTATATGTCTAGTAGTTTTTATATATATCCATTTGTGTCGTGGTAAGTGTTAATAAGGGTTCATCGAGTTGAATCAATGAGAAATGCATGCATGTGATATTATTGATTTGCATGGCTTATGGGTTTTGTTGTTTCAAACAGCTTGTATGAGGATGAAGGCACAATCAATGATTTACAGTTGCATGAGTTTTTGGTTATGTATAGACTTGCAAAAACATAAATGTGATTGTGATGTTGTGTTCGTCTCACAATGGTTGTTATAAAACAAGGGTAACAAAACAGTCTTTAATGACATTCGAGTTTTATGAAAACCTGTAGCATAGGCAACCATTGTATAATTATGTAAAACTGAGGATGGACTTTACATCGAACACTTAGCATAAAAAGTAAACTATATTGACAGTTGTGGCATTGTGTTAATATGTGCTTGGAATTCTCATGACAGTTGATAGTTGTTGAATTGTGTTTTGGTTTGAATTTCTTAATAAGTGTTCTTATGATAATGGGAACATGGTAAAATGATGATTCAACACCAGTCATGACTTTTGTTAAAACGGTTATAGCAGAGTTTTAAATTGGTTATCAATTCTAATTTAATTGATATAAGTGTTAATTGATATAGTATATAACTATACATCCTGTAGATGTGAAGTCGATGTAAAAGAAACTTAAATAAACCAAGTAAATGCTGATAAGAGATGGTTTACCGTTTTCATTGAGAATTTTTAAATGATTTTTGAATTTATAAGTTTGTGAGTTTTATTATTTATAATTAATAATAGATATAATTTTAATTTTTAATTTTCTTTTAACAGAGAATATTTTAGGCATGTTCTCTATTTCCA
This sequence comes from Cupressus sempervirens, assembly GCA_028749045.1. NCBI lineage: Eukaryota > Viridiplantae > Streptophyta > Pinopsida > Cupressales > Cupressaceae > Cupressus > Cupressus sempervirens. Next base: position 277,944,449 of record CM053790.1, on the reverse strand, counting down.
AGGGGGTTTAAAATTGTTCCCCCATACAATTTCTAGAGAGCAAAAAGCCCCTGGGGGGATACTTTTTTTTTTTTGTCAAACTAATTTTTTTGTAGTGTCTCTTTTTTTTTTTGTGCAATCTTTTTGACAAACTTGCATAACTATTAAAGAGGCATATTTTGTTTTCTTGATAGGTGTTTATAACAATGAAGTGTGTATTTTTATTTTTGGTCAATATTGTGTTTTGCAATTAGGTTTAAAACAAAGGTGTATGCTTCCCTTTTAATTGGGATTTACCAATTGCATGTTTTATCAAGACGATTGAATTAGTTCATTAAATCAACAAGAGGGAATTGTTGCATCTCCTAGAACATATGAAATTTGATTGAAAATTCAACATGACGAATTCCTTACTTAACATAATTGAATTTGAAAGGAAATTTTATAATTAAGCATCACCATTTAATCTATCCTTCCACACATATACACATGAATTGAAATAACATAAGATGCAATGCAAGGAGGTTTTCTCAATCTTTCTCTCTTATTAATTAACCTGGTTCAAGGGCTCCATCGGGAAAGAACTAGTAAGAAAACTTGATGTCTTTGCCAAATACATCAAGATTTAAAAATACATTTTTACATAATGTTACAATTCAATTGAATTCTCTTCTAGGGCTTTCACAAGAGATCTTTTCCAATGTCTTCAATGCATCAAGGGAACCAAGGGAGACAAGAACCAACATGGAGGTAAAACAACATAATATGATGAACAATTCAAACATGCATTCCCAACCTGATTTTTCACAATAAGTTCAACATTGAACCAAAATAGGGGGAAGGTGGATTTTTTCAATAGGATATGTCAATCACCATACCATAACATAGCCCTTTTGGGGCTAAAATTCAAGAACTTCTATTCTTCTACAAATTCCCTTTTGGGGCCAATATAGCAAGGATATTCATTCCTTCCCTTCTTCAAAATAAAAATTCAAATTTTCATACAAGGTATGGGATGACAAGTAGGGGCCCACACCCTACCCTCTTTCCCTCCTCTCACCATGAGAGGAGACTCTACACTATTGAGGTCCAACTAAGGCCCTTCCCCCATACATTGCCACTTCTTCCCTATCCAAGGGTGAGTGATGCCAAAACAATCCCCATGAAATCCCCTCAAAAAAAAAACATCAAGGCAAGCATAAGAATAACATCAAGAAACAAGTTAAGATCCCTCCAAATCAACCCCAACACACAATCAAGCAATCCAAAGAACAACACCATTCCTTATACATGATTCAAGCATGAACAACATGAAGAAACAATTCAAAAGAGTGAAGAACTCCTACCTTCACAATAAGTTATGGCAATATGGTAAATTGAGAAGAGCTTTTCCTTTTCTTCTTTCAATCTTCAAACTTTCTCCAAAACTAGAGATTGGGTAACAACCCCAAAACTACTCCAAATTGCCTCTAAGTATGATCCTTAACTCAACTAGACTTCAAGTAACCTCAAGATGGAGTTTTGAGTCACCAACTCAAGTAGGAGACAATCAATTTTTTCAATCAACCAAAAATAGGCTTTTTGAGTGACCCTAAAAGTCAACCAAAGAGACTAAGGGGTTGGAAAGTGCTCCCCACCCATATCCTTACACCTAGGGTACTTAAATTTAATGTTTTTAAACCTTAAGAACTTAATAGGAAACAAATAAAATCTAGGAGAATAGTAAGACCAATTAACAACCTTCAAAGAAAGACAATACAAAGATAGCACAAATTAACAAGGGTTTTAGTTCCGTCTTTCCATTGGGTTTGCTAGCTAAATTTCTTTCACACTCATTGCAGACATCAGTAGTTCAAGAAACACGTGTATGTATATGTAAGAATATGTATCAATAAATTCATGTAAATTAAAACATCCATTTTTCTACAAATAAATTTTTTATCTCATTCTATTCATTAAAATTGAAAAAATCAAAGTGTTAGTTTTTCATTCATTCACTTCATCATCATACATGTTCATAAAGCATTAAATGACGAAATCAAATATCTGAAAGTAAAGCATCACACATCATAAATAGCATAATAATGTTTAGTGCATCAAATAATGTTCTAACATGTCAAGTCATGAGTATCAAAATAATAATGTATCATTGATGCAAGGATAGGTCGGGGAGAGGCCTCACACGATCACCTTTGTCCTTTGAGTTGTTCATCTAGTATCTTGATACTTTCTTCTGATCTTTTCCATTTCTCAATGGTGTATTTTTTAGATTTAAATTTTCTCTTAAGCTTTTCATTCTTAGTTCATAACTCAATAATCTCTTTTGTCTTCCATCCAATCTCATGATTTTCACTGAGTACCTAATTTACCATATTGTTATGATTCTGAGTTAATCTTGTGATTTCATCATCCTTGGCATCCAATCTCACAGTTATTTGTCTCTTGTCTTCCTCAATCATTTTTTTATCATCCTCATATTTTTTTATTTTTTTCCTTTACTTCACTCATCCTCATAGATTAAATTTCTTTTTATCTTTTCAATAACTTAACCTTCTTGGTAAGATTGTGATTCTTCTCTAGTAGATCAGCTATAACAACATTAGATTAATCATACATGTTTCTATTGAACAATTCTTCAATAACTTCTTCCTGATATGTTGTTTCATTTTTATTTTTGGAAATTTCCTTCCTCCTTTTTAATAACTTCCTAGGTATGTCTTTCATCTCATTGATTTGATTCATGGTCATCCTTAACTCCAATAACTAATTTTCCATAGTCCTATCAAGTCTATATGTCTCCATGACTTAGATATGTACTCTCAGGTGGTAAAAAAATTCAAACAGAGAAATGAGATTTTATACCAATTGTTGGAATATTAGGAAATAGAGGATGTGGAGAGGGGAGGTGAATCAGTATCCTCAAAAAAATTCTTCTAAAAATAAATTTACTATTCTCATTGATGTCTTTACCACTTTGTTATCACTAGAAATTTACCACTACTTGTAAATGAAGGTAACATAACCAATTCAACATTCATCAATCATAAACTCATAAGCATAAAATTATAACATATAACACAATTATTTGTTCACATAGAAACCCTTCATTAGAGGAAAAACTATGATGGGGATGGTACCCACATATCCATCATGACTGTAGTAAGAAGGTGTCTTGTTAGGGCTATAATGTTTTGTCACTTCTGGTGACTTACTTTGTTAGGAGTATACAATTAGATTCACTAGGATCCACCTTTCTCAAGGATTTTACAACACTCTTCTAAGCGTGTACTCAATTAAGGGATTTACATAAAAGACTATTGGGTCCACCTTTTTCAAGGATTTAGAACTACTACAATGATTAGAAAGTATTAGAAAATGATCTTCGTAATAGCAACTTACTTTGTTTTATTAGATCCCTCTTCTACTCACTAATATATCACCTTCTATAATTGATATGTAATTTCTCACACTTATGTCTTAATCTATGATCTCCAACCTTTAATATCCTCTGTAATCTACTTTGACATCTAATCTCCTTTCTCACTCTAGTACTTCTTGTAGCAATAGTAAAAACATGAACAAAAACCTCTAAAAAATTTCCATATAGGTCCTTTTATAGTTTCCTTTAGACCTTTCAATCTATGATCTAATTGGTGTGTAGGAAAAATCTAGAATCCATCATTGATCAAAATCAGCAGTCTAAAATAGTCCATTATTTCATTCCTTCCCTTTTTCTTGTTTCATTTGTCTTTCCTACCTTGTAATCATAAGATAATCAGTTCACATTCTTCAAGAAATCTTTGCATATTTTTACTTAGAATTATTTAAACCATTTTTTTACTTTGTATGATTGTGTCTCATCATATTTTATGTCAATTCAAACTTTATGTAGCTTCCATGTTACTTGATAAATATTATGTTCTTTACATTGGCATTCAGCGTAAACTCTTCTCAATTCTAACCATGTAGCTCAGTAGTTTCTTTTCTTGATATATTTTTTCTATCTTGGTGATGTCTTCTACTTTGGGTATGTAGTAATACTTGGTAAGTATTGAGCTTGGTGTGCACCATACACTTGACATTTTCTTCTTCATTTTTCAAGCAGTGTATGAACTTGGTTACTATTCTCACCTTTACTTGGATTTTTGACACTAATTGGAAATATTATTATAAATGAGAGTAACAATTTCTAAAAGTAGATCTAGTCATTTTCCCATTTGACACTATTTGTACATATTATTAGGCTTTATTTATTGGTTTAGAAAAATCTCTCACAACATTGCTCATATGAACTTTTACCATGTAATCAAAGTTTACATGACAAAATATTTTGTGCCATAACCATATATCATCAATCTTGGAAACCAAATATTTATTCACAACTATTTTTAAGTGAAACATATTTCCTTTATTCTATGTACCAGATGCAATCAATTCTCCTTTTCTTCCAATAATTTTTCACATATCATCCATGAATTTAAATTTGCAATCTTTAGCCAATAGTTGTCCAACACTTAATAAGTTATGTTTAAATCCTTTAACATGTAGAACATCTTCAATATTATTATTACCATCAAGAGAGAAAGATTATTTCCTCTTAAGAATCATGTCCAAACCTAATGAAACCTATTATTTTCTCTTCTCAAAATGAAAAACCAAAGATTATTCTTCATTAGCATTTTCTTCTTTAATAGAAATAAAAGAAATCTCTTCTTCACTAGAAAAAACTTGCAATTACTCACACATTGATCAACAACATAATAAATTATTTGTCCCTTATGTTTGAATTTATTATATTTTCCTATATACTTATGATCTCTAGCAACTCTATCAGGAAATTTAAATACAATATAACCAAAATTACTACAATTAAATCATTTTGAAGGTATTTATCCTTCATACTTACTAGATCCTTTAGGTAGTCTTCTTGCAATCAAGAATTCCAACTCATCCATCTTCCTCTCTTCTTTTTTATTCTCTTCTCAATCTTCATCATATCTTTCAAGTCTAGAAGAACTTGATGAACTTGGAGAACTATCATACTTAACTATTAATCTATTAGTATTTTTATTAGAAGTGTGCCCATATTCAATCATTCTTCTATCTTTACTTACTATGGATTTGAATGTGGTTTCAAATTTTGTAAATTACTTGTCAAGGGTAGTCATATCATATGCACAAAGTCTTCAAATGAATTCTTCTCTGAAATTCTTTCTAGTTGTTATACTTCTTTAATAGAAGTGACTTTCTAACTGAAACACTTCATTAAAGATCTCAAAATCTTATCTCTAACTTGATCTTCTATCAAGGTTCACATCTGATTGAAGTAACTACATCATCTATCCTCTTCAAAAATTATGCAACATTTTCATTTTTTTTCATTCTCATCTTTTCATATTCTCCTTTTAATTACAACAATTTAGCTTCCTTGACATATTCATCACCTTCATAAGTATTTTCTAATTTAGTACATACCTCTTAATTTTTTCCAAATTTTTAGATATGTGAATATTTAGTATCACATAAGGAAATAATAATTACTTCTCTAGATAGTATATTCTCCTTGAATTTCTTCTTCTTTATTGCGAAATATTTTTATAAGTCATTCGGTATGTAGTATCTCTTGTAAACTATAATCTTCCAATATTCATCTCTCATGCACATTAGGTAAGTAGCCATTTGATCCTTCAATATTAGATAATTTTCACCAACAAAATTTGGACTCCCTTTCCTTAAACTTGGATTATTGAATCTTATTCAAATTGTTAAGCTCCTCCAAAAGGACTTAGCTAAGGAAATCATAACTGAGAGGGGCGGTAATTTAGTTGTATCACTGATTAGGAAAAAAAAATTTTCTAATATATATAGATCTAAATAATAAACAATAAATGCAAGATCCTCAATACATAACAAAAGAATACTAGATTTGTTCCTAGTTAAGAGCATGAAAATAGAGGAATAAAAAAGGTAGTACTCTAGTAGAAGTATTTCCTAGTTAAGAGCATGAAAATAGAGGAATAAAAAAGGAGGACATACACCCAAAGAGACAACTTTCTATTCTCATAATTATGAAAAATTCTCATTGTGGGTACAATGATAAGGAACAACAATAATACCAAGATATAAATCTATGAATCATATTTCTAGTTCATACCAAACTAAATACTCAATATTTACACATCAAAAATTATAATACCAGAAACCAAAAATCATTCATACAACCATGCAAACCTTTGCAAGTTGATAATAATCAACTATAGACATCCAAGACACCAATAAGAATAACATCTACAATAAATAATATGTTGATATCATTGACAAAACTTTAATGGTAGCATAACTCATCAATATCCAACCAACTCCTTAGAAAATAGCATGAACATCTAAAAATATCTACTAAAGAATGGTAAAATGCAAGATTTCCAAGTATATTAAGTCTTTAAAAATTTGGGAAAGAACCCACAAGGTTGAAATATGTAGAAGAGGCAATACATGTTGGAATCTTTATGGAGATTTTTTCATAAATTGATTCAACCATATATATGTAATGCTTTTTTGTTAAGTGGCAATTAGAGCAATTCTAAATACAAAGAGAAACTTTCTAACCTAGAATAATTTTATCAGTTGTTAAATTTATAGAAAATTACTCTTTTGTTCATCAAAAACATCTTCAAATATAATACTATTGTTCACATTTGGAATTAACAATAGAAGTTTGATTGGCTAAGAGGTGAATCGAAACAAGTGACAAGTTTTCATTAATGAAAACCTAATGATATAAGGAACTGAACTAATTAGTGAAATCAAGGCACATGACTAGTGACCCTTGGTCATGATGGATTTATTAAGGAAACATGAAAGGTTTATATGTTACCTATGATAGAAGGATGATCAGATGATCGATATAATCAGTGTGGTTGAAGAAAAAATAATTATGAATTTTCTTGAAAGAAGTGATTTAATTAGAATGAGTTACAAGATGCAAGTGAGATAGGTGAGAACGAGTTACAAGATGCAAGTGAGATAGGTGAGAAGATTCAAGAAGAAGCAAGGACAATTCAAACACATTTTAATGAATCTAGGGAATTACACAAGAAGACCTAATGATGATCAAGGAAGTGATTGTAAACATGTTAAGGACATAGAGATATGTGAATTGAACAAGGTAAGAGTACAAAAAGATTGTAATTTGAATAAAGGGATGAGATTAAGCATCAAAAAGAGGTTAAGCACCAAAACTATGAGTATAGGTTAAAGAAGACAAGTAGATGACATAGATACATAGTGGGAGTGACACTAAAGAGAGAACAATAGTGCAGAGACATCAAGAGGTGAATCTAGATGAAGAGATTGAGAAAAAGAATGTTACAAGGTGAGAAGAGAAAAAATGATCTAACAAAAAACCAATGCTATAGATAATTCATTTTAACTTATTGTTACTTAATAATTTTCATTAAATGGGTGGAATTTAACCAGTCTCTTTATTGTAAACCCTTTAATAGAGTGGACTCTAAGAAGTATTTTTTATTCCTCTATCTGAGGTAGATCCTAAAAAAAAAGTTGTGTATTCCTCATAGTGTACAAAAAAAAGTTCCTAACAAGGAAACCTTTTAACTATAGTGAAAGGCTTGTGGGTATCATATCATCCCCACCATGGTTTTCAACCTTCTAACTAGGTTTTTTTGAAATAAAAAAATGACTACGTTATGTTTTTTGATTGATTCGCAATCTGAGTTTTTTTGTTACAATAATCATTTGGTTAATATTTTGGAAGTAAAAGTTTAACTGATAGTTTGAATTAGTAGTTTATTGATTGTGTTGATTCACCCCCTACCCCATATACCATTTCATACCAACAATTAGTATCAGATCATAGGCCTTCAAGAAGATAAGCATAATAGCTAGAGGGGAATATTCTTGAAGATGGACAAATATAAGTATGATGAAGAGCTTAAGGAGAAAGCTAACATGATTCATGAATTACATGAGAAGATGAGAAAATCACATGCAATAAGAAGAGAGTTGATTTATAGGTTAAATGAGAGTCAGGACTACATTGATAAAATTGAACAACTCTCTAAGGGTGACATATTTGAAGAATGTGATAAATCTATAAAAGAACTAATGGAGAAAAATGGAAATCTTAACAAGAAAATCAAGAATCTAAAAAGAGATCTTGAAGGACAAGTTGTCTATATGTAAAAATCTTTAAGAAAAGAGAGATGTAGAAGATGCAAGAAATAATATTGAAGATGCAAAGAAAATAATCAAAGATGCATTAAAGGAAAATAAAGTATAATTGAACTAGTTCAAGTAAGAATTAGCACTTATGTAGAGACAAAAGTAGGATATCATTGATGAAAATCAATAAGTTATGAATGAGAATGAAAAGTTGAGGGATGAAGTTAAAAATATGAAGAATGAATTATAAATTAAGAAGGAAAGTAATGAAAGACTAAAAAGGTATAATTTGAAAGAACAAAGAAGCTTTATGAACAACTAAACAATCAAAGGAAACACAAGGACACAACTAGTTTGGGCTACATTTCTCAAGTAATATTTGAAGTTTGAGAATCATCAAGTCCAAAGGAGACTCTATGGGATTAAAAGTTACAATCTAGTATAACTAGTAAGAGGCCCACTAAACCTACATGTTTCAATTGTGAAAAATTTGGGCATATTGCTAATGTATGTAGAAGTAGACTAATAATTATTAAGCCTCAAGTATTTCATGGGCATTTCTACACTTGTGGAAATTATTGCATATGGTTTATGAATGTAGATCTAGTATAAGAAATAAGTCAAGTGGAATTAGAATTAATGGTTAATGTAATGCATGCAACAATTATGGTCATGAAGATAAAGATTTTAGGTCAAGAACACAAGTTCCCTTGTCCTCAGTCAAACCAATAATCACACTAGCTAGACAAAAACAATTTGATGTCACATGTTTAGTGTGTGGAAACTATGGATATATGACAATCAATTTTAGAATGAGAACAATGAGAGGTAATATTGGATCTTGGAGGAAAACTAGTATGACATGTTTTGTTTGTCACAAGATTGGTCATTTGGAAAAATATTGTAGGTTTAACAAGCAATCATCCAACTAGTTAGAGGACAAAAAGGAAAGAAGGCTATTGATGTGGAAACAATAATGATTGAGATGAATAAGATGTGGAACATGAAATAAGACATCAAGGAGGAGGTCAAGACATAAAATTAGGAGCTATCAACCTCAAGTGTGGTATAATCTTAATCAAACTAAGTTGGGCCTTGACTTAGGGGGTGTACTTAAAAAAATATCCTTAACTAATTTCCAATAGGTATGGAAATCCATTTAAAATTTGCATAGAAAGATGCAATATGATGACTATGCCATGGAAACTTAAAATTATTAAGTGTTTGGCAATTGAAAAGAGATATCATTAAAAGGTAAATAATTTAACTAGTGTAAGATAAAGTTTTTAATTTCTACTACCATTAATTGATGAAAATATATTGTTAACCATCGGAAGAGGTGCAACCACTATTTTAAAGCATAAAAAAGGGTAGAAGAAATTTATTCTTCATACAACTATCTTGAAACACTCTTGGGAAGTTATTTGTTGTACACATCATTATTGTTGTTGTGTTTGGTGAAATCTATTGGCAATATGACCAATCAATCAAATAAGGTGAGATATGCGGTTGTCATTTATGGCAACATTTGCAGTTTAGTCATAATTATTTATGAAGAAAAATTGTCTAAGTATTAGACAGTGTTACAACAACATGAAAAGATTTGTTGATAGTGGAATATTCCCTTGGAATATTCTCTTGCACAATTAACCAAAGATGCATGATGTCATCTTGATGATGCATACCAATGCACATGTCTATATGAGTAATCAAGTTCAAGTTATGAAGGGAATAGTGATGCAATGATTTCACAGTATAGAATAGAGCATGTAAGTGGAATGAGTTAAATGATTTGAATAATTTTTTTAATTCTTAATTCTTAATGAGTTGACTCTAAGGATGATATGTGAGCTCACTAAGGAAGAATTTAGTAATATGTTTGTTATATATAAAAAAATTCAATTGCAAAGTTATGGTGCAATGTGGATGATGAAAAATTCTATGCAAAGTAATGTTATGTGATGCAAAATATGATGCAATTTAATATATGCATAGTTACCCTCTATATGAAGAACTGACAATCAAAAAAATTGAGAAGTACAACAAGTGATCTAGTTTTGTATGTATATCTACTCTTTTGAAGAACTCATTTTTATAGTTGCATGTTAGGGTAGTGGGCTCTTCTTGCACACATTTGTATATGTTTTGACAACTCCTAATAGGGTTGAGGCTTCTAACAAGGTCTAGTCTCCTAACAAGGACTCGAGACACTCTACATTCTTCATAGACTCCTAGCAGGGTCAATATCCTTAATCAGATTCTTTATATAGTGAGTCATCTTGTGGGTTCTATCCCCATTGGGGTTTTCCCTTGGCTAGGGTTTCTCTAGTTAACAAAATATGGTGTTATGAGTTCTCTTCATGTATGGTTGTTTATATTGTTTAGCACTATTGGTTATCTTTCTTATGCTTGTGGAAAAGTAATTAATAATATTCAATTGTGGGTAAAAAGATTGAAAATATTGATTCACCCCACAAGTATTATCTATTTCTAACAATTGGTATCAAAGCCTACTTACTCAGAAGAGGCTCAATAGCTTGAATAAGATCCCTATGGATATGGAACAATTGAAGAAAAATATTGAAGAAGCTCTTGAACAAATTGATCTCCTTATTGATGAAAGAGATGGCCTAAAAGATAGATACAAAGATGCAAAAGCTTACATTGGTGAATTAAAGGATAAGATAGATGACCTAAAGTAGAAAGGACCTAGTGAGCAAACCAATGATGATGATATTGAAGATCTAAAGAAAGAAAATGAGATCTTTAAATATGAGTTAAAAAATAATTGAACTCAAGTTAATTCTTAAGAAAAATGGAGGAAAGAATAACTCTGAAATAAAAGCTGAAAATACAGATCTAAGATCCCAGTTAAGCAAGGTAACATCTGAATTAGAATCTATCAAGTTAGAGCATGCAAAATTAGAAAAATATGACACTGTTGTGAAAGGTGACTTGGTGCAAACCAAATGGCAACTTGAGAAATTATATACCAGTAGTGAAAAGATTGAAGAAAAAATATCTATACAGAGACCTAGTTATGACAAGGATGGACTTGGATTCTTCCTTGGACAAACCACTAAGAAATCTATTGAGATAAAAGAACCTAATAACCATTAAGTCAAAATGGATCTAAGCATAAGAAAAATAGATGATAAATCTAAGGACAAGGAGAATTTTGTTCACTCTAAGAAATCTAAAGAATTTGATCAAGATGAGGATAACAGAAGAAAGGAACCTCATGCCTAGTACAATGAACTTGAACATACTGGAGATGATTGCAAAGGTAATTCTTTTAAACCTATTTCAAATTTTATTGTCATAATTATCATGGATATGGACACTATGCAGTAGATTGTAAGAAACCTAAATTTGATAGTGATAATGCAAATAGTAGAATGTCTAGGAACACTAATTGTGTAGGCAATAGAAGAAGATCTCACAGAAATGAAAGTGGAGAAAGAAGACAAATTGCTTGTTACAAATACAACAATCTTGGACACATAGAAAGGAACTATAGAGCACCTAACAACTAGAATAATAATCAAAGAAGGCATGTACTTGTATGCCAATTATGTAATAACTTTGGACACACATCAAAGTTTTGTAGAATGGATATAAGAAACCTTAATAGGAATTAGAATCACAAAAGGAACAACAAAAGAAATGATGATAGTCTAAAGGAAGAAATGAAGGAGATAATAGAAGAATTTAAGGAAACATTTGTAAAAGAAAGAGAAGCTAGAAGTTCTCACATAGTTCAAGAAGAAGCTCATCCTAATGTACCTGACAAGACAATAAAGTCACTTATTGTCTATGACTCATCCTACTAGAATTAAGCATTCTTAGTGAAACAATGCATCAATTATTAATAACTGATGTTAGAGAGAATATCATAGGTTGCGCAGTTAATAGTATATACTAGACATTGAGAGAAGTCTATAGTGAAGTGTGCATTGCTTAATATGATTTGTATAAGGCTATATAAGAAGAATAACCTCTCTATTATACAGAGATAGTATACTAAACTAGTGGAAAATATGGATTTAGTGTAAAGTATAGATTGCAAAAAGATTTAAAGGATGCAAATTGATTTGCAAACATCATTTTCTTGTGTGAAATCTAAAGTGCAAGATCAAAGCAAGATTCAAAGTGCTAAAGAAGTTTTTAGATACACGAATTTTTCAAAACCCTAAAATGTGAAATCAAGGTATTTTCTAAAGTTGTTGAGTATATTTTTTAGAAATGGAAAGATAAAAGTGTTTAATGTTAGCAATAAACCTAGATACAACTTCAAGAAACAACCATTTGTGTAATGCCCCGCCAAGGGATCCAGAGAATTAACCTAGAATTTCACTAAGTTTTGGTAGCATTTTTTTGTTCAACATGAAAGTAAATACCACATATAACTTATGCACAGTAACGGAAGCAATAGCAATGTCCATCTAAAAGTAAACATAACATACAAAATAGATTACATTCTTTAAGATCCCTTAACATTGAATTACATCTAAGACATCTAACATACATGAATCCATCTAGTACAACAACCACATGAAATGATAAGTCCAATGTTTATTCATTACATTTCAAATGCTCAATCATCCACTACACATATCACAGGGTATGACAAGCTCAAATAATATACATACATACATCATCCTATTCTAATCCATGATACATCAAGTAAAGATAATCACATGATACACATGATACATCATCATAGAAGACATATACATCCATCATAAAGATCAAACATAATAAACTAAGTGCATGGTTCCTCCCAATCGTTAATAGCATCATTAGACCATCATGGATCCTAGCCATCCCTCCATGCATAACATTCCAAATCACCGAAAATATCATCGGTATTAACATAGTAGGAATTTCACTCCTAACATATACTATATCATATGCAGAAAGTAATCTAACATGCAAATAAAAGCATAAGATAACATCATCTAACATATGCTAATCATTAATGAAAGGATACATATCTACCATCATGAAGGATGCATCAGCCATGATGTCTCAATGAATCTCAAATGATAAGAGTGGAAAATACACTACCACCCGACCGCGTGGTACCTAAGTGGTCCACTCCCACCATGTTGAGGAGACAATATCAAGTCCCAAACAAGCTATCCAAAATCACATAGCACAAATATCTATAAGTACAGGAAACCTAAAAGTATACTAACTCAAAGGTTCCAAACACAAAATTTGACATCTAATCTCCAAAGGCACACAATGACATGTAGGAACCTACTATGCAAGTGTGAAAGTGTCATCACAATTATCATGTACAAGTTACCCTGGTAGTTAGCTAAACTCCACGGGTCCATATTGATCTCATGTGGCCACTAGTATCCTCTCATACTGATGAGGCATACTAAGGAATGCAAGATCGCAACCATGCGTTCTCACTACTCCCATCCTAGCCTATACAAGCACTCAAGGCATGGGCGAGAACAAAACGCTTATCTTTTTTAGGTTCATTCAGTTAGTATTAGGTGTGAATGTTATCACTTATTAATCCAACTTACAATGAGTTAACCTGGCAGCCTCTTAGGGCCTCGACCGCCATTGCAAGCCACTTCCCGTCACTACATGTTGATATCCTACCCTAGGCTCATGGAATCATAAATCTCAAAATCAAAAAACATAATCCATAATAAAATCATCAAATATGCATAAAAGCATCAAATCTCCATGAGCGAACATCCATAGAAAATCATGAACACAACAGCTCTTTATTGGCAATTGAAGTATCACTGATAATCAAAGTATCCAACGGTTCTCAATAACCAAAATATATCTCAATCATATTGATTGAAGACTCCAAAAATGGTTGAGTCAAACATGTCACATCATGACATCATCAAGAATAAATCCACATTACAGTCCCATCATGGCGACTAGAAAATAACCAAGGATAACTGATCGATGACCAAAAATAATGGTTAAGTCAAGTGTCTCATACATAAGAATCTCAACTATAACAATCAGTAATCACATCCAATACATAGAGCATTCCATCACATAACCATGGTTGGGTTTATAAAAATCGAGATTAAACATCATCACGTCATCACAATCACATAATCACCAAGCCTCTGGTAGATGTCCTATAACTGGTCAAAACTAGTCAACCCAAAACCCAAAACAATAGCATAAAGAATACACAATGCAAACACATGTTTTGATTTTGCTAAGTTTACAACTTAAATTTAAATGCAAAAGTCTCGGTTTACATTTCCAAGTTTAGAAAAAGAATTGGAGGGACATTTGTACGTTTTGAATGAATACAAATATTCTTTAAAATCCATCTTTCAATTATAATCTTTGATTCAAAACGTCCCCCACCAAAACTAACAATTAAATTTCATATAGTTAATAAAAAAATTAATTTAAACCATGAACCTTTGATATAAATCATTTATCAATTATACAACTATAAAAAAAATTATTAATAATCATATTTACATATTATATGCATATATATATATATATATATATATATATATATATATATATATACATACATATAAATACATATATGAATATATAAATTATTTTAACATTAACCAAAATTGAATTAACAAATTTGATTAATACCATTTAACATTAATGATAATTTCAAATGTTATAAAAATTCATATAACATAATAGTCCGCCAGTACGCAGGACCTTGCGGTCGCAAGGCCTGCGATGTCAATGGTACTGCATACCACTGCCGTCACAGTACCTACGACAGTGGTACACTGCGACCGCAGTGGGGGCATGGGTCTTGTCCCCCTCGACTTAATGCATAATATGTATATAATTTTTTTAAAATTGCTTACGCAATTCCCATTCGAGTTTTGTGATTTGGTTTAAAACATTTCTTAAAATGTTTTCACCTACGGGTATGTTATCCAATTTTTTAACAAATATATATTACATATACATATGTATGTGTATATATATATATATATGTATATATGTATGTATATATATATATGTACAATTAAAAATATCACAGTATATGAACATATATACATATATATATGATTGCATATATATGTGCGTGTGTGTGTCTGTGTATGAAAATTGACAAAATATATATATAAATTTCAATTTTCAGAATTCTTCCATAAACCTTTGATCTCCAAAATTTCCAATAATTAATCTAATGGGTTTGACTATGAATTTCAACCCTAGCCTAGTGTTCTTTTCAAATCTATTCATATAAAATTTTCAAATAAATTAAACTACCCATATTGAGAATGCATACAATAAAAATATGAAATTCCTCAAAAGACATATGGAAGACACGAAGAAGACAGAGAATGCAAGGTGCGAAAATAGCATAAGTGAAATCACAAGAATCTACCCAGATTCTGATGCTAATTCACTCTTCCTCAAAAAACCCACAGAGCAAGCTCCCTTCTTTAGAATTCTCAAATCCTCCAATGCTCCAATTGCACTCCAAACGCTATGTCTAAGCCTCTAGGAATGCCTGAATATAAAGAGCTCTCAAGAAACACCTAGAATGCTTCTAGAAACAGCTAGAAGGTGTCACCAACTAAGCATGGATCTTTTCCAACCTTCAAGATGGGTCATAGGGTTGTAGACACCATGTGCTTAATTGATGCACTAACCTTCGTGTTGTTGACACTTGAGAAATAGAAAAGTGTGTTAACTCCCATGCAAGCTTATAACTCCAATTCACTTTTTATACAATTTCTATTTAAATATTTATAACTTTCATTTTAATTTTTATAACTTTTATTATTATTATTTATTTATTACTTTATTATTATTTTATTATTATTATTAATTTTAATTTTCTAATTTTCTTTTATTTAATTCTTTTTCCTCAATTAATTCTCATTTAATTAATTATAATCAAAATATCAAATAACATGATATTTTATATTAATTTTTCTCAAATAATTAATTTATTAATTAAATCTATTTATTAAGACTTAATTAATAGAAAATTCACCATAGACCTCTAAGATAAAATATGAAAAACCATCATAGAGCAAATCACACAAAATCAGTCTAAAGGGTTAAAATTATGAATTATGTCATCTGACACATTCGATGGGTAAAATATCCAGATACTTGTCCTACCTCACTAGGACAATTGGCTTAAAGGTTTGGGATTTGGACTTGAGAATTTATCTCCCTTCTCTTATCATTGAGATAGTATAATAGGGTACGCTCATCCTGGCAATTCAAGAAAGTCGATACTCGGTACCTGCAACCTGTAGAAAAACCATGCATGTACATACAATATGTATAATGCTAAGCTAAATAGACAATGGCAGGAAGTGGTGCATCGTGTAGATCTTGACTAAGTAGGTGACTACGACTCCCTTCCTTAACCACATCAGAAACGCCATACAATAAGAAAACACGCACACCATACACATGCAAGTATGGGGTAAGTATCCATAATAAAACACATGAGATAATAAACCATCCAACTAATCATCAATAATAACTAAAAAAAATATAATGATCATCATGTATGCAGGAAATGTAAAGTCTAAATGATCTCATCACCTAACCACTGAATCCATAACATAATGTCTGATAGTGTCAAAACAATACCACTAATCCATCAACATAAACTAGTCTATCATACTCTGATAATAAGAACAACAATATGTCCAGAAAAGATGTAAACGAGGGTAGGCACTACATCCACCCCCCCTTGGGTTAGGCTTACTCCTAGAAGCCTACAAACAAGTAGGGATATAACTCCCTCAATCTAGCTGCATCCTCCCAAGTAGCTGAAGAATCATTAGTAGGGTCCCATTGGACCCTTACCTGCTTGATGGTTCGACCCCTAAGGGTCAACTCTCACTGCTCCAAAATATGAACCGGCTCCAAAGCCAGCTACCTATCCTCTACCTGTAACACATTCCAATCAAGAACATGTACAATATCAGGAATATCCTGCTGAAGCACTGAAACATGGAAAACATCATGAATGCAAGCTAGGCTAGGCAGTAGAGCAAGGCGGTAGGCAACTGGGCCAATCCTCTCTAGAATCTCGAATGGTCCCACAAAGTGAGGTGCTAGCTTAGAACTTTTTCCATTCTAGATTGGACTCTTTTACGGTCGCACTCTCAAGAAAACCTTGTCACCCACAGCAAACTGCTTATCAGTCCTATGAGCATCGACATACTTTTTTTGCCTATCCTGTGCCATAGTCAAGTGCTCACAGATATGCACTACCTGTTGCTCCATATTACGAAGCATCTCAAGACCTAACAGGATGTAATCCTCAAGACTATCCCAACTCAAGGGTGTACAACAAGGAGGTCCATATAATGCCTGAAATGGTGCCATGCCAATAGATCTATGATACCCATTGTTGTAAGAAAACTCCACCAGGTAAAGATAGTCCTCCCAATGTGTCTGCTTATCCATCACATACATCTGTAACATATCCTCCAAAACCTGATTCACCCTCTCTATCTGACCATCAGTCTCTGGATGATATGTCGAACTAAAGTTTAACTGCGCTCCAAGCTCATGCTGCAGCTATATCTCTAATGTAGATGTGAATACAAGATCCTTGTCAGAAATGATCTTTCTAGGAATACCATGTAATCTCACAATGTCATGCATTAAGACATTAGCTACAGAAGCAGCTGTGTAGGAAGACCTAATTGGTGAAAATTGCACCACCTTAGTCAACCGATCAATGGTGACCATGATAGCATCATGATCACGAATAGTCATAGGTAATCCTATAATGAAATCCATGGAGATGATATCCCATTTCCAAGAAGGAATGAGATTAGGCTGCAAAAGTCCAGCCGAGTGTTGATGTTCTGCCTTAACTCTCTAACACTCAAGGCACCTAGCCACAAAATCAGCAATATCTCACTTCATCCCAGACCAAAAGAACAAACGTCTCAAATCAGCATGCATCTTCTTGACACCTGGATGTGCTAAGTAAGGTGTACGATGGGCTTCTACCAATATCAAGGTGCGAAGCTCATCTAGAAATGACACATAAATCCTCCCCAGATGTCTTAAAAGACCATTTGATTCTCGAACATAACCTGCAAACTTACTTTCCAAAGATCTCCCTAAATCTATCTCTCTGCACACTTCTTGATACCATGAATCTGTAGGAAGTGCCTGAAGAATTTGACTCCTCAAATCCACACTAAGGGTCATTAATGAAACCACATGTCTCCTGCGACTCAAAGCATCTGCCACCACATTCTCCTTACCCTGAATGTACTTAACCTCAAAATCATACTCGCATAAAAACTCCATCCATCGCCTCTGGTGAGCATTCAAATTAGGCTGAGTAAAAATGTACTGAAGACTATGATGATCGTTGTATAGCTCAAATCTATGCCCCAACAAGAAATGTCTCCACCTTGTCAAAGCATGAACTAGTGCTACTAACTCAAGATCATATGTAGGATAATTTAACTCATGATCCTTGAGCTTGCATGATTCATACCAAATCACCTATCCACTCTGCATCAACACTGCCCCAATCCCTTCAAGAGAGGCATCTGTACACACCATGAAATCACCTTTCAGATTAGGTACAACTAGAATCGGTGCACTGGTCAAAAGCTGCTTGAGCTTCTGAAAAGCTTCCTCACATTTCTCTATCCATACGAACTTCTTTCATTTCTTCTAAAGAGAAGTGATAGGATGTGCTATCCTAGAGAAGTTTTGGACAAATCTGCGATAATAACCGGCTAAACCCATGAAATTATGAATCTTTGACACATTAGTCAGTGTCGACCAATCTATTATTTCCTAAATCTTTGCAGGATCCACTTAAATACCATCACCTGAAATAACATGCCCTAAATATTGAATCTTCGATTTGAAGAATTCACACTTAGCTGCATTGGCATAAAGTTGATTGTCTCTCAAACACTACAATACCAATCGTAGGTGTTCCTCATGCTCTTTCTGAGTCTTAGAATATATCAATATGTCATCAAGAAACATGAGTACAAACTTGTCTAGATAAGATCAAAACACACCATTCATCAAACTAATGAACACCGATGGAGCATTAGTCAACCCAAAAGGTACCATTGTGAACTCATAATGCCCATAGCGAGTTCGAAAAGCAGTCTTGTGAATATCTTCTTCCTTAATGCGAAGCTAGTGGTATCCTGACTTAAGATCAATCTTGGAGAATACTGTAGCTCCCTTGATCTGATCAAATAAGTCATCAATCCTAGGTAAAGGATACCTATTCTTAATAGTCACCTTATTCAGCTGTCTGTAGTCAATACAAAGGCACAAAGAACCATCTTTCTTCTTCATAAAGAGCACTGGAGCTCCCCATGGTGATACACTAGGTCGAATGCTCCCTTTGGCCAAAAGTTCCTCTAGCTGAAGACGTAGCTCACCCAATTCTTGTGTAGTCATGTGATAAGGAGCTTTAGAGATAGGCTCTACTCCAGGAATCAGATCAATACTAAAGTCAATGTCCCTCTTCGGAGGCATGCCTGGAACCTTACTTGGAAAGACATCTACGTACTCCTGCAAAATTGGGTGATCTAAAGTCTCCCTCATAGGATCTTCCTCATCAAGATCATTTACCATAACAGAAAATATCTGACATCCCTTACGAAAACTCTGCTTCAATTGCATAGCAGAAATCATCTGCAGAGATATAGGCCTTGGTATCCCAACTATCTGCACATCATTCCCTTGGTCATCTTGGCACAAAATAATCTTCTTCCTGCAATCTATACTGGCTCTATGAGGTCCAAGCTAGTCCATGCCTAAAACCACATCATAGGAACCAAGGGATATGACTCAAAAATCTACTGCAACATCAAAGCTTCCTAAGCTAAGCCCACACTTATGAACTATAGAATCTGTGGAAACCTTAATGCCTGAGGCTAGTTCCACTTGCCAACCATGATCTTGCTTCACCAAATCCAGCTTACACTTAGAAACTATAGATGGTGAAATAAATAAATATGTAGCTCCTAAATCAAATAATACTGAAAGAGATATACCTCTAATAGTACCTGTGGTCTCAACCACTGTTCCCTGATGATCTGCCTGACACTGATCAACTGCTACAAAAACTCTATGAGCTCTACCTGCATCACCAACTGTAGGCTCTAAAACTATAGGTCTAGGTCCTAAAAATTGAGGTGCTCGCTGAGGACATTGAGTTGCATAATTTCCAATCTGACCACATGAAAAACATTCTATATTTTTGTCAGATCCTCTTCCCATAGGTGGTACATATGATTGTTGATGATTGTTCCTGCTCACAAAAGACTGGCTACTTTGAGCTATCTAATTGGATTGATTCTATTTATTGTGTTGAACATTGTGGTTGTTCTTGGTGTTAGAACCTTTGCCACCACCTTGAGCCTGAGAATTTGATCCCTTCAGTTGCTGTGACTGGTAAGACTGCTGCTGATACTGTTTCCCCTTAGAGAAGGAAAACTTCTTGTTACCACCTGAATTGTAGTTGCCTTTAGATCCTGATGCTGTTGGTGCTCCTACAAAACCACCTTAACCAAGGTTGACACTTTTCTCAACAAGGATAGCTTGATGTATCGCATCCTTGAGGGTTTTTGGGTCAAATACCTTGACACCCCCAATTATACGATTATTCAAACCCCTAATAAAATGTTGTGTCAACTGAGTTGAATTTTCACTGAACCCTGAAAAAGACATGAGCTCATAAAACTTACACTTATACTCGATCACTGACAAAGTGTACTGTCCAAGATTATGAATTTCATCAGCCCTTTGTTGTTTCCATTCCTCTAGTAGGAATCATTCATAGAAACTTTCCAAGAATAGTTCCCATGTGAAACTGCTCATATCAATTCCCAACTTCTTCTCCTCAATCATCCACCAAGTGGCCCCAAAATTCTCTAAATTAGTGATCACAAATCTTGCCTTAACATTGTTGTCGAACTCCTGCATGGCAAAAATCCTATCAAGGGAAATAAGTCACTGCTCGGCCACATAACTAGAACCTTTCCCATTGAAAGGCTTAACCTTGGATCTTGAAAGATCCTTCATTTGAGTGGACATAATGGACCTCTAACGATTCTTTTGAGGACTTCTAGATCTGGGTCTATGCTCTTGTTCTATCTGGTGCACTTTAGGCTGTTCTTGAATAGGAGGTAGACGTTCTAGAATAGTCTGCATCATTTGTCTCAAACCAACCTCTTCAGACTTAGCTTGGTCCTCTCTACAGCTTTCTTCCTGCTGCCTACTAGAGTGCTCTTCCCTGATTTCTACATGAGCTGATCCCTCATGGGCAGACTCATGGACACTGACAGTTTCACCATGACCACGACCTCTACCACGATCTCTAACAAAAGACCTAGTCCTAGATACCATCCTACTACAATCACATATTGCAATTGACTAAGTTCAGTTCTACGTTTAGGTTTAAGTAAAATTTTTAGTTTCGAAACTAAGTGTTGAAGTATGAAAAATATTCAAGTAATAGTTTAGGTTCTATTCTAGTTCACCTAGTTTCAAGTTTGAAAAGATACACTTAATAGTTCAAAGTTCCTAGTTGTTCCAAAATACCCAGAGCTCCCAATGTAGAAACTCAGGCTCTAATACCAAATGTAATGCCCTGCCAAGGGATCCAAAGAATTAACCTAGAATTTCACTAAGTTTTGGTAGCATTTTTTTTTTCAACATGAAAGTAAATACCACATATAACTTATGCACAATAATGGAAGCAATAGCAATGTCCATCTAAAAGTAAACATAACATACAAAATAGATTACATTCTTTAAGATCCCTTAACATTGAATTACATCTAAGACATCTAACATACATGAATCCATCTAGTACAACAACCACATGAAATGATAAGTCCAATGTTTATTCATTACATTTCAAATGTTCAATCATCCATTGTACATGTCACAGGGTATGACAAGCTCAAAGAATATACATACATACATCATCCTATTCTAATCCATGATACATCAAGTAAAGATAATCACATGATACACATGATACATCATCATAGAAGACATATACATCCATCATAAAGATCAAACATAATAAACTAAGTGCATGGTTCCTCCCAACCATTAATATCATCATTAGACCATCGTGGATCCTAGCCATCCCTCTGTGCGTAACATTCCAAATCACCGAAGAGATCATCGATATTAACATAGTAGGAATGTCACTCTTAACATATACTATATCATATGTAAAAAGTAATCTAACATGCAAATAAAAGCATAAGATAACATCATCTAACATATGCTAATCATCAATGAAAGGATACATATCTACCATCATGAAGGATGCATCAGCCACAATATCTCAATGAATCTCAAATGATAAGAGTGGAAAATACACTACAACCCGACCGCGTGGTACCTAAGTGGTCCACTCCCACCATGCTGAGGAGATAATCTCAAGTCCCAAACATTCTATCCAAAATCACATAGCACAAATCTCTATAAGTATAGGAAACCTAAAAGTATACTAACTCAAAGGTTCCAAACACAAAATCTGACATCTAATCTCTAGAGGCACACAATGACATGTAGGAACCTACTATGCAAGTGGGAAACTATCATCGCAACTATCACATACAAGTTACCCTGGTAGTTAGCTAAACTCCACAGGTCCATACTAATCTCATGCGGCCACTAGTATCCTCTCATACTGACGAGGCATACTACGGAATGCAAGGTTGCAACCATGCGTTCTCACTACTCCCATCCTAGCTTGTACAAACACTCAAGGCATGGGTGAGAACAAAACACTTATCTTTTTAGGTTCATTCAGTTAGTATTAGGTGTGAATGTTATCACTTATTAATCCAACTTACAATGAGTTACCCTGGCAGCCTCTGAGGGCCCCAACCCCCATTGCAAGCCACTTCCTATCACTACATGCAAATATCCTACCCTAGGCTCATGGAATCATAAATCTCAAAATCAAAAAAGATAATCCATAATAAAATCATCAAATATACATAAAAGCATCAAATCTCCATGAGTGAACATCCATAGAAAATCATGAACACAACAGCTCTCTATTGGCAATTGAAGTATCACTAATAATCAAAGTATCCAATGGTTCTCAATAACCAAAATATATCTCAATCATATTGATCGAAGACTCCAAAAATGGTGGAGTCAAACATGTCACATCATGACATCATCAAGAATAAATCCACATTACAGTCCCATCATGGCGACTAGAAAATAACCAAGGATAACTAATCGATGACCAAAAATAATGGTTAAGTCAAGTGTCTCATACATAGGAATCTCAACTATAACAATCAATAATCACATCCAATACATAGAGAATTCCATCACATAACCATGGTTGGGTTTATAAAAATCGAGATTAAACATCATTACATCATCATAATCACATAATCCCCAAGCCTCTGGTAGACGTCCTATAACTGATCAACACTAGTCAACCCAAAACCCAAAACAATAGCATAAAGAATACACAATGCAAACACATGTTTTGATTTTGCTAAGTTTACAACTTAAACTTAAATGCAAAAGTCTCGGTTTACATTTCCAAGTTTAGAGAAATAATTGGAGGGACATCTATACGTTTTGAATGAATACAAATATTCTTTAAAATCTATCTTTCAATTATAATCTTTGATTCAAAACGTCCCCCAGCAAAACTAACAATTAAATTTCATATACTTAATAAAACAATTAATTTAAACCATGAACCTTTGATATAAATCATTTATCAATTATACAACTATAAAACAAATTATTAATAATCATATTTACATATTATATACATACTTATATATATATATATTTATATTTAAATATATACATATATGAATACATAAATTATTTTAACATTAACCAAAATTGAATTAACAAATTTGATTAATACCATTTAACATTAATGATAATTGCAAATGTTATAAACGTTCATATAACACAATAGTTCGTTGGTACGTAGGACCCTATGGTCGTAGGGCCTACAACGTCAGTGGTACTACATACCACATCCGTCACAGTACCTGTGACGGTAGTACACTACAACCGCAGTGGGGGCGTGGGTCTCGTCCCTCACCGACTTAATGCATAATATGTATATAAGTTTTTAAAAATCGCTTACACGATTCCCATTCGGGTTTTACGATTTGGTTTAAAATGTTTCTTAAAATGTTTTCGCCTACAGGTATGTTATCCAGTTTTTTAACAAATATATATTATATATACATATGTATATATATATATATATATATATATATATATATATGAAGGTATATATATATATGTAGAATTAAAAATATCACAGTATATGAACATATATGTGTGTGTGTGTGTGTGTGTGTGTGTGTATAAGAAAATTGACCAAATATATATATAAATTTCAATTTTCAGAATTCCTCCATAAACCTTTGATCTCCAAAATTTCCAATAATTAATCTAATGGGTTTGACTATGAATTTCAACCCTAGCCCCGTGTTCTTTTCAGATCTATGCATATAAAATTTTCAAATAAATTAAACTACCCATATTGAGAATGCATACAATAAAAATATTAAATTCTTCAAAAGACATATGGAAGACACGAAGAAGATAGGGAATGCAAGGTAAGAAAATAGCATAAGTAAAATCACAAGAATCTACTTGGATTCTGATGCTAATTCACTCTTCCTCAAAAAACTCGTAGAGAAAGCTCCCTTCTTCAGAATTCTTGAATCCTCCAATGCTCCAATTGGACTCCAAATGCTATGTCTAAGCCTCTAGAAATGCCTAAATATAAAGAGCTCTCAAGAAACACCTAGAATGCTTCTAGAAATAGCTAGAAGGTGTCACCAACTAAGCATGGGTATTTTCCAACCTTCAAGATGGGTCATAGGGTTGTAGACACCATGTGCTTAATTGATGCACTAACCTCTATGTTGTTGACACTTGAGAAATAGAAAAGTGTGTTAACTCCCATGCAAGCTAATAACTCCAATTCACTTTTTATACAATTTCTATTTAAATATTTATAACTTTCATTTTAATTTTTATAACTTTTATTATTATTATTTATTTATTACTTTATTATTATTTTATTATTATTATTAATTTTAATTTTCTAATTTTCTTTTATTTAATTCTTTTTCCTCAATTAATTCTCATTTAATTAATTATAATCAAAATATCAAATAACATGATATTTTATATTAATTTTTCTCAAATAATTAATTTATTAATTAAATCTATTTATTAAGAATTAATTAATAGAAAATTCACCATAGACCTCCAAGATAAAATATGAAAACCCATCATAGAGCACATCACACAAAATCAGTCTAAAGGGTTAAAATCACGAATTATGTCAGCCAATACATTCGGTGGGTAAAATATCCAGATACTTGTCCTAGCTCACTAGGACAATTGGCTTAAAGGTTTTGGATTTGGACTTGAGAATTTATCTCTCTTCTCTTATCATTGAGATAGTATAATAGGGTACGCTCATCCTGGCCATTCAGGGAAGTCGATACCCGGTACCTGTAACTTGCAGAAAAACCATGCATGTACATACAATGTGTATAATGCTAAGCTAAATAGATAATGGCAGGAAGTGGTGCATCGTGTAGATCCTAACTAAGCAGGTGACTACGACTCCCTTCCTTAACCACATCAGAAATACCATACAATAAGAAAACATGCACACCATACACATGCAAGTATGGGGTAAGTATCCATATTAAAACACATGAGTTAATAAACCATCCAACTAATCATCAATAATAGCTGAAAATAATATAATGATCATCATGTATGCATGAAATGTAAAGTCTAAATCCACCTAACCACTAAATCCATAACATAATGGTTGATAGTGTCAAAACAATACCACTAATCCATCAACATAAACTAGTCTATCATAGTCTGATAATAACAACAACAATATGTCTAGAAAAGATGTAAACGAGGGTAGGCACTACAATTTGTCTCTTTACTTGATGACCCCATAGGAGCATTTTTGTAAGTACCAAAAAATGCACTTCATGTCAAAGATATTAGAGGTTATATTCACTATAAAATTGAAAGCATAGGAGATACAAAGATTCATTAGGAACTCAAGAAAATGTGTAACAATGATTTGTCACTAACACCAGAACATGCATAACTAGAACAACTTAACCTAGTTAAGCACATGTTCTTTACAAACTTTGATAATCATGAATGGACAAGAATAATTTTGAGAAGAGTTCATGATGACCTTATATGATTAGGAGATTCTATCATATGTATTGATAATGACCTAATTCACAAGGTCACAAGTTTAAAAAATGAAGCATGCAATCCAGTGGACGTAAAGAATGTACGCAAGTTAGTTGAAAAAAATCTCAACACAATACCATTCATGACAATGGAGTGAGACTTATTAGTAAAATTTTGGGATACAAGTTCAACCATGGATCTAGGATAGATTTAGTCCCTATAGGATTTCTTCATACAGCTTACATGGCAGTAATGGTAGAAAAAGTTAATCTGTGTGACATTATCAGAACATAGTTGTTGGTTAACATATTAGAAATCAAGAATTATAGGATTGCATTCTTTAGGTTTGAATCCCTACTAACTCATATATTCTTCTACGCAACAAAGAAGTTTCCTAGTATCTCAAATTGGCATGGAAGTGAGTGTGCAATGCAGATTATCACTTGTGCATATAGAACCAAAGCAAAAATAGTCAGAGACAATGATACTGATAGAATGACGAAGTCTTTCCAAGCTAAAATGAAGCAAAGGTATAGGATACCTCTTGTGCTAGTGGAAAAATATAAGGATGAACTATGCTTCATAGTAGTTATAGATTTCACATGTATGGAGGCAATAGTTCCTCAAGTTAAGTTCATTGAAGCTATGGGTTACAAAATGAGTGAGGAACTAATTGAAGGATATGCACAGATAATCCTACACTGAAAAGTTGATTTTGAATGTCCTAGATGGGGTACATATACTAAGAAGATGAGAGAAGTTAAAACAAGTTAGATAATCAAGGACTCCAAGAAGAAGGTACAAAAAGTGATTGATTCTATCTCAAAGGAATCAGGAATGCTAAGAAATGAATTTGAAGAAGTAAAAGGGATAGCCATGGAAATGAAGGCCAGTGGTCGATTTGAACTACTGAACCCTACACCTATTGCAATGGCCATACCTATTAAAGAGGTCATAGTTGTGCAAACAAGTGCGCAAGCACCTACAGTGCCATATGTAGTAGTTACATAGCAGCAACCTTTAAGAAACCCAAATAAAATAGAGGAAGCGTCAACACCTAGGAAATCCACAAGGCTTGAGAAAACCTCTCCTAAGAAGAGAGTCAAGAAAACTACAAGTGGACCATGCAAGAAGAGAAGAACCTTGCAAATTAGTTCTTCTATATCTAAAGAAGAGACTAGTGATAGACTAGTAGAACTAGCAGATTAGTAAGCGAAGACTTCAGCAAGAAGAAAAGCATGGAAACCCAAGGTAGAGAATCTTAACATGCAAATTATTAATGTCAATAATTTTTTACAATTGAATAAGTACTGTGACTTTTATAATAATATGGATAGGAGACAACTAGAAAATGTTGTAGTTAGAAATATGATTCTAAAAAACAAAAGGTTTGATAGCATAAGAAGTTAGATATCTAAAGATTTGTACAATAGACTAGGAAACAAAAAAGTAGAGTAATTGAGGAAGATAAGAAAATAAGGATTAATATGGTGAAAAAGCTATGTATTGTAAATAATGAGGAAGAAATAACTAAAATTTTGAAAGGAATAACACCGGTATTGAGAAATAAAAAGAGATTCATTCTCCTCATGGGAAGAGATTATGAAGAAGTAAACATGGAAACTCAATAGGCAATATTCACATACATGTCTACTATTCCAAAGGAAAGTATGCAACCAAAGAAGGAAAGCCCTATGCCTAAGGAGTTTGAGAAGAGTGCATAGATAGAAGAAACAAGTCCTACTATAGTCAATCCACCTCACAGTTTTGAGCAACCAACTGATACATCAATTCCAAGTGATTCACCACATATTACCATTGGCAGTGAATCTATGCAAGTGGATGACACCAATGTAATAGTGGATAAAAATGAGGACCCTTTTAAAGATTTTGGTTCAACATTGTTGGCAATATTGTTGATTGTAGTAGCTCATTTGATGAAGAAGAAGCTTAGGAGCCTAAGGAAGAAGATGCACCTTTTGGAAAGAAACTTGAACCTAGCACTAAAGTAGCTACCACAAGTACACCTGTAGCAATAGCAACTATAACACCCTCTATACCACCTACTCAAGTAGCAATGGTCACAAAAATAACTATTCAGTTAGATGAAGAAGATGAGGCACAAAATCTTATATCTTCTTTAAGTAAATTTCTTGAAAAGAAGAAATCAGTTAAGTCTATTGAGAAGACTTTAACTTCAATTTTGGATAGATTGGAGAAGATAGTAAGTCTTGTTGACACACCTGCAAATATCCAACAAAGAGCAACAATTTTGTGTAAAACTTTTGATAACAAGTTTACAACACTTATCAATGTTGCTATAGTTCAAGCACAAACTAAGGATGATGGTAAACTTCTTAATACCATGTGTACAAACATAAGAAATCATCAAAAGAGAAAATAGAAGTTGGAGGGAGTAGATCAAGTGAAGCTAAGATCACCCAATCCAATGGTGTTAGGATTAACCACATATATAAATAACAATTACATGCAAATATAACCAATATAATACAATAATAAATTTCACATTAGAGAACACAAGACATAAATATTTAACATGGTTCACCCAATCCCTAGGCTATGTCCACCAAACAATGACTCCAATTTAATTACTATCTATTTATTACAACTTGATTACAATTTGTAATCCCTTAAAACTCAATACTACTGCAAGAAGTAATTATTGCATCAAACCTTATGAAATCCATAACCCTAAGTCATTTTATACAAGTATTTTTGTCACTTTAGGGTTAATTAGTTACAATATGTCAGCCCAAAAATGCCAATAAAACAACCCCAAAATAATTATGGACTATGTATAGTACTTCCTTGATTAGTCACCAAAAACTAACAATCTCCCACTTGGAGACTGATCCTATAGCAATTTCATTGCTCCATGAGGCTCGCACATGATCAAACCACCCTGGGCTCAGTTGTACATTTATTCTATTTAGTCAAGAAGACCAACTAAAGATGAAGAGGAGTTTAACTTCTCCCTTGGCACTACCTTTTTAAAGATATATGTTGGATTGTTAGTTGTATGTATCTTGTCCAACTTTAACTATCCATCATCCAAAACTAACTAAATGAAATGGTACCACAACTATATTTTTTTTATCTTTGAATGCAAAGCATAATTTTTTGCAAGATGAATGGAACTCTGGCTATCTATAAACAAAGGCATCAGATGTTGATAAATGTATATAGATCTAATGAATTAGACAAGATTGATGATTGGATTGAAAAGATTGTAGATGGAAATAAAGTGATTGATACATTACATGTGGAGATTCATAGGCTCAAGGATCAATCCCAGGAGAAAACTTTGGAAGTTGAGAAGCATTATAGTGATGCATGTTTAAACATTTTTGAGGATGATGCACAGGAGAAGTTAATACTGGTAGAGGTAGTAGTTGAGAAATTCTAGAAAACTTTTGAAGAGATTGCTAATGATGATGAAATTAGGCAAGCATTTAGAATAGAGGAGGTATTTATTAGATCTGGATGTGAAATTAGGAGATTTTGTGGAGACTTGTATCGAGGTTGGCAACTACAAGCATAAGGTAAAAGATAAATATGAAGCCTTAGATTTTCTATAAATAGCTCAAGTCACTAAGATCATTGAGAAATTCAAGGGTAAATACCTAGATATAGCTCTGCTATAAAGGGGAACAAAACCCAAAAGTTAGAATTTTAATTTCTACACTTTGTAAAATATTGCATTTTTTAACCTGCCTCTGAGATGCACTAGTATGCAAGTGTGCTAGGTGCATAGGTGTACTTTTTCAATGGTTTTCTAGAATATTTTGAATAATTCAAAGGTGTGCTAATAGTTAACTACCAATTCTAAATTTAGAGATTTTCATGCATCAGAAACACATTTTGACAGTAGTTTAACTCTGATAGACACCTAATGAAGATGGAGATCCTATTTTTGGCACTTCTACATCAACTAAGAGATTTCTCTTTCAAATTTTATCATTCTTTTTTTTTAAGACATGTAAAGGCTCATGCATCCAATTAATGATAAATATGGATGGAGTCCTACTTAACACCAGTTAGATATTTAGTTGTACATAAATAGATTTGTTTTATTAGTTTAGAAGCATATGATTGCATAAAGATATCTCTCACTCTCAACACAAATTAAGGAGAAGATTTCTTATAAGTTTAGGATTGTAATATGTATTCAAGGCCTCCATTATTCTGATGCAATAATATATGTTGTTGGTGCTTGCATTCGAAGTATAGTAGTTCTTTCCTAAGTGTGTTATATTTTGTGAATGTGTGTTCATGGGATGTAATTGAGCCAATAGTTTTATTGCATTATTTTGGTTGTGTGATCTTTTAATTTTGGTGTTTTCTATGGGTCTACAAATTCTTCTTACATACTTAGTTTGAGAAGAGATCATCATATTGTTTCGGCATAGCTTTTCAACTCGCATGAGCACACTTTTAGTGGCTTTGCAATTTTATGAAAATTGAAACATCTTATGGTTATTGAATTCCCATTAATGGTTGCATTAGTGGAATTAAGGAAGAACTACTCCTATTTTCATTGGTTACCCATTGATCTTTTCAAAATCTTAACTTGTAGATGTGTTATTTCCATGGCTTATGTCTGTTAGGATTTACTTTTCATGTTTTTTCTTAAATTTCTTGTTTCCCTATCTTCATTATTTGCTTTACTAACCCCTTGGTTAAATTATGAATTCATATAGTTGCATTGTTAGATTGCATTCATCATAAAAACAAAAAAAAACAAAACAAATTCTTTCTTTTGTGGTTATTCTTTTGAGATATCAAGAAGATTCTACATCTTATCCAAATCATTTCTGAACCAGCAAAGGCCTCCTTATGAACATTCACATATATCTTCAATTGAGTGGATTTTAGTAGGTTGCAAGATCACCCAAAACCTTGTAGTTGATCCTCAGATTAGATTTCCAAGAGAGGAGTTTGAAAGGATTCATGTCGTTAAGCATCATGCAAAACAATAGCTCAACACTTGGTTAGTGATTAGTTTGGATATTTATCTTTAGGTATTTGGTGGGTCTACCACCACCTTGAGATGAGATGTCATAGACTGATATTGAAGGCACTACAAGTGGCTACAAATGGATGAGGTTCTAATATTGTCTACATATACAAGTCCAAATGTGATTTTATCTTAATCATTGTCTACATATGGAGTTGGGGATGGAATTTTTAATCGAAGATGTGTGAGGTTAGGAATTTGCAATGAGAGAAATATCTAATAAGACAACCTTCCTTATAAAAATATAAATAAGCATTAGAATTGTTGACATATATTATCCATTGAATGGACCCAAAAATAAGGCTTAAAATCTTGATGCTGTCAAGAAGTAGTTGGGTTAAATCCATTTCAATATAGACTATGGGGTGAACTTTCAAGCTAGCCCATTTGTTAGAGTTAGTGTTGCACCAAATGACTCCCTAGTTGTGAAACAATATTATGAAGAAAGAGGTGAAATGTTGGTTTAAGTAGTGGTAAATATACCCACATGAGATATTTAATTTACAAACTCCTTCTAGATGGAAATTGTCACAAGTCTTTGAAGATAAAAAATTTGGCCACAAATCATACCTGTATCATTGACTATATGTAAATATTAAATCAACAAGAACATCATAAGATCTCTATTAGGCTACTACTAGCTAGTTATGTTCACAAAACTAGTATGTAAAGAGGGAAATAAATTTTTATATGGATCCAAACAAAAGGTTGATTAATTTAAGGTAGAGTCTCAATCATAAAGATTATACTCATAATCTTAGTTAGTATCATTTAAGACATAATGAAGAAACTAAATATGATCTATATATGATATAACTACTAGCTCTACCACACTGGCACATTCCCATACTCATGACCTAAGGCTCTATAACTTCTACTAGTCCAACCACCCTTATACACTATTCCTAGTACTACTACTCTGCTCATATTCATATAGATAGAGACATTTTCATCAATTTTGATGATAATCATTAACACAATAAATATCAAATTAAATATAGAAAAAAAAAACCATGAGACTATTGGCTTTGTATCTATGAAGTCTTTTTAACATCCATGCATGTTTAATGCAAATTCTATTAAATAATTTCCTACTTTCATGAGACATGACATATGAAAATTGTATTCAATCATTTCCTACTTTCATGAAGCACAACATTTTAGTCTTTTATGATAAGATTTGTGTTTTTGGAAATGAATGTTCTCATTTCATCGAAGTGTCTACAAGATGTCTATATTGACAAGGACTCTTTTATAAAGGAACCTCCAGAGCAGTTTCTTGGAAGCTCTCTCTTTATGGATTTTCCCCTAAATTGGTTCCTCCTACTGGTAATAAAATTCAATGAAACCTTAAAAATATCATTACAATATAAAAATTAAAGTCTAATTACAAAGACTTAGTAACTACCAATCAATCAACCGATCACAACCATATTCTAAACTTTAAAAAAAAACTAAGATCTCAAATTAGATAATAACTTTTGTAACACTTTTCATTTTACATTGTTTATTAGTGAGGCCTTCTCTCCATGTATCTTAATTGTAATCTAATTCTAGCTTTAATTTAATGGAATCTACCTGCTCTCAAACTCTTCCTTCTTTAAAATGATTTATATTTATATTTTTAATATTCAAAGTTGGTATAATGCCACTATACCTGATCTCTATACAGTGACTGATAAGGTCCATCGTTTATAGTAATGTTTAAATAGGTTGAGTAGTTTTTGACAAAATTCTTTAACTGCTCCAATAGGGACACCTTGAGAAAATTTTACCAATGACCAATGTGAAATTTTGGTGCCCTTAAATATCATATGCAACACCAAATAGTAAGCCAAACTAGAAATAAGTTACAAATAATAAAGCTCACTTACATGGGAAAAGCCACAAATAAATACTAGAATCTAAAATATTTTGTCATTTCAATTTACATTAGAAAATACTTATCAAAAATACATTAAGAATATTATAAAGCAATGCATAATTTATAACTAAAAAGTGTAATCTTCCTTAACTTTAATGATATCAAAGTCAGATTTCCAAATTAGATTTTGCAATATCGATTCTTAGATTTTCAAAATAGGTTGTCTCTTCACCTCTATTAGTTTTCTACTATAATTATAAATATTTATCACCCTTTGTGCTTGAATGTGAAAAATACGAGGACCTAAATAGTATTTTTCTAGAGTAAATATGTAAATACTTGCCACAAAGTCAAAGTACATGTTGTGATATTTTCACTCCATCGCCCCATTGCAGATGGGCAACCATGGGAAACCTTTTTTCTTGGAAGTTTTGTGGTTTTCCTAGGAAGGTCTTGGCTTACCGATATTTTTTAACATAGAGGTTGGAGGGGGTGAGAAGTGAAGAATTTCAATAGTAAAAGAATGAAAGTATAAGGATTCTCTCAATCAATAAGTCAAACTCCCAGAACCTATGGAGTATCGATCACCTTATTCCATCATTCTCACAACATGCAAAGTTTGAACCTTCATCTTTTAAAAAATCTATGCAAGCTCATGTTCACAATCAATTCTTAGATGATAACTCTAAGAAACCGTAGGTGGTTGGACATTAGGTGGCGAGTGTGAATCTCAGTTGCACATGGAAAGAATAAAGTGTTATGCCAAGGAAGGGAATGAGGATTGGAATGAGTGTGAAGAAGTGAATCACTCTCATGAAGTACAAAGATTAGAGAAGAAAAGTATTCTTTTGAAATAGTACCCCAAAAGTATCAATGAAATTTGTGTTGCAGCCCTTTGGTATTTTTTTTAAATCAAGAGAAAAGCTATAGAAAGCTATTAAACCTGTGACATTGGAGAATAGAAACTCATGTAAGAGGATCAAAGAAAAGACATGGAGGAGTTCACAACTGAATTAGTATCTACATGTGCAACAATCATAGTGGATAAGTGAAGAATAAAGATATAATCCTATGGTTGTTTAAAATGTTTTGAGGTGATGCATAAAAATGGTAGTAGAAGATCAAAAGAATATTGTTACATGAAATTAGTCTAAGGGCGGCTTCAAAAGGAAGAACTTAGTCCAATGAACAAGAAAACAGTGTCAAAATCTATTCAAAGCCTAATAGTTTAAGCATCTAACTAGAATGAAAGCATTGTTATATATATATATATATATATATATATATATATACATATATATATGTATATATATACATATATATATGTATATATATACATATATATATGTATATATATACATATATATATGTATATATATACATATATATATGTATATATATACATGTATATATATACATGTATATATATACATATATATATATATACATACATATATATATGCATACATATATATATGTATACATATACATATATATATACATATACATATATATACATATATATATATATACATATATATATATACATATATATATATATACATATATATATATATATATACATACATATATATACATATATATATCTATACATATATATATATACATATATATATGTATATATATATATATCTACATATATATATATATACATATATATGTGTATATCTAACTAGAATGAAAGCATTGTTATATATATATATATATATATATATATACATATATATATATATATATATATACATATATACATATATATATATATGTATATATATACATATATATATGTATATATATACATGTATATATATACATATATATATATATACATACATATATATATGCATACATATATATATACATACATATATATATACATACATATATATATGTATACATATACATATATATATACATATACATATATATACATATATATATATATACATATATATATATACATATATATATATATATACATATATATATATATATATACATACATATATATACATATATATATCTATACATATATATATATATACATATATATATGTATATATATATATATCTACATATATATATATATACATATATATGTGTATATATATATATGTATACATATATATATATATATATGTATATATATATATATGTATGTATATATATGTATGTATGTATGTATGTACGTATGTATGTATGTAAAGACCACATTGGCATAAGCATGATAGACTTAATTTTCTATGATAGTTTACACATCTACCTAAATGAAAGACTTATTATAGATGACACATTAAGAGCATAGTTAGTGAATGGTGTTTTGCATGAAATATGTAATACTATGACCATTTGTTGCTTAATCTATTCAAACTCTAATTATTGGATCTAAAAAATTCATAAAGCAACTAGAGCATGTTAGCAAGAGCAGTCATTAAGCGTGACAAAATTATTTTTTATGTGTGTGCTATAAAAGTCACAATTGATAAATAAAGAGATAGTCCCATGACTATCAACAACATTTTTAAGTTATGCATAACATTGTTAGTCAAAGATCGAAAGGGAGGGCAGCTTGAAAAGGATGAGTTCAATCCAATGTAAAAGAAGACTTCCAGAAGACAGTAAGACTCATAATTTAAGTATATCCTTGCAATAAAAGCACTAATGCAGATATTTTAAGAGAAAAATTATTAAATGACCTTTAACCTAAAACATTTAATACCATGACCATTTTCTTTTGTGAGGCCTCGCTCCGATCCATCATAGCACATCTGATACATTATGACTTGATATACCAAGACATTTTCTGATAGCTGGACATTATTATATTATTTTATGCCATGAAATGCTTTACTTTAAAATGCTTAATCATGTTATATGATGTTTTATAAGAATGCATAATGATGGTGTAGTACAGTAAATGAATTTAGGATTAGGAATATGATTAATACTTTAATTATGCAATTTTTAATGGTTAAATATATGAGAAGAAAAGAGATAAAGGTTATTTAAATGTAATTTTGATGTTTTGGTTTATGTAATTATCCAAATGAGTTTTAGATATATGCATGTGATATTTTTTGAGCTACTAATGTGTGAATTGAGAGTGCAGGATTATTACCATGAGATCTAACAAAGAATTGGTAATCAACCCTATGTTCAATTTATGAAACTAAGGTTGAGTCTAATGAAGAGATGCAAACCTTGTTGTTTTGTATTATATTTATATTGTAATATGAATGTGTGTATCATTTTGTAATCATAAAATATCTAATGTTATGTAACAATGAATCTTATGGTGTCACTTGACACTTGTAATTCGTATATGTGTATCAACATGTTATTTAAGGTTAGAAGAGTAACCCAATAATCTAAGATTGATTAAGTTAAGTAACCTAAGGCTAATTATTTGGTAACCAAGATTAGTCACCCTA
Source organism: Cupressus sempervirens (assembly GCA_028749045.1). Lineage (NCBI taxonomy): Eukaryota > Viridiplantae > Streptophyta > Pinopsida > Cupressales > Cupressaceae > Cupressus > Cupressus sempervirens. The sequence goes on along the minus strand of CM053790.1, from coordinate 277,907,704 downwards.
ATTAGGGTTTAGTGGTAAGTTGCATTCCTAAGGTTTTTAGAAAGTTCAAATATTTCAAGTCAATTAATAGGTCCTAAAATGATCCCAAAGGCCTAAATTAATGCAAACCAAGTGCCAAGGGGGCATATGTATGGGTTGGGGGAATTTTTCACCCCTGTAGACACTTTTGTTGACTTTTATGACCTCCTAAATATCTCATTTTTCATTTGGTGCGAAAATTGAACTTCTCCATGAGTTTTCCAAGTTTGAACTCCATCAAAAAGGTTGTCTTAATGGTAGGATCAAGTTGGAAGACCCTAGAAGGCCTTAGTCAAGTCTGGAGTTATTGTAATTTTAGGTGGATGAGTTTAGAAGCCTATTTAGTTTCTAATTTGAGGGTTGAAGGCTGTTCACCCAATCCCCACATTTAGAGAAAGTTAAGCTTGGAATGCAAGAGGAAGAAGGATTAGCTCTTCTCAAAAATTCCATTTTCCATAACCATTTGTGAAGGTAGGAATCCTTCATGACCTTTTTTTTGCATGTTGTGTTTTCATTTTCTTAAGTAGACCTATTGCATGAGTGTGTATTCATATGTATGATGAAACATGCGAGGGATGGATTATTAAGGGTTTCTTAATTGTTTTACTTTCATGTTTTACATTTTTTTTTGTGAGGGAAACTATAAGAGTTGTGTTGGAATTACTCACCCTCAAATCGGGTAGAAGTGACCATGTATAGGAGGAGGGCCTCAGTTGGACTCTAGGTCAATGCAGAGTCTCTCCTCATGATGAGGAGAGGGAGAAAGTAGGGTGATATGGGCCCCTACTCATCAATACAAACCTTTTTTTGTTTGGGGAGATAAGGAGTGAAAGAACAAAAGTTCTTGTGATTATTAGCCTCTAAAGAGGCATTTATTTTTGGTGTTGTGATTGACTTCTTCTACCCTAGAAAAATCCACCTTCTCCCTAGTCTTCATTTGATAAGGAAACTCTTGTGCAAACCTGGAATGAGAGTACTTGGTTGAATGTGTCTATGTGTTGAATTTGATCATCACCCAATTAGTTTTGGTTCTCTATGGTTACCTTGATGTAAATTTGTAGATCTAGTAGTTCATACCTTGATATGGAGCCAAACTAGATTCAAAGTTATGGTGTTCTTGATTCAAATGTTATGGAGACTTCTCCTCAAGATCATTTGTTAACCTTATTTTTGAAATGACTACGATATCAAGTTTTCTTCCTTGATTCTTTTCTGATTGAGTCCTTGACTTAGGTTCTAAATAAAATAAATATGAAGTGGCTAGCCCATGTGTGTTGAAAAAAAAAAGAGCAATTCCTTTCTTATGGCATTATTTATAATTCATTTCATATGCATATGATCAATTGTGATTAGACACCATAACGTTGCACAAAGTTTGAAATTTGAATATGATTAGGTGTTGGAGAAAATTTTGATTTATATGGATGTTATTTCATTTTGCATTATAGTAACTATTGAAAATATATATATACTCCTACCCTAAATGCAAAAATTTAACATAAAAAAAATCTATGATTAAATTCATCCATGAAAATGAACGAAAAAGTATCCCCTTTATGCTATGTAAACAAAATTGTATATGAAAACTCAATACTTGGTGAGAAAATATCCTCGAGAAATTTTATCATTTTTTTTGAGAAAAATGCTCTCTACCTTTGGTATGAAGAATTTTAATTCTCTTGATAACAAAGAATATTCTTGGGAAAGATACCTTTTCAAAATTTTGAACACCATTTTTTATAAAGGATTATTTAATTACAAATGAATTAAAGTAAAAATAAAATGAAGAGAAAAACTAACAACACACTACTCTTAACCTTACTCCAACAAATAAACTTTAAATCATAACTGCACTCCCCTTCCATGCACTTAAGGAGTTGATGTCATCAGGACTGACATTATTTCTTGGGATGAGTGGATAAGACAAGAGTGTTTAAAAATATATTGTAAATAAGAAATTAGTTTAAGGGCATCTTCAAAAAGAAGAATTCAATCCAATAAATAAGAAGACTACCAAAAGCTAGTTAAGTCTAACAAAATTTAAGTATCTACCTAAAAAAAAAGAACCATTTGAGAGTAAGAGCACAAATAGTGAAATGACCTCCATGAAAACTCATCTTCTCTAATGAATTCTACTATATTTGATTCATTTATTTTTACAACCATCTTATTAACATCTATATATGAGCTGCATTGATGTAGTTGTTTAGGTTAAGTAATTTGTGAGGACATATTGTAATGATCCGGAGGGAACCATTTTAGTAATAGCTTTCCTTTAGCTTTGTCTGGAGTTCATGATATGTTAAGAAGAGTTTAAGAATTTCCCTTTGTAGTCTTAAGGTAAGTGAGCTTAATTCTTAGGTTTTGCAAGCAAATTGTAATAGGTCTTCCATCTAGTACTTGAGAATGTCTCTAAACTCTTGGATATATGCATGTATTGGTAGATAATATCTTGATTTCTCATGACACATCTAACAAGATTTTTCTATCATGTTTAAAATGTTGTCCAAAATAAGTACATGTAACATTTGGATGGTAAGTGTATGGAAGTAAGCTAGTTTTCAAACAAACTATCACAAATAATTAGGAAAAATAAATCACAAATTAAAATTTTGGCATACGTATAAAAAAAGCATGTGGTTTAAATTCATTGTAGGAATAAATATATTGTATGGTGTTTTTCTTGTGTTCACTACATCATTTTCATTAAAAATTGGAACTACGCATAGCTTAAGAAAACAACCTATTGTTTCACTCAATTATTCTCTGAACTTTGAATCTTTGAATTCATTATCAATTACAAGAAGTTCAAATGATGCAACATCTAGCTGCATGATAGCAAGACATACTTTAAGTTGTGTAATTTATTGAAATAAATTCTCTTTCCTATTTATCTCCTAAGAAAGTATATTGAGCATTAGAAATATGACAATAATAAATAAGATTAAGGCTATTGTAAACCTAACTAAATAGACTATCATATAGAGCCATGAGACCACTTTTCCCAACAACAACACATGGTTCTCCATCAAGTTCCACCTATGGTTTTTGGAGATCTACAAAACTATTCAATATTGTAGATATTAATGTCAATATAATAGGGATGCCAACACAGCCACATTAAATATGAATATGAGCATTATATAGGAAAGAAAAGCATGTTGAACAATGTCAACTATGCATTTCAACACACATTCAAAAATTTCTCTAAACATGTAAGAAGAGTTACTGCACTATTGATCAAAACATTGCTTCAACCAAGTAAATACACTTTGGTCTATGTCACAAACAATATCACCCTCTCTTGATAAGATATCTAATCTTTTCTGAATAAAAGAACTAAGATTTGGTTTTAAATTCTATGCACTATATTTTTGAGGTGATTGTAGAGCATTATAAACAAATACTTTTGTAGGACATTTCTCCCCTCTTTCCTTAGCGATGTGCTAAACAACCAACAAAAACTTGCCACACTACTCATAGAGATCAAAAAAATACTCAAGCTCATTCTTTTTTCCTCTTGCAAGTTCTCCTTGTTCAATTACAATAAAAGGGTGTTCTCTTTTACTATCTTCACCATCTTATCCAAACTCTTTTGAGCACCTTCTCCTCTTCTATTTACAAGAATTTTTTGATCTTAGATTGGTTTTGACAAGTGTCAACACACTTAAACCATTTACTTAGTTCATGCTAAACTAGTAATACATGTCGAGTTACAATGAGTGTCAAGTGACTCATGTGCTGAGTGAACTCAAGTACTGAGTAGATAGACCATGCTGAGTCAATTCAAGAGCTAAGTAAATAGTAGATGCCGATTAGTTTAGATGTCGAGCCAAAAGTAGAACTATAATGTATGTCAAGCATCAAAGACTTCATATGCCAAGTGAGATAGTTTGGACATACTTTTTTGTAATGGAACAAACAACTATGTAAAACATTTTTGAGCCAACTTAAGGATATATTTTGATCTTTTAGAGATAAGGATGAATCTATATGTTGATTTCCTATGCAATTGCATGTAGCCAATTAGAAAATTGGAAGGTTTAAGCAAAAAAAGGATGAATCTTAGATGTAGTTTCATAGCTAACACTAAGCCACCAAAGTCTTCTTAAGGAGGACAATGCCCTAAATTTTAACAATAATGAGAACAGTGCACAAGGGCTGAATGATCGAATTGGAAGAGTGAACAAGCTAGTTTGGAGAGCATTCAAGGTGACTTAGCAGTAAGAGTGAATTGTAGAATCAGTTAAGTAAAGAATAAAGGATAGAGAAGGATACAACATTGATGCATCAAATCATGAAGGATCAATCAGAGATTGGATAGAGGTGATATGTTATTAGGCAAGCTAGTGCCAATCATAGAATCTATGCTGAGACATTTTGACAGGTGATTTCAATTAAATCTCTTAACAGAGTAGTCCTAATAGGTTGTATGAAATCCTTTAACAGGGTGCTTACTTAATTGTAAGTTGAAGTCCTCTAACTAGGTACACTTCTAATAGGGTGTTAAAATCCTCTAACAAGGTTGGACTTAATAGTCTTTGTAAGCCTTTAACAGGGCAGGCCTTTCATAAGGAAAATCACGATCCATGGTCAAACCATTGTAACCTTAATTGGATACACTTTATTATTGTAGTAGTGAAGATTTGTGGGTGTCATCCTTGCCCTAGTTTACCTTCTCACTTGGAGGGTTTCTGGGTAATCATATATGGTGTTATGTGCATGTTTGATTATATGTTTACATGATTGATGCATATGTTTTACATGTTGTTTCAATTTATTAATGCATGTAATGGATGAATGTTGAAAGTTTAATAGGTCCAAGTTTAAACTCTTGATTCTTCACCCCCCCCCCCCCCACCTCCAAGAAGTTTACTCTCTTCCCATTTGTAAATCCAACAATTGGTCAGAGCCTAGTTCTCTAAAAGAGAAGCTTTCTAGCTTAGAGGGAAGATCTTGAAATGGAACTCTACAAGCTAGGAAAGACTATTAAGAACTAGGAGATTGAAATAAATCTCATACTACATCAATTGAATGAGGTAAGAGAGGAACTAAAGAAATCCTTGAAGAGAAGGAAAGAGATTGCTATTGTAGAGAATGGCACACTATACAAATAGATAGACACCACCAAGCTATTTGCAGGTAGTAACTCCAATGAATTTGATGTAGAATTTGTAGATCTAATGGAAAAGAATAGAATCCAAGCTAAGGAAATCAAAAATCTCAAGTTGGAGCAAGAATCGCAAGCTATACTGCTATGTGAGGTGACTGAACATAAGAAGAAAGCCATGGAAGACAAAGCCAAGATTGAAGAAGACAAAAGAATTCTGGCAAATAGATTGGAAGAAAAGTCCACAGAGTTAACAAAGATCTCCAACATGCAATTGGATACTCTAAGTCAAATGATGAATGCCAACTTTGAATTGAATGTGAAGGACATTGACATTACCACATTGAAGTTGTAGAATGAACAATTGCAAAATGACCTAAAAAGAGAAAAGGAATTTGCTGAAAGTTTCAGCAAGCCAAATGAAGCCATCAAATAATTTGAGCAATTACTGAGATCCGCTAGATCCAACAAAGACACATCAAGATTGGGCTACACAAGCATTGAATAAGGAGCATCATCTAAAGTTGTTGAAAAGAGGAACATCAAAGGTAAGAACTCCAAACCTAATTGTCATAATTGTGGAAAGAAAGGACATGCTACTAATGTGTGTAGGAGTAACAATTCAAATCAAAATGTCATGCCTAAGAACATGACTCATTGTCATAAATGCAACAAAAAAGGTCATCAGGCACATGAATGTAGAACTAGGACCATGCAAAAAGAAAGGTTTGAAGGATATTGCTACAACTATCAGAAGTATGGACACAAAGCCTTTGAATGCAGATCCAAATCCATGTGGTCATCAAACAAGCCAACAAAGGTAAGAATCTATAGAAACTCTTATAATTGGGATTACAATACAAGATATAGCTATCACTCTTGTCAAGAATATGGACATGTTCTATAGAATTGTATTAGAACACACTTTAGGGGTAATTACAAAAAATGGTGAATCAAACTACATGTTTTAGCTATTTGAAGACTGGTCACATTAGTAAGCATTGTCTAGCTAGGTCAAAGGCACAAAGTTGTGAATTTGATAAAGGCAAAGGCAAGGTAGATGTTGAACACATCAGAGATTAGATGAACAAAATATGGAAAAAGAAAGATTCTTGCAGCACATCAAATGCAAAAGGGATCACTTCACCCAATGGGTCAAGTGATCACACCTCATCAAACTAGACAATCAAGAGGTATGTGGGACTAATATTCAAGTGAAATATCATACGTCGGTTCCAAAAAGGGCAATAGTAATGAAAAAACTACATTAGCATAAAAAAAGATGCAAGATGTCATTATAAATTCAAGTTAAATCTTTAAAGTTTTCATGTTGTTGTCGAGCATGAAATATCTCCTGTGTATGTCAACTTCTAAACTATCTAGTTGATGTCAAGTTTGTAGTGGCTACCAAGTGATGGTAATACTAATGGATGCCAAGTGATTCTAAAATTGAGTTGATGTCGAGTTTATAGCTGTATGATCATTTTTTTACTCATTATTCATCATTTTGAATTCAAGAAAAGAGTGTGTAGAGTGAAAAGCAATTTAGAAACTTGTTCACACCATTTGAGAAGAATTTTACAATGATCTTACACTAGTTCTCTAAATTTTACAAGGTATTTATCACAAGCTAAGCTACACTATTTTAATTTTCATAAACCCTAGTTTGACAAATGGCATATAGTTCAAAAAAAGTAGAAGGGAAAGAGGTTTTAAATGTTTAGTTTGTCAATAACGAAGTCAAATAACCTATATTCAAGGCCACCCCTAACATAGCATACAAACAAGATCCTTTAGGAACCTTATCTATGATCTTGCTAAATGTCATAATGGTACAAGATGTAAGGAGATGTTATGGACTTAGAAATAAGAGAAGTGTATGATAGATTATGTGAAAATGGTATTTTAAAGGAAGAATATAAAATCATTGAAAAGAAGGGTTTGACATGTGCCAAATACATGATGGATCCATATGATTAGAAGGTGGACCAATTAAGATCACCAAGAGGATAATTCATAGGATTAATGGCTACCCAACCATAGATCGGCCCAAGACTCTGAGGAGTGATTCCAAGGAAGTGATAGAGAAAAACATAGGGGAAAAATGGAACAAAAGAGGCATGACAATAGATACTATTACTAATCCATTGTTAAACTTTGATGTTAGGGTAATTTTTCACAAATTCTATCAATCTAGTAGACTAAATAGTGTACCATGTATTGTAGTAGAGATTGGCTACAAGATTGTGAAGAAAGATCATACTTATGATCTGGCTGAGCTTCAACTACAACAATTGATGGAAAATCTTGGAGCAATCAGAAAGACCAAGAGTGCCCAATGTAAATTTGGTTCAATCCTAGTCTATATATTCTTCTATGTGCAAAATATTTTCCCCTCCTTTGGTATAATAAGATGGAAAATAAATAGTTCAATTGTAGTGCAAATCAATAAATTTATTGAATAGATGGGAGAAAATTTTGAATCATTAATGACAAGTTATTTTGAAAATTTTAAAAAGTCAATGAAGAAAAGAATGAGAATACATGTTTCATTGGTTGAAAAATATTAAAGTGATATATGTTTTCTAGTTGATGCTAATTTCACCTTTGTACAAGCTACCACACCAAGGGTCAGATGGTTAAGGCCACTTGGATATGAGATTAATGTTGATGAAATATCAATAGCAATAACTACACTCCTAGTAGAGGAAATTGACAAGATTGCTAAAATCTTTAAGAATTATGATGTAATGAAATAAAAGATTGAAATAGATTTGAAAAATACCTCCACACTTAGGAAGAAAGATAAGCTGGTAAAGAAGATAAAGGCTAAATTTGGTGAAGGTACAGGTGAGGAAGAAGAGGAAGAAGATGAAGAGGATGAAGAAGAAGAACAAGCACAAACACAAGAACCTCTTGCATTGACTCAAGGCATGGGAGAGGATAAAGAGGAGGAAATAGAAGGTGCCAAGGAAGAAGAATTTGAGGAAGCACACACACATATCAAGCCAAAGAAGAGAAAGGCTAAGACACAACTAGTGGCTAAGGCAAAGAAAACTATTAAACCTAGCCAAGCCAAGCCAAGTGCACCTACCACTAGAGCCAACATACATGCCACATTACAAAAGGCCAAGGAGAAATCCAAACAAATAGAGCTAGGAGGTCAAATGAAAAAGAAGCAAAGAAGAAAATATGTCGCACAACCAGATTCAGATGAAGAAAGGACTAAATCGAATGACATAAGCCAATTCAAAGTGGTAAGTCACAAACCACTTTCAAATATTGAAAATTTGTGTGAAAATGTTAAGAATAATGCAGATTTGTCTAGATTAAAGTATATTTATTTCAAGAAACTTGAGAAAGAATAATAGAACTTAGTGGAAGAATCCCTATATGCAATGATGTCTAAATTTAAGAGTACACCATTAGAATTTTCCAACTCAGTAGAAAAAATGGCATTATTGTTTAAATTTGGAAAAACAAATAAGGGAAACCATCTTAGCCCAAGTAATCCCATAACTGACAAAAGGGTAGATTGCTAAGGCTACTAAGAAATATGGAGTTAGGTTTACACCTAAGTATAGAGCCTTCAAAATACTTCAAAACAATATTGAAGATGTGATCAAGAAATCTACCCAAATATGGAAATTTATCTATAGGTTAACCACTATAAAACAAGGAGAAGTTAACCTCTTTGAGGGTAAAGATGATGATAAAGATGAAGATGACAAAGAAGATGATGACAAAGAAAAGGATGATAAGGAAGATGATACAATGGGAAAGGAAACTAAAAAATTGACTAATGACAAAGCTACAACTGAACAAAAACAAGATGAACAGAGTGTGTAGAACACACAAGTGCCAAGTGTTAGTCCCTCACATGACACAGTCAAGACTACTAAAATCATTATTGTAAAATATGTCTCTAATCTTTTAGCTTAGAACATAAATCCCTTGACCGTAGAAGACCTAAAGAAGATACTGGTCCAAACAACATTGCATGCTAAGTTATGTGATAATCTAGTTTTGGTTAGTATAGATGAGCTCTAAAAGGCAGTAACTGATGTCACAAGGGCTAAAGTGAATCCACAAGAACCACCTTCTACCATCCCTTTAGTTACTCATGTATAACCTTTGACCCAAAAAATAATAGATGTATCTACTAAGGTTGATGCATCTGTTAAAGTTGACACAATGGAGCAAAGGTAGACTGAAGAAGAAGAAAAAGATAGTACACTTGGAGAATAGGAATCAAGACAGATAGATTCCTCTGTACTTGAAGCACAAGGACAAGGTGTTCTTCAAGTCATTGTATTAGACAAGAAAAAATTTGAAGAAAGTGAACAAACACCTAAGATAAAGGAGCAAAAAGCCATCCAGGCATTGGTAACTCTACCTACATCTAGCACTTCTCCTACAAAATTTCTTCAAAAGCTAAGCACATAAGCTATACGATTGCAAATCTCAGTACCATGCTCAAGCTCTTCAAAATTTGAAAAGGTAATTCACTATGGTGATATCACTCCTGATGAAGAGATTATTATTCCCAAGTTTGATTATGATATAATGACATTAGATCAAATAAGCATTTTGCAACAAGCTTTAGAGAAGAAAAAGAATCAAGAAATGCTTAGGAGAGAACACAAGAAGAGGCAAGCACTTCAAGACATAAAAGACATCTTTCTAGATGCATTCAACCTGCCAACTCTTGAAGATACCAAGCTACTACTAGAGAAATTGTTAGACATAGTGGAAAAGGTCAACAATGAAGACATTGAGACTAATGCAACACTTTTAGAGTGGTCTAAAAATAATTTCCAAAGCAAGGTAAATGAAAAGATATCTAGTGATTTACCACTTACTCAAGTTGCATTGGAAAAAAAGGTTGAGGATGTGAAGAAGGTACTTGAAAATATATTCTCATTGTACACAAAATTGTGTGACCCTACACTCTTCACCCAAGGAACCAAACATCATATTCTGAGCTTGCAGAGAAATCTAAACATATTAGGTACAAGGCTACCTCAAAACCCTGCTCAAAGTGAGAAGCATTTTATACATTGCTTCAAACATAAAGTTAATTAGCTATGCAAATAGTAGAAGAGGCTAATGTAAGAGCCAAATTGACATGTATTCAGGCATCCCTTACCCCACACATGGAAATATTACACAAGGAACTAGGTTATGCAAAAACTATACTAAAGAAAGACCCCAATTTTTCAACTCTAGATGGCCTAGTACAACTTGCTACAAAACTTGCTATCCAAATCAAGTCATTGGATGTTGCATGTGACAACTAGGATGTAGCTCTTAAAATCATAATGGAGGTCCATAAATAATTTTTGGACAAACACACTATACATGTATAGACTATTTGACACAAGTGTCAAAAAAAAGGGAGAATAAATTGGACATTGGGACATTGGGGAAGATAAAGAAGAGATAAAGCAAGAAGAAGAGAATAAAGAAAGGGGGAGTAGAGAATAAAAGCAAGGAAGAAATAACAAAGGGAAAGCCTAGTAATAAAGTTATATCATTGGGGTGATGTACATTTTGAGATATTTTGAGATTGATTTTTGAAAGCAAAAGTAGTAAATAGATATAGATATCTGATGCGAGAGCATCTTGGGTGTAAGGGCAATCTTGGATCACTCAAAAATATTTTATTTTTAGTCTTTTCTATTTTAATAAGGACTAGAAGATAGGGTGGTTACTATTTATGAAAACTTGCTATTTTTAGTAAGTTTGTCATATGAGCTCAGAATGTTCTCATTTTATATAGGAAGGTTCATTTTAAAGATATAAGCCTACCATAAAAATATCATTGTTCTAGCTTAAGTATCAAAGAAGTTATTGTAGATTTTTAGTGGAACAATTTGCAAAAAAAAATTCAAGCTCACCATTGGAGGCCTTAGAGTGCCTAGATGAGGTCTAAAAACTTGACAAAAGGGTGCAAGTTTTATTTTGATCGTGTAGATCACGAGCTAGCATTTTGGAAAAGTGGTTATAATAGCCAATCGGAGCAACGATTCATGAGTTTTGGCCTTCCGAAGTTGGGCTACCCAAAACTTTTAAAATAATTGTCAAAGATGTATTTGGCTGACTCTATATGTTTTGTTAGGGTCTGTCGGCACTAGGTATTAAGATTGAGAATCTAGAACCTTTCCAAGTGGCATAAAATTTCCTATTTAAGAAAGCCTCGAATATTGTCTAGGACAACTTTGGGTGATAGTTTGTAGCTTGTCTTGCAAATTATTGTACTAAAGGTTGCCATGTGGGTTAGCATATTATACTTATGAATTCTATAATTCCACATTTGCAGCGCAAATAAGAAGTTGATATTTTTTTCTTGCATTTTTTATTATTTCTATTATGAGTTTATGGTATTAAGGGGAGCACCCTACATCAAATGGTATCAAAGCTAGAGTTCTTGACTGTGTGGACAGATCACTAATTGTGAGGCAATTTGCACCAGGACTGTGGTTGGGCTGAGTGTCTAGACAGATCATTGATTGTGAGGTAGTTTGCACTCTAGTTTCAGTGGAAGTGCAAAAATGCCTCCATGAAGAGAGCGTGGTGGAAGATCTATAGGGGTTACACCTAAGGGTTTTCAAGCCCTCCAAAGGAAAAATGCAACCATTGGAAGAACAAATGCAAAGTGGAATAAATCTTTATATAAGAGATGAAATCAAGGATGAGGATGAAGTAGAAGAAAATGCCGAAGTAGAGGCAGTTCTAAATCTAGATGAAGAGATGATTTTTAGGGCCATCTCCAAGATTGGAAGAAGACCTAATTTTGAGGTTCCCACATTTTTAAGAAATCTTAATCTAGAGGAGTTGATTGATTGGATCAATGAACTAGAGAAGTACTTTGAGTATGAAGATATTGATGATCCTGATAGGGTCAAGTTAGTAAAGGAAAAACTAAAGGGACATGCAAAGATCTGGTGGCAAGAGGTTTAGTTGAAGCAAAATAGAAAAGGAAAGGACAAAATCACCAGATGTGATTAGATGAAAGATAAACTGAAGCAATAATTCATTCTTGTGGATTATGAATTTGATCTATTGAAGAAGATGCAAGGGTTGAAGCAAGTGCAAAAATATATTTGTGTATATCGAAGAGTTCTACTAAGTTCTCATTAGAACCAGCCATGCAAAAGATGATAAGGAGAAAGCCATGTGTTATCTTAATCGGTTAAGGCCCAGCATTTAGGATGAGATAAGTTAGGTTTGAATGAGTAGTATTGAAAATGAATACTAGTTTTCCCTAAGAGTTATGGAGAAACTAAGCAAAAATTTTGATAATAAGAAAAATGGAAGAGGTCGCAGTGGAAGATCTGGTGGATGATCTTATGGTGGTCATAATGATGATCAAAAGAAAAAGGATGTGTCTAGAAATAGCAGTTAGAACTACAGGGGAAAAATTTTAAATCATTTCCATGATTAGAATAATAGAGATTAGAGAGGGAGAAGTAGAGGACAAAGATCTGGAAGAGGAGGCTTTTGTGGAAAATGTTTTCACTACGAAGAAGAAGGGCATGGAGCATTTGAATGTATAGATAGATCAAAGAACAAAGAAGGGATAGATCAAAGAATAGAAGGTCAGGAAAGAGTTGCACATGTTGATGAAGATGCTAGATCCTCACATTCTAAAGATGAAGAAAGAGGAGAAATCCTAGTTAACTAAAGAGTCCTGCTAAGTGGTGAGAATGAACTTGAGCAAAGAAGGAGCTTGTTTTGCACAAGGCATAGATGTGAAGATAAGTGTTGTGATGTGATCATTGATGATGAAAGTATTGACAATTTGGCATCAAAAAAAATGGTCACCAAGTTGAAGCTGAAGAGGTAGAAATACTCGCATCCATACCATATTGCTTGGGTGCAAGATGACCACAAGGTCATGGTCAATGAGGAGTTCTCAGTGAAGTTAAGGATTGGAAGCTACCAGGATGAGGTACTATGTGATATAATATGTATGGATATATGTCATATGTTTTTGGGTAGGCCATGGAAATTCAACAACCATGTTGTACATGATGGGTGAGAAAATACCTACACTCTAACTAAGGATGGAGTGAAACATAAGTTGAAGTCATTGAAGGATAAAGAGGAAAAGGTATGTAGTGCTACCAGAATATGTTTTTTTGATGGAAAAGAGTTTCTTAAAGGTATGAAAGATGAGCATATGTGTTTTTCTATAATTCTTAAAGATAGTAAAGAAGAAGTTGAGGTACCTATAGAAGTTGCAGATATGTTGGAAGATTTTTCTAATATTGTATCAAATAATGTACTTGAAGGATAAGTTGAGTGAAGAAAAGTTGTTGATAAACCTGAAGAAGTATAGTTTTGTAAAGAAAGAGTTGGTGTATTTGGGATTTGTAGTCTCAGGAGAAGGTCTAAAAATGGACCCAAAGAAAGTGAAGGCTATCCTCAAATGGCCTACTCCAAGAAGTGTGACAGAGGTAAGATCTTTTTATGGACTGGCTACATTTTACAGAAAGTTCATAAGAAGTTTTAGCAATATTTGTGGACCCTTAACTAAAATAATGAGAGGGGATAGGAAAGATTTTAAGTGGACTATAGGAGTAGATAAGAGTTTTAATCTGTTGAAACAAAAAGTTACTGAGTAGCCTATTTTAGCACTTCCTCATTTTAACAAGGTGTTCCAAGTAGACTGTGATGCTCATGGTACTGTAATAGGACCTATTTTGAGTCAAGAAGATAGACCTGTTGCTTACTTCAGTGAGAAGTTGAATGATGCAAAAAGAAAATATTTTGTTTATCATTAGGAATTTTATGCTATAGTTCAAGCATTGAAGAAGTGGAGACACTATCTTCTTTCCAAGGATTTTGTTTTGTATACTGATCATCAAGCTTTGCAATATTTGAATAGTTGAGGAAAATTGAACCAAAGGCATTTAAAGTGGGTTGCATTTTTAAAGAGTTATACATCTATTTTGAACCACATGAGTGGAAAGTCTAAAAAAGTTGCAGATGCTCTTAGTAGAAGATAACTTTTGCTAACAATAATGTAGATAGAGGGGGTTGGGTTCAAGGAACTTATTACATTGTATCCAAATGATCCTAATTTTGGTGAAGTATGGAAAGCTTGTATAGAACCTGTTACACTTGACAAGACAAAGTGGTTGGATTTTATGATCTAGGATAATATGTTATTCAAAGGAAACCAAATGTGCATTCCCAGAAGTTCAATGAGAGAGAATTTCATCAAGGAGAAGCATAGTGGAGGATTGGTTGGACAGTTTGGCAAAGATAAAACTATAGCTTTGGTTGCTGAAAATTACTGCTTGCCACAATTATAGCAAGATGTGATGAAGTTTGTAGAAAGCTGTAGAGTATGTCAAATGGTGAAAGGAGTGAAGCAGAATACAGAGTTGTATCAGCCATTACCTGTACCAGAGAAGCCATGGGAGGATATCAGCATGGATTTTGTTCTCGGATTACCAAGGACACAACATGGGCATGATTCTATTTTTGTGGTGGTTGACACATTTTCAAAGATGGCACATTTTATTCCTTGCAAGAAGATTGGTGATTGTGTTCATGTAGCAGAGTTGTTTTTTAGAGAAGTGGTGAGATTACATGGTCTGCCAAAGAGTATAGTTTTAGATTGAGATACTAAATTTGTTGGGTATTTCTCGCATACATTGTGGAAGAACTTGAAGATAGATTTGAAGTTCATCTCATCACATCATCCACACATTGATGGATAGACATAAGTTGTGAATCATGGTTTGGGAAACTTGCTAACATTCTTGGTTGGAGATAAACCAAAAGGATGGGATATGATTTTACCACAAGAAGAATTTGCATATAATAATTCTATCAATAGGAGTACTAGTAAATCACCATTCTAGATTGTATATAGGAGTAGTCCCAGAAGTGCTTCTGAATTGAGGTAGTTGGATAAAGAAGAAATAAGTAGTGCTGAAGCAGAAGATTTTGCTAAACATTTGAAAAATGTTCATGAGGAGGTAAGGAAGCACATCATAAATTTGAATACACAATATAAGGCTACGGTAGATGTGAAAAGGAGATATAAGGAATTTTAGATTAGAGATGAAGTCATGGTTCATTTGAGATAGGAGCATTTTCTAGTGGGTACATATAACAAGCTGAAGATGAAGAAGTTTGGACCATGCTAAATAGTGAAAAGGCATGATTATGGAAATGTGTATGAAGTGGAGTTGCCTTTTGAATTGAATATTTCACTAGTTTTTATTATTTCAAATTTGATAGAATATTATGAAGGAGGTGATGGAGATGAAGTTGTAGAAGCGCAGTGGAGTATTCTAGCAGCTAGTTCAGCTACATAGGAGATTAAGGAGTAGATAGTTGTATTGGCAAAAGCATTAAAAAAAAACTTATGAAGAATATCTAGTCAAATGGAGAGGGAGGCCAGTTGATGATTCATCATGGCTAACAAAGAAGGAGGTTAACCATCTTGGTTTTCCTCTAAACACCTGAGATGTGACAGGGTCACTTCTCAAATTACCTTGGGTGTTTGATGTAGGAGTATCCTAGGTGTAAGGGTAATCTTGCATCACCAAAAAATATTTTATTTTCAATTTTTTCTATTTTAATAAGGACTAGTAGATAGGGTGGTTACTATTTATGGGAACTTGCTATTTTTAGTAAGTTTTTCATATGAGTTCAGAATGTTCTCATTTTTTGTAGGAAGGTTCATTTTAAAGATATAAGCCTACCATAAAAATCTCATTGCTCCAACTTAAGTATCAGAGAAGTTATTGTGGATTTTTGGTGGAAAATTTTGTAGAAAAATCTTCAAGCTCACCATTTTAGGCCTTAGAGTGCCCGGATGAGGCCCAAAAACTTGAAAGAAGTCGCAAGAGTTGTTTCAGGCCTATAGATCAGGAGCTGGCATTTCTAAAAAATGGTTATAATAGCCAATCGGAGCAACGATTTGCGAGTTATGACCTTCTAAAGTTGGTCTACCCAAAACTTCTAAAATAATTGTCAAAGATGTATTCAGCCGACTCTATATGTTTTGTTAGGGTCTGTGGGCCCTAAGTATTAAGTTTGAGCATCTAGAACCTTCCTGAGTGAAATAAAACTACCTATTTAAGAAAGCCCTAAACATTGTTTAGGACATCTCTAGGTGATAGTTCATAGCTTCTCTTGCAAATTATTGTACTAAACGTGCCTATGTGGGTTAGGATATTGTAGTTATGAATTCTATAATTCTATATTTTTGGCACAAATAAGAAGTCCATATTTTTTTCTTGCATTTATTTTTGTTTCTTTGTTTCTATTATGAGTTTATGGTATTAAGGCGAGCACCCTACATCAAGTGATATTAGAGCTAGAGTTCTTGAGTGTGTGGATAGATCACTGATTGTGAGGTAGTTTGCACTAGGGTTTTAGTGGAAGCACAAAAATGCCTCCACAAAGAAAGTGTGGTGGTAGAGCTATAGGGGTTACACCTGAGGGTTTTCAAGCCCTCCAAATGAAAATGCAAGCATTGGAAGAACAAATGTGAAGATGAATAAATCTTCCTATAAGAGATGAAAGTGACAATGAGGATGAAGTAGAAGAAAATGCTGGAGTAGAGGCAGTTCTAAATCCAAAGGAAGAGAGGCTTTTTAGGGCCATCTCCAAGATTGGAAAAAGACCTAAGTTTGAGGTTCCAACATTTTTGAAAAATATAAATCTAGAGGAGTTTATCGATTGGATCAATGAACTAGAGGAGTACTTTGAGTATGAAGATATTGATGATCCTGATAGGGTCAAGTTTATGAAGGAAAAATTGAAGGGACATGCAAAGATATGGTGGCAGGAGGTTTAGTTTGAGCAAAATAGAAAGGAAAAAATCACCATATGGGATTAGATGAAAGATAAAATGAAGTGACAATTCATTCCTATGGATTATGAGCTGTATCTATTGAAGAAGATGCAATAGTTGAAGCAAGTGGGAAATTTTGATCATGAGTATACCAAAGAGTTCTACCGAGTTCTCATTAGAACTAGCCATGTAGAAGCTGATAAGGAAAAAGTCACCCATTATCTTAATGGGTTAAGGCCCAACATTTAGGATGAGCTAAGTCTAGTTTGAATGAGAAATATTGAGGAGGCATAACAGTTTTCCCTAAGAGTTGAGGAGAAACTAAGCAAGAATTTTGATGATAAGAATAGTGGAAGAGGTCTCAGTGGAAGATCTGGTGGATGATCTTATGGTGGTCATAATGATGATCAAAAGAACAAGGATGAGGCTAGAAGTAGTAGTCAAAACCAAAGGGGAAACAATTTCAATCATTTTCATGATTAGAATAATAGAGATCAGAGAGGGAGAGGTAGAGGACAAGGATTTGGAAGAGGAGGCTTCTGTGGAAAATGTTTTCACTGCGAAGAAGGGCATAGAACATTTGAATGTACGTAGTGCCAAGGAATTACAAATTCAAGAATAGAAAGTCATTTGAGAGTTGCACATGTTGATGAAGATGCCAGATCCTCACATTCTTAAGATGCTAAAAGAGGAGAAGTCCTAGTTAACTGAAGAGTCCTACTGAGTGGTGAGAATGAACCTAAGCAAAGAAGGAGCTTGTTTTACACAAGATACAAATGTGAAGATAAGTGTTATGATGTGATCATTGATGGTGGAAGTACTAAAAATCTAGTGCCAAAAATGATGGTCACCAAGTTGAAGCTGAAGAGGTAGAAACACCTATATCCATACTATATTGCTTGGGTGCAAGATGACCACAAGGTCATGGTCAATGAGCAGTGCTCAATGAAGTTCAAGATTGGAAGCTATCAGGATGAGGTACAATGTGATATCATACCTATGGATATATGTCATATGTTGTTGGGTAGGTCATGGCAATTTGATAGGCATGTTTTACATGATGGGTGAGAAAATACCTACACTCTAACTAAGGATAGAGTAAAACATAAGTCAAAGCCATTGAAGGATAAAGAAGAAAAGGTATGTAGTCCACCTCTTTTTTATTCTCTTAAGTCCACCTCACTTTTTGCACCCTTTTCTCCTTTAATCCCCCTTGGTCTCGCTTGATCTGTGTACTATTTCATTCTTACATCCTCTCATCCTGATGATAGATCATAGAGTGTGATCCAAAATGTTGATGCTAAAAAAACAAATACAATCGAATCCAAAAGAAAAAATTATAGTCTAATAAATTGTGGAAATCTAATAATATTGAAGGTATTAGTGCTACCAAAATCTATTTTTTTGATGGAAAAGAGTTTATTAAAGGTATGAAACATGAGCATATGCGTTTTGCTATAATTCCTAAAGATAGTAAAGAAGAAGTAGAGGAAGTACCTACAAAAGTTGTAGATATGTTGGAAGAGTTTTATGATATTGTATCAGATAATGTACCTAATGGATTGCCCCTAATGAGGAAGATCAACCACTAGATGGATTTGGTTCTAGGAGCCAATTTTACAAACAAGGTAGTGTATAGAATGACACCAACAAAAAGTGAAGAGTTAAATAGGAAATTTCATGAGTTGTTGCAAAAGGGGTTGATTTGAGAGAGTCTAAGTCCATGTGTCGTACTAGTAGTGTTAGCACCAAAGAAGAATAGAGAATGGAGGATGTGCACATACTCTTGAGCTATCAAAAAGATCACCAGCAAGTATATATTTCCTTTGCCAAGGATGGATGATATTATGGACTGTTTGAGTAGAGTTCAGTATTTCACAAAGATAGATCTGAAGAGTGGGTACCATCAAATTCATATCAGAGAAGGAGATGAGTTGAAGATTGTTTTCATGACAAGGGAAGGACTATATGAGTGGTTAGTCATGCCTTTTGGGCTAACCAATGCACTAAGCACTTTCATGAGGCTCATGAATGAGGTACTGAAGGAGTTTCTAGGTAAGTTTGTCATTGTTTTCCTATATGATATATTGATCTTTAGTAAGACATTAGAGGAGCATTCAATTTATATTTGCAAGGAGTTTGATAAATTGAGGGAAGAAAAGTTGTTTATAAACCTGAAGAAGAGTAGTTTTGTAAAGAAAGAGTTGGTGTATTTGGGATATGTAGTCTTAGGAGAAGGTCTAAAAATGGACCCAAAGAAAGTGAAGGCTATCCTCAAATGGCCTACTCCAAGGAGTATGACAGAGGTAAGATCTTTTCATGGACTGGCTACATTTTATAGAAAGTTCATAAGAATTTTTAGTAGTATTTGTGGACCCTTGACTGAAATAATAAGAGGGAATAGGAAAGATTTTAAGTGGACTATAGGAGAAGATAAGAGTTTTAATCGGTTGAAATAGAAAGTTACTAAGCAACCTGTTTTAGCACTTCCTAATTTTAACAAGGTGTTTCAAGTAGACTGTGATTAAGTGGTACTACAATAGGAGCTATTTTGAGTCAAGAATGTAGACTTGTTGCTTATTTTAGTGAGAAGTTTAATGATGAAAAAATAAAATATTCTATTTATGATCAAGAATTTTATGCTATAGTTCAAGAATTTAAGAAGTGGAGACACTATCTTCTTCCCAAGGAGTTTGTTTTGTATATTGATCATCAAGCTTTGTAATATTTGAATAGTTGAGGAAAATTAAACAAATTTTATTTAAAGTGGGTTGAGTTTTTTCAAAGTTATACATTTTTTTTGAGCCACAAGAGTCGGAAGTCTAACAAAGTTGTAGATACTCTTAGTAGAAGACAACTTTTGCTGATAGAAATGTAGATAGAGGTGGTTGGGTTCAAGGAACTCAATACATTGTATCTAGATGATCTTGATTTCAGTGAAGCATGAAAAGCTTGTACAAAACTTGTTACACTTGACAAGAAAAAGTGGTTGGATTCCATGATCCAAGATAATATGTTGTTCAAAGGAAGCCAATTGTGCATTCCCAAAAGTTCAATGAGTAAGAATCTCATCAAAGAGAAGCATAGTGGAGGATTGGCTAGACATTTTAGTAGAGTTAAAACTATAGCTTTTGTTGCTAAAAATTACTATTGGCCATAGTTGTAGGAAGATGTTATGAAATTTGTAGGAAGTTGCAGAGTATGTCAAATGGCGAAAGGAGTGAAGCAAAATACAGGGTTGTATTAGCCATTACCTGTACTAGAGAAGCTGTGGGAGGATATCAGCATGGATTTTGTTCTTATATTGCCAAGGACACAGTACGAGCATGATTCTATTTTTGTGGTGGTTGATAAGTTTTCAAATATGGCACATTTTATTCCTTGCAAGAAGACTAGTGATGTTGTTCATGTAGTAGAGTTGTTTTTCAGAGAAGTGGTGAGATTACATGGTCTACCAAAGAGTATAGTTTTTAGATCAAGATACCAAATTTGTTGTTTATTTCTGGTGTACATTGTGGAAGAATTTGAAGATAGATTTGAAGTTTAGTTCATAACATCATCCATAGATTGATGCATAGACAGAAATTGTGAATCACAATTCGGGAAACTTGCTGAGATGCTTAGTTAGAGATAAACCAAAAGGATGGGATATGATTTTACCATAGGAAAAAAATTTATATAATAATTCTATCAATAAGAGTACTTGTAAATCATCATTCTAGATTGTATATGGGAGTAGTCCTAGATATTCTTTTCAATTGAGGCAATTAGATAGAGGAGAAATAAGTAGTGTTGAAGCAAAAGATTTTGCTAAACATTTGAAGAACATCCATGAGGAGGTAAGGAAGTACATCATAAAGATAAATACATAGTATATGGCTAAGGTATATGTGAAAAGGAGATATAAGGAATTTTAGATTGGAGATGAATTCATGGTTCATTTGAGAAAGGAGCATTTTCTAGTGGGTACATATAATAAGCTGAAGATGAAGAAGTTTGTACTGTGCCAAATAGTGATAAGGCATGATTCTAGAAATGTGTATGAAGTGGAATTGCCTACTAAATTGAATATTTCACTAATATTTAATATTTTAGATTTGATAGAGTATTATGAAGGAGGTGATAGAGATGAATTTGTAGAAGTGCAGTGGAGTATTCTAGTAGCTAGTTAGGCTATGCAGGAGATTGAGGAGATACTAGACAGTTGTATTTGCCAAAGTACTAGAAACAAAAATTATGAGGAATATCTGGTCAAATGGAAAGGGAGGCCAGTTGAGGATTCATCATGGCTAGCAAAGAAGAAGGTTAACCATCTTGGTTTTCCTTTAAACACTTGAGATGTGACAGGGTCACTTCTCAAATTACCTTCGGTGTCTGATGTAGGAGCATCCTGGGTGTAAGGAAAATCTTGCATCACCCAAAAATATTTAATTTTTAGTCTTTTCTATTTTAATAAGGACTAAGGACTAGTAGACAGGGTGGTTACTATTTATGGGAACTTTCTATTTTTAGTAAGTTTTTCATATGAGCTCAAAGTGTTCTCATTTTCTATAGAAAGGTTCATTTTAAAGATATAAGCCTACCATAAAATCTCATTGCTCTAGCTTAAGTATTGGAGAAGTTATTGCAGATTTTTGTGGAACAATTTGTAGAAAAATCTAAAGGCTCACCATTGGAGGCCTTACAATGCCCAGATGGGGTCCAAAAACTTGACGAAAGGGCACAAGCATTATTTCAAGCCTGTAGATCAGGAGTTGGCATTTATGAAAAGTAGTTATAATAGCTAATCCAAGCAACGGTTCATGAGTTATGGCCTTTCAAAGTTGGGCTACCCAAAATATCTAAAATAATTGTCAAAGATGTATTTGACCAACTCTATATGTTTTTTTAGGGTCTGTCGGCCCTAGGTATTAAGTTTGAGCATCTAGAACCTTCCTAGGTGGCATAAAATTGCTTATTTAAGAAAGGCCTAAACATTGTCTATGATAACTCTAGGTGATAGTTTGTATCTTGTCTTGCAAATTATTGTACTGAAGGCATCCATGTGGGTGAGCATATTTTACTTATGAATTCTATAATTCTGCATTTGTGGTGCAAATAAGAAGTCCATATTTTGTTCTCACATTTGTTGTTGTTTCTTTGTTTTTGTTATGAGTTTATGGTATTAAGGGGAGTGCCCTACATCAATATCAGCTATGAAATAGCATATCAGATGAAAGGGTATTAGATAAATTGCATTGAAGTCAGAGAGAAGCAAAGATTATGGATACAAAATAGACACATTAACTCAGGGTGGGGTTATGAATTTTAAGGTATATAGGTTATTACAAAATTTTGAAATTTTTGAAGTTTTGTATATATAAGCCAAGCCATGGATATGTTATGCTTGAGAAATTAAGTAGAACATTGTATATTTAAGTGTTTTTGACACTCATGTCTAAGGGGGAGATTGTTGATCTCAGATTGGTTTTGACAAGTGAGTGTCAACAAACTTAAACCATTTACTCAGTTCATGCCAAACTAGTAATACATGTTGAGTTACAATGAGTGTCGAGTCACTCATGTTCTGAGTGAACTCAATTACCAAGTAGATAGACCATGTCAAATGGATTCAAGAGCCAAGTAAATAATAGATGCTGAGTCAGAAGTAGAAATGCAATGCATGCCAAGCATTAGAGACTTCGTATACCGAGTGAGATAGTTTGGACATATTTGTTTGTAATGGCAC
Source organism: Cupressus sempervirens (assembly GCA_028749045.1). Lineage (NCBI taxonomy): Eukaryota > Viridiplantae > Streptophyta > Pinopsida > Cupressales > Cupressaceae > Cupressus > Cupressus sempervirens. The sequence continues at coordinate 277,885,024 of CM053790.1, read as the reverse complement.
AAACAACTATGTAAAACATTTTTGAGCCAACTTAATGATAGATTTCAATCTTTTAGAGATAAGGATTAATCTATATGCTAACTCACTATGCAATTTCATGCAGCTAATCAAAAAAATGGAAGGTTTAAGTGGAAAAATGGATGAATCTTAGCTATAGATTCATACCTATCTCTAAGCCACCAAAGTCTTCTTAAGGAGGACAATGCCCTAAATTTTAACAATAATGAGAACAATGCACACGAGCTGAATGATCAAATTGGAAGAGAAAACAAGACTTTTTGGAGAGCATTCAAGGTGACTTAGCAGTAAGAGTGAATTACATAATCAGTTAAGTAAAGGATAGAGGATAGAGAAGGATACATCATTGATACATCAGATTGTGAAAGATCAATCATAGATTGGATAGAGGTGATATGTTATTAGGAAAGCTAGTGCCAATCACAGGATCTATGCTAAGACATTTTGACAGGTGCTTTTAGTTAAATCTCTTAATAGAGTAGTCCTAACAGGCTATATGAAATCCTTTAACAAGGTGCTTACTTAATTGTAAGTCAAAGTCCTCTAACCAGGCACACTTCTAATAGGGTGTTAAAATTGTCTAACAAGGTGGGACTTAATAGTCTTTTTAAGCCTTTATTAGGGTAAGCCTTTCATAGGGCAGATCATGATTCATGGTCAAACCATTGTAACCTTAATTGGATACACTTTATTGTTGTAGTAGTGAAGATTTGTGGGTGTCATCCCAGTTTTACCTTCTCACTTGGAGGGTTTTTGGGTAATCATATATGGTGTTATTTGTCTATTTGATTACATGTTTACATGATTGTTGCATATGTTTTACATGTTGTTTTAGTTTATTAATGCATGTGATGGATGAATGGTGAAAGTTTAATAGGTCCAAGTTTAAACTCCTGATTCACTCCTAGAAGTTTACTCTCTTCCCACTTGTAAATCTGACAACATTGAGTTTTTGATCACTGCAATAGTTTTTATTATTAGGTAGTGTCATTAGCCCACTCACTGCACTACTCAAACAACCAGCATTTTGGGGTAGCAACACATGATCATTTCATGTATTCAGGTTCAACATATAGTTATTCTGTGAAAGAATCATAATGTTATCATCATCAAGTTCTTCCACTAAAAGAACTATACCAACAACCCAACTAAGTTATCATCATATGATCTAATAGACCCTTACAATCCATATATAGTCCTTCTCTTCACCAAATATTAGAAAGAACCGATAAATCAAAGAATACATTTCATATAGAATGATAAAACTTAGAAGCTATTGAATCTTTCCCACTTCACCACTAAACATTGTTCATGTCACATATGTATCAGATTTAATTACTAAAGTGTATCAAATTTCCACAATCTATACTAGATAATTATTTTCTCTTCTTAAATAGATAGTGAGATAGTTTTTAGTATTAGTGTTCATCATAGTACATGATTCATAATCAAAATGTCTTTTCTCATGATGTATAAGACATCCTAAAGTAGATCTGAAATGCCAATGCTAAAAACTATCACAAAACTTATCCTAGAAGAGAAAATTACCATATTTGACACTATCAGAGAAGACAAGTTTTAAAACCCATTAAAGATATGAAGCATAAAAAATAATTTCATCTTTACAAACAATGCAACAATGGTACTTAGAATAATATGAACAATGAAATAGTTCCTAGTTCTCATTTTATTGGAAGAGTGATTACAAGAAACTATTTCTACACAAAGGTATATACAATGCTACAAGTGTCTACTATTTTTATAGCTTTAGAGGCTACCTACTAATATGATCTAAATTATGAATTTTTGAGGAGAATATCTAGAGGCAAACATGAGGAAAATGTGGACACTAGAGTACAAAATAGTATTCTTAGAAGAACAAACTACAACTATGATGTGCAACTGTGTAATTGATTAATTTATCAAGAACATATGCGTCCCCCAAAGGAAAAAAAAGCACAAAATAGAGTAAGAAAGCATCTATATATGTACACAAAAACCAAGTATAATGATAACTCTTCCATTCAAACATATGTACCAATGGATAGGCACAAATTACCTTCCTAAGACAGTGTGTCTAAGTAATTCTCATCACTCTTGTATTGTTTTCCATCCATGACAACAAAGAGTTCCATATGCCTCTTCCTCTCTGCTTCATCAAGCCTTCTCCTTTCTACCCTAATTGTAGATTTAATGCCATATTTCTCTCCAACAAGAGGATCAAGGCTATATATTTCAGCCATGATCCTAACAAAATCATCCAGCTCTTGCTTAGTCAAATTGACCAACATGTTGGTAGTGAAACCCATCTAAACGATCTTGTTCAGCATTATGCATCTCAATCGATTGACTTGCCCCAAGGACTTAATGATAACCTATTGTTAATCAATCTCTGCCAGAACTGAGAGATGATAGAAAAATATAAATGTAATTTCTTTTGATAATAGAAGGGTCAACAAATTTTGGTGTGAAATACTCTTTTGTTGTAGAGATAAGAATAGAAGTATTCGATACCATTTAATTACTTTTCCATGCATATGCTAGTTAGTGTATTTCTTACGAGTTAGATTGGAAATATGAAGACAAATAAAGCTTTGTTTCTCTTTTTTATTTAATGAACTGACAAAGTAATCAGAGAACTAATAAAGTTAGAAGGAATATTTTTGTCATGACTTCATATCATTTCATCCTGCATTTTATTCATGCTATAAGTTTTCATAATCAATTGCGTTGATTCATAAGATGTGTGAATTTTTTGAGTTGATCTCATTTCAAGACCAACCCATTGCTTGAGTTATTCCTACCTAGGTCTAACTTGGTTTACCTCTTCTATTCTCTGGTGAAGAACAAGCCATTGTAGGATTAGAAACAAACAAATTCTTTGAAAATCACCTACAAGGGAGCTACACCTATAATTCAGAGGGAAATTAGTTATCAAGTAACATTTTCCCAACTGTTGTATTCAATTGTTCTTCAATTATTTGGCCATTTTGAGAGTTATTAAAGAGAGAACAATCTATTTACCAAAATGATGGTAATATGTTTGGTAGGCATGGAAGTAGCCTAGTTATAGAGTTTGGTAATAAGAATGTATTAACACCTATTCCTTGCATCAAAATTCAAAGCAAGTTAAAAAGTGGTTACCAAAAAAATATGTTTCTTTTACCAAAAAAAATATGTCTCTCTAAGAGATTGTAACTTTACTTTCCAAGTCTTGAGTCTTCAAATTTTTGGGGTCTCCATCTCCAAGAGTGTAATACAAGACATTGTCACTAAGTTCCTTAATAAAATTGATTGAAAGAAAAAATGCATTTGTAGTGCTTATTAGTTAGTTTCCTAGCTCTCACAAGCATCAGAATGTTAAAATTTTGTGCTTGGAAAAAAAGGGATTTCTCAACAGAAATGAAAATCTTACCAAAATTTTATTATATGTATGAAGCTAGTATAGAAGCCAATATATTGTATAGACAACTATTAGCCATATTTTCCCTCCCACCAAAATTTTAGCTTATCTGTCAAACATGTCCAACTATCATACCTTTTCAAATATTCAAATGATCAAATGTTGTATAAGTATTCATTTAAAATGTTGGCCATATCCTTCTATCCTAAGTCTCACTGCCCTTATTTTCATGTCATGCCTTTGAAATATTTTTAGTTGAGATCATGTGAATCACCCTTTGGTTTGTACAGTCATGGTGGAGTAAGGGCTAACCTAGGTTTAAGTGGCGATGTTGCAATTTTCCTTATATCACACGATCATGGAAACTAAAGAGCATATTTTAGTTAGAGTTGTGATCAAGTGATTCCCTTTGTTTCAATTAATCACAAGGTTAACAAATGAACCTCAGGTTAAAGTGATGATGGTGCAAGTGTAGTTAAGTTCTCAATCTTCACATAGTCATAGCACTTAATAAGAAATATCAAGGGTAAGCCATGTAATGACGATAACAATTTGTTCACTCAATCATAGGCATTTGATGTTAGTTAGAAAGAAAGGTGGTGAAGCTACAATTATATGAGATGGTCAAAGAAGGAAAACTTCATGGGGTGGAAAAATGGTAAAAGATGATTGGTCCATGTGGCAAGGCCTAAAGTTTGACTCTAGTTGACCAATGAAATAATTAGTTTGGTGTACTAATGATAGAGGAAGAAACTCTTTGATGATAGATCTGATCTTTTTGATCTCTTGCAACCACTTTCATCATTCTCTAGGTCTGATAAATGCAAAAGAATACTCCATCACTACCTGTTGATCCATCTACTCAGTTAGAAGTTAATGCCTATTGTTTCTAACCTCTCAGAGCTTCATTTGGCAGATAAGTGAATTTCTAGCATCCAATTTTGTACCATGATTAGATTTTTTCTTGATTTGTAGTGTTGATTGGATGTAGTGGTTGTGGAGTAACTCTCAATTAGAAATATCTCAGTTATGATTGAACTATAAAAGAAAAGTTACAATTTAATTGTAACATTTGACTCTTCTCTATTTTCCTTGGCATGTTTTGGCATGCACATTGTAAATCACCTTTGCCTCTGAGTTATTCATGATATTTTGTCTTACCTCTTTCAGCCATTGATATATTATGTGAGATCCATTTGCCTCTCTTTAATATATCATGAACATCTTTAATCTACATGATTGTATCTCTTTTGGCCTATGAATGATATAAAGTGAATCTCTTCTTCATTTTGTCATTTATTTGATTGTTTGATCTGCATGTGGTTATTAGATTAAACAAGCCTGAATTTTTATATCTTTGGTGTCATGATAGTTAAGTATGCATGTATGGGTAGAGATAGGATTAAACACTCTATTTTGGTGCATCACTTCCTTAGAATAGATTAGATAGGTTTCTTTCATGTTTTCCTTCTCCCTTTCCCTCTCCAAGTTTAGTTTAGGTGCATCTTGAGAGCAAAGGAAGCTGACCTTCTCTAGAGACTCAATCTCATAGTTCAAGTCCCACAACTTGGAGGTTGTTTCCATGTTTCACAAGGTTATCCTTAGGTAAAAACTTTGGTCAAGGGTGCAAGCTTTTGCGACAAAATTTTTTGGCATGCTTAGTGGGATAGACTCTTGAAGATTTATAAGTTCATTTGTGTCAAAGAAGAAAAGTTTCAATATGTGTTGAGAAGATAGTGTTGCTCTTAGTATTTTCAAGCCTTCAAGAGGTTCATTTTCAAGTTCTTGGTGACTCTATCCTACAATATATCTAGTTTTTAAGCCAAATTACTATGATTCATGCCCAAAGCTCACACAAGGACATCTTCTAGAGGTAATTTTTAGGTTTCAAAGCTCTCATTTTCAAATCCCAGAAGAAATAAGACTAGATTGTCTCTATCATCGATTAGGAGTGCAGCAGTAATACATACCCCTGCAAGATCTATCTCCATTCCTCCTATTGTTAGATCTCAACCTATAATACCATCTTCTCATATCAATAGACCAATTTTTGATATGGCTAGAGCTCATGCATTTTCAACCTTTAATGGTGGGAGCCCTCTCCATTTGGCTCAAAGACATGATATTCCAGTGTCAACCCTTAAAAGGATACCTGACTTCACTGGTGAAACTTCCATCTTCTCTATAGAACATATTCAAGAAATTTTGAATGTTTGTAATATACATGGTGTTACAGAGGATGATGTAGTAGTTAGGCTTCTAACCTCATCCTTAAAAGGGAAGTATTATAAAGGTATAGAGGGTTTCCGCATAACTCTATAGCTGATTGGGATGGGTTAGGAGCAGACCTTTGTAAGCATTTTGAGAACAAAAGTGATTACTTATCACTTTTAGAGAAGCTAAAAACTATCAAGAGAGCACCCCATGAATGTATGGTTGGTTTTAATTATAGGTTTCAAAAGAAATGGGATAGAATAACCACTACAACATAGCCCTCCCCTAGTAATGTGTTCTTGTATTACCTTAGAGCCTTCAATAGTAATATTGCTACCACTCTGAAATCTATGGGAAGGCACACTTTACCAAATGCTTATGAGATTTTCATAAGAGTGGAAAAAATCTTGATACAAGGAGGGAAGTTAGCTCCAAGGCCTCTAATGCCTTTCTTTTCTAACATGCCCAATCATTAGCCTGTTGCAGCCCCTATTCCTACTTCCTCTACAAGTTATCCCCTTTCTATGGTCCCAATAGCCTCTACATCATCTAATGGAGTTGAAAATATTGAGGCCATGATGCAAAAATTGATGTAGATTATGGATAAGAAGTTACAAAACCAAGAAAGGAAGATGGAGGACAACATTGTAGTGATTCAAAAAATGAGCAATGAGTTGGTGACTATGAAGAGGCAACAAGCTCAAAAGAATAAGCCTTTCCAACTCCAGTATCAAAGTCCCATTCATAATAGATCCCCAAACTAGAGTTGTGTTCCACACAATTAGAATAGACTTGTCGAAAAAACCTAGAATACACAGACCAACCTAAATAGGGCTTTAGTCCCCCAAAAAAATCTTGCTCAAGATCAAGATTTTTTTCCTTCTTTTAACTACTCCTATGGATATTGCATGTGTCAAAAGGCATAATCTTACTTGGTGTTAATTGTACTAGAACAAGTAGTTTCCCAGCAACACCATGCTAATCAACCTACTAATACTTCTTAGCAAGGTGGTTGTTATTTCATGAACTATCAAGTAGAAGATCATTGTAATGTAAACTAGGATTCTTGTACTTACAATACTAGGAGCAAAAGAAGAGTCGTTGAATTTGCTACATATCCTTCACCAAATTAGGCTTCAACATCAAATGTAATACCTTGTGTATAGGTAATTGACCAACAACACAATGTTAATCAACCTACTAATGCTTCTCAGCAACAAAGGGAAAATAATAGCAAGAGAGATGTGAATGGTCTCAAGTTATTCAATCTCAACCTTCTACACATGCAGCCCCCAAGGTTTCCACCAAAGAACTTAATGCATCATTCAGTGTGGTAGAAAAGATGAAGAAAAAAAACATGAACATTTTTATGTGGGATGTTGTCACTACTATACCTATGCAAAAGAAGTTGCTACAACAAGAATTGGAAAACATTGAACCGAATGATCAACCACCTAGCATGGAGACTACCTCATGTCTTGTACAACTAGAAAAAGAAGGAGAAAAAATTAAGAAAATTAGACATCCTCCCTTTTATGTCTCTCTGATTATAGATGATAAGCTATTCCACAATTGCATGATTGATTCAAGGGCTAGTAATTCAATAATGCCTAAGTGTGTTGCTAATGTATTAGAAATGAAATATGAGCCCATTGTTAGGGGTGTATTATAGTTGGATGGTAGTACTATCAAGACGGTAGGAGTCCTTAGGAATTTTGAAATGGCTTTACATACATGCCCTAGTTGTACCATAGTTCAAGATATAGTAGTTGCTAAAGTTAAGCCCCATTTTGTTTTTTGTCTTTCAAGAGATTTTAGCACCCAAATAGATGAATACATATCCTTTGATTGGTCATACATTTTTTTAGAACCAAAAATGAGACTAAGCTTCAATTAGAGCAAAACCTTTGGCCCTCAATCATATTGAGCCCTATAATCTGACTAATCTCATCAATATGAATTTCCCCATCCTAGAGATAGATGAAAATGACATAATAAATGAGCCTGCCACTTCCCTAGCAGAGATACCTAATTTTCTCTTAGATGAATAGGCCAATGCATATTATTTTGATCCTATATTACAAACCCTAGAGATAGGCCTTAACACTTATTCTATATCAGAGAAGGATGTTATGATCCCAAACCTTGAGAAGAACAAAGAAGATACAAATGGAATATGGAGCATGTACTTTGATGACAAGAAATAAAAATGGATTAGGTGCTAGTGTGATGTTGGTTTCCCTTGCACTAGAAAGGTACTTTTTCTCATTTAGGCTTAAATTTAGGTGTACTAATAATGTAGTATAATATGAGGCATTAATTCAAGGTCTCCTACTTGCTCAAAAAAGAAGAATTCAAGCCTTAAGTGTATATGGAGATAGTGAGATGATTTTCCACCAAATGAGAAATCAAAATGTCACCAAGAATTGTTTTCTCAAGTCTTATAAACATAGAGTATGTGATTTTCTTGAAAGTTTCAATGCATTTAATATTCAAAGCATCCCTACGAAAGAGAATAGACATGCTAATAGACTTGCAGTAGTGGGTGCACCCTATGATGTGCCAAAGAGTCTTGAGGATGAGAAGAAGAAAAATATTAGAGTGGTGGTTAGGCCTTATATCCTTAATAATAATGTAAATTGAAATATGTTTGAATATGATGCACAAATTGTGAGTTTCTTGCAGAATGAAGCAGAGTTTTCAAATAGAAAAAAGTCAAGGCTACATGACTAGCATGAAGATCAGATCATCAATCTCAGTCCTAACAAGTTTCCTAAGGGTCTCATTACCTTAGAGAGTGCCTTCAATCTTGATGACCAAGAAAGAGCTAGAGGTATGAAACTTTATGCAAGCAAAGATGATCATATACTAGTTGCAATTGTTGATGGAAGGACTCTAAACATAGGGAAGGTATGTTATGAAACTGAGCAAGAAAGTTTTGTTCATCTATATCAAGAATTTAATGATGTATTTTCTTGGACATATGATGATTTAAAGGGTTTTGACCCAATTTTATTTCAACATACCATAGATTTAGTTGATAATGTCACACCTATTAAGAAAAAGAAAAGGAAAGTGAATCCCAAGATTGAGCCATTAATGAGAAAAGAGCTATCCAAATTGATTGAGGCCAATATGATTTTTCCTACTAAGCACTCATCATGGGTAGCTAACCTTGTCCCTATTAGGAAGAAGAGTGGAGAAATTAGACTATGTGTAGATTTTAGGGATCTTAAGCAAGCCTCCCTTAAGGATCATCATCCTCTCCCTTCCATGGAATAGATATTGTCTAAGGATAGTAGTTTAGAGAGATTCTCTTTCTTAGATGGATTCTCAAGTTATAACCAAGTGTTAGTCAAGGATGCTGACATATAAGACTACTTTCACCACCAAATGGGGCACCTATGCCTATGGTAAAATTCCTTTTGGACTAACACATATAGGTGTCATATTTTAAAAGGAAATGGAGATGGCCTTCAAGAACATGATTGAAAGGTTTTTTTTGGTCTACCTTGATGATATCACTATGTATACAAAGAATGTAGCATATCATTTTGGCCATCTCAGACAAGTATTCATAAGATGTACAGAGTATGAAGTATCCTTGAATCCAAGAAAGTGTGTCTTTGCCACTAACCAAGGAAAACTATTAGGACACATTGTATCCAAGGATGGTCTAACTATTGATCTAGAAAGAATAAAAGTAATACATTCTCTCTCTCTTCCTAACCACAAGAAAATTTTGTAAAATTTTCTTGGTAGAATAATTTTTTTGAGGAGATTTATTCCTAATTTAGCTAACATGGTGAAACCTCTTATAGCTATGCTTAAATATAATATGGTCTTTTCATGGACCAAGGAAGGGAAAACAAGTTTTGAAGAGATCAAGGTAGTAATAGCCTCAGACCCTACTCTCATCAATCCAAATGTTAAGAAGTATTTCATTCTTTACATCTTGGGTGGTGAGTCAAGCATTTGTACTATTTTGACTCAATTGAATGATAAGAATGAAGAGCAGCCCATAGCCTTCTTTAGTGAAGGGCTTAAGGAGTATGTAGACAAGTATAGTTACATGGAGAAGTAATACCTTGTAGTCATAAGAGCTTTGAAGAAATTCATACATCTTCTATCCCATAATAAGATCCATTTTCTAGTGTCTCATGCCAATGTGAAAGACTTCCTTTTGAGCAAGAACATTGTTGCCCCAATTTTTATCATGTACTTGATTAGTAAAAGTGATTTCTTGTGTCTTATTAATTTCCTAGGTATGTTCAAGACTAGTCTAAGCCCCCTTAGGTGGAAAGAGTCTTCATGGGATTATTCATTTTCCTCTTCTTCGCATTTCATATCTAGGTGGTTTTTCCTTTATGTTGACGGATTGTGTAGGTAGCATTGTGCCTAACTCAATGGAGATTCATTTTGTGCATACAAAGATCATTTATAGAGTTATATTTGTTTGTGGCCTATCATTTTTCTCAAATAAGAATAGAAGCTTGCGAAAATCCAGACTTTGTCTTCTCCTTGTCAGGTTTTCAACCCTTGAAGATGATTTCCCACAAAGAGCACCAAATGATGTAGTTGGGTCAAAATAAGAAAATAATAAGGTGCCCTATGGAAAATTCATGTTCATTTACAATTATCTACTTTAGGGAATGTTCAAGATTCATCACAACTCTTATAATCATTCCAAGTACAAAACTCAAAACTGAATTCTCCTTGGTGGGTTTTCAACCCATGAAGTTGATTTTTTGCAAAAGGAAATTTTGAAGGAAAGGAAACAAAAGGTGGGTCACTAAAGAATTTTTTTACTCCTTTTGGACATCTTCAAACCCAAAGGGAACAATAGTCAAAAGGTGAAGTAAAAAGCAAGCCTAGGCGAAGAAATGGAAATTGTCTTCTCCTCGACGAGTTTTCAACCCATGAAGACAATTTTCTAGATTTTAAAGAAAATCAAGTTTGTAAGTGGATTGGACCCACGATTTGTGCACAAAAATTCTCAAGATGGTGATAATAAATATTCTAACTATTGCAAGAAAGAGTTATTAAGTAGAATTTGACTCAGCAAATATTTTCTCACAGAGTACTCTATTTGTAACTTCCTGAAACTTAAAGGGAAATGGGAAAGTATGTATGGGAAGATAGAAAGTTACTATTGGGATAACAAAATAGTGAAAAGACACTGAGACATCCGTTAAAACCATGCATTTTCTATTCCAACAAATCTCTCCTTCAATTTATTTGTGTGGTACAAATTCTAAAGATCAACAGATGAATTGCAACTCCTATATAGATGGAAACATGAACAATTACAAAAATTACCGACCTTTCTTGAACTATTATTCTGTTAATTTGAACAACTTTTTCAAAAAGCTAGTATCTATGCATTTTCTATTATTTTCTTTTTCTAGATTGAAAATTCATTCTCAAATAGAAATGGAAACTAGATTTGTGGGTTTCGATGGGTTGAACATAATTAAGTCTTCACTACAAAATTTCATGAATACTTCTCTCTATTTCTATGATATGCAAGATTTTCAAAAGAGAGTGAGGTCAAATCCAATCCATCCCAGTATTGAGAAGCTCTGAGGATGCTTGCTAATTGAGGTAGCTGGTTTTCCAATTGCAGTCTAGAATCTGGAATTAATCTATGAATGCATAAATCATTACAATGTGGACACCAAGAAAATTCTTTTGTAAAATGACATAGTGTTGATCTCCATTGATAGGAACACTGTGGTGAATTGCCTTTGAGTTATGGAATGAGAAGAATTTCTAGATTTAACATTTGGAAGAGCCAAGAGTAAGGTTCCTAAAACTCTTTTTGAGACTAATCTCAAACCTGAGATTGTTGGCATCATGGTCCTCTTACACAAATTGAAAGGTGAGGTTGAAGCTTTAAACTTTGTTAGTAATATTTCATTTTGGTGCAAGTCATCTACTTTGGTACCCAATATATTAATTGGGCTTACAAGGTAAGTGAGATTCTATCCAATGCTCTTAGTGCTGCAAAATTCAACAACACATTCTACATGTCCTCCTTCCTCATTTATATGTTAGCTTCTTTACAATTATGGTCAGGCCTCCCAAGGGTGGAAAATTTTCCTGATGATGTGAAGTCTTATGAATTCTACCCATGTTTACAATTGGAAAATAGCTATGCAGAGTATATAAGAGTTAATAATGCATTCACCATGAGAATTTGCAAGGAGCTATAGGGATGTCTGGAGAGGAAATTTAGCCCTGAAACCATGATAGCCATTGGCCAATTTGGGAGTCATTTCATCCAATTCTCATCCTTTTCATATTTGCATCTTGTAGCTTTTGATGGCTTTCCTTTGAAGCTACCAAGATATCCTAGTAATATGATCCTGTTGGTCGAGATCTTGTGGTAGGCAATCCAAGTGAACATGTTGAGTAGGAGTTTGAAGAAGAAAGGATATGAGTTTCCTTTGAAGGTGGGAGCTTTCAGTTGTGATTCCCATTCTGATTCAAAGAATGAGTTTTAGAGCCATGATCATACTTTTGCTAGACTTCTAGTAGAACAAGTGAGGATGTATAAAGTTAATATCAATTTTGAGGGAGTAGAAGATTATGGACAAAATATGTATAGTAACACCTATCTAACAAAGCTAAGGAATAATCCTATCAGCTCATAACCTTATGAAGATGCTAGAGAAGAGCTAGAGATCATGATGGCCCAAATTATTAAAAGGACTGGGAAGTGGATCAAATGGACCACATCTAGAAGGAGTCAAAGTAAAATCACACCTACTCAATCTTTTAAAATAGTCACAGTTGTGTCCTTATCTCAAGGTGGCACATTAGCTATAACCTTGGCTATCACTCAAGGAATGGCTCAAGCATCAGGCAGAGGTGATCAACGTCCTAACAAGAATATTCCATTGGCAAAAAAATTTCATGATGGCTCCCTTCCAATAGTTGGAACTCCAATAGAAGTTGAGAAGAATAAAGTAGAAGATCCTAAAGATATTATAGCTACTCCAATCCCCTCACCTCATAGTAGCCTAGTTCCATACTGCACTTCTCTAGCCAAGTACTCCTCAAGTGTAGGTAGTAGATTTAGGAGATGGAGGAGGCAGTGACAGTAAATCCACTAAATCTAATGAGGCAACAAAGAATACTTCAAAGGTGAAGAAAGGCCAAGATTCTTTTAAGCTCATTCCACAATCCCCAAAGAATCCCTTCTCTTCGATAGTGAAAGCAATCACTTTGATCAAGAGAAAGATGTTTAGCATAGATTCTCTTGGAACAACCTCCAAAGTGATAAGCAAAGATTCATGGTTAGAGGATACTCCAACTAGGAAGAGAACAAGGAAACATGGAGTCTAAAAGAAGGATACCTTATCTCTTTCTATCTACTTTGGATCAATACTGAGCAAGGTTAAGAAGCAAAAGACTTTGTCCATTCTCAAAAAAATCCTAAAATAGGACACCTAACCATGGAGATAGAAAAACCCACCAAAGAGGGAAGAATTGAGGACATATCTACTGATGATTTTACCTTGCATTCAGTGGATCTTGGGGAAGCCAAACATGATACCAAAGTTGGCTTATGGAAGTCAACAAATGAAGTGATTGAAGGATAGTTGGAAAGCCTTAAGTTGCCAAAGGTCTGGATAAAGGTAGAAATACAAGAATTGAATGGCTTCAGCAAGCAATTGGTTACCCTATTGGCAAGCATCTCTAAAATGCCTATTACTAAAGATCACATTGTTGTATATGTTCAAGTGCTCATCTCTCAACTCCAAGAAGATAAAATTTTTAGGTAGCTCGACAGAGAGTGGATCGAGAAAATCAAGTTGGAGGGACTCTCCATTATAGAGAAAATTGGAAATGCTATATTGAGGCTAGAAATAGAGAAGGATAATATTTCATCAAATAGAGCCACTTTGGTTGTGGAGAGAACAAAGAGTAAAGATTGTGTCTCTCTACTAAAGATGATCACCCATATGAAAACTAAGGAGGTTGTAGAAGAAAAGATCTTGCCTAAAGGATATGAGCCTTTATTTTAATTGCTTCAAAGCATGTAGTTCAAGTCTGAAAAGATCTTAGCAGCAGAAGAAGGGCTTAAGAAAATTGAGACTAAAGTGAAGAAGGATCAAGATAGAGATTATGAACTCTTGAGAGGTTTGCATACAAATTTTCAAAATGGTGGACAAGGAAAGGGAATAATTGGAGTCTAACAAGAATATCTTCTAGTCACCATAATAGAATTTTTGAACTCTAGAAACTTGGTAGCTATGTACACATAGCCATGGAGGAAATACAAGATCATTTGAGTGCTATCAAGGATTTTTATAGAGAGCATTCTGAATGGCTCTTGAGATATACTAATGTACATGTTCATAGGCATGAAGAATTAATTCCAATCATTGTAGCCAGTAAGGCTTATAGCACAAAAGCAAAAAAGGGAATGAAGGGGAAATGATTCATATTCTGCCCCTTTCCATATTTTGATGTAATCATTGTAATTGAAAAAATGGCTACTTGCAATTTGTCATTTTTTAGAAGATGAACCAATTAAACTTCTTTTTTAATGGTTATCTCAAAGTTTTATATGTATTGGGATTAGTAAAGGGTCAGCTAATTTTTGGTGTAAAATATTAGATGTTGCAGAGTCAATTGAATGGTATTTTGTGTCAATTAATTTTTGTTCCATTTTTTTAGTTGTTAATTGTTTGTTTTCTCTTTTATTTGAATTAAAACAAGGAATGAACAAAGCTTAATTCCCCTATTTTGAGGTAGCAAACTAAATATGATAAGTATTATCATCATAGGTTCAAGAGAGATCCCTTACATGTTTCCTTCTAGTTAATCTTTCTTTCTCTGTATTTAGTTTCGCACTGAATTAGTTAGTATCAGTTAGTACACAATATTGAATCTTTAAGTCTTATGAGTTCATAAACTTAATTTATCTTCTAAAATATTTTCTTTCCTAAGTTAGATCTTGTATAGGTTTGCCTTGGTTTACCTCTCCTATTCTTGGGTTAAGAACATACCCCTGTTTAGATTTAGGAACAAACATAATTCATTGCAGATCTGCAATAGGGAGCTATACCTAATAATTCAAAGGAAAGTCAGTCTTTTTAGAAGAAACTCTCCAAATGTTGTAACTAGATATTGTTCATAAAATTTGGGCACCTAAGAGTTAAATAAAAAAGAACTATATGTTTACCAATAGATTTTTGGTGACTCTGCTAGGGAGACAAATAGTCACTTGATTAATAAACTTATAACATGAGGGAAAATGGTACTACTTCATGAGAACATATTTCTAGTGCTCCAACCTAATCTTGGATTTTAGGATGACCAAGAAGATATAATATCATCTCTTAACACATTTTTTTGGAGGAATAGGAGGAACACAAATGACTACAAAAATACAAGCCAAATATTGTAAGAAGAAGAATCTAGTGTTGAAGCCTTAGAAAGAGCTATTCAGTAAAGAGAAATCTTAAGAGTCAAAAGATAGTTAGAACATGAAAATCAAAGGAAAAATTAACCTAGCATCCTAGAACAAGCCAGGTTCCTCAATAGTACCAAAGAACAAGGTTGGAAAGACCCTATTTTTTAAAAGCTCAGATAACTCAATTTCGCTATCCTAGACCCTCTAATGAGAAAAGATGAAAAGAAAAGTTAGAGAAAACCACCTTCAGCTGTTATAAATCAAAGTTCTTCATATAATACTTGCTAGGAGTTGTCCCTACATGGAGTAACTGCTCCTCTGATTGTCAATTTCCTACTATACCTTGCTAGAACAATCATGGTTTCTCCCTAGGCCGCAACAAAAGGTCCATTAGCATTGATAGCTTATCACCCACTCCTGGCCAGTTCAAGGAAGAATTTTCCTAGATCTAATGAACATATTAAAGCCTTTTTCATGGCTACTCACATTTTAGGAGAAGTTCATGAAGATGTAGCTAAAAGGCTTTTCATAGAAACTCTGATAGAGAATGCAACTAATTGGTTTTATCATTTAGATGATGGTTCAATCACAAGTTGGGACACAATGAGGATGGTCTTTGAAACAAGATTCAAAATGACTAAAGATGAGCACGTCCTATTAACACAATCGACATCTATTAAAAAACAACCTTCCATGAGTATAAGGGATTTCATTACAACTTTTAATAAGATCAGTAGTAGGATCTCAACAGCTAATAGACCTACTACTGTCAATCTAAAAACATTCTTCATAATTGTGATGTTGTCATGTATCAATTATGATTTGAGGAAGGCTCATCCCATAAATTTAGAAAATGTATAGAAGAAGGCAGTTAAATTTGAGGATGACTTGATCTCCAGAAGAAAATGGAAATGAGACCCTCAAACCAAAGGAAGTTCTAGTAGCACTGCCTCATCTGATGAGATGATTTAAAAGTTGTCAAATGAATTGGTGGCAATAAAGAGGCAATTACGTGAGTTTAATCACTCTTACCAATGGAATTATCAAAGTCCACTAGGAAGGAATAATGATGGAAAATTTCCACAGCTTTCAGGTTCACAACCAAGGTTAGCAATTAAAGTGGCACCAAAGAAAGGAAATATGTGTGTGTTTCATTTAACAATAGATCATGATAGTGAAAGCTATTTGGAAACTATTCATATGATGTAGTTGTTATCCACTAATGAGTTAAACACTGCAACTCCTTACACTGAGTCAGATTTATACTCAAATGGTGACTTTGAAATTTTATTTTCGGATTATGAATCAGACTCTGAGCTAAAAGGGCGAATGTTATGCAACTATTGATGGAACTTCATACGCGGTGTTAACCTAGAGTCAAAAGCTAAAAAATAAATCCCCCAATCATGTTCTAGGGAATGATCCAACATCTTCATCAAATAACACTCGCATTGATCAAGGAGATTTAACATCTCAAACAAGTAAGGACAAGAGTCCTTTTGATTTTATCCAATTTTGTAAAGAGTCAAAGATTCAAATCTCTCCTATAGACTATCTAAAATCTCATCCCTCTAAGTTGAAGAGATTAGTAGATCATTGTAAAGGAGGTGCTTCGAATTTAAACCATAATGTTACCACTGAGGAAGAAGATGAACCTTTGACATCTAACCTATTTAATCAAAGAAGACTCTATTTTCTTGGCGACTTTCCCCAGGAAAAAACCTGACCCATTCTACATCTCCCTATATATCAATCGATGTAAATTAAGCAATTACATAATAGATTTAGGTGCATCAGATAATGTGATGTCTTTTTCTATAGCTAAAGCTTTGGATCTTACCCTCACTAAAGTTCATTGGAGATGTTATTCAATGGATGCTAAGCAAGTCCCATTACTTGGAAAAATCAAAGATGCTCAAGTAGTCCTAGCCTGCCATCCAGAAAAGAAACTATTATTAACTATTCTAGTTGTAGATATTCTAGCAAGCTATGGTCTACTCTTAAACAAAAAATTTTGCAGAGATTTAGGGGGAGAAATAAAACTTGACTGGTCTCAAGAAATTATACCTATAGGGAGTAAGAAATTCAAGTTGGAACCTGAGGAAAAGGTAAAATTTATTATCTTAAAGTTAGAGGATCCTAAAGCACAAATTCTCTATCAAGAAGTAGAGTTTGGCAATTGCATGTTGTTTACTAAAGATACTCTAAATGAGCAAGAAATCAAAGACCTGAAACTAAAAATCCTTAGTGAAGAAAAAGATTCATCATCTATATGGACATTGGAGTTTGATGGAAGCTACTCCTCATTAGGATCTGAAGCAGGCATAGTGTTAATACCTCCCAAAGGAGAACTCGAACCCATGGCTTTCAAATTAAAGTTTGGAAATATAAATAACACTATGGAGTAAAAAGCTCTATTACTTGTAATAATAGCTATGAAAGAAAAGGGAATAAAGGTCCTAAAAGCCTAAGGTGATCAAATAAGAATAGAAGCTTGCAAAAATCTAGACTTCATCTTCTCCTTGATGGGTTTTCAACTCTTGAAGACAATTTCTTGTGAAGAGCACCAAATGATGCAGTTGGATCAAAATAAGAAAATAATAAGGTGCCATATGGAAAATTCATGTTCATTTATGATTATCCACCTCAGGAAATCTTTAGGATTTTTCAAAACTCTTTTAATCATTCCAGGTGGAATACTCAAAATTGACTTCTCCTCGGCAGATTTTCAACCCATTAAGTCAATTTTCTGCAAAAGGAAATTCTGAAGGAAAGGAAACAAAAGATGGTTAAATAATGAATTTTTGCACTCCTTTTGGACATCTCTAAACCCAAATAGAACAATAGTCAAAAGGTGAAGTAAAAGGGAAGCCTAGGCAGAGAAATGGAAATTATCTTCTCCTCAGCGGGTTTTCAACCCATGAGGATGATTTTCTAGATTTTAAAGAAAATCAAGTTTATAAGCAGATTGGACCCACAATTTGTGTACAAAACTTCTCAAGATGGTGATAAGAAATATTCTAACTATTGTGAGAAAGAGTTATTAAGCAAAATTCAACTCAGCAGATATTTTCTCATGGAGTACTCTATTTGTAACTTCCTAAAACTTGACTTGGGAAATGAGAAAGTAGGTATGGGAAGATAGAAAGTTACTATTGGGCCAATAGAATAGTGAAAAGACACTGAGATATTCATTAAAACCATGCATTTACTATTCCAATGGATCTCTTCTTCAATTCATTAGTGTGGCACAAATTTTGAAGATTAATAGATGAATTGCAACTCCTATATAGATGGAAACATGAACAGTTACCAAAACTACCACTCTTTCTTGAACTGTTATTTTGTTAATTTGCACAACTTTTTCAAAAAGCCACTATCCATGCATTTACTATTCTTTTATTTTTCTAGATTCAAAATTCACTCTCAAATAGAAATGTCAACTAGATTTGTGGGTTTCGATGAGTTGAATGGAATTAAGTCTTGACTTCAGAATTTCACAAATACTTCTCTCCATTTCTATGATATGCAAGATTTTCAAAAGAGAGTGAGGTCAGAGCCAATCCATCCCATTACTAAGAAGTTCTAAGGATGTAGGCTAGTTGAGGTAGCTAGTTTTCCAGTTGTAGTCTAGGATCCAAAATTAATCTATGAATGCATAAATCATTACAACCCAGATACTAGGCAAATTGTATTGCAAGATGACACAGTACTAATCTCCAATGATAGGCAAACTATGGTGAATTTCCTTCGAGTTCCAGAATAGGAAGAATTTTCAATTTGACATTTGGAGGAGCCATTTCTAAATTCTCCATAAAGAAGATGATTTGGAGAAAAGAGATCATGCAATCATGGTTTCAAAAACCCCAAAGCAACAAGAGTAAGGTTCCTAAAATTTTGTTTGGGACCAATCTCAAACCTGAGATTGTTGATATTATGGTCCTCTTACACAAATTGAAAGGTGAGGTTGAAGCTTTAAACATTTTTGAAAAAAAAAAATTTTTGGTGCAAGTCATCTACTCTGATACCCAATATATGATTGGGCTCATGAGGTAAGTGAAATTTTGTCCAATGCTCTTAGTGCTGCAAAATTCTACAATGCATTCTACATGTCTTCCTTCCTCATTTACATGCTAGCTTCTTTACAATTATGGCTAGGCCTCCTAAGGGTGGAAAATTTTCCTGATGATGTGAAGTCTTATGAATTCTACCCATGTTTACACTTGGAATATAGTTGTGTAGAGTATATAAGAGTTAATGATGCATTCACCATGAGAATTTGCAAGGAGCTACAAGGATGTCCAGAGAGGAGATTCAACCCTGAAGCTATGGTAGCCATTAGCCAATTTGGGAGTTGTTTCATCCAATTCTCATCTTTTTCATATTTAAATCTTGCAACTTTTGATGGCTTTCCTTTGAAGCTACAAAGATATCCTAGTGATATGATCATGTTGATTGAGATCGTGCAGTAGGCAATCCAAGTGAACGTGCTAAGGAGTTTGAAGAAGGAAGGGTACAAGTTTCCTATGAAGGTGGGAGCTTTTAGTTGTGAGTCCTATTTTGATGCAAAGAACATGCTAAAGGTGTTTGAATCAAAATATAAATTGGAGATGTATGAGGTCTTAAGACCTATGTTTGATCTGAATGAATATACAAGGGAGATGTTGGAAATTGGAAGTGTGATCAAACACATCACCAACATTGAAGACTACTAGGCTGATTGCAAGGATGAGTTCAAGAGACATGATTGTGCATTTGCCAAACTTATAGTAGAACAAGTTAGGATGTACAAAGTTAATATCAATCTTGAGTGAGTAGAAGATGATGGACAGAATATGTATAGTAACACCTATCTAACAAAGCTAAGAAATACTCCTATCATCTCAGAACCTTATGAAGATGTTGGCGAAGAGCTAGAGATTGTGATGGGCTAGATTGTTAAAAGGATTGGAAAGTGGGTCATATGGACCACAACCAAAAGGAGTTGAAGTAAAAGCACACTTGCTCAAGCTTCTCTAATAGCCACAGTGGCTTCCTCCTCTCAAGGTGGCACATTAGGTGTAACCTTGGCTATCACTCAAGGAATGGCTCAAGCATCAAGCAGAGATGATCAACCTCCTAATAAGAATATTCCTTTGGCTAAAATTTGTCATGATGGTTCCCTCCTAGTGGTTGGAACTCCAGCTAAAGCTAAGAAGAAGAAAGTAGAAGACCCTAGAGATATTGCAGCTACTCCAGTCCCCTCACGTCATAGTAGCATATTTCCATCTATAAGTGTTGCACTTCTCCAACCGAGTAGTCCTCAAGTGCAAGTAGTAGATTTAGATGGAGGAAGCAGTGGTAATGAATCCACTAAATCTAATGAGGCAACAAGGAAGACTTCAGAGGCAAAGAAAGGCCAAGATTCTTTGAAGCTCATTTCACAAGCCCCAAAGAATCCCTTCTCTTTGACCACAAAAGAAATCACTCCAGTCAAGAGAAATATGTTTAGCATAGATTCCCTTGGAATGGACTCCAAAGTGATAAGCACAAATTCATGGTTGGAGGATACTCTAGACAGGAAGAGAAAAAGGAAAGATGAAGGAGTCCCCAACAAGGATACCTTATCTCTTGCTATCCACTCTGGATCAACACTAAGAAAGGTTAAGAAGAAAAAGACTTTGTCCATTCTCAAACAAGATCCCAAAATAGGGCACCTAACCATGGAGATAGAAAAACCCACCAAAGAGGGAAGAATTGAGGATATGTCTACTAATGATTTTACCTTGTTTTAAATGGATCTCAAAGAAGACAAACATGATACTAAAGTTGGCTTATGGAAGTCAAAAAATGAAGTGATTAAAGGATAGTTGGAGAGCCTTAAGTTGTCAAAGGTCCAGATGAAGGTAGAAATACAAGAATTGAATGGCTTCATTAGGCAATTCATCACCTCGTTGGCAAGCATCTTCAGAATGTTGATTACTAAAGATTCCACGGCTGCAGATGTTCAAGTTCTCATCTCTCAACTCCAAGAAGATAAAATTTTTGGGTAGATCGATAGAGAGTGGAGCAGGAAACTCAAGTTGGAGGGACTCTCCATTATAGAGTGAATTGGAAATGCTATATTGAGGCTGGAAATAGAGAAGGATAATTTTTAATAAAATAGAGCCACTTTGTCTATAGAGAGAACAAAGAGTGAAGATTGTGTTTCTCTATTGAATATGATCACCCATATGAAGACTAAGGATGCTATAGAAGCAAAGATCCTACCAAAAGGAGATGATCCTTTATTTGAATGGCTTTATAGCATGCAATTCAAGTTCAAAATTATCTTAGCAACAAAAGAAGGGCTTAAGGAAATTGAGACTAGAGTGAAGAAGGATCAAGACAGAGGTAATGAGCTCCTAAGAGGTTTGCATATAGATTCACAGACTAGTGGACAAGGAAAGGGAATAATTAGAGTAGGTGTCATGCAATAAAACTTCTCCAATTACATAGATAGTCTACTAGGAATATCTTCTAGTCACCAGAATAGAATTTCCAAACTCTAGAAACTTGGTGGCTAGTGTACATGTAGCCATGGAGGAAATACAAGATTATTTGAGTGTTGTCAAGGATTTGGCTAGAGAGCACTCTAAATGGCTCTTGAGATATACTAATGTACATGTTCATAGGCATGAAGAATTAATTCTAATCATTGTAGCCACTAAGGCTTATAGGACAAAAGTGGAAAAGGGAAAGAAGGTGAAGTGATTCATATTCTGCCCCTTTCCATATTTTGATGTAATCATTATAATCAACAAACTGGCTCCTTGCCATTTGTCATTTTTAGAATATGAACCATTTAAACTTCTTTTGTAATGGTCATCTCAAAGTCCTATATGTATTGGAATGAAAGATTAATAAAGGGTCAGCTAATTTTTGGGGTAAAATATTGGATGTTATAGAGTCAATTGAATGGTATTTTGTGTCAATTATTTTCTATTCCATTATATTAGTTTTTAATTGTTTTTTTTCTCTTTTATCTAAATTAAAACAAGGAATTAATAGAGCTTCATTCCCTTATTTTGAGGTAGTGAACTAAATATGATAAGTATTGTCATCATAGGTTCAAGAGAGATCCGTTAGATGTTTCCTTCTAGTTAATATTTCTTTCTCCATATTTAGTTTCCCGTTGAATCAATTAGTATCAATTGGTATGAAATATTGAATCTTTAAGTCTTATGATTTCATAAGATGTGTGAGTTCATAAACTTAATTTATCTTCTAAAATCTTTTCTTGCATGAGTTAGATCCTACATAGGTTTGGCTCAATTCACCTCTCCTATTCTCAAGTTAAGAACATACCCCTTTTTAGATTCAGGAACAAACATAATTGATTGCAAATCTACAATAGGGAGTTGTACCTAATAATTTAGAGGAAAGTTAGTCTTTTTAGAAGCAACTCTCCAACTATTTTAACCAAATATTGTTCATAAAATTTGGGCAGCTAAGAGTTAAATAAAAAGGAACTATTTGTTTACCAACTGACATTAATGAGAAAAGGGTAGGTTGGATCACTAAAGTGATGGAGTATGATGTAAATATCCAAATTACTAAGTTGGTAAGAAGTAAAGGATTGTGCAAGGAGATGGTCTCATCTCAAGAATTAGATGAGGAAGTCATAACAGGAAGCAAGAGATGAGAATCCGAAGAGTTGGGTAAACGACATTATGACCTTCTTGTTAGGAAATGGATATCCTCAAGGATTAGGTAAAGCTAAAAGAAGACAATTTAGATTGTAGTCAATCCCCTATGTCATAGTTACTGGTATCCTATTTAGGAGGGACTTTAATGGAGCTCTATTAAGGTGTGTTGACACATATCAAGAAGAGAGAATGATTAATGAGCTTCATGATGGTCCTGATGGTGGCCACTTTTCAACAAGAACAATTGCTGTGAAGATAATGTGGGAATGATATTAATGGCCATCCTTGTTCAATGATTGCCATAGGTATGTTAGAAAATGTGAAAAATGTGCTCTTTTTTTGGTAAGCAAAGGCTTTCTGTCATGTTCCCTTTTAAAAATAATTAAAAAATAATAATCTTTGCTAAGGCAGGCAGGCCCAAGAAAGTAAAGTTTCAGAAAAAGGGGGTTAATCTTTGGAAACTGTTGCACTAATAAATGAAAATTATTCTTAAAATATGTTTCATTAACCTCTCTTGGATCTGAGTTACAATTATGCCCTCTTTTAAGGGGTTTGGAGGCATTTTGGGGGGGATTCCAGAACTTGATTTTTGCTCATTCTTTGTTATTCTTCAGAGGCTGCCAAACCTGTGGAGAAGGAGACCCAAGAACGGGAGTTTGCAGGTTTCCAGGGAAACCCAAGAATGGGAGTTTGCAGGTTTATAGGAAGGCTAAGGATATTATTTTGAAGCCATTCCATGTGCATGCTCATATAGAGTTTGCCTTTGTGCTGAACAATGCAGATTTGTGGGTTTTTGGGTGTGTTTTTTGTATGAGTTTGGTGTTTTCAGTTGAGTATTTCATATCAGTTTGGGTTTCTTCTGTATATCAGAATTTTAAATGTTAAAATAGAGCTGAATATATTTATTGGGACATGATTAAACTTTTGAGATAGATTATTAGTGTTTTTGTGGTGTTTTCGGGCATATTTTGTGCTATTTCGGGAGCTCGATGAGCATAGTTTTTGTCCTACACTTTTGAGCTGTTGTGTAAAGGCTATATGGATATAGAAATTTCAATTTGTAGGCTATTATTCTGCTGAAATTTCTGTAAAAATTTCCATTTTTATATTTATTAATAATTTGTGAAGTTGTGAAGCTTTTGGCACTATTTTCAGCATACCCGATTTGGGGTTTCTTGAGAAATTTGGTGGATCTTTGGGATATTAGTTGTTTGATTTTAAAGATCTGATTAGAGGTTAGAAATATCATATAAAATCAGAAAAGGGGAATTTTAGTGGTATCAGAGCCATGATCTTGCCAGCCTGAGGGTTTGTAGAAGCTTGCATGTCAGTTTTGACAACTACCCAGATCTTGCATGTCAGTTTTGACAACTACCTAGATCTTGCATGTCATAATTTATGATTGCATGTTGCTTCTAATTAGTCGCATGTCAAAATTTATGGTTGCATGCTACTTCTAATAATTTTCATGTTAGGTCTTAGTGAATTTGGTGGTTGTAGAAGTTTGCATGTCAGTTTTGACAACTACCCAGATCTTGCATGTCAGTTTTTATGATTGCATGTTGTTTCTAATCAGTTGCATGTCAAAATCTATGGTTACATGCTTCTTCTAATCATTTGCATGTTAGTTCTTGGTGTTTGAAGAAGTTATATCCTATTGGGGTTACACTCTACTTTATCTAGAATGGACAGGTATAGTACAGAGTCTCAGAGGACACGATCTTGGACAATTGATATCTAGAGTCAAAATAGTAGAAAGGATGGTTATTTAGACATTCGAGATAAACTTATAAAAATAATCCATGACATGTCTGAATAATTGGTTGAGCACCACTGTATAATGAATGACATTTTGTCTGACCCAGCTAAGGTGGATAAGTTGACTAGATTTCTATTTGGTAGATTTTCTCACAGGGCAGATGGCACAATTACTAAGAACTTGCATGAGGAGTTTGAGAAATTAGCTTATAGCCAGGCAGAGGTCTTAGATTCTACTCTACCACAGGAGGTGGTGGGAAAGGATATTACACAGATTGATAGTAACGGTCAACTTCATACTCAAATTGAGACAATTGTTTATAGGTCGTCAAAGGGTGATGCCATAGGTATTCAAGATGGTATAGTTACAACAGGCAGTGACTACAGTGTAGTGGGTTCAGATGATGATCATGAGGATGTTGTTGTGCAGGATGGTGAGATACCTGGTAGAGATGAGTAGACATTGAGCATTCGTGACTTTTCTCAAAAAGAGTACCAGACATAGTTAGATGCTTCATCACATGAGGTTGAGGCTGGTAGTACTTCACATGATTTGTCCAGCCAGCTGAAGGTGAACAAAGATAGTATTGTGACTTCATTATCTCATCATGACAGGTATGTGGAGTTATTTGGTATTGGTCATATTACTCAGGTGAGGAGTTTTCTTGAGTTACCAGTTGATTCTAGTTTACGGATATGGACTCGAGATTGTTATATTGGCATTTGGGATTCAGTTGACTGGAGATCTTTAACACTTTTTGGTAGCAGTGTTTTTTTGGGTGCTATCATGGATTTGATTAGCATATTACACAATGTTGTCTTTTCTTGTGCCAGTATCTTGTCCGATGTTGGTATTAGTTTTTATACACCGATGTTGGGCTTTTTTCATATATCCAGTCGACCATACTTGCTGGAATGTTAATGATCTTTCATATTTGGCAGTTTGTATAGATGAGTCCCAGGATCATATTGGCATTGATGACATCCAAGAGGATGCAGTGGGTAGTTTTGAAGACTTAGTTTCTTTGGGTATAGAGGAGTTGGACAGCAGTGCTACAGTTTTTGATACTTCGTATGTTGATATGAGCTTTAGAGTTGATTCACAGGACATAGATGGTAATACTCTAGAGACTAGTAACTTTGAGGATACTCCTTTAGACAGTGCATCAGAGGAGGTTTGTAGGAGACAGTCAAGCCAGTGCCATCATGTGTCTAATCAGTTGAGAGTTAGTGACCGAGACATTGCTATCACTTGCCAGCATTTTGATGTTGCTCATCAGTTGTTAGCAGTTTATGGATGGGGTTCTCCTACTAGTGATGAGCAGAAAGGCGGTTATCTTTCCTTGACAGAGATCCACTCTTTATGGGAGGCTATTTGTATTTTGAGATAAAATTATATGCAGTTGGTAGCCGACAGAGATTATCTTATGGAGTGGGGCAGTACAGCATATGATGCATTGTTCGCCAAGGAAGATGAGGTGAGTGAGCTTACTGAGCAGCTTGAGGTGACTTCTGAGATTCTTGAGAGTATACAGTTGGCTTCCAAGGAGTCACAGTTTCATTTGACTAAGGTGACCATGGAGTTAGAGCAACTACAGTCTTTACCTGATTCTATACAGTCACAAGCTGTGGTGGTTGGTGATCCAAGGATGTCCATGGCCGAGATTGTCAGAGACAGTGGAGATGGGGATGCATCCATCCTTGATACTAACATTGGCATATCAGGTTCATTCCCACTAGAGTCAGGTTCAATTGAGTTGGGTGCTATAGCAAATTTTTGTGGTATGCCTGACATGGTGGTGACCTCTAGCACTAATGGCATGAAGACTAGAGATGTTGTATCAAAGACCATGTGTGATGTTGGTGAGCCAATAGTTGGCATGGTTCCTGCTAGTAATACTACTCCTTTGGTGATGTCTATAGAGGTAGTAGTCAGTTCCAACTTGGTTAGTGATTGATTGCAGTTAGTTACATCTAGATTGCAGTCTGAGCCACTGACTGAGATTGGCGCATTCTATCGGCATTACACTATGAGGTACGCTCATCAATTTACCTTTGATGACCATGTTGATGAGATGATGATACAGAGATGTACTTTGGTTCCATTAGTTATGGGATAGTTTGATGCCTCAAGATGAGAGTTATGATGGGCATGACATGGTGATAGGTTCTATAGTTGACAGCTTGATAATATGTGACTTAGAGCAGGAGTTTGGGAGTGATGCTTCAGTGGGTGTTGTTATTGATTCTACTCCTATGGCTATGACATCTCCTAACTTAGCTAGTGATTAGTCACAGTGGGTTGTATCACTTGTTCATGGTGGGTTGTTGACTGAGGTTGGTTTTTTTAATCAACATTATATTGTAGGGTATGTACATCAGTCAGCATTTGATCCTTGTTTTGAGGAGTTGATGGCAGGAAAATTTGGTTTGGATTCCATTTCTTACTCTTTATCTTGTAATGTCTTTTCACCATCAGTAGTGCATGGGAGTTATGGTTATGAGATAGTGGCCAATGATTTGCAGAGTTGTGTTGACTGCAGGAGTTGTACAGTGTGTGGATTCTCCATACTTGGCACAATTTCATTCAAGAGCGTTCACCATTGTTGCAGAGTTGGATTGCACATCCCGTATAGGCCAGTGGGATGCGTTGATGGTATTTACTGTGTTGGTAGTTTGATTTGTCCACTTTACTTGGGTTCTGATGTTCTAAGAGTTTGTGTCTCATGGGTTTTTTACTGTGGTAGTGGTGATTTTGGAGTTTGGTTGAGCTATAATTGTCATTTTGATTATGCATTCCTCTTGGTCATATTGCAGAGGATATTGCAGGAGCCTGTGTTAATTGGTAGTAGTATAGTTCATGACTACATTTGGGATCCAGGTGGATTGATTGGTTTATTGTTCAGACATTTCTTGAGGACAAGAAATGTTTGGGAGGGGAGGACTTGTCATGTCCCCTTTTAAAATAATTAAAAAATAATAATCTTTGCTAAGGCAGGCAGGCCCAAGAAAGTGAAGTTTCAGAAAAAGGGGGTTAATCTTTGGAAATCGTTGGACTAATAAATGAAAATTACTATTAAAATATGTTTCATTAACCTCTCTTGGATGTGAGTTACAGTTATGCCCTCTTTTAAGGGGTTTGGAGGCATTTTGGGGGGATTCCAGAACTTGATTTTTGCTCATTCTTTGTTATTCTTCAAAGGCTGCCAAACCTGTGGAGAAGGAGACCCAAGAACGGGAGTTTGTAGGTTTCTAGGGAGACCCAAGAATGGGAGTTTGTAGGTTTCTAGGAAGGCTAAGGATGGGAGTTTGAAGCCATTCCATGTGCATGCTCATACAAAGTTTTCCTTTGTGTTGAACAGTGCAGATTTGTGGGTTTTTGGGTGTGTTTTTTGTATGAGTTTGGTGTTTTCAGTTGAGTATTTCATATCAGTTTGGGTTGCTGCTGTATATCAGACTTTTAAATGTTAAAATAGAGCTGAATATATTTATTGGGACATGATTAAACTTTTGAGATAGATTATTATTTTTTTGTGGTGTTTTCGGGCATATTTTGTGCTATTTCGAGAGCCCGATGAGCATAGTTTTTGTCTTACACTTTTGAGCTGTTGTGTAAAGGCTATACGGATCTGGAAATGTCAATTTTTAGGCTGTTATGCTGCTGAAATTTCTGTAAAAATTTCCATTTTTAGATTTATTAATAATTTGTGAAGTTGTGAAGCTTTTGGCACTATTTTCAGCATACCTGATTTGGGGTTTCTTGAGAAATTTGGTGGATCTTTGGGATATTAGTTGTTTGATTTTAAAGATTTGATTAGAGGTTGGAAATATCATATAAAATCAGAAAAGGGACATTTCACTTTCTTCCCTTCCACTTCATCCTATCCAAGTTGAGCAACCCTTTTCTCACTGGGGATTAGATTTTATTGGTCCTATCAATCCTCCTTCTAGCTCTAGTCATAAATAGATTCTAGCTAGTATAGATTATTTTACCAGGTGGACTGAAGCAATTGCATTAAAAGATGCTACTGAGAATTTAGTTGTTGGTTTTTAGATGGTATTATCACAAGGTTTGGTGCTCCTTCCACTATCATTTTAGATAATGCAAAGTCATTTGTAAGAGCTTAGATATGTTTATGGGTTGTAGATCATGACATTTATTTAAGTACATCTTCTAATTACTACACCCAAGGTAATCGCTTGGTTGAGTCTTCCAATAAGAATTTGATTAGAATCATTAAGAGGACTATTGAAGATAATCAAAGGTTTTGGCACCAAAAATTGAGAATTGGCCCTTGGGCTGACAAGATAACACCTAAGAGGGCCATAGGAAATTCTCCATCCATACTATTATATGGTAGGGAATTTAGGCTTCCTATTTAATTGGATTTTCTTGCACTTGAATTGGCCCATTAGCTAGAGCTAGCTAAGGATGATGTTGTGATAGTGAAAATTAAAAAATTGATGGAGTTGGAGGAGAAGAGAAATCAGGCCATACAAACCTTGGAAGCACACCAAAAATGGACCAAGAAGAGGTTTGATAAGAAGGCTAAGTTTAGAATTTTCAAAGAAGCCAATCTTTTGTTAAAATGGGATGCAAATAGAGAAAAAGTAGGAAGGCACTCAAAATTTGATGCATTACAGAGTGGTCCATATGTGATTATCAATTGTAGATAGGACAATGCTTTCTAGTTAAGAATACTTGATGGTGAAATCTTTCCTATTCTAGTCACTGGAATATATCTTAAAACTTTCTTATGATAGAGTTGAATGTTTCATGTATATAGTTAGTTAGTTTTCTTCCTATTCTCTCCTATTTTCCAAGAAGTGCACGAGCACATTTTTTATTGTAGAGAGTTTTGGTTCCTATTTTGCAATTGTAGAGAGTAGTTTTGAGGTTTTATTGGGCATGTTTTTCTATGATTTTAGGGTTTGGCTAGGTGAATTTTCATGATTTATATGACTTTGTTTCCCAATGGATGCGTAGGCTACTAGTTCATGCATAGCAAGCTTGCATCCCCTCTAAGTCACCAAAATTCTTAGTCATATTTATGCTTCCACCAAAATTTGAGCTTTCTTTTCAAACATGTCCAATGGTCATACCTTTTCAAATATTCAACTGATCAAATGATGTATAAGAATTCATTTAAAACTTTGGCCATATCCTTTTACCCTAAGTCTTGTAGCCCTTATTTTCATGTCATGCCTTTGAAATATTTTCAGTTGTAACTATGTGAATCACCCTTTGGTTCACACAGTCAAGACAGAGTAAGAGATAACCTAAGTTCAAGTGGTGACGAGGAAATTGCACTATTTTTGCTTGGTTGTAGTGGGTTAAGGTTTGACTAAGGTTCAAGCCCCAACAATGCAATTCTTGTTAGGAATAAGGTGTCTCAACCTGGGATAATTCCTATATTTTTTTTTTTTTGTAAATATATTTTTCACAAATAATGTAATTAAGTGTGAGTGTACATGTCTAGTTGGCATGTTGGTGTGTCACTCCACTTGCATGTGTCAGCATCTTGAATTATGATGGATTTCTATGATGTGTAAGAGCTATCTTTGGAATATTTAATTGTGTAAGGAGATCATGACTAAAAATGGTTATGAAGGATTCCTATGACACGTAAGAACTATCTTTGGAAGATTTAATTGTGTGTAAGGAAATCATAACCAAAATGGTTATGATAGATTCCTATGACATGTAAGAGCTATCTTTGGAAGATGTCCTAAGTGCATTATATAAGCACTTTGAGGGTTGTAGATAGTTGTGAGGAGTAAGTTTATGAGTAGTGTATTGTTGATAGCTATTGGATAATTCTTTTGTGTCCTAAAAGAGCTTGCACTACAAGTGTGTTGTAACCTTTGAGTTGAAGATAATACATTGTGCAAATTTTGGAGAGGTGGGGTTGTTTTACCGAAAAAAATTTCCCCACTGGCATATATCTGTGTTTGTGTTTTCTTTCTCTATCTATTTTCTATATTCATGGTTGACTACAATATTATTGTTTACATAATATCAAATTTGAAATTGTAAGGATTTAAATAGAATTTTCACAATACTTTCCTAAAGGGATTAGTGTAGGAAGCTATTTCCACACCTAAGTTTCCTTACAAGTGGTATCAAAACTTGATCAACTTTTGATTCTAGTTATTGGGTAGGGTTTTTTGAGATAATCTCAAGTTGAGTGGGAGTTTTGTGTAGAGTATTCTAAATCTTATTTGAAAATTGAGATGGCTAGTTCATCATATGGAAAAATGGAGGTGGAGAAATTTAATGGCAGTAATTTTGAGTTGTGGAAACTTGAGATGGAAGACTTGCTTGAAGATCATGATCTATGGGAGGTGACTTCACTTGATGTGATACTCGAAACAATATCTCAATCAAATTGGGATCTTAAGGATCAGAAAGCTAAGAGTATCATTAGACTCTATCTAGTTAATTTAGTTCTCTTGAATGTTCTTGATGAGAAGATCATAAATAGTTTGTGGACACGGCTTGGGTCTATGTATTAGGCCAAATCTCTAGTGAACAAGTTGTTCCTGAGGAAGAAGTTGTATTCTCTAAGAATGGAGGAAGGAGGGTCTTTTATAGATCATCTAAATGCTTTTAATTTTTTTATTACACAATTAACATCATTTGGTGTCAAGATAGAGAAAGAGGATCAATGTATGACCCTATTATGTTCCTTTCTAGATTCATGGGACCATCTTGTGATGGCTCTTGGAATTACTTTGGTCACTTTCAGAACGGATGATGTGGTTTCTTTACTGTCATTTGAGGAGATGCAGAGAAAGTCTTCAAATTTGGCTAAGGAAGCTCTTGTTGTTCACAGGAGATCCAATGATAGAGGCAAGAAAAATGACAAGAAGTTTGGAAAGGGCATATCCAAATCCCATGGAAAATCAAAGACTCCTAGAAAGTCCAAGGCAAAATTATGGAATTTTGATAAGACTGGGCACTTTCATAAAGACTATAAAGAGCCAAAGAAGAAGAAGAAGGCCTCAAATTCAGGTTTAGAAAAATCTCAAGAAAATGGTGATAATTTCATTGTAGCCTTGGTAGTGCATGCATATGATGATGTGTGGTTGATAGACTCGGGTGCTTCTTTCTACATTACCTCTCATCGAAGCTAGTTCTCAAAGTATGAAGTTTTCAATGGTGGAAAGGTGTACTTGGATGATGATTCTCACCTAAAGATAGTTGGATGAGGATGGGTCACTATCAGATTCCCTAATAGATGAGTAAAGGGGATCAATGGGGTAATGCACATCCCTGGTTCGGCCCAAAACCTATTATCTATAAGTATGCTAAATGATGTAGGTGTGAAAGTTGTTTTTTCTAAAGATGGATGTAAGATGATGAGAGGAGCTATGATGTTTGCTAAGGATACTAGGAGAGGTACTCTGTCTCAGCTTGATGCATGCATTTCTCAGTGCAATAGTTCTTCTTTTTCAAAGAAGAGAGAAACTATCACTTCATCACCACCATCTGAACAAGTAGTAAAGAAGACTATGGTTATTGGTTTCGATGGTAGTGTAGCATGTGTACATAAGGGTGCAAAAACATTGGAAGGAAAGATCCTTGTAGAAAAGACAATGTTGTGGCATTTTAGATTTGGCCACATTGGTGAGAAGGGTTGCAGAACCCTAAAGAAAAAGAACTTCATTGAGGGGCCAAATGATTTTAATATTGACTTTGACTTCTATGAACATTTTTTCTATGGTAAACAAAATTGTGTTCAATTTTACTCTAGTTCTCACAAATATTCTGATATTTTGGATCTTATTCATTCTGATGTATTTGGTCCTATAAAAGTTCCTTCACTCTCAAAGTCTATATTTTTTGTATCTTTCATGGATGATTACAATAGAAGGATATGAATTTATTTCCTGAAAAGTAAGACATAAGTCTTTAGTTAGTTCAAGGAATTTAAAGCCCTTGTAGAGAATCAGACTAGTAAGAAGATTAAGTGTGTGAGGACTGACAATGGTGGTGAGTTTTGCTTAGCAGAGTTTGAATAGTTCTATAAAGAACAAGGTATTGAGAGGCATAAGACAACTACTTATATCCCATAGCAAAATAGAGTTGTAGAAAGAATGAGCAAGACACTAATGGAGAAGGCTAGGAGTATGCTTAGTGGAGCTAGTCTTGAATAATGGTTTTGGGCTAAAGCTATGGCCACTGCTTGTTATCTGGTTAATAGATCTCCTACATCAGCTCTTGTTGGTAATACACCCATGGAGGTGTGGTCTAGTAAGAAGCCTTCAATTAGACATCTTTTTTTTTTTGGTTGTGAAGCTTATGCACATGTTCCAAAGGAGAAAATATTTAAGTTTGAAAACAAAGTTGTCAAATGTATTCTCATCAGATATGGTGTTGGTATGAAAGGATACAAGCTTTGGTACCTTGTGACTAGTAAGGTGTTGTATAACAAAAATGTTATTTTTAGAGAGCTAACATCTCCTATTGTGCTACAACCAGATGAAAAAGAAAAGAAGGAATACATTGTTCAATTGCCTCCTACCCTTGAGAAGACTAAATAGAAAGACCATGTTGGGTCTAGTGATGAGGAGAGCTCTAGTAGCTCTGATAGTTTAGAAGAAGAGGAAGAACAACCTCAAACTCAGCCCTTGAGGAGATCCACAAGAGTAAGGAATCAGCTAGAAAGGTTTGGTTATTATATGTTATATTCAAATTGTTCTTTTTCTTTGATTATTAACACTGATGAGCCTAGATCTATGAAAGAGGCTTTGGATATGGAAGATGCAAGTTACTGGATCGAGGCCATGGATGATGAGATGTCTTCATTGGATTAAAACCTTTTCCCAAAGGATGAAAACCTATTGGTAGCAAATGGGTGTTCAAGAAGAAATTGTTTTTAGATGGTAGTGTTGAAAGGTACAAAGCTAGATTGGTTGTGAAGGGGTATTCATAGGTAGAGGGAATAGATTATGGTGAAATATTGTCTCCTTTTGCAAAGTTGACATCCATTAGATTTCTATTATCTCTTGCTTCATCATATTATTTAGAGATAGAATAGATGGATGTGAAGACAACTTTCCTTCATGGTGATTTGGAGGAAGAGATTCATATGTCACAGCCTAAGCACTACATTGTTAAAGGTAAAGAGTCTTTGGTTTGCAAATTAATGAAGTCTTTGTATAGTTAGACATAATCTCCTAGGATGTGGTACCTTAATTTTGATGCCTTTGTGTTGTCAATTGGATTTGTAAGATCAAAATCATATCATTGTGTTTACTTTAGAGTTGAAAATGATCACCTTCTTATTGTTGCATTATATGTTGATGATATGTTGCTATTTGGAAAGGGTAAGGGTATGATTTCTTATTTTAAATCTTATTAGCATAGTTTGAAATGAAAGATCTTGGGGTATTAAGGTACATCTTGGATATGGAAATCAATAGAGATAGGTCTAACAAAAAATTTTGGTTGATTCGAAGTAAGTATGTAAAGTCGATATTGGAAAGGTTCAGCATGGAAGATTGTGGACCATTGTGTATTATTTTTTCTATGGGAACAAAGTTATCTATAAATGATTGTCCAAAATCTCCTAGTTAGGTGTAGGACATGAGTACAGTACCTTATGCTAGTGTAGTTGGAAGTCTTATGTATGCTACAGTCTACACTAGACCAAACATTGCCCAAGAAATGTGAGTTCTAAGTTAGTTTATGGTTAATCCTGGATGGGTACATTGGGATACAGTTAAGTGAGTATTTAGATATTTGAGGAGTATATCAGATTACTCCATTTGTTATCATAGTAACTCTTTTGGAGCTCTGCATTCAGTTTGTATTCGTGGGTTTGTGGATTTAGATTGGGTAGGTGATATTGATAGTAGGAGATCCACTAGTGCTTATGTGTTCACTATGTTTGGTGGTGCCATCATTTGGATGAGTAAGTGACAACCTATGATTGATTTTTCCACTACAGAAGCTAAGTACATGGCTATTACTCATGCTTGTAAGGAAGCCATTTGGCTTAGGAGATTGTGTTCTAATATTGGTGTTGATGCAGGATAGATTACTACTTGTTGCAACAGTTAGAGTGCTATTTTCCTTGCAAAGAATCCAACTTTCCATGCCAGAATGAAGCAGATTGATGTGTAATTTCACTTTGTGAGAGATATGGTGGAAGATGGAAAGGTAAATTTGGAGAAGGTAGATACTATAAAGAATTATGTAGATGCATTGAAAAAATCAGTGGGCACAAAGAAGTTTAGATGGTGTTCAGAGTCTATGGGCCTTTCGGCCTATAGCAGTTAGTTCTTGTTATGTTCCTATTACTCTTACAAGGTGTTTGACAAGTGGGAGAATATTATGAGTAAGGTGTCTTAACTTTGGATAATTCTTATTCTTTTCTTTTTTTTTGTAAATGTATTTCTTACAAATAATGTATTTAAGTGTGAGTGTACATGTCTAGTTGGCATGTTGATGTGTCACTCCACTTCCATGTGTTGGCATCTTGAATTATGACATATTCCTATGATGTGTAAGAGCTATATTTGAATATTTGATTGTGTATAAGGAGATCATGACTAATTTTTTTTATGAAAGATTCCTATGACACATAAGAACTATCTTTCAAAGATTTAATTGTGTGTAAGGAAATCATAACTGAAATGGTTGTGAAGGATTCCTATGATGTGTAAGAGCTATCTTTGGAAGATTCTCTAAGCACATTATATAAGCACTAATGACAGAGGAAGCAACTCTTTGATGATAGATCCAATCTTTTCAATCTCCAACAACCACTTTCATCATTCCCTAGGTATAATAAATGCAAAAGAACACTCCATTGCTACTTGTTGATCCATCTACTTAGTCAGAAGTTAATGGCTTCTATTCTTGACCTCTCAGAGCTTTGTTAGGTGGACAGGTGAATTTCCAGTGTCCAATTTTATACCATGATTATATTTTTTCAAGATTTGTAGTAGTGGTTGGATGTAGTGGTTGTGGAGTAATTCCCAGTCAGAAATATCTCAATTATGCTTGAACTATAAAAGAAAAGCTACAATTGTTTATAACGGTCGACTCTTCTCTATTTTCCTTGGCATGTTTTGGCATGCACATTGTAAATCCCCTTTGCCTCTGATTATTCATGATATTCTACCTTACCTCTTTCAACCATTGATGTATTGTGCGAGCTCCATTTGCCTCTCTTCAATGTATCATGAATACTTTTAATCTACATGATTGTATCTCTTTTGGCCTATTAATGATATAAAGTGAGTCTCTTATTCCTTGTGTCACTTATTTGGTTGTTTGATTTGCATGGGGTTATTAGATTAAACAAGCCTAAATATGTATATCTTTGGTGTAATGATAGTTAACTATGCATGTATGGGTAAAGATAGGATTGAACACTCTATTTTGATGTATCAACTCCTTAGAATAGATTAGGTAGGTTTCTTTTATGTTTTCCTTCTCCCTTTCCCTCTCTACGTGTAGTTTAGGTGCATCCTGATAGCAAAGGAAGCCAACCTTCTCCAAAGACTCAACCTCATAGTTCAAGTCCCATAGCTTGGAGGTTATTTCCATGTTTCACACGGTTGTCCTTAGGTAAGAACTTTGGAAAAGGGTGAAAGCTTTTGTGGAAACAACAACCTCAATCCACCAGTAGAAAATGCTTGCCTAGTTCCCAATAGGAAGGCTGGTGTAAGTATGTGTTGGACATGATTTTGGTTTTTAACAAAAATATTGTGAGTTTTAATTTAATACTATAATGAATTCAATTCTACAATGAATTTAGATTTGTATTATAGGTGGTGAATTTAATGCTATAATGAATCTTAGAGAAAAATAGTGGAGAATCACCAAATAATCTCAATAACAATTGATTTGAATATATTGTCTCAGCCCATATCCTCCCTCATTCTAGTTCAAACTACTTTTCAGTTTAGTTAAATATCATTGAGTATTCACTCCCAAAACAATTTCCTTTCAAGTTTGAAAGAATGTGGGTGAGGGATGAAAACCTAATGAATACAATAACACAATAGTTGAAGGAGCATAGGTATCAGGATCAAAATTATATTGCTTGGTAACTAAGCTAAAGATGATCAAGAATGAATTTCTACTTTGGTAATAGTTTTGAATCAAAAGAAAGAATAGAGTAGGAAATTGAGGAGCCTAAAAGGGTAGTGATTGATAAAGGAATAGACACATAACTTTATCTCAAAGAAAAAAAACTATTAGTTGGTTAGGAAAATAGCCTTGGTATGTTAGTTTGAGCTTCACTTGGTTTCAAGAATACTTTAATTTTCTCTACTTAACAAGGACAACCACATGAAGGTGGAAGCTCATCTGGCCTCATCTCCCTCCCCCTAACATCAATATAAGTTATCCATTATCATCTAATTACATACTTCATTCATTCATTCATCTATTTATGAACTATAACATTCAATATATACAATCACATAACATTCATTAATATGATATAAAAATCATTAATACACAATACTAATCAAGAATTCATTAACACATAAAATATTCATTAACATGAGATAAAAATTAATATTAATATGCAAAATTCATAGATAATTACTTAAAACAATGTTCTTTCATTATCCAACAAGGTTTATCAAAGAGCATTTTTTTAAATCATTTTTTCTTTTTGTTTTTCTTAGCTCTCTTAAAAAAAGACCGATAGGAGCATCAATATCTTCCTCATTCTCCTCCTCTTGTAGCACATGTAATATCAAATTATGATGTCTCTTCCTATTTTGAGGAGCAGGAGGCTACGACACTAAAAGGGGCTATGTTGCAAGAACAAGTAAATGGGTTAAATTGGCATACTCTTTTTCTTTTTTTAACCATTTCAAGTTTTTAATTAACTAGTACAAAATAACATGCATTTTTCTTACCTGAAAATGCCACATCATGTACATTAACATTTTGATCCACCACTACATCAACATGTTGAACACTTGGAACATGCTCCACTCCTTCACCATGATGTTCAACATGCTCTGAAATATTCAAAAAAAGGTTACATGTGAAATTGCAATTGAAGATGTTAAACTATATTCATAATTGTGTAATTAATTTCTAATAATAAATTAATACCTCCACCACTATGATGCACATCATGGCCTTCATCATGCCCAAGTTCTATGATAGGATATAAAGGTTGCAGTGAAATGTTATGCACATTATTATGCAATCAATTTATGCTCAAGCCTAACACCAAAAAAGAAATTTTTGAACTATTCAATTTGATTTACTTTTCATTTGACCAATTTACATGTGTCTCGTTTGGTGCACCAGATTCTTGGGTATGGCTTTCAGATTCTTGGCATAGGCATGCAACCACAACTTTATAGCCTTCCTTCAAGGCAATTTTTTTATCTTCATTTGTGGGCTCTACATTGAATTTTGTGCCCTATATTTTTTGCTTAATATTGTCAATTTTTCATGTATGATTTGATTAAACAAAATTATTTGCAACATTATATAAAATATATATATATATATAATTCTATTGCTACTACTTACAAGTCGAGACTAAAGATTCATATAGCAATCAGAGCCAAGTTTGTGTTGGCCAACCTTTTCTACTCTAGCTTTTGTAGCCATTTATGTGTTTTGCAGTCTATGAATAGTTTGAAACATGTTAGATTTTACATATATATATATATATATATATATATATATATATATATATATATATATATATATATATATATATATATATATATATATATATATATATATATATATATATATATATATAACACATTAATGTATGATTACATTCTACTTAATAATATCATGACATACCTTCTTCTGCCCTCTTTTGGTTCATTTCTTTTATCACATAGCCTTTTCTCTTTTACATCTTCTATTATTTCATTCCACTCCATCAATGGAATCATAGGAGGATGGTCATACTTAGGGTTCTCCTTTAGACCCCTTCTATATTGGTCCCTCAAAGTCTTTATATGTTTTGATGCTCTTTTGAGAAGTAAGGAAGTGTCAAAAAAAAAATTCCAAAAAGATCCTCAAAAGTTGTAATGGGATGATTTTTTTAATTCAAGACCCTGGTCATTCCACTTTTTAAAATAAAATAAAATTTTTAGATCAATAACTTTAATATAGTGCAATAAATGGAAGAAAAGAAAAATATTGTAGAAATGATATGAAACTATGTACCTTTTACATATGGTGGGTCCAAATAGCCTCAATGTCATATCAAAAAGATGATCAAAGAAAATATTATTTCCTACAAAAATAGCAAGGGATTATCAGTCCAAAAGGAGTAATGTATAAGTAAACTACAATTACACTATAAATAATAATAATTTTAAAGCACTTGGAAGCTTTCATAATTTTAATGGAAACATAGTTTTCTTGTTCAGCAACAATGTCCCTACAAATGAACCAATACTAGTCACACGGGCTGCTCCAGGAAATGGATCAGCTTCAATAGTACTGATCTTTGTTGTTCTATCAACTAAAGGTCTATCTATTAGTCCAAAAAATAGGTACATGAGTATAAAATCCACCCAACAAAAAAAAAACATGATTAGCACATTATAAAATATAGCAAAACAAGGTTTTACTAGTTGTACATGGCATAGTTGAGGATTTTTGCATGCTCCTTGTTACCGATAATGCACTCGACACTATTGGAGTGATGACCAAAGGAGGAATCCACACTTCATCATGGTCTAAAGAATATAATATTGTTAGCAAATACATTTGCAATAGATAAAGATAAAATGGGATACTAGCTAGAAACATCCAAAAATAAAAGTTAAGTGTTATAATGTTGATGAAAACAAACAATGTTGCACCAATTTCACTTTCAACATTAGATGTCCTATCTCAACACTGAGTAGAAAGGGATAAAAAATCAAAAAAAAAAAACCCATAATAGTCATAAGGTTACTAACACAAACACAAGGACTAGGTTAGGTAAGATGGTGAAGTGAAATCCATGTCATTCTTCTCTACATACCTTTCATTTGTGAAATGGCTATAAATTTCTTACACAATCAATTAAAAAATTTCTTGTATCTTCTTAGTACATAAAAAATGCTTAAGGGAATGATAAATTAGTAATTACCCAATATTATAAGATTCACTTTTAACAGTCATATTTCATTTGAATACAGTAAGCATAGAATTAATCATGTATTTAAATTGGATGGAGAAAGAAAAATAGGTTAACCTACAATGTAATCTCGTTGTTAATCTGTCAAAAAAGGCACCGAATGCACTTTTTAGTAGTAGAGGAAACATAAAACAACATTAATTT
This sequence comes from Cupressus sempervirens, assembly GCA_028749045.1. Taxonomy (NCBI): domain Eukaryota; kingdom Viridiplantae; phylum Streptophyta; class Pinopsida; order Cupressales; family Cupressaceae; genus Cupressus; species Cupressus sempervirens. Next base: position 277,845,250 of record CM053790.1, on the reverse strand, counting down.
GTTTTCCACTACATTCAAAATGGTCCACCTACTGATGCCAACACACATAATCAACCTTCCTCATGTACCTAACTTTAGAAACACTCATTGCATTAAATAACTTTTTTTGGTCTTAATATATTGTTGGTACCTACCACTAATGTTACTTTTATATTATAATTTTAAACTTTTATGAGACATCTTATACCTCTAATATTACTTCTATGTTAGAATTATGAACTTTTATAAGACATCTTAAACCTCTATTTCTTTACTTGTGGTCACTTACAATATTGCTGAACACATATTAGATATATTCAAACTCTAAGGAATTCAAATTTAGGTCACTTGGTTGACTCTATTAATTTTAACTCTAAATAAATTATTTTATTAAACTTAATAGAATATGTGAAGTGGTATTTTCCAAAAAATAAAAAAATTGATTTTTCTTGCAACAACAATCTAGATGTATCTAGAATTGGTTAAGATGTGTACATTATTCTTGTGACTTTTGAAGAATATTCTAAAGAGGGTTGAAAAAGGATAATATGTGATATGATACGAATTTCACTATTCTGACATTTGTTTTAAAATAGCAGGAGCTTTCAATTAGTGAATTATAAATTAAGATAATTATATTCTTTCCAGTGATGCTTTAATTCTTTTTTTATCCCATGTGAATTTATATTGCCAAATTTTAAGAAATCAAATATAACATGAATCAACAGCCATGAATGTCTAATTAAATACCAAACTTTGCTAAGGAACTAGAATGTGCAAGGCATAATACAACTTTTGGAAACCCTATGTCTAATTTAGTAGATTATCATTGATTTAACTAGGGTAATCTTGTTGTTACATGGATCTGTTAACAGTATTTAAGTTCTTAGTTGAACTCGGTGGTCATAACACTCTCACCTTTCATAGTCAAGCACAACCTAAACTAGTTCAAATAGAAACCCAAGTATGGAATAGACCTTAGTCATAATTGAATCTACCTTAAATAAACTCAATGGTGTAATAATACTATAATTTGTAGTAATTTTGTAAAGAGAAATTATCACTTACACAAAGGTTGTGTGCTACAACCCTCACCATGTTCACCATGCAGTCTCGCAGGTGTCACAAAATCCTATAGAAGAACACATAATATTTTATATCATGATCCATAAGTTACTATTAGATATAAAAATCTATTGAACTTATATTATTGTTTGAAATTAATTATTGTTTACCTTCATAGATTTGACTCTACATATAAATTCTTCTTTCAGTGCCTTTGTCTCCTTGCTTGTGTCATCCTCAAGGATAAAGTAAATAATTTCATCGATGTATCTTTGTATGAGTTGGTGGGCCATGAATATGGGGTCAGAACTAAGTGCAAAGTCATCTAAAAATGACACCCATGTTTTAGATCACATTTGATCTACTGTCATTTTATCTTTTCCCTACCAATAAGTATCAAGTTGTGACATCAATATCAATAAAATTACATCAAATTAGACCAAATTTTTGGTTAAATTAAGGTTTACCTTCACTGAAGGTGTGTGAGATGGTGCATCCCCACTTGTGGGTGGTGGTCTATACATGTTGCCCTATGAAAAATATTAGTAATTCTTAGTAATCAACAACAAAATGAAAGTAATAAACTTACCAAAAAATTTAATTAATAAAATAGTAGATTTTATATTGGAGTCAATATTAATTGGAGGCAATTGGTTTAAATTTTATACTTACTAGTCCTATGATAGGGATTTTTTTTTATCTACACAATTCAAATTTTAATTTATTAGAATCTCTTCCCCTACACTTATTGATTTGATCACACATACAAAAACACAATTTCCCTCATGTGCCTTGAATATACAATTTAGTCACTTATTAGTTGACACAGGTCAAGAACTATTTATGCATCCTATAATATTCCCTATTTCTTGTTGAATTCCATCAATATACATAGTGAAACTTTTACTTTGATCATTTTTTTTGCATTGTATATAATTTTATGACAATGCATACTTATGCCTACTTTTTTATATTGCACAATCAGCATCCAATTATTGTAATTGTAACAAGGTCTTACATACTCCATCAATTCAACAACTTTATTGTAACATACCTTTATTCCATCCAAGTAAAATAGGCTCACATCACGTAATAAATATGGATCTACACAATATATCCTTTCATTAATAGAAAATTCAATGTTAACTAGAGGTAGTTCCTTGGGTACCCATTCTTTCTGAAGATGTGTGTACCTTGAGAGAACCTCCCTATCACCTTCACTCTCATTATCATAAGAACATGACCCCCTTAATTCATCTATTGAATTTTCTTCTAGTCTTTTTACCTTTAGTTGATCTCCCTATTTTAGACCTACTAGATGTCTCACTTTTGTCTTCTATTCCTGCATTTTCCTCACTCAAGGAAGATAGATCAGACAAATACTTATTTGGTGATACTTGCAATACATAAAATGAGACACATACTAGGACTATTTAGTTTATGGTGATGGTAAAGAGAAGATATGAAAATAATAAATTGTATCTATAGGGTCTATTGACTTATACCTGTTGATCCATGTGACTATGCAAGATCCTAGTCAAAGGCATTGAATAGCTTGCATATGTAAATCATTTATCTTAATTTAACCAAAAATTTGGTCTAATTAATGTGTATATCTACAAAAATATTGGACATATTGTACTTAATATTTATATTTTCACATATGTTTTTGAAATAAAAAGTTGGTCACCTCGCTCATCAAATTCACCCATATTATAATGAATGAAAAGTTGTCTTCTTATAATGCTCTATATACTACTAATTATGTAGAAGACAAAAACTACATGATGCATTCATCGAAATAATTATATATTTAATAATTCCTTACCTCTACTTTATGTGTGGTAGCTATACAATATCATTGTATATACTCCATGATAATAGAATTCAACACTTAATAACTCAATTATAAAAATATACAAGTCAAACAAATTTCTATAAATAAATCATGACCCCATCATACTTGACATTGATCGTACGCCAAAAAAAAATTCATTGATCATCATCTTCATCTATGTCATCATAATCATCATCACCGCCATCATACTTGTCACTTTGATCATCATCGTCACCACCGCCATAATCATCATCTTCATCACATTATCATGACCATCATCATCATGACCACCATTTATTTGATCATCACCATCTTTCAACATGATCATGATCATCATCATCATGATCATCATCACCATCATCATTAGTATCACCAAAATCATCATCTTCTTCTTCTTCTTCTTCTTCATTTTATAATAGTCTTTTGTGATCATCATTTACTTCATCTTTTGATTCTTCAATATCTTTTTCTTCCATTAAATTATACTTTACCAACCTTCCTCTTAGAACATGTCCAACAAAAAATGACCAACCCAATTTGTGTAGAATTCCAAAGTAAAATACTTGCTCACATTCGCTTGGAACAACATAGGGCTCATCTCCAACTGGCTCAAATGACCTTGTATTAATCATTGTAAATCCACTATCATATTCAATAATATTCCTATCAAAATCATTTTGATTCAATCATAGCTTGTACCATTTGATGACAAATAGAACTAATTTGAATAAATTAAAGTCACACTCAAGTATATCATCCAAAATACCATAGTATTAATTTTCATATTGTTGAGGATGTATGTCATTTCTAGATGAAATATTGGTGACCTTGAAGACTAGACTTATCCTAGAATCACAAGTTTTCTTCATTTCGTCTAACTTTTTTATGCAAAATTTGTGGCCATGGTAGTACATAGCTTTGTGGTGTTTGATCTATAATTATTCAAACATGTCAAGATTATTTGCATCAATCTATGAGTTGATATTAAACTTGTGGGTCATGATTAATAATCTTTTGCATACCTTTCTATCTCTTAAGCCATATGCTAGATCAAGTACCATTGGTGTAACATTGGAATCTCCATTACGATGAGCTTCTTTAACCACTGATGCAACACCAACCCATGTTAAAAAGTGACCATTTTCTTGAGACTTTTGAATCCATACTGTCATCTAATCAAGATTGTAGTGCATCCCACTCACAACCAACTATAAAGAAAACAACTAGACCAGTTAGAAAAAACTTATATTGATGGTGGATAAGAATTAATTAACTACAATAAATATCTTATAATTACCTTTCACTCTCCTCAATCTACCTTTCCTCATAAAGTACTCCCCTTCAAATTTTTTAATAGAGTTGGCTACCAAATGCGATCTACATGGATATTTGCTACAAACTTTGGAAGATATTCACTAATATACACCATGATCTAGTATACCATATATCCCTCTACCATAGAACCCTTAGGGCATGTTATTTGTCAAACCAAACCCTTCATAAATTTCAAGTGGCTCTTAAGCATCCACGTTGATCTAGTTTGTATAGGTCCACACAATTCAATTCCCTCAACTTGATGTATGAGTTAGTATTCTTGAGCATTGAAAAAAGTTGAAGGTAGACAGTTTTTCATTTCACACAGAAGCTATGGAATTTGCCTCTTCCAATATTTTATATCTATTTTATCAATTTCTCTAGATGATAATGACCTAAAAGAGATTCAACATGCAAGAACATATAAACAAGATTTCAAATAAATTTATACAATAGATTACATAAAAAGTAAAGAAAGTCATAAATATAATATATGTCCAACAAATCTAAGAAATAACACTTTTAACCTCATGTATTTTTCAAGATTATATATAACTTGTTTAATACTGTTGTCAAACTAGTGTGGGAGGGATAGAAATAGGACATACTGCAATCATTAAAAAATAATCATTTCAATATATTATGAAATAATACAATAGGTAGTACATGCAATTTTACAAATATATTATAAATAGAGAACATGACTTACCTTGACAAAGGTATGCCAATCATGTGTTTTCAACCTAACCCAAAATCACCTTTATTTGATACAAGAGTGCTTATATTTGTAGCAAATACTATGGAAAAGAAATTTTTATGGCGTCTTTTAATGCATCACTTTGTTGCTCCTTTAATAACTAGGGAAGGTCACTCATATTTATGCACTCTCCATTGCTACTTGATTTAATAAAATCTTTCAGTGCATGATTGGATTCATGAATGTCAGTACAAATTTTGGCAATTTTTTCTCTTTCACATCTTCCATCCAATATTTTCCATAGTGTCTCTGTTACATTCTTTCCAATATGCATAACATCAAACAAATGCATGATTGGGAGACCCTTGTCATAAGGTAACCTACTAAATTGAGTAGGATAACTTTTTATTCCTCTAGGAAGTTGGTCATTGATGCCTTGATGACCTTTGTGAGCATCAATTACATCATTATTAAATAAAAGACAATATCAAAATATAAATTTCAAACTTCAAACCACAAAGTGGACATTACCTTGGCAATTTAGTTGATCATATTCCAACTTCCATAGATGAGGTGTCATTATTCATGGCCTTGATGTTGTCTCTTCTTTCCCATTAAAAATATATTTTAGTAATTCAATACTTATAATTATTGTGGAGAAAATGTCTTAAATCATCAAACACCTACTTTCCTAAACTTCTTGAATGAAGAGATTTTATTTTCAGACCACAAACTAGACATGAAAATTTTCCCTTTGTCTAAAGACCTAAAAGATAATGTACAATTGGATCATGTACAATTACCATGTGCAACTTAAGCATGCAACAATAATGTGTAAGCACTATAACAAACCAAAAATATGTGACCTTAACAATATAACATACCACAAAAATGCATTAGCCCAGGGGCATCATGCATTGTCCATACAAACATTGCATGGAATTGAAATTGTCTTTGTCCTATTGGTCTAAAAATGTCATACATAGTGATCTCATTCCATAACTTGAACAACTCATCAATAAGGTGCTCAATATACGTATTCATATCTTTAACTTGGTACTTACCTTGTATTTGAATGAATATAAAAATTACATAATTATTATGACCATTTTCATGCACTGTTTATAAATTAATTTAGATAACTATTAAATAAAAAAAACCTTGTACAATCATTGACAACATTATGTGCTCCCTCTTTATGAAAATCCAAAAAGGAATGTTATTATTAATAACAAAAATAGGCCACACTAAGTAAACATATCTTATATCTCCAAATGGATTAACATTGTCCTCTGCCAATGAAAGCTTGAGATTACAAGGTTCTTCTTTAAAGTGTGGCCATGTTTCTTCTCTCTCTTTAAATGTAGAACCATCCATGGGCATTCACATAATGTCATCTTGACTTCTATTGTGTGCATGTTAGTGTACCTGAATAGCCATTGAAGATGTGGAATAATGGGAATGTACCAAAGAATCTTGTGAGGCACCTTTTTTGTTATTTTATTTGAATGATATCTACTAATATGACAATCGGGGCATTCCGTTACAAGTTCATATTTTTTATGATATAGAATATAATCATTGGGACAATTATGTATTGTCTAATACTTCTTGCTGGTTTGATTCATAATGGTAGATAATTCTTGGTACGAATGAGGCAAAATATTTTATGGTGGTAACAAAAACTCACCTATCAACCTACAACAACAACTATAAATTATTGATATAATGAATAGTAATGGTATGCTAACATTGAAGATGAAAAAAATGGCATACCTTATCATATGTGACATTGTTACATTGGATAAATCATTCATAACCTTCAAGTTCACCAACAAAATTATAGCTGAGAGAAGAGTTCTTTAGGAGCCTTCATATAGGGGTGTGTGTGCCTTCTCAAGTATAGGTATACTGAGATCATCTTCATCATCATTATCAAATGCACCAGTACCATCATCATGAGCATCTTCATCAACTGCACCAATACCATCTTCTTCAATCATGTCCTCTAGCACATTATCAACTTCTTCCATGGGAGTCTTATCCTCATCTTGGATATTCACAGCTCCAAGTTCCTCCAGTTGAAAATCCACATTCAAAAATTGATGAAAATCATGACCCCCTTTAACATGACCATGTTTCCTATAATGTCTTTGGGTTTTTGTGATTATAATTATTCAATTCTTTAATCCCTTACACTTTTTGTAAGGATAATTACATTTATCAACTTTTCTTTGGAACTCAAACCACAATCAAGCAATTCTCTCATTATTTTATTCTAGGTTCATATTTTTAGGCATGGTCTTTCTTCATAGGAAAATATATCTACAAAATTATTGGACATGTTGTACTTAATGTTTATATCTGCACATATGGTTTTGAAAGAAAAATTTGGTATAATTAATGTGTATATCTGCAAAAATATTGGACATGTTTTACTTAATGTTTATATATAAAATTTTGGTCTAATTAATGTGTATATCTACAAAAATATTGGACATGTTGTACTAATTATTTATATCTGCACATATGATTTTGAAAGAAAAATTTGGTTACCTCACTCAAATTCACCCATATTATAATATCAACAACTTTCATTGACATAAACTCAACAACTTTCATTGAGCCTTTCCATTGCTCCTTGTTTGTCATGAGTTGGGGTCATTTAAATGGACAAGTTTTTATTTAGTGTAGAGTATGCACATATCAAAGTTGTGATTGTTTATTTCAATAGTTTAGTATGATTCATTATAGAAATTGTTTGGCTTTCCTTGAGTACATGTATAGCCTTGTGTTCAAGCACCCATAGTTAGATATTAACCCAAACATATTACTATTCTATTGATCAAATGTGGTGGTATCAATTTTTACATAAAATGTGGAAAAATTAGGTGTTTTTTTCCATGTTTTAGATAGTGTCTATCAAGAAATGCATAAATGTTGTGGTGGTAATTATGGGACAATAAACAACTCCACCTTGCATTAACCTACTTCTTATAAATCCAAGCAATAAGAGTAAAGATTAGAGCTCTTAAGGAAAGCCTTGTCACAAAAGAATTCTATAGTGTGCATGAAAGATGTGACCTTCAAAACAATAAAAGGAACATTGTCAATGTCCAAGGCTATAAATATGATGTGCAATAGGATTGTACTCTCTAGAGGATTAATGATAAGAGATATTGACATCAAATTACTCATGACTTCCCACACAAAGTCAAAATGCATTAATCCTTTTTATATGGATTCCGTAGATGTCTATCATATTTTTCAAATTGGATTTTGGAGCTCAAACTACTTATCATGTACAATAGATGTATATTTTACCCAAGGGATTGTTCCTAGCTATACTAGGCATAATTGTGAAGATCTCTAAAATATTCAAAAAAAATTTCTCACAAAATCAACATTAAATGTATGTCTATAATCATTTTATAGAGAATTTTTTGATAGATATATTATCCAAAGGCTCAGGTATTCCTTTCCATTTTTTAAGTTGGGTGCATCGACCAATGTCTTTGTGGCAATTCTAGCCATTGTTGTATGATCAGGGAAAATTACATTTTCCAACTAGGTTATAGTTGATAATGATCATGAGCCTTATCTTCAACATCTCTTGAATCCTTAAATAGTTACCAGTGATTTTTTTAGTGGTGAATGTTTGCCAATTGGCTATTCCATCCCTTTGGGAAATCACAATTTGACAAATAAAACCTACATATGGGATCAACCACATTACCAAGATATTAAATAATTTGTGACCAAATCCAAGGCTAATTGCTCATTAGTTTACACATAATTGGTCCCAAATCTTGGTCCAATCGCCAATGTAATCTACATTTAAAACACATTTATTTTATAATTTTTCCCAGCCTTTCCCTAATGTTTTCTTATTGGACAATGTTATTTCGCCCTTAAAATAAAATAGTATTTTCTCTCAAGTTGAGCATTGCCTACCATTTTACTAACATGTGTCTCCAACTACCTTGTTTAGCCAACTATTTTTTGTTTTGGTCTTTGGGACATGTGTCCTAATTCTGGGAAGATTTAGACTTTATGGTATGTCATTTAAAATTAGGCCTAAAATAGAGATGAAGCCATTGATCTATATTATATTAATGGTCCAAATAAATTCCTTTCACAATAAAAATAACAACATTAAAAGTGATGATGACCAAGTTAACAATTTAAAAGGACACATTATTAATTGAATCTTAATGGATTGCCATACTAAAAGTACACTTAGCATGTGGGCCATGGACCACTTGTGACTCTTTAAATTCACCAAAAAATTAAATAATCTCTCTTTGGAAACTAACATATATTATCCAACTATATTAATATTTTGTGTTATATGAAATAATTAATTTTCCTCTTACATTACAAAAATGTTTATGACCAACGAAAAAATTAACTACATTTATTTGCATACCGAAAAAAAAATTGCCATAGTTATTATTATATTTTGATACAAAAAGGAGAATTTCACCAATAGAAAATATGTTTCTTCGTTGTCTTGAATAAAAAAATTGCCCTTGATTAGAAATTGTTCTTGCATATTTAATGTTGAATTCGCTAGCATTTTCCATAGTTTTCTCGAGAGGGGTTTCTTAAAGTTATCCCTAATAGTTACACATAATAGTTCTCATTAGTTTAGCAAGATGCTTGACACCTACTTATTTGCTAGATATATCTCTTTTTGTTTAAAACTTATGATGGAAAGATTCTTTTACCATTTTAGCACAATGTCATAGACCAGATTTTGTAATCAATTTTGTTCAAACTTTTGTGATTTCTTCATTTCCTAATTTTTCCTTATCAGAATTGATACCAAAAGACACCTTGATTTTTATTGATCTAATGGTATTTCTCACCTCAAGGAGAAAATGGAGATTGAGTTTTAGTTGTTTCATAAATTAACTATTCCAATTTTAGATCTTTGAGCTTGAAGATACTCAAACAATAGTAGTTTGAGGGTTCATGGATTTGCAGACCTAAAATAAATTCACAAGTCCTCCTATGGGTATAACTACCATATCCAATTTAGAATCCATCATAAAGCACATTTTCCCTAATCTAGTTGTGTCATCCCCTATTTGATTTGTTAAGGCAGATACATAAATTGTGGGAGATATAAATTGTACAAAAAATAACTTATTTACTATTATTTTACCCTTGTTCATATACATGTCAAATATCTACTCATTACTACATAATACCCAACCAAAAATGATACAAGGACTTGAAGACTAATTTTCAGAGGGAAGTGAAATACGGGGAAGTTGACTTCTAGAATATGTTCCTCTATCTTAAACTTATAAGGAATCTTAAATAAAACATTTTGTTGGAATTACAATAGGAAAGGTAAACTTTTGGGGGTGGGTGTGAATCAGTGCTTTAAAATTTGACCCATAAAACATTCACCACACATCCATCTCATACATTTAATAAGTGAATTGAAATACCATGTAAAGCATGTACATATAAATCATGTAAACAAGTAAGCATTCACACATATATGACACTAGATATGATTACCCAAAAACCCTCCAATGAGAAGGTAAAACTGGGGTGGGGATGACACCCACAAATCTTCACTACTACAGTAATAAAGTGTCTCCAATGAAGGTTACAATGTTTGACCATGAGACATGAGCTACCCTATGAAAGTTTTGTCATGTTAAAGGCTTTCAAAGACTATTAGGTCTTACCCTATTAAATAATTTCAATACCCTATTAAAAGTGTTCCTTGTTAAAGGACTTTAACTCACAATAAAGTAAGCACCTTGTTAGAGGATTTCAATATAGCCTGTTAGGACTACTCTATTAAGAGATTTAACTAATTCACCCTTTAGAATGTCTCAGCATTGAATCTGTGGTTACCACTTTATTGCTTGATAATAGATCACCTCTAAACTAATGCATTCTTGATCCTTCTTGATCAGATGTCTCTCTATTGTTTGCTATTTCCTTCCTCTGTTCTCCTTTAACTAATTTTGCAATGCAATTTCAATTCACAACTCCTTAGCCACCATGAATACTCTGTTTGCACATGCAAACTTCTCTCTTTTCTCTTTCTACACACATAATAATTTTAGGGTGTGTCCTCCTTTAGAAGACCCAGGTGACTTAGGGTTAGGTATGAATCAACAATTTTGATTCATCCATTTTTCCACTTAAACCTTCCCTTTACCTGATTGGATGCATGCACTTCATAGTGATTCCAAATTAAGATTTGTCCTTATCACCAAAATATCATAATTCAATCTTTAAGTCAGGTCAAAAATGGTTTATATAGTAGTTTGTGCCAATGCAAAAAACTATGACAAAATTATGTTATTCGATATCTAAAGTCTCTAATGCTCGACATATACTGATTTCTATACTATAACTTAGCATCTAAATGGCTTGACATGCACTACTTACTTGGCTCTTGAATCACTCGGCATATACTATCTACTCAGCACTCACTTTTGACTCAGCATGCATTATGTTGTACTTAGCATGCACTATGTTGTACTACTTGTTTGACATAAACTAAGTAAATGACTTAAGTGTATAGACACTCACTAGTAAAAAACCAATCTGAGATCAACAATTTCCCCCTTTGACATGAGTGTCAAAAATACTTGGTCATGCATTAATACTTCTATTCTTATGAGCATATCATATCTCTTATTCAACTTCTATAAAAAATTTCAAAATAGAAAAATTTTGCAACAACTTATACCTCAAAATCTTATAACTCCCCATGAGTTGTTAAATCTAGTTCTGTACTTAAAATGTTACTCTTGTTGAGTAGATGTGCTTCAATTGATACTCTTTTATTGCTTATTGTTCTTTTCTTTCTCCCCCATGCTCTTACTCTGTCTTAGCTTAGCTCTCTTTCTCTCCCTTTTCTTAAGCTAACTTTCTCCCCCTTTTTGACATTGATGTCTATGGGTTATACACTAATAGCAGGGTAAACTTTAAGAAAGCAGCCTCCAAAAAAGATATAAAATATTGGTGAATCTTCCATTATTTTGAAAAGAAAAATTATTTCTAGTGGTGAATCTCTCACTTTTTTATTCTAAATATGATTAATATTGGCGATTATTTTTTAATCATAATTGTTTTTGTATAAAATATTGATGAATCTCAATAATAATAGGAAGTTCATTAATCACCATGGAATATTAGAAATCAAAATTGAACATTTTTTACCTCGTGGAATATGTTGAGGATCGTTACATTTACTCTCTTTTTTATCGATAAGGTTTATATATATATATAACATAAAATAAAAAAAATAGTTACATACAAGTCCTTCAAAGATCATCAAACCACCATTAACAAAAAGACCTCCATCCATAAACACTAACCTACAGCTGTCTACCAGAATTTCAATACATTACAGCAGCCATGACCAAAAATATCCCTAACCATCCCACCCCTAGCCTAAACCCTCTACACTATTTTATAGCCACAAAATTTACATACATAATTGTTGCCTGATAACAAAAAATAACTTTAAACCACAAAAAACTAACCAAGAAAAAATACTTGTAGCATACCAAAAATCCATAAATGCCTAGCCCTAACTTTTGAAAATAGCTCTCCCGCCTTGTGGACTATGTCGTTGACATGGAAAATTTACCCACTCATTTTCCATTTTATCCTCCCCACCTTTCGCCCAGCTTAACTCCTCCCACAACTCCTAGGCATCCTTGGTTTCCTTATATAGAGAAGGCTTATCCACCTCTGCCTTCCATTATAGAAAGGGGATGTAGCCATAGCATCTTCCTTTGTCCTCATCTTTGAAACACTCAAAAAAGTCTGACCCAATGCCTAGAACAGACCACTTGAGGATGGAATCCAGGCCTCCCAACATGTCCTCCTCAAATAGTGATCTAGCAACATATTCAACTTCCTCTGTGGTTTTTTTTAACTCCATCCCCCACACCACTACCATCACAATAACATAAAGATTAAAGTGATGTTTCACCATTCACTCCTAAAACTAGGCACCAGTAACACCCAAAACTACCTCAATCATCCCTTCAATTTTTATCTTTAGCAAACCCTTCAACCTCTCCTTACTAATGGGCCCTTTAAATGCTTTTAGCTGCTTGTTTGAGTCCATAGCAAAAGAGGCCTCCATTACAATTGTCTTCTCTACGCACTGATAAGATAACCAAAGACAAACAACTACCTTCACCATATTTTGTAAATGAAACAACTAGCTTCAATTCTCCTAAAAACACTTGCCTCGCATGCTTAAAGTGTCCATTCAAAATTGAGTCCCATATACTGCCATCGCTAAAACAAAACTATCTACTGACACAAATCTAAAAGTAAAAAAACAAGTGTGGAACTTCGTTCTCACTAATCTTCTCATGTGCAACCCCATCAAATCCATCAAAACTTCACCAACCAACAATAAATAATTTACACCAGTATAACTACCCATTGCCACCACCAAATCAGTCATCCAATCGTACCATTTGAAAGTCATCAAATGTAATTGTATTAATTTGGGGGAATTTTGTTGCCTAATTTGCCAACTTGTCCACCTCCACATTACCCTCCCTATACACATGACTCACCTTAAAATTATTAAAATTTTCCAACTCCTCTCTAATCTTCTGTATCGAATTCTAATAAAACCATGCCTACATAGAACCTTTAACAATACCATCTACCACAATTTTTGAATCCCCTTCAAGGTGAAGATAATTAACACCTAATTTTTTGGCTAATAATACTACTAGAAGTGTAGCCTCTATCTCAGTCACATTATTAGTGCCATCCAATAGTCATTTTGCCACAAAATCAATAATTTTCCCTTTTTCATTTCTGGCCACTACGCCTAGACTTAATAAACCTTCATTCCCTTTTGATGTGCCATCAAAGTTATTTTTAATCCAGTCCCCTATTGGTGGGTGCCACCTAACCTCCTTCCTATCAAATTTCAGCTTACCTTCCAATCCTCCATCATTGGCCCATTTTATTTTGATCCCAAGCCAAAAAATTTGCACCTTGTTGTCCCAGTTATTAAAAATTCTCCTCAGGTGTTGTAACATTCCATTGGCATTCATACACTCTTCAATAGCTCGGTGAATTCTTCCCCAGACCCTTTCCATGCTTTCCAATCTATCTTGAAAGATCTGCCTATTATGCTCCTTCCACACTTATCAAGAGTGAAAACTAAATATTGGTGACATATCCCTATAGTAACTAATACATATGAAAATTATTGGTCAGTTCAATTTAATTTCTCCAATAATATATTATATTTAAGTGTCTCAAATCTAATCATGTAATGATTATTGTTGCAAATATTTCAATTTAAATTTCTTGATAAAATAAATTATTGAAAATTTTTAAATGTTCTAGAAATAAATTTTATAAAACTATGGCGATTTTGTATCTAATCTTAAATTATTAGCCAAATTACTAGCCCAAAAAATCAAAAATTAACCAATTTGTGAATATTAGCCACTTAAAAATACCTTGCCTAATAGTGTGTTTGTCCAAGAAAGATTTATGGACCTCAAGAATAATCTTAAGAGTTACATCCCAATTGTCACAAGCTACCTCCAAAGACTTAATTTGGATGGCCAGCTCAGTAGCAAGGTGAATGAGACCATCTAATGTAGAAAGATTGGGATCTTTCTTTATAAGAGTTTCTCCATAGCATAACTCCTTGTGCAAAATCTCCATGTGAGGAGTCAATGTAGTTTGGATACTTATCATTTCGGTCCTTATGTTGGCTAAATCTACAGATAATACTACTAACTAACTCTAGGTTTACAATAAATTCCTAAAATGCTTCTCACTTTGAGCTAGAGTCATAGGTTATTTTGCACCTAATGAATTTATTTGACTTTCCAAGCTTAGAATATGACTCCTTGTCTCTTGTGTGAAGATTATAGGATTACACAATTTGGCATACAAAGAGAAAATGTTCTCAAGTACCTTCTTCACACATGCTATCTTAGTTGCCAGTGAAACTTGTGTAAGTGCTATATCACTGGATATTTCTCATTCACTCTACTTTGAAATTTCTTTTCAGACCATTCTAATAATTTTGCATTAGTATCAAGGTCTACATCAGTTACCTTTTCCACTATATTTGTCAATTGTTCAATAAGTGACTTTGTTTCATCTAGAGTAGGTAGGCTAAATGCATCCAAGAATATATCTTTAATATCAAGCAAAGCTTGCTTCTATCTATGCTTCCTTCTGAGAAATTTGTGATGTTTCTTTCTAGTCAGGACTTCTTGAAGTATACCCATCTACTCTATTGTCATTTTGGCAATAATCATATTTTGGGAAAATAATTTTTTCATCTAGGCTTACATCTCAATATGTTATTACCTCTTCTGCCTTTGATGAACTTGGACTCAATACTGAGAATTGCAAAGGTGTTGCATATGTGCTCGATCTCTGAAGAGGGTGACTGGAAGGAGTGCTAGCTGGTAAAGTTACCAGTGCTTGAATGGTTGCTAGCTCCTTTGACTTGGGTGTTGTAATACCCCAAAATTGGCACATTGCCATGATAAACCAATTTTAGTCTATTCAATCATTCCTAAGTCCTATTTTACTAGGTAATTCTAAATAATTGCTACTTGACCAAGGTGTCAAATGCAGATAATCCTAATCTGCATTAATCACATTATTTATTTAATTCCTAAGTATCAACCCAAATTAGCTATGATAAACCTATTAATTTAATTTAATTTAATTGCAAGTGTTCATATTTTAATTAAATTAAAATCACTCTTTAGCTAATGTATAAAGGAATTAAATACATTTGATTTAATAAATATCTCCTCTTTTTAATTATTGAATTTAATTATTCAATTAATTAAAGTTTATCCAATTATGAGGTCATATTCTATTTTATTAAATTAAATATTCTCTCCAAATCTTTTCCTCAATTTAGAAATGGAAACTTTGGGTGAACTAAAAATCAAAAAAGGAATTAAATCTGTTAACTTCTTATTCCACTCAAAATCAAATTAGTTAACTCCTTTTTCCACTCAAAAGAAATGAGTTAACTCCCTTTTCATAAGCAATCTTCCATTATGATTGAGTCTCATCTTCAATCTTGACCGTCCATTCTAATTAATCTTGACCGTTGATCAATTTTGGGGTTCTATTTAAGAAGCCTTCAATTCCTCATTATGGAGGTTGATTTTGAAGTTGCATCGAACTTATGCTAGAATATTTACTCATTTTCTCTTGCATTCTTAGCTTAATATTCTTGCATATCAATCTCATATAGTTTAATAATGCAACCATTTAGATTATTTATTCTTTCTTAGTCTTAGAATAATCTTGAATACATTTAGATTAATCTTGCATATCTCATATAGCTTAAAATCCTTTGTTCTAGAGGTCTGGTTGCCTGCTTCTCATTCTGAGAGCAAAGACAAAATCTTTCTAGTTAGAAGGAAATAGGTCAAACTATTGAATTACTTAGATGAATAATCTCATATTCATTTTGGAATGATCTCTTAGATAATGACCATGTTGAAGTGTGTGTGAGGAGCTAAGGACCACATTTCACATATACATTTCTGGCACCCACTGTGGGGCCGAGAAATCAAGTTTTTGGCCTCATTTGTTCTATGTTTCTACATTTTTTAGTACTTTTTTGCTTTCATCTATATAGTATTCTAGTTTCTCAGGTGAGAAATCTTATTTTCACGTGAAGAAACTAAGATTTTTCTCCCAATTATGTACTTCCTTGTGCAAGAAACTACTAAAATTGTGTTTCCTCACGGGGCTTTTTGTACTTCCTTGTGTGAGGAAATACTAAGTTCACACTTCCTCATGGGGCTCACTGCACTTTCTTGCACCATGTCTTGTGTTTCTTGACACAGGCAAGAGGACAAATAACTAGGGCCAAAGGCTCACCCAGCTATCCAAACCAACTTGCAAGAGTTAACACAATGAAAACGAACACAAAGAACAACAACCAAAGGAGGAAGAAGAGTGAATTACTTTTACTGATTTATCAAGAATATCTTCATACTTGCCCAGCTATGAGGCCTTCTGGGTTACGGCCAATTACAACTATATTCAATTCAAAGATCCAACTACAAATTTGCACTTTTAGTTCTACTCTCTAATTTTCTCTCTCTAAAACTTGCCTAATTCTAAGCCTGAACATTCTATTTATACTTGCCAAAATGGCTTATAGATCATTCTAGAATCATTACATAAGAGGAAGGCCAACCCAACAATGGTCTGGACACATCCCAAGAAATGATCTTAACATAAATGTCACAAATGAAATAAATCTCGCAAGTCAGCTCGCAAAATCAAGTCCAAATACTGACACTCAGCATACACTGGGTAACTCAGCACATGAAGAAACACTCGATATGCACTGAGTAACTCGGCACATGAAGAAACACTCAGCATACACTAGGTAACTTGGCACATGAAGAAACACTAGACATACACTGAGTAACTCAGCACATGAAGAAACACTCGGCATACACTGAGTAACTTGGCACATGAAGAATCACTCGACATACACTAGGTAACTCAGCACATGAAGGAATGCTACAGTAACTGGGCACATGAAGAAAAAAAAGGTTGCTAGGCACATGAAGAAAATAGGGTTACTAGGTACATAAAGAAAACAGGATTGCTAGGCACCTAAAGGAATTGTTAGGCACATGAAGAGCTGCTAGGCACATGAAGGAATTTTTAGGCACATGAAGGACTGTTAGGCACATGAAGGAACTGCTAGGCACATGAAGGACTGCTAGGGACATGAAAGAACTGCTAGGCACATGAAGGACTGCTAGGCACATGAAGGAATTGTTAAGCATATGAAGGACTACTAGGCACATTAAGGAACTACTAGGTGAAAAAAATGAGCAGGATAACAAGGCAACCCAGGATGCTCCTGCATCAGACAACTAGGGTTGAAAGAAATGATTCTCTTGAATAATTGAGATGTCCCAACCTAAGCTGAATCCAACTCAAATTGAGAAATCCATGAAGCATCTTCAATAGGTTTTTTCTTCCACTTCACCAAATATTCATAGTAATCTTTTCCTCTTGTACTCTTGCCAACTCTCTGATCCAATATTTATTCAACTTCCTCAAACTGTTTCTTAGGATAATCATGTAGTATAAATACTTCATCCTCTGACTCCTGATACTTATACAAATCAGCAATATTAAATATAGGAGATATATCCATGTCATCAGGTAACTCAACTTCATAAGCATTACCACTATCAAACTTTTTAAAGATCTTACAAGGTCCAAATTTCTTCATCTTTAGCTTGCTATATGTTTCAACTAGGAATCTTTCTTTCTTTAGATGAACCATCACCTCATCACCAACTTAAAAATCATGGTGTCTTCTAGACTTATCAGCATTCTCCTTATACTTCTGATTGCTTTGTTCCAACCTCAACTTCACTTCCTTATGCAAGGACTCCATAAAATCAGCAAATTCTTCTCCTATAGTGCTTTTCTTTTCTTCACCAGCAACATCTCTCAAATCTGATATACCTCTAAGATGCATTCCGATAACAACCTCAAAAGGTGTCTTCATTATACTTCTATTCACAAAATTATTATATGCAAATTCAGCTTGTTTCAATACCATCTCCCAATTACTCAGCTTATTCTCAACTAAACATCTCAGCAAATTACCCAAGCTTCTATTCACAACCTCTATCTATCCATCTATTTGTGGATGGAATGTAGAACTAAACTTCAATTTAGTACCCATCTTCTTCCACAAAGTTTTCCAAAAATAACCAACAAACTTATTGTCTCTATCTGAAACAATGCTTCTTTGTAATCCATGCAACCTCACAATCTCTTTAAAGAAAAGTTCAGCAACATGCTCGGCATTTGATGTCTTCTTACATGGTATAAAATGAGTCATCTTAGAAAATATTTCCACTACAACAAATATGGAATCATACCCCTTCACTTTTTTAGGCAACCCAAGAACAAAATCCATACTGATGTAAATCCAAGGTTTCTCAGGAACAGTAATAGGTGTATACAAACCAGTATTTTGACTCACTCCTTTTGCAACTTGACAAACTCCACAACTCTTTACAAATTTTTGAACATCCTTATACATTTGTGGCCAATAATACTTCTCTTTCAACAAATTCAATGTCTTATCAATTCCAAAATGTCCAACTAATCCACCACTATGCTTTTCCTTAATCAGATTCAGCCTCATAAAACTTCTAGGAATACACAATTGCATTTTTTTGAACAACATACCTTCTTGAATGAAATACTCATCATACTTACTTGTGTGATCTATTTGATTTGGTGATCTACACTCTCTCCATGCCTCAAAAAAATCAAGATCAGCATCATATAACTCTTGCATCTCATCAAAATCAAGAACTTCAACCTTCATTTCAGTCAACAAAGAACTTCTACTCAATGCATCAGCAACTTTGTTAGTAACTCCACTTTATGCTTGATCACAAATGTAAAACTCTACAAATACTCAACCCAATTCATATGTCTTCGATTCAATTTATGTTGACTTCCCAAGTATTGTAAAGCTTTATGATTAGCATACAACACAAACTCCTTAGGAATCAAATAATGTCTCCACTTCTTCAATGATTGAACAATAGCATAAAACTCTTGATCATACATATAATATTTCCTTTTAGCATCATTCAACTTTTCACTAAAGAAAGCAACAAGCTTACCTTCTTGACTTAATACAACTCCTATTGCATTACCACTTGCATCACATTCAACTTGAAATACTTTGTTGAAGTCAGGCAAAGCCAATATAGGTAATTCAACAACCTTTTGTTTCAAAGTTTCAAAACTATTATCAACTACATGTGTCCACTTGAATTCCTTTTTATCTCTCCTCATTGTCTTAGTCATAGCATTACAAACAACACTAAAATTCTTTATAAACTTTCAGTAAAACTAGCCAAACCATGAAATGATCTGACCTCACTCACATTCTCAAGTGTAGGCCATTCCAAAATTACTTTAACCTTCTCAAGATCCATCTTCAAACCATCAGCTGAAATCACAAATTCCAAATACACAATCTCCTCTTGCATAAAAGAACACTTTTTCAAATTAATCAGCAACTTTTCTTTTTTCAACCTCTGCAATACTTGTCTAATATGCTCAAGATGTTCTTTCTTAGTCTTGCTAAATATCATAATATCATCCAAATAAATTAGCACAAACTTACCCAAGAATCTTTTCAAAACTTCATTCATCAGCCTCATGAAAGTACTAGGTGCATTAGTCAAACCAAAAGGCATAACCAACCATTCATACAAACCATCTTTTGTCTTGAAAGCAGTCTTTCATTCATCACCTTCTCTGATTCTGATTTGATGATAGCCACTCTTCAAATCAATCTTGGTAAAATACTTTGCTCCACTCAAAAAATCCATTATTTCATCCATCCTTGGCATAGGAAACTTATATTTCACTATTATCTTGTTAATGGCTCTGGAATCAAAACACATTCTCCATTCTCCATTCTACTTAGGTGCTAATATAGTAGGTACAACACATGGAGTCAAGCTTTCTTTGATCAAACCTTTCTGCAACAACTCATGCACTTGTCTATTAAGTTCTTCATTCTCTTTAGGTGTCAATCTATATGGTGCTTTGTTTGGCAAACTAGCTCCAGGAATCAAATCCATACAATGACTTATACTTCTTACTAGAGGTAAACCATCAGGAATATCATTAGCAATAATTTCTTTATACTCATTCAACAACTCTAAAATTTCTTCTTGTACTCAGTCAATACTACCATCTGTCATCCAATCACCATTGACTAGCACTCGGTTAACACTATTTTCTTGCACTCGATCTCCATCGACAAAACTTAGTTTTCTTGGAATTACAGCAAAACAGACTTGATTCTTTTTTATTTCCTTTTCAAATTATTTCCCATTAACCATGCAAATTTTTATAGTAGAACAATTAACCTCATCTGGACTTTTGATCAAAGGCAACAATGTTTGTTCCTTCCCATTTACGTAAAGAATATATTGATTCAATCTTCCATCATGTACAGCATATCTATCATATTGCCAAGGTCTACCCAACAAAATATGACAAAAATCCATGGGCATAATATCACACAAAACTTCATCAAAGTAATGTCCAATTTCGAACTTCACAAGGCATTGCTCACTTACCAATATCTTATGCCCATCTTTGATCCATGAAACATGATAAGGTTTGGGATGTTTCAGCCTCTGCAACTACAACTTTGTAACTAGCTCTTCTAATGCCAGATTTGTAGAACTTCCACTGTCAATGATCACTTTACAACATGTTCCAGCCATCTTACATCTTGTCTTGAAAAGACTTCTCCTTAAAACAAGTTCCTCATCACCTCCCTTATTACATAAGGTTCTTCTCACCATCAAATTTTCTCCAGCCTTAGGTCCACTTGGTGAACTCTCAATGTCTTCTTGAATCATAGCATTTCTATTATTCTGCCCACCTTCAGAAGATCTACATTCAAAGGATCTATGCCCTTCTTTTCCACATCTAAAACAATTACCATGAAATCCACCTCTAGAATAAGAATTACCTCTTCCTTGGTAAGAATTAGTGCCTCCTCAGTAAGAATTACCACTTTTCCATTTAGTCTTGCCTTTGTCATCATTCTTCCATTCAGATTTTCCTTTATCCTGCATAGAACTGTCAGATCTGCCACTTTCTCCATAAGATCTACCTCTACCTCTCTGAAATCTAACACCTCTACCTCTCTATCTTTGTTTGTGCTTCTTTGTTAAGATCTCCTTAGCTTTCAAGACATATTGATATGCTTCTTCTACACTTTCCAGCAACACAAAACTTATTTCATCTTGTATTTTAGATCTCAATCCATTAATGTACCTTGCAATTTTCTCAACATCATCATCCACATATCCAAATATGATGTCTAATCTATAGAATTCCTCGGTATATTATTTTATAGTCATGTCCTTTTGTTTCAAATTTTGCATCTTTCTCAACAAGCTAACTTGGTAATCAGTAGGAAGGAATTTGTTCTTTACCTTGTTCACCATCTTTGGCCAAGTTCTAATCTTCTCCTTTCCTCTCCTTTGTCTATCAATTTTCAAGTGCTCCCACCATAGAGATGTATGACCTTTTGTAAGAAAACTTAGGTACAAAAATAGCTTCCTATGCTAATCTCTTAAGAGAAGTATGGTGCAAATCCTATTCAAATCTTTTACACTTACAGATTCAATATCATGTAAACAACAATATTTTAGCCAACCAAACATTAAGAAAGTAGATAGAGAAAGAAACACATAACACAAAAAAATTTTAGTGGGGAAAAATCTTTTAGTAAAACAACCCCACCCCTCCAAAACTTGCACAATGTATTATCTTCAACACAAGGTTACAATACACTTGCAATGCAAGTTCAACAGCAACAACAGAAGACACTAGTAGCAACTCACAATACCAACAATACACTTTTTTGCATCCCACCTCTTCGCAACCCAAAAAATGCTTATAACATGCACTTCACTATTAGAGCTACTCCCAAAGGTAATTGTATTAGGGTTGCTCAAATTTATTAGTTGCCACATGTCTTCACCTATCATAGAATCTTCTTGACATAGCTCTTACGTGTCATAGGAATCCGTCATAACCATTTTAGCGATGATCTCCTTATACACAATTCAAGATGTCAACACATCAACATTATTTGCAAGAAATACATTTTACAAAACAAATAATAGGAATAGGAATTATCCAAGGTTGAGACACCTTATTCATAACACCTTTTAGCCTAGTGACTACAATCTTGACCTTTCTATTAGTAGGAGTG
Organism: Cupressus sempervirens; assembly: GCA_028749045.1. NCBI lineage: Eukaryota > Viridiplantae > Streptophyta > Pinopsida > Cupressales > Cupressaceae > Cupressus > Cupressus sempervirens. The sequence continues at coordinate 277,822,525 of CM053790.1, read as the reverse complement.
TTTTCATACTCAAAGAACTTCTCCTTATCAAAGATCAAATCTAGCATGGCATCGGTATCCAATTTTTCATCACAAGGAACAACTTCTACATTAGGTTTTGAATTTTCCCTAGACAATACTCACAATAATCTTTCCTCATCTTGATCTTCTTCAGGTTCTAGATTATGGTTTAGTGCTACTACTTCATCATCACTCACATCATCAAGATGTGCTCCTCTCCTCTAGGCTATCTCCACAGCATCTAATCTGGCTACAATTTGTCTCAACTGATCCAATATAGCATTATCAACATTATTTCCTCTACTATGAACCATCTTCACAAATTAAGTTCCTACAAGATTATAACCCTCTGCAAGTTATGGGTCAAATCCACAGATCTGCCACCCTACAACCAAATCCAAATCAGGGTTCTACACAATCCAATCTCCACAAGGATGAACCTCAAGCTCTGATACCAACTGATGCAAGCAAGAGGATTAATAACTAGGGCCAAAGGCTCACCCAGCTATCCAAACCACCCTGCAAGAGTTAACACAATGGAAATGAACACAAAGAATAGCAACCAAAGGAGGAAGAAGAGTGAATTACTTTTATTGATTCATCAAGAATATCTTCATACATGCCCAACTATGAGGCCTTCTAGGTTACGGCCAATTACAAATACATTCACATTCAAAAATCCAACTACAAATTCGCACTTTCAATTCTAGTCTCTAATATGCTCTCTGAAACTTGCCTAATTCTAAGCTTGAACATTCTATTTATGCTTGCCAAAATGGCTTATAGATCATTCTAGAATCATTACATAAGAGGAAGGCAAACACAACAATGATCTGGACTCATCCCAAGAAAATATCTTAACATAAATGTCACGAATGAAATAAATCCTGCAAGTTGACTCGCAAATCATGCCAAAATACTAACACTCAGCATACACTAGGTAACTCGGCATACACTGAGTAACTCGGTACATGAAGAAACACTCAAAATACACTGAGTAACTCGACACATGAAGAATCACTCCACATACACTAAGTAACTCAACACATGAAGGAATGCTACAGTAACTGGGCACATGAAGGAAAACAGGGTTACTAGGCACATGAAGAAAATAGGGTTACTAGGCACATGAGGAAAATAGGGTTACTAGGCACATGAAGAAAATAGGGTTACTAGGCACATGAAGAAAATAGGATTGCTAGGCACATGAAGGAATTGCTAGGCACATGAAGAACTGTTAGGCACATGAAGGAATTGCTAGGCACATGAAGGATTGCTAGGCACATGAATGAACTGCTAGGCACATGAAGAATTGCTAGGCACATGAAGGACTACTAGGCACATGAAGGAATTGCTTTGCACATGAAGGAATTGCTAAGCACATGAAGGATTGCTAGGAACATGAAGGAACTACTAGGTGAACAAAATGAGCAAGATAACAAGGCAACTCAGGATGCTGCTGCATCATTTCTTCATGCAATACTTGACACTAGTAAACTAAAATTTTACATTTTTACTTCATCTTCATAATTTCTTTGATCTAATGACTATTTTTGTAGCATTTATTTGATGACATCTAACCTTTGATGCATCTTAATGTGCTTTATAGGATACTCATTGAAGATACCTTATCACAAATGCTTGAAAATAGTACTAACCATATAATTGTAGGACATTTGTCAAAGATACACATGTCAAAGACTCATTTCAAACCCACTTAAACGTCATGTCTTCTCTTATTGCTTTTCACACATAGTATAAATAGGGCTTGTGAACTTCATAGGGTGCAAGACAGGGGAATAGGGGAGTATGTTCTTGACTACTTGGAAGTGATGCACAAGAGTAAATTAGAAACCTAGAAGCCTTTAAAAGATGGTACCTGAGGGAGGCAAGCAATTTAGTGGCTCTCCCAAATGAAGCCTTTAATGAAGAGATGATGTTTTCCTTTTAGGGGATCAAAGTCTCAGAATAGGACAAGGTGGGATTGATAAGCTAACTTGGTGATGAACATGTCTTGCATGTTTGGGTAAGGTGACAAGGTAGAGGAGTATGCTCTTTCCCCTTGAGGGAAATTAGAAACTTGGGCCCTTAGATCTAAACCACCAATCTGAGTCAACCTTTAGAGGGCCTACCAAAGTGACTCAACCTCCAAGAATGCCAAAGATTCCAACTCACTATAATAAAGAAGGATTTTATAGAGAAAGAATCCAAAGCCATATTAATTTCTTCTTCTTCGTTTTGATATCACATATCAAGAAGAGGCTCTATCTGTTGCACTGGCTGGTGTCGGCCCCAGTCTTACTAGTCAAGTGTGTACACTTTCAGATGCTAGTGTGGGTTGCTAGCCTCAACTTCACTTGTGAAGCCACCATAGGTTAATATAAATGGAAGCCAAGTAAAAACCTCTTAGTTAGTTGCTACTCAATTCACCTCCAAAAGGGGGCATAATCTTTGTGCAAGGAGGGGGAAGGATCTCTCCTATAGAACTCACCATAAGCATGTCCCTGGCGATTGGAAGGTGGTATATGTACTTGACCCCTACCACAAGGGTGTTCATTTAGCATATATTTTATTGAGCCCTTGGAATACACCAAAAACATAGGCACCCTCTAGTGGGGTGACATGGTTGTGTGAGGTGTGCACATACACATAAGTTGTGGGACAAATGTTTTTCTTCCTCTACCATTTTTGGTTATAGGGATAAAAGTGTGTTTGTTATTGAGTCTTAAACTTTTCCAAACCTATCAAACAAACTAAAGTTCAAGACTCTCCCATCCCTCTGAGTTGCTTTGCCCTCGATTGGATTGTTTGTGACTACTTCTTGCTTCCTTTATTATCTAAAAATAAACTATCTTTTTGAAACCAAAATTTTGTCCAAAAAACTATTTTTGTATCTATCTAAAATTTGTCAAAACAATCAACAATATATCTAGAACCATCTGAAACTTGGAAAATCTCTTCAAAATTCTGTCATAGTTGTCAGTCTGGTCCACAAATTTGCACCCAATTTTGCAAAATTTTGTGTGAGAACCTTTTTAGCTTGTACTTCTTTTTACAACTCTTTCCAAGTCCTCACATGGTCCTATGTCTCTATGTGAGATATTGCAAATCTATCCTTTAAAGTCAAAATCTTATCTTTCTGTCAACATAGCACATCCTCACGTGGCTCTATACAAATCTTCATGTGAGAAAACTATCTTAAATTTTCTATTCTAAATCTTCTCCTAGTTCTTTGGGCCTTTTTGTGTGGTTCCATTGGAATCCTCATGTAGAATCTTAAAACTGTCAAATTATTATGTCAAAGCTACCTATGCTTCCAGTTTGATCTAGTCTACAACATTTTACCACTTCTCTATCTACAAACAATGTCAAAATAGTGACCTCTCACTTAGTTGAAAACTTGTGATCTATGCATGAACTAGTCTCCTCACTTGTTTATCTTAGTCTTTCCTTTTGTGTTCATCATACTTTGTGTCGTGATAGTCATAATTCTTGGTTGTTCTAGCTATTACTCAAATGACTCATATCCAAGTATACAACACTCTTATCTCACTTTGAGGCTACATTCTTGTGTGGTCCTTGTCTAGGCTTTTTCTTTTCATCATTGTCTATGGTTGTAAAAATTACGCTATTCCTCTACCTATCATGGGCTTATGTTCCAAAACTTGGTTGTCACTACTTGAAACATAGTACATCAAAATGGCTAGCAATAAATACACTCAATCAAACATTCCTAGTGAGGAAGAAGGGATTCTAATCACATATATAAAGAAACAAATTGAAACAATAAGTGCTCAACTTAAAAGACTAAAAGAAGAGGAAAACACATCATCAAACACTTGCTCTTTGCAAGGTTATTCCAGTTCCTCTAATGAAAATGAGGCATCAAATTCTTATGATGTTGAAACCAAACCCTTGGAAAGTAGTGTACCCATGAAATCTAAAGGTATCTTTGAAAAAAAACTTGGGAATTTAAACCAAAGTGTAATTTCACACCTTTGAGAAAATCTTACGAATTAACCTTGGAAGAACTTCTTGAAGAAAAACTCATTGTTTTACCTAAGGTCACTTTGGTGGGATTTTCCTTTATGAGTAACTATTGTGCCTATCATAGACATAATTTACATAAAACTTCACATTGTAAGGAGCTGAAAAACAAGATGCAATATCTCTTTAATAATGGCATAATTAAAAAATATAAGCTCCCATCTACTAGTGATTCTACTCTCAAGAAGGATCAACATCATTAACCAAGTCTAGTAATCATTCAAATGCAACTTCTACTTCTTTCAACATGCCATCACCTTCTAAAGTGTCTATGATTTTCAACACATATTCACCAAACAAAGAACTCACTACTCCCCCTATTGACTATGTGTACCCTCAAGGATTACCTTTAAAAGAAACTCAAGCTAACAAAGATTGGGTTGCAAGTCTTTTCACTACCTTCACAGATCATATGTCTTTATGCCCTATTATGCCTATGAATTCCACTCCAAGTACTTTTCCCTCTGAACTTCAAGAGCCTATTATGAAAACTCCAAAAATAGATTCAGATACTCCCTCATCCTTAGAATTGGTTTCATGTCAAGAGGACTAATTAAATGATGAAGAAACAAGTGTTGATCAAGACCAAGATTCATTCATCTCCTTTCAAATCTTCCAAGATCTCATGCCTCCATCTTAAGATCCACGTAATCCTCCATCTCCCATATCATGCACCTCTACTAAGCAAGATCAAGATATTCCTTCCACCATCTCTAAGGAGATTATTAAAGACCAAGAGCAGGATACTTTTCCTATACTACCTAAAATTCCTTTTGAAGAGAAAAACTTTCCCTCACCCTCTTGTTCTACCTCACTACATTCACTTTAAAATTATGCTGAAGCTTTAAATACTCCTATCAAAGGTACTGCTCCTATAATAGTTACTCATAAATCTATTGATGGATTTGGTCATGTTACTCACTCTAAGGATGTTGATATCTCTACTCATGGTCCATTCACATTTCTTAAATCTATCCTTGGTCCCTATCCATCTAAGCTAAAACCTTCAAGTCTTCCATCCATATTGGGACCTTATGTTCCTTTTTCTCCTACTTCCACTCTCAGCTCATTACACGTTCCTCCTACCTTGCTCCAAGATCAACAAAGATACACATACTTGAACTCTTCACATTCACCTTTCCATCTAAACCAATCATATTGGCCTCATTCATCCACAAGTCCCAAGTCCTTTGGAAGAAATTTGGATAATCAACTCAAACACAAGTGCATGAATCCATCTTCAAAAGTTCACTATATCTCCTCTAATTGACATGTGAATGTTAAGAAGGAAAATACATAAAAGAAACCACAAAGGCCCACTATTCAAAGAGCTCAACCAAAGAAAGTGCGAGTTCTTAAATCTATTATTGAAGAAATGTGTTCCAAAGAATCTAATGAAAAATCAAAAGTTATTTGGATTCCCAAGTCTCTTTTGAAGGACTTGAATATTGAAAACAAATCAAAGTTGAAATTCAAGCTTCCAAAGGCTTCCACTCCATCTTCTTCCCAGCATCTTCCTAAAAAAATTTCAAAACCTTCTACTCCACCTTCCTCCAAAATGGATATATTACCTCATATATTAAGCCTCAATCTATTATTTCCATGATTTCCCCATCATTCCATTACTCTTCAAGGTGTGTGTCAATGTTGATCTTGCCTAATATCTCATCCACCATCATGAAATCCTCTAAATCTTATGCCTACTTGCTATCCTTTCTTGTTTCAATCTTCCAAAACCAACAACCTTATCCTCCATCTACCTCTCATTTTACTATCATTTCCCTTCCATTACCTTATTAGTATCTTTGAACATACCTTTCTATGGCCTCGGCTTATCATAACTTATCTTTCTTATAGGCATATAATCTAACTTGAGAAATCTTGAGCTCTTTCTGAAAAAAAAAAATTTAAATTGAATGAAAAAGTGCCTTGGTGAAAACCACTTGTTGTGGGACCTCAGTAGCAAAAGTAAAAGAAAAATAAATCCATCTTATGGTGAAAACCATTTCTTGTGGCACCTTGGATAAATACCATGATGAAAACCTGGTAAACAAGCATCATGCATAATTCTTCCATCCATGACATCCTATCATGATCTTACTTGTCCTTCAGATGTTCTCATTCCCAAATTCAGTCACTCATAACCTCCATAAAAAACTTTGTTCTCCTATTCAATTAACCATTTGGTCTTGATCAATGAAAGCAAGAAGAAAACTCAATTCTTAGCAATCTCTTGAGATGCTCATTTCCTTGGATTACTTACATGATATTCTTCCTTACACCATCAGCTTATATTGCTATATCCTTTTGCCCTAGCTTGGGCAATCTTGTGAAGACTTTCCCTTAGGGTAACATTCACCGCTTCATACTCCTTGCCTATCCATCTATGGTTATCCACTAGCTTGCTACTACATCTCATCCTACACCTTGCTAGACATTAGAACAAAATGATATGATCCTACTTGAGAGCTATTAATCTCTGAAAAAGTTGTAAAAAGAAATTGAAAAAAAAATGAAAAAATGAAAAAATACAAAAAATATAGAAAAGAGAAAAATACAAAAAAATTGAAAAAAAAAAAAAAAAAGTGTCATTAATGAAAACTTGGAAAACAGGCATCATGATAGCAAAAAGAAAAAAGAAATCTCTGCCAAGGAGGTGAAAACCTAGTAAACAGGTGCCTCTTACTTCAAATGCTATATCTCACAGGGCATCTTCCAGCTCTTGTACAGTTGCTTTCCTTCTTTAGTTTGCTACTTTTGCTCATGTATCCAAGGATTGAATCTTGTCATAACTTGGGGGCAACACCCTACAGTGTCACAAAAATCTCTTAAGCATTAGTCACTAGTTGTTCTAACTACATCTACGTACTGTCGCTAGTGTCATTTTTTGAGATTCCTCTCATAGAGATCTTTTAAGCATCAATCACCATTTTTTCTAACTATCTACCTACTATCGCTAATGTCACTTTTCAAGATTCCTCTCACGGATATCTCTTAAGCATTAGTCACCAATTTTTCTAATTGCATTTACCTACTATCACTAGTGTCACTTTTTGAGATTCCTCTCATGGAGATCTCTTAAGTCTTAGTCACCAGTTGTTCTAACCGCATCTTCCTACTGTTGCTAGTGTCACTTTTCAAGATTCCTCTCATAGAAATCTCTTAAGCTTCAATCACCACTTGTTCTAACTGCATCTGCCTACTATCGCTAGTGTCACTTAGAAATTCCTTTCATGGAACATCTCTTGTGATAGTCACTAGTTGTTCTAACTATGACTACCTACTATCACTCATGTCACTTTTGAGATTCTTCTTATGGAAGATCTCTCTCACTTCAGTCACTAGTTGTCCTAACTGTGTCCATCTTCTATTGTCACCCTACTGAAGAGATGTCTTTCATACATGTTTTGAACTTTGACACTTGGCATCAATCCTACAACATAAAAATTGAACTCAAAATGATGAATTTGTTTGGGATAAGCTGAGATTTTCTTTTTTTTCTTTGCATTTTTCTTTATCATGTCTCTTTGAGCAACTCGATGATGTCAATTTTGCATAGGGAAGAAAGGATTGGGGGCATGATCTTTTCTTTTTTTTAATTTGTGGTTTAGTTCCAATGATATGAAGCATCCATATAAAAAGAGGTGTCCACTAGAAGAGCCTCCATCTTGTATTAGATGACTGTGTGTACCTCAACTCCTTTTATACAAACTCTTCATTGAGGTTTTTTCATTTCCTTTCTTGTTTGATTGAATTCTCTATGCTATAGTAAATAATGATACTCATCCTGCTAAGTGAATGTGTGGGTCATTGCAAGTGTACTTAGCACACTTTTGTCTTAGGTTACGAACATACAGATCATTGCAGATAAAATACTTACTAATTACTTAGCATAAGAAGGATTTCTCATGTGTTTGGTGTGTCTACATGCAAGAGACATTCTTGTCATCCTAGAATTTATGCTTTGATGCTTATGTTAACTTGCTACATTAAAAGGGACAAATGTTCTGGTCATTCTAGCTTCTTGTGCCTTGAATGCTTACATTTAATCCTGACAAAATTATAACATAGGTCCTATTTATATTCCTATGATTGCAATATCAGTGGGATTTGTATGACATAATGGATTTAGCTAAATGCTCAATTATGATAATTGTCAAAGCTTGGTAACCAAACTTAGGGTTGCATCTAACGTAGGGCTGCATTTGCATAAGCACATGGTTCGATCACTGATTTACTTGAATCCTTCATGATGAGGGATTGTCAGCTTCTTCAAAGTATCATGTTTCTTCACAACCACACAAAGGATCAATTAATCACCCTCTTGGCTAGTTTGCTTGTTGTGAACTCATTTTCAAGATTGAATTTGAAATCCGACACAATTAAACAACTCAAATTCATTCTTTAAATTTTTGGGACCGACACGATCGAATGCTTTTACAGTCCAATTTTGTTGATACTTTGTGAATCTTGGAATCTTTTCAAATCACATTTTTCTTCAAAATTTCCAAAATTTCTAGAAAAAGTCAACTTTAGTCAACTTTGGTCAAACTTGGTCTTCTAGACCTCGTAATCACTTCGGATTGACTCCAAATTTTCTTCTGATCACTCTGATCTCTTCTTTATTCTTTGGAATCTCATATTTCTTTTGTATCTCTTAATATACTGCTCTACATCCTATTTTTGGTGTGTCATCTTTTGATTTTTCTCCTAAGGGGGCAAGATGATTACATCATTGAATCTGAATTTCAACTTATTTTGAATCTTATGTCCTCATTACTCGAGGCGTCTCATCACTCAAGGCATTTTGTTCCCCTTTATCTGACATCTATGGCATCTATCTCATATTTGCATCATCTAATCACATCTTATAGTAGTCCTTATCAGAGCTCAATGGATAGGTATCGGGACAGTCTAAACCCCAACTCCTAAGGATCAAGCCTCATTTTGGGGATGATTCTATCACTCATGATTGGATCTTGTTATCTTTTATGGACCAGTATCCAAGTATTCTATCTAGAATCTAAGGAATTAAGCTTCATTCTAGAGATAATTCTAAATTCTTGCTAAGGATTGAGCTTCATTTTGGAGATAATTCCAAAGTCTTGCTAAGGATTGAGCTTAGTTCTGGAGATAATCCTATCTTCTTGTTGAGAACTAAGCCTCATTCTGGGGATAATTCTGTGAATCTTGATTAATCTCATCATCTTTTAATGGACAAGTATAGGGGTAGTCTAAACCCTTACTCCTAGGGATTGAGTCTTGTTCTAAGAATAATTCTATGAATTTTGATAATCTTTGTTCTATCAATCTTGGTATCTAGGTGTTCTATGTGGATCCACTAAGGTTAAGCTTTGTGTTGGAGATAACCTTTAAAAAATTATCAATTTTGATATCTAGGTGTTCTATTTGGATCCCCTAAGGTTAAGCTTTGTTCCTTAGATAATCATTAAAAGATTATTAATTGGTCTTCATGTCATCAATTTTGAAACCAATCTCATTTCTTGATCTATGCTTCTTACTTTTGATTTCCTTGAATCGAACGTGTTGCTCACACATTCATTCAAAGAGGGTCAAAATGTAATACCTCAAAATTGGCACATTTCCATGCTAAATGATGGGAACATTTCCATGCTAAATGATGGGAACACAACCCAAGAACAAAATGGAAACGACAGAAAGGGAAAATTATATTAACTGAGAAAATAAGCTAGTACAAAAAATATAGGAAAATAAACTTCAAAACATGCCCTAAGGGCTTACAATAGCATAAATCTGGAGATAAATTCTCCTTTCAATACCTCCTCTCAAACTCCACTCCGAACTGCCTTTTACAATGCTAGAAATCTCCTTAAATAGACCCCGGAGGGTTAGGGACTAGGAGTACATTCTAGAAATTGCTAGTAGGCATCCACCAACCAAATAGAAGGTTCCAGAAGCTACATTAGAAGTCGGTGCAAATCTAGAAGAATCTAGAAATGGTAATTGAACTTCCAGGAGGCATAACTTTTGAACCATAGCTCTGATTGATGAACTATTTACATTTTCAGAAAGCTCTCAAAGCGCTCTATAGCCCTATGGACAGCTTCGATCATCCCCCATTTTTTGGCCCTTTTTGAGGTCATTTAATGCCCCAAACCTGACTTTGAAGCATTCTTAGGAGGTCTCCAAAACTTGAAAAACTGCAATAACTTTCAAACCGTGGGGCCTTTTGACCTAATTCTTTTTCTGGAATGCTCTAAATCACAATTACGTTCATCTGGCCAATTCACACCTTCTAGGTCACCAAAATGATGGCCAAATTGCATGCTCCTATTTTTTCAAGATTTTCTAGCACAATGATAGTTGAACTATGAGAGTTGGAACCTTTATTTGACCCAAATGGGTGTCCAAAAATGAAAACACATGAAATAGAAACTAAGTCTAAGTACATTTTTTTTGGGTGACACAAGATTGCCCTTATACCTCTGGATGCTCCTGCATCAGACACCCAGGGTAGATTGAAAAGTGACCCTATCACTTCATGAATGGTAGAGGAAATCCCAAATGGGAAACCTCAGCTGCTGAAATCCAAATTGAGTCCTTGATCGATCGTCCTTTCTATCTGACCAAATACTCTTCATACTGCCTGTTTCTGGTACTCCTACCCACATGATTATCTAGAATGTCTTCTATCTCCTCCTTCTTAGAAGCAGGAATTGGACATGGCTCTAACACTAGCTCCTCATCTACACCATCATCAGATACTCTGTTAAATCTGCAATGTTGAAAATAGGAGAAATGTGAATACCATCTAGCAGCTCCACTTCATATGCATTTCCTGAGTCATGTTTCTTCAAAATTTTACAGGGGCTAAATTTCTTCATTTTCAACTTGTTGTAAGTACCGACTAGAAATCTTTCTTTTCGTAAGTGCACCATAACTAGATCCCCTACTTGTCCTCTCCCCTTGTTCTATCTTCCTCAATTCTGGTGCAGTCCTTGGGCTATTCCCATATACAATTTGGAATGGTGATTTTCTAGTACTCCTATTTATAGAGTTATTGTAAGCAAACTCTACTTGCGGTAGAATCAAATCCCATCCCTTGGGCTTGTCCCCAACTAAACATCTCAACAAATTGCCTAGACTTCTGTGTACCACTTCTGTTTGGCCATCAGTTTGTGGGTGATGCGTAGAACTGAATTTTAAGTCAGTTCTTAACTTTTTCCACAATGTCCTCCAGAAATACCCCACAAATTTAGTATCTCTATCAGAAACTATGCTCCTTGGAAGACCATGTAGTCTTACCACCTCTTTGAAAAACAAGTCTACAATATGGACAGCATCATGAGTTTTGTGGCATGGAATGAAATGTGCCATTTTGGAGAACCTATCAACCACCACAAATACTAAGTCATTACCCCTTTGTGTCCTTGGAAATCCAAGAATAGAATCCATACTTATGTCCTCCCATGGCCTTGATGGAACAGGCAATGGCTGATATAGGCCAGTATTGTGACTAAACCCCTTGGCAACTTGACAAACATGGCAACTCTGTACAAACTTCTTCACATCCTGTGAGATTTAAGGCCAAAAATAATGTTCTCTAAGAATGGAAATGGTCTTAGCTCAACCAAAATGTCCTGCCATCCCTCCACTGTGTTTCTCCTTAATCAAATTTTCCCTCATGGAACTCCTTGGAATGCACAATTGACTACCCTTGAACAACATGCCATCCTGAATCAAATAGTCTAACCACTTGGTTCTATCTATAGCAACAAGCTCTTTAAAAGCTTTCCATGCTTCAGAAAAATCAAGATCCTCAAGGTACAAATTCTTGAGTTCATCAAACCCAACTACTTCAACCTGCATTATTGTAAGCAACAACTATCTCCTACTTAGTGCATCTGCAACCCTGTTAGATTTTCCACTTCTATGCTTCAACACAAATGTATAACTCTGCAAGAACTCTACCCACTTCATATGCCTCTAATTCAATTTATCTTGGCTATTTAGGTACTATAATGCCTAATGATTAGTATAAAAACAAAATTCCTTTGGCAATAAATAATGCCTCCATTTCTTTAAGGCTTGAACTATTGCATAGAACTCTTGATCATAAACAGAATACTTCTTTGCATCATTCAATTTTTCACTAAAATATGCAACAGGCTTACCTTCTTGGCTTAATACAGCCCCAATAGCACTACCATTAGCATCACAATCCACCTGGAAAACCTTTCTAAAATTTGGAAGTGCCAACACAGGCTATTCTATTACCTTCTTCTTCAGCAATTCAAAACTTCTCATAGCTGCTATAGTCCATTTGAACTCTTTTCTATCCCCTCTTATTGTATCAGTTAGGGGTGCACATATGCCATTGAAATTCTTAATAAACTTCCTATAAAAACTAACTAGACCATGAAATGATCTTACCTCAGTAGCAAACCTTGGAGTAGACCATTCCAAGATGGCTTTTACCTTCTCTGGATCCATTTTGAGACCTTTAGGTGATATAACAAACCCCAAATAGACTAACTCCCTTTTTGCAAAGATACATTTCTTCAGATTAATTAATAGTTTCTCTTCCCTTAGCCTTTCGAGGACACTACGAATATGCAATAAATTTTCTTCCAAAATCTTGCTGAAAATTAAAATATCATCCAAATAAACAATAACAAATTTTCCCAAAAACTTCTTAAGTACCTCATTCATGAGCCGCATGAAGGTGCTCGGGGCGTTCGTCAATCCAAAGGGCATGACTAACCACTCATAAAGACCCCCCTTGGTCTTGAAGGCTATTTTCCACTCATCTCCTTCTCAAATCTGTATCTGGTGATAACCACTCTTCAGATCTATCTTTTTGAAGTACTGAGCTCCACTCAAGCAGTCCATAAGATCATCCATCCTTGGCAAAGGAAACCAGTACTTGATGGTTATCCTATTTATAGCTCAAGAATCTGTACACATCCTCCACTCTCCGTCCTTCTTTGGTGCGAGTACTGCAGGTACTACACATGGAATCAGGCTCTCTCGAATCAAGCCCTTCCTCAACAACTCCTAAACCTTTCTATTTAGCTCCTCTATTTTAGTAGGAGTCATCCTGTGAGCAGCCTTGTTAGGCAAACTAGCTCCTGGAATCAGATCTATCTGATGACTGATTTGCCTTACTAGTGGCAATCCATCTAGAACATTATCAGAGATAATATCTCCAAACTCCCCTAGTAAATCTAAAACTTCAAATGGTATTTCACTACTACCTTCTTTATCTTTCCTAGGAATCAAAGCATATCACATATGTTGATGTTTCATGCCATCTAAAAACTTCCTTCCATCAACAAGACAAATCCTAGCACTGCTACATACCTTTTCACCTTCCTTTTTCATGGGCTTCAATTTGTGGTGAACTCCATCCTTTGTCAGAGAGTATGTGTTTGCATGTCCATCATGCACTGCATGTCTATCAAACTACCATGGTCTACCCAACAATAGATGGCAAACATCCATCAAAATAACATCACAGAGAACTTCATTATGATAACTCCCAATTTTGAATTTTACTAAACATTGTTCACTTACCAGGACCTTATGATCATCTTTTACCCAAGAAATTCGATAGGGCTGAGGATGTTTCTCCCTCTTGAGCTTCAGCTTAGAGACCATCTCTTCTGATACCAAGTTATCTGTGCTACCACCATCAATGATCACATCACAACATTTATCCTCACACTTGCATCTGGTATGGAACAAACTCCTCCGTTGTCCTGGTTCAATCTCACCACTTAGTAGGACTCTTTCATTTACCAAGGTCTCTCCTCTTTTTGCATCCTCTGAATGTGATGATTGTGCATCCTCATCCACATGAGCAACCCTAGCTTGGCCCTCAGCTCTCCTATGTATCCTTCCTTGTCATTGAGGGCATTCAAAGGCATGATGACCTTCTTCATTGCAATGGAAACAGGTACCATGGAAGCCTCCTCTTCCTTGTCCATGTCCTCTACCTCTTCCTCTCTAATTTCCAAAGTCTTGGTCACGGGAGTGGTTGAAACCCTCATTCCTCTGGTTCTTGCTAGTACCCTCTTCTTCATTTTTCTTTTGGGTTTCATTGCGGCCTCCAGATGACCTACCACTTCCGCTTCCTCCTTGACCATGCCCTCTTTGTCTTCCTTCAAACCTTTTATTTAGCTTCTCTTCAACTCGTAGGGAAAACTAGTATGCCTCTTCAATGCTGGTCATTCTTACCAGACTTAATTCCTCCTGGATGCTAGGTTGCAACCCACTGATATAATGAGTAACCTTCTCCTTATTTGCTTCTACATGCCCCACTCTAATCAAGAGTCAGTAAAATTCCTCTGTATATTCCTGGACTGATCTTCCTGCTTGCTTTAACCCATGCATCTTCTTAAACAAATCAAGCTCGTAGTCCATAGGAATGAACTACTTCTTCAATTTGTCCACCATGCAAACCTCTTGCCACCAAATTTTGGCATGGCCTTTCAGTTTGGCCTTTGCAAACTTAACCCTATCTGGGTCCCTGATATCCTCATACTCAAAGTATTCTTCCAATTCATTGATCCAATCGATCAACTCATCTAGTTTCAGATTTCTCAAAAATACACCCACTTCAATTGTGGGTCTTTTTCCAAACTTAGTAATGGCCCTAAAAAGCCTTTCCTCTACATGATTCAGAACTTCCTCGTAAAATTCCCCTTTTGGTCCTATTACTTCTTCTTCATTGTCATCCTCACTGTCGTCACCTGCAGCAACATTTGCTCCTCTACGGAGCTCCTCTTGCAATGCCTGTACCTACCTTTGGAGGGTTCTAACCTCCTTAGGATTAATAGCTCTATCCCTTCCACCATGATCTCTTTGTGGAGGCATCTTCTAACTCAAACCCACAACCACACAGTCCTGGTGCAAACTGCCTCACAGTCAGTGCTCTGTCTACACACTCAGGAAAATTTGCTCTGATACCACTTGATGGGAACACAACCTAAGAACAAAATGGACACGACAGAAAGGGAAAATTATATTAACTAAGAAAATAAGCTAGTACAAACAGTACAGGAAAATAAACTTTGAAACATGCCCTAAGGGCTTACAATAGCATAAATCTGGAGATAAATTCTCCTTTCAGTACCTCCTCTCAAACTCCACTCTGAACTGCCTTTTACAATGCCAAAAATCTCCTTAAATAGACCCAAAGGGTTAAGGACTAGGATTACATTCTAGAAAGTGCTAGTAGGCATCCACCAACCAAATAGAAGGTTCCAGAAGTTGTGTTAGAAGTTGGCACAAATCTAGAAGAATCCAAAAATGGTAACCGAACTTTCGGGAGGCATAACTTTTGAACCGTAGCTCTGATTGACGAACTGTTTACATTTTTGGAAAGCTCTCGAAGTGCTCTATAGCCCCATGGACCAGCTTCACTCATCCCCTATTTTTTGGCCCTTTTTTTAGGTCATTTAATGTCCCTAACCTGACTTTGAAGCATTCTTAGGAGGTCTCCAAAACTCAAAAAACTGCAATAACTTTCAAACCGTGGGGCCTTTTGACCTGATTCTTTTTCTGGAATGCTCTAAATCACAATTATGTTCATCTAGCCAATTCACACCTTCTAGGTCACCAAAATGATGGCCAAATTGCATGCTCCTATTTGTTTGGGACTTTTTAGCACACTGATAGTTGAACTGTGAGAGTTGGAACCTTTATTTAACCCAAATGGGTGTCCAAAAATGAAAATACATGAAACAAAAACTAAGTCTAAGTACATTTTTTTGGGGTGACACAGGATTGCCCTTATACCTCTGGATGCTCCTGCATCACTAAACCAATTATGGTCTATTCAATCATTCCTTAGTCCTATTTTACTAGACAATTCTAAATAATCATTGCTTAACCTAGGTGTCAAATGCAAAAAAACCTAATCTGCATTAATTGCATTATTTATTTAATTCCTAAGTATTGACTCAAATTAGCTATGATAAACCTATTGATTTAATTTAATTTAATTGCAAGTGTTCATACTTTAATTAAATTTAAATCACCATTTTATCTAATGTACAAAGGAATTACATACATTTGATTTAATTAAATATCTCCTCTTTTTAATTATTGAATTAATTATTCAATAATTTATCCATTTATGAGGTCGTAGTCTATTTTATTAAATTAAATATTCTCTCCAAATCTTTTCTTCAGTTCAAGAATGGAAACTCTGGGTGAACTAAAATTTAGAAAAGAAATTAAATCAATTAACTTCTTATTTCACTCAAAATCAAATCAGTTAACTCCTTTTTCCACTCAAAATCAAATCAGTTAACTCCTTTTTCATAAGGAATCTTCCATTATGAATGAGTCTCATCTTCAGTCCTGACCATCCATTCTGATTAATCTTGACCCTCAATCAATTCTAGGGTTCTATTTAAGAAGCCTTCGATTCCTTATTACAAAGGTTAATTTTGAAGTTGCATCGAACTTATGCTGAAATATTTACTTATTTTCTCTTACATTCTTAGCTTAATAATCTTGCATATCAATCTCATATAGTTTAATAATACATCCATTAAGATTAGTTGTTGTTTCCTTTTCTTAGAATAATTTTTCATACATTTAGATTAATCTTACATATCTCATATAGCTTAAAATAATTCATTCTAGAGGTCTAGTTGCCCACTTCTCATTCTAAGAGCAAAGGAAAAATCTTTCTAGTTAGAAGGGAACTGGTCAAACTATTGGTTTACTCCAATGAATAATCTCATATTCATTTTGGAATGGTCTCTTGGATAATGACCATGTTGAAGTGTGTGTGAGGATCTGAGGCCCACATTTCACATATATAGGTGTCAACTCAGTCTCTTCAGGCTTGTCCCTTTCTACCAAATTACCTTAAATTGCACCTTAAATTTGTGCTAGAGGTACAAATGAATCCTTTTAACTTATTTGACTCTATGTTTTAGTAGTGTCTTGAGTTTCCACTTTATCCTTTCCAATTGCATCAATCTTTTCTAGTGTAACTTTTGGTACTTTATTTGAAGATTGTACTTTATTGACTTGAGGGGTAATAGTAGGTGGTTCTTGTCTTTTCACTCCTCCCTTGTAGTTTTAGTCACTAATTTCTGAAGTTCATCTACACTCACCAATATAGGGTTTTCATACAATTTATCCTATAGTGTAGATTGATCAAATATCTTTTTCAAGTGTTCCTCTGTTAGGGGATTGATGTTTTGAGCAGTGAGATCAAAAACATCCTTTACTATGATAATTTCAATACTCACACTTGTTATTTTTTGTGGGCTGAAATTTGGAAATTGTGTATCTTTTGCACTCTATTCTTTTTGCTACTCTTTCTCAAATGTTTCCTGATCATCTACATTCATTTTAGTACCTCCTTCAACTGTGCTTTCATTATTGTCATCTTCTTCATCATCTTTAACCCCAATAGGCTCTTGTTCTCCTTTGACTGTAGCTAACCCATATGTAGCTTTCCACATTTGTGTAGTCTTCTTTATAATATCTTTTATGTTATTCTATAATATGTTGAAGGCTCTATACTTTGGAACAAATCTAACAACATATTTCTTTATGGCTTTAGCAATTTGTGCCTTACTAAGTTCAGGCATAACTTGAGCAAGGGACGTCTCCCTAATTTTCCTTTCTAAGTTCAAACAATAATGTCATTTTTCTCAACTCTTTCATATAAACTTTTTGGCATAGAGTTGGAAATCTCTAGATGGGCTCTCCTAAAATTGGTCATCATGGTATATATTGCCTCCTCTACTTGATTCTTTTGGACTTTTCCAAGATTTTCAAAATCAATGTGAGAATATACTGATAGATCTGCATTATTTCTAACATTCTCACATAGGTTATCTATATTTGAAGATGGATTATGACTCACCACTTGGAATTGGCTTTTGTCATTAGATTCCATTCTTTCCTCATCAAATTTAGCTTGAGCAATGTATTTTCTCCTTGGTCTTTTCTATGCTCATTCTTCTTGCTCTATAGGTTTGGCTTTCTCTTTATCCTTTTGTGCAGTGACATGTGCACTAGCCCTTGTGGTAGGTGTTGTAAGTTTGGGTTGGCTAGGTTTAGCAACCTTCTTGGGCCTTTTCATAGTCCTTTCCTTAGCCTTTCTCTTCTTCTGATCAGTAGGTGTAGGTGCTTCCTCAACTTCTTCTTCCTCAACACCTTCTACAATTTTTTATTTCTTCCTCTTACTGATCTTCACCCTTTCCTTGTGTCAATGCAAGTGGTGCTTGAACCTGAGTGTCTTCATCCTCTTCATCCTCTTCCTACTTGGCAACTTCACCAAATTTTTCTTTCAATCTCTTTACTAATTTCTCCTTCTTTTTGATGATAGAGGCACTCTTTAATTCCATAGTAATCTTAGATTTGGCCATCTCATAATTATCAAATGCTTTGGAATTTTTGTCTATTTCTTCTTCAAGTAATGTTTTTATTATTGCAGAGGCCTCAAGTACATTAATTTCATATCCTAATGGCCTTAGCCATCTTACTCTTAGAGTTGCTGCTTGAACAAATGTATAATCAAGATCAACTAGGAAACAAACATCATCATAATGTTTTCCCACTAATGATAATAGAATCCTCAATCTCCTCTTCATGTATTTCTTGAAGTCTTCAAAGTTATTAGTCATTATGACTCAAAATTTTCAGCTAACTATTCAATGAACTCTCCTATTTGAACTGTAACAGACCTATTTATCTTCCATGCCACAGTGCCAAATGTAGGAAATTTGTTTTAAACATAAAAGAAGATACATATCAAAATAGATCCAAATTTACACTAAGAACTCTTTATTTTCCTTATTGCTCCTAGGTTTTCAATCAATTTTTGTCGTTGCAGCTCAGCAAGGTCATATGTCTGATCCTTCATAATCTTGTAACCCATATCCACTGCAATATAGGGTACATTGTTTAATCTACTTGATTGGTAAAACTTATGTGCAATTACCCTCATTACAAAGGCAATTAGAGGATTTGTGATGGTGTTGATGGTCATTGCCCTCTTATTCCACACAGCCCCTGTGTTCTTCTCAATAACTTCTTTTGGGTCAATACTCATAGTCTTGGGCCAATCTAGGGTTGGATACCCTATTACCTTATGGATTATTCTCTTTTATATTTTGATTGGCCCATTATCTAACCACAGTGAACTATCATCAATCCTACTCAAAACAATCCTAGTCCATTTAGTTTTAAAAATGTTAGGGAAATCTAGGGCATGAGTTAACCCTTTCTTTTCTATAATCTTGAATTATTCCCTTAACACACCATTTTCACATAGTTTATCATATGCTTCTCTGATTTCCATGTGACCAATACTTCCAATTTTACAATTATAGCATTTCTTGAAATCATAAATCATTAAAACTTGCAATGGTATCATAGATAATGCACCTGAGGGATCTTGTTTGTATGCAATGTTTAGTATGGCTTTAAAAATAGGTTGTTTAACTTCATTGCTAACCAACTAAACATTCAAAACCTCTTTTCCCTCTACTCCTTTTTCCTTTGAAGAAGTAGATGCCATTTTACAAAACTAGGGTTTACAAAATTATAAATAGCGTAGCTCAACACACAATAAATACCTTGCAAAATCTAATCAAATGGTGTTGAATAGCTGTTCAAATCTTCTACAAATGTTATGGACAATTTTCTAGACCACCTCTAAATTTTCTTTCTCTCTCTCAATTTTGAATGATGTTAAATGAGTAGAAATCAATCAAATACCCCTTTGAAATATTGCAATAAATGTTTAGTGCTAACACAATTGTAAGCTTGACATCAACTAATTTTTGACTCACTCAGCATCCACTAGTCTTTCCATTCATGCAACAAAAACTAGCCAGTCTATTAGCTCAGCATCCTCTAGCATTCCACTTGGTAATTATAGGAAGCTTTTCATGTTCACCAGTAACATGAAAAACTTAAATATTTTTCTTTGATTCCTAATAACACTTTGCATCTTTATTCATTCTTGTGTAATCTTTTCAAAACTAAATTCTTTTGAACTGATGTATGAAATAACTTTTGAATATCAGTCCCACATACCCTTGATTGCTTAGTTTGATGAGGTGTGATCACCTAACCCATTGGGTGAAGTAATCCCTTCTCCACTTGATGTTCTACAATCCTCATTTTTCTTCCATGTCTTGTTCATTTCATTTCTAACATTTTCAATATCTGTATTGCCTTTTCCTTTATTGAACCCACAACTTGGTGCCTTTGACCTTGTTGGACAATATTGACTAATGTAACCAACCTTCAAACAACTAAAACATGTGGTTTGACTCAACCACCTTTTGTAGTCACTTCTAAAGTTGTTTAATACAATTCTCAAGAACATGTCCATACTCTTGACATAATGACAATAATACCTTGTATTTTAATCATAGTTATAAGAGTTGACATTGTTCTTTACCTTTCTTTGTCTATTTGATGACCACATGGATTTGGATCTACACTCAAAAGCTCTATGTCCATACTTTTGATAGTTATAACAATATCCTTCAAATCTTTGAGTTTTCATGGCCTTAGTTCTACATTCATGTTCTTGATGACCTTATTTGTTGCACTTATGATAGTGAACCATGCTCTTATGCTTAACATTCTGATTTACAGTCTTGCTCCTACATACATTTGTAGTGCATCCTTTCTTACCACAATTATGATAGGTAGGTTTAGAATTCTTACATTTTATACTCCTTCCTTCAACACTTTTTGGATGACTCTCCTTCTTCAATACTTGTGTATCCCAATCTAGATATATCATTGTTGGATCTAGGGGATCTCAATAATTGCTCAACATATTTGATGGCTTCACTAGGTTTATTAAAACTTTTAAAAAATTCCTTTTCCCTTTTTAGGTCATTATTCAATTGCTCAATCTGCAACTTTAGAGTTGTTATCTCAATGTCCTTGACATTTAATTCATGTTTGGCTTTCATCATTTGACTCAAATTATCCAATTGCATGTTGGTAATCCTAGTTAGCTCTGATGATTTCTCTTCCAATTTGTTGGCCAAAACTCTCTTGTCATCTTCAATCATGGCTTTGTCTTCCATAGCTTTCTTTTTTTATTCAGTCATCTCACATATTAGTATGGCTTGTGATTCTTTCTCTAACTTGAGATTTAATGATTTCTTCAGCTTGGGCTCTATTCTTTTCTATTAGCTCTGCAACTACTACATCAAATTCATTAGAGTCTCCATTAGAAAATAGCTTGGTAATGTCCATCTCTCTATATTGTGTGTCATTCTCCTCAATATCAATTTCCTTTCTTCTCTTTAATTATTTATTTATGTCTTTTCTTGCTTCATTTAGTTGATGTAGAATGAGTTTTATTTCAATTCCTTGATTCTTAATGATCTTTCCCAACTTGTAGACTTCTATTTTCAAGATCTTTCCTAAAAGATGCAAAGCGCGTCTTCCAAAGAAAAAATCTCTAATACCAATTATTGGAATTATAATAGGAAAGGTAAACTTCTAGGGGGGGGGGGGGGGGGGGGGAATCAGTTCTTTAAATGTTGACCCATAAAACATTCACCACACATCCATCTCATACATTTAATAAGTGAACTAAAATACCATGTAAAGAATGTATATCTAAATCATGTAAACAAGTAAGAATTCACACATATATGATTACCCAGAAACCCTCCAATGAGAAAGTAAAACTGGGATGGGGATGACACCCAAAAATCTTCATTACTGTAGTAATAAAGTGTATCCAATGAAGGTTACAATGTTTGATCATGAGACATGATCTACCCTGTGAAAGCTCTACTCTATTAAAGGCTTACAAAGATTGTTAGGTCTTACCTTGTTAAAGGATTTCAACACCCTATTAAAAGTGTGCCTTGTTAAAGGACTTTAACTCATAATAAACTAAGCACCTTGTTAGAGGATTTCAATATAGCCTGTTAGGACTACTTTGTTAAGAGATTTAACTAATTCACCTATTAGAATATCTCAGCATTGATCTTGCAGTTAGAACTTTTTTTCTTAATAACATATCACCTCTAAACTAAAGTATTCTTGATCCTTCTTGATCAAATGTCTCTCTACTATTCACTATTTCCTTTCTCTATTCTCCTTTAACTAATTTTGTAATGCAATTTCAATTCACAACTCCTTAGCCACCATGTATACCCTATTTGTGCATGTAAACTTCTCTCTTCACTCTTTCCATACACATAAGAAGTTTAGGGTTTGTCCTCCTTAAGAAGACCTAGGTGATTTAAGGTTAGGTATGAATCAATGACTGTGATTCATCCATTTTGTTGCTTAAACCTTCCCTTTACCTAATTGGATGCATGTAGTTCATAGGGACTCCAACTTAAGATTCATCCTTATCACCAAAATATCATAATTCAATCTTTAAGTTGGCTCAAAAATGGTTTACATAGTCGTTTGTGTCAATGGAAACAACTATGACAAAACTGTGTTAGTTGGCATTTGACATCTCTGATACTCGGCATATACTGACTTCTATACTATGACTCAACATGCACTACTTACTCAGCTCTTGAATCACTCGGCATATACTATCTTCTTGGCACTTGAGTTACTTGGCACATGAGTGACTCGGTACTCACTATTGAGTTGGCATGCATTATGTTGTGCTTAGCATATACTACTTGTTCAGCAAGAACTAAGTAAATGACTTAAATGTATAGACACTCACTATTCAAAACCAATCTAAGATCAACACATTTCATTTTTAGAACAAGGAAAAGAATCGAGAACTTGGAATGCAATGACTACAGGCTGATGAAGAAGTGATCAATAAATAAGTCTACAGTTAGTACACTCCCACCTTGTCCAACTTCCTACAAACATAAGGTTACATATATTAGCCATTATTCCTATAAGATGTATCATCAAACAAATAAAAGTAGTTTGAAAAGATTGTAAGTGCAATTTTCATAGAACAAATTAACAAAATAATAAAATATGATTTTTAAGTACCTCAATCTTCAATAGAGATGTTGTGGGTGCATATCTATCAACTACATTTCCATCATTGTCAACCAAAAACTTAGTGAAGTTCCATTTTATGCTATCACCAAAAAATCCACCTTTGATTGATTTCAAGAACTTGTAAATAGGGGCTGCATTACTACAATTGACCTCAACCTACATCATCAAAGTGCAATACAAACACAAAAGATAAAATGTAATAACTTTGTTTACTAGTTAAATGAAACTTGAAAAAAAAAAATTACGATAACATTGCCCCTAAAATATCTATTAAAGATATCTAGTAAGAAATCAAAATATAGCTAATATTCTAACCTTGCCATAAATGGGAAAATCTTCTATAAAGCGAGTACATGCCACCTCTACAATCTTCATGTTATCACCTAGTTCCTATACATGATTTTGTTCTTGTACTACATTTATTTTTTATATCCACTTTAAGAATGCATAAGTTTAGTTATATCTTCCATTATTCTATAGCAATATATAGATTAGTGTAGTTTTAGAGCAGTATATGGATTAGTATCCAGAGTAGGTTACAACTTCCATTATTTTATATTCGTCTAGATTTATTTTTTTTTTATTTTTTTCTACTTTAATTTGATGTTTAGAAATATTTGATTATGTTCCTTTCCAATTCTTGTTCCACTTTGCACAATTATTTTTAAGTCTATTTAAAATTTTAAAAGATCTTTAAGAAATGACAATAGATCGAATAACATTTTGAACATTTATGTTGAGCAATGGGATCTAAATACTAGATGCCTTGTAGTGATTCACTGTCTAGGTCTCATTGTTAACAAGATATCATTACTCATTATTTTGATAGTAAATATTGTATAGTTTCAAAGGGATGTGTCATTTTCTTTGCATGTTTTTATTGTATGAAATTAGGGAAGATATAAGGTTTCCTTTATTATTATTTTATTTCCATTTTTTTAATCCACACCATAACCCTATTCCATACCTTAGAGTTGGCAGAGAATCAGCGAGTTTTCCTAGAATGACTTTGTGAGTGGTGAATAGGGACTATCCAAGATTAATAGACATTTACATTAAAAATGTGGGAGGGAAAATACTAGAGGCCATTCTCAACCACATCAATATGAATGCCATGATTCCCTTATGTTGAATGATTTCTCAATATAACCAAAAGCAAAATTCATTTCTCTGATCTCTAGAGTTGTTCTAGTCTATGGAGAGTGC
Organism: Cupressus sempervirens; assembly: GCA_028749045.1. NCBI lineage: Eukaryota > Viridiplantae > Streptophyta > Pinopsida > Cupressales > Cupressaceae > Cupressus > Cupressus sempervirens. The sequence goes on along the minus strand of CM053790.1, from coordinate 277,798,282 downwards.
TAATCGGACTAACTTAAACATCACATACTTAAGAAAGGTTGTACTAATACCATGTATGAAAATCAATGCAGGATTAGAAGGAATGTTATGGAGTGACAAATTTGTTTAACTTGGTAGGGAAATGTGGGAAAATGAAAGGCTTTCTTGTGCTTTAGTATCTCCATTGTATGGAGGAATTTGTTGTGGAGGTGGGAGGATTTATGAAACAATGTAAACTCAAATTTAGGGAAGATGTGACAGAGAGAATATAAAACTTCTTGGAAGCATTCAATTATATTTTCACTAGGGGAAATATAGGAAAAGCTCTTGTTTGCCTCACACTCAATTCATAAGCACACTATGTTTTATTTTTCTCATTTGGAAATGTGATCAGAACATTCTGAAAAGCCTCTATCACACTAAAAATTCCCATGCTAAAAATATTATATTCTGTAGATTCTAGCTATGGAGAATGGAACTTCTTGTGTGTTGTAGAAGCTTATAGAATTATGTAATAATTTGTATTTTTATAAATATATATATTTTATAAAACTTTATGCAAAAATTTAAAGAAAGGTACTTTGCTCTATTTTAGGAAGCTAAGAACCTGAGGAAGAACAATTTGTAGTGGAAGAATAGAAAAAAATAGCAACGTGGACACATTCTTTGCTATGAACCAAAATGACATGTATTGCCATGAACTAGTCAAGTTCACTAGAAACCAGGCTAGGATCAAATATAGGTTAATACAATTTTCCATAAAGAACACTAATTCTATCAATAAGAAACTATGATTCTCATTCTTAAGCATAAATTTAGAAAAGTTCACAAAACCACCAATAGAAACGAAACCATTTTCAAGTCTATGACAGTTAATCAAATGATGATAATCCTTCATTTTAACAAATGGTTGTTTTATTTTTCTCCACAATATGGTATTCATAAACATGACTAGTATATTTTCCTCTACAATATTGATAATAAAAAGAGTTTCCTTATTAAGCATCAGTTTGTTTTTGCTAATATAATGAGACATCACTACTACTATTGAAATGGATGGTTCTTTCTGATTAGTACTATGAACTAGATATTCAAAAAAATATCACATCCATTAAAATCATTAATTTGTGATCTCCAAGGAACTTTCTTTAGATTGAAACCCATGGAGCTTTTGCACTAGATATGGAAATCATCCAACCATAATGATGCAAGGAAGGATAGGAAAAACTTGGGCCAATGGCACACCCAGCTCTCCAAACCATAGTGCAAGAGTTAACACAACAAAAGAAAATACAAAGAACAGTAACCAAACAAGGAAGAAGAGTGAAATACTTTTATTGATTCATTAAAATATCTTCATACATTCCCAACTATAAGGCCTTCTAGGTTATGGCCAAATACAAATACATTCACATCCAAAGATCCAACAACAAATTCGCATTTTCCAATTCTACTTTGCAATACTCTTCATTGCCCTAGCTCCTAGCCTAAACACTCTATTTATAGTATAAAAAATGGCATATATATCATTCTAGAACATGGATAAGTCACAAGTCAGCTCTCATCAAATATTAAATGAAAATAAACCTAACATTAAATACACATGTCAGCCTGTATAAACAATTAACTGTCCAAAAATTGATGTCCGAGAAAAATCATGATATCTCCTAGCTCTGATTGAGTTAGAACTCATGCTTAGAAATTTGGGTATATATCTAAGTACTCTACAACCTCTTAAATGCACAAAGGTTGATTCATTAAGGAAAATTTTGCATCCATTCTAAAAGTGAAGCTAGAAAACTGTAGTGTAGAACTGCCAAAAATTGATACTCTGCAAGAATTGCCATATCTCCCAAACTATAAGGAGTTAGAAATTTTTTCTTCTATCATAGATATTAATCTAGGATCTCTTTAATCCTTGAAGTTTTAATCCCTTCATTCATTATGAAAAATTAGTTATGTAGTCTGCAACAGGCACCTAGAAACTAGAAAATGCAGTTTTAGCATAACCCAGTTTCAATAGCAAGATAAGAACTGAAAACATGTAGGATAGCAGTGCAACCTAGGATCCTCCTACATTAGAAAACTAAGGTTGGAAGAAATGATTCTCCTAAATCATTGATATTTCAAAACCTGAGCTGAATCCAACTCAGATTGAGAAATCCATGAAGCATCTTCCATAGGTCCATTCTTACACTTCACCAGATATTCATAATAATATTTTCCCCTTATGCTCTTACCAATTCTCTAATCCAATATCTATTCAACTTCTTCAATATGCTTCTTAGGATAGTCCTCTAATGACTTCATCATCTAACTCATGATACTTATATAGATTAGCAACATTGAATATAGGAGATATATCCATGTTATCAGATAACTCAACTTCATAAGCATTTCCACTATCAAATTTCTTCAAGATCTTACAAGGTCCAAACTTCTTCATCTTCAACTTACTATATGTTCCAACTGAGAATCTTCCTTTCTTTAGATGAACCATCACCTCATCAACAACTTGAAAATGATAATGTATTCTAGACTGATTAACATTCTCCTTATACTTCTGATTACTTTGTTCTATCCTTAACTTCACTTCCTTATGTAAAGACTCCATAAAATCAGCAAATTATTCTCCTGTAGCACTTCTCTTTTCTTCACTAGAAATATCTCTCAAATCTAATACTTCTTTAGGCTTTATTCCAGTAACAATTTCAAAAGGTGTCTTCATTGTACTCCTATTCACAGAATTATTGTATTGAAATTCATCTTGTGCCAATACCATCTCCCAATTACTTAGCTTATTCCCAACTAAACATCTTAGAAAGTTACCCAAGCTTCTATTCACAACCTCTATCTATCCATCTATTTGTAGATGGAATGTAGAACTAAACTTCAAATCAGTACCCATCTTCTTCCACAAAGTCTTTCAAAAATAACCAACAAACTTACTATCTCTATCAGAAATAATACTTCTTGGTAATCCATGCAATCTCTTTAAAGCAAAGTTCAACAACATACTCAGCATCTAATGTCTTCTTACATGGTTTGAAATGAACCATCTTAGAAAATCTTTCCACGATGACAAATATGGAATCATATCCCTTCACTGTCTTAGGCAATCCAAGAACAAAATCAATACTTATGTCACTCCAAGGTTTCTTAGGAATAGTAATAGGTGTATACAAACTAGTATTTTGACTCACTCCTTTTGCAATTTGAAAAAATCCACAACTCTTTACAAATTTTTGAACATCCTTATACATTTGCAGCCAATAATACATCTCTTTCAACAAACTCAATGTCTTGTCAATTCCAAAATGTCCAACCAATCCACTACTATGCTTTTCCTTAATCAGATTTAACCTCATAGGACTTCTAGGAATATACAACTGAATAGCTTTGAACAACATACCTTCTTGAATAAAATACTCATCATACTTGCTGATGTGATTGGTCAAATTTGGTATTCTGCACTCTCTCCACACCTTAGAAAAATCAAGATCAGCATAAACAACTCTTTCATTTCATCAAAACCAAGAACTTCAACCTTCATTTCAGTCAAAAAAGAATGTCTTCTACTCAATGCATCAGCAACTCTATTAGTAACTCCACTTTTGTGCTTAATTACAAATGTAAAATTATACAAGTAATCAACCCACTTCATATGTCTCTGGTTCAATTTATGTTGACTTCCCAAGTATTGTAAAGCTTTATGATCAGTATACAACACAAAATTCTTAGGAATCAAATAATGTCTCCACTTCTTCAATGCTTGAAAAATAGCATAAAATTATTGATCATACACAAAATACTTCCTTTTAGCATCATTCAACTTTTCACTAAAGAAAACAACAAGCTTACCTTCTTGACTTAATATAGCTCCTATTGCATTACCACTTGCATCACATTCAACTTGAAATACTTTGTTGAAATTAGGCAAAGCCAATACAGGTAATTTAGCAACCTTTTGTTTCAAATTCTCAAAACTCTTATTAGCTCCATGTGTCCACTTGGATTCCTTTTTATCTCCTCACATTGTTTCAGTCATAGCATTACAAACAGAACTGAAATTCTTTATAAACTTTATGTAAAAACTAGCCAAACCATGAAATGATCTTACCTCACCCACATTCTTAGTTTTAGGCCCCTCCAAAATTGCTTAAACCTTCTTAGGATGCATCCTCAAACCATTTTCTGAAATCACAAATCCCAAATACGCAATCTCCTCTTGCATAAAAGAACACTTTTTTAGATTAATCAGAAACTTTTCCTCTTTCAACCTCTATAATACTTGTCTAATATGTTCAAGATGTTCCTCCTTAGTCTTACTGAATATCATAATATCATCCAAATAAACAATCACAAACTTACCCAAGAATCTTTTTAGAACTTCATTCATCAACCTCACGAAAGTACTAGGTGCATTGGTCAAACCAAAAGGCATAACCAACCATTCATACAAACCATCTTTTGTATTGAAAGTAGTCTTCCATTCATCACCTTCTCTTATTCTAATTTGATGATAGCCTCTCTTCAAATCAATCTTGGTAAAATTCTTTGCTCCACTCAAAAAATTGATTATGTCATCCATCCTCAGCATAGGAAACCTATATTTCATTGTGATCTTTTTGATAGCTCTTGAATCAATGCACATTCTCCATTCTCCATTCTTTTTAGGTGCTAATACAGTAGGTACAGCACATGGACTCAAACTTTCTCTAATCAAACCTTTCTAAATCAACTCATGCACTTGTTTGTTAAGTTCTTCATTCTCTGTAGGTGTCAATCTATATGGTGCTTTGTTTGGAAAATTAGCTCTAGGAATCAGATCCATACAATGGCTTATACTTCTTACTGGAGATAAACCATCAAGAATATTATCAGTAACAATATCTTTATATTCATTCAACAATTCTACAATTTTTTCTATTATACCAACTTCTAATGCTTGGTCATTACTACCAACACTCGGTCCTCTAGGAACTATAGCAAAAAAAATTGATTCTTCTTTACATCCTTTTCAATTTGCTTTCCATTAACCATGCAAACTTTTATTGTAGTACAACTAACCTTGTCTAGACTTTCAATCAAAGGCAGCAATGTTTATTTTTTTCCCATTTACACAAAGAGCATATTGATTCAATCTTCCATCATACACAACATATCTATCATATTGCCAAGGTCTACCCAACAAAATATGACAACAATCCATGGGCATAATATCACGCAAAACTACATCAAAGTAATGTCCAATCTTAAACTTCACAAGGCATTGCTCACTTACCAATATCTTATGCCCATCTTTGATCCATGAAACATGATAAGGTTTGGGATGTTTTAGCCTCTAAAACTGCAACTTTGTAACAAGCTCTTCTAATGTCAAATTTGTAGAACTTTCGCTATCAATGATCACCTTGCAACATTTTCTAGCCATCTTACATCTAGTCTTGAAAAGATTTATTCTAAGGACAAGTTCCTCATCACTCCCCTTATTACATAATGTTCTTCTCATCATCAAATTTTCTCCAGCCTCAAGTCCACTTGGTGAACTCTTAATCACAACATTTTTATTATTTTTCCCACTTTCAAAAGATCTACATTCAAAGGATCTATGCCCTTCTTTACCACATCTAAAACAATTACCACAGAAACCACATCTAGGATATGAATTACCTCTTCCTTGGTAAGATCCAGTACCTCCTTGGTATGAGCTACTACCTTTTCTTTTTCATCATTCTTCCATTTAGATTTTCCTTTATCCTACACAAAACTTTCAAATATGCCACCTTCACCATAAGATCTACCTCTACCTCTCTAGAATCTACCACCTCTACCTCTTTGTCTTTGTTCATGCTTCTTTGCTAAGATCTCCTTAGCTTTCAAGGCATATTGATATGCTTTTTCCAAACTTTCCAACTTCACAAAACTTATTTCATCTTGACTTCTAGATCTCAATCCATTTATGTACCTTGCAATTTTCTCAACATCATCATCCACATGGCCCGATCTGATGTCCAATCTATAGAATTCCTCGGTATACTCTTTCATAGTCATGTATTTTTGCTTCAAATTTTGCATATTTCTTAGCAATCAATAGGAAGGGATTTTTTTTTACCTTGTGCACAATCTTTGGCCAAGTTTTGATCTTCTCCTTTCCTCTCCTTTGTCTATCAGTTTGCAAATGCTCCCACCATAGTGATGCATGACCTTTCAACCTAGTAACCTAGTGAGTGATTTTATACTCAAATAACTTCCCCATATCTAAGATCCAATCCAACACAACATTGGTATCCAATTTTCCATCATAAGGAACAAATTCTACAATAGGCTTTGAATTTTTCCTAGATAACACTCACAACAATCTTTCCTCATCTTGATCTTCCTCAAGTTCTGGGTTATGATTTGGTGTTGTTACTTCATTATCACTTACATCATCAAGATGTGCTCCTCTCCTTTGGGCTATCTCCACAGTATCTAATCTGGCTACAATTTGTCTCAACTGATCCAATATAGCATTATCAACATTTCCTCTACATGAACCATCTTTAAAAATCAGGTTTCTGCAAGATCATAACCCTCTGCAAGTTTCACATTCATAAATCTACCACCCTAAAACCAATATCCAAATAGGGTTCTACACAATCCAATCTTCATAAGGATGAACCTCAAGCTCTGATACCACCTGATGCAAGGAAGGATAGGGAAAACTAGAGCCAATGGCACACCCAACTCTCCAAACCACCCTGCAAGAGTTAACACAACGGAAGCAAACACAAAGAACAACAACCAAAGGAGGAAGAAGGGTGAAATAATTTTATTGATTCATAAAAAAATCTCCATATATGCCTAGTTGTAATGCCTTCTAGGTTACAACCAAATACAAATACATTCACATTCAAAGATCCAACAACAAATTTGCACTTTCTAGTTCTGCTCTGCAATCCTCTTCAAAACTACCTCAAAACTCTTCACCACCCTAGCTCTTGGCCTAAAAACTATATTTATACTAGAAAAAATAGCATAAAAATCATTCTATAACATGGAGAATCCATAAGTCAGCTCTCATCATATATTAAATTAAAATAAACCTAACATTAAATACACAAGTTGGCTTGTATTAGCAATTAGCTATCCAAAAATCAATGTTAGAGAAAAATTGTGATATCTCCTAGCTCTGATTGAGTTAGAACTCACACTTCAAAATATGGGAATATATCTAGGTCCTATACAACCCCTTAAGTGCAAAAATTTTGATTCATCAAGGAAAAGTGCTCCTTCATTCTAAATGTCAAGCCAGAAAATTGTCGAGTAGAACTACCAGAAATTGATACTCCGTGAAAATTGCCATATCTCCCAAACTATAAGGATTTATAAATTTTTCTTTAGCTCATATATATTAATCTAGGCCCTCTTGAATCCTTGAAGTGGGAATCACTTCATTCATTATGTAAAATTAGTTACATGGTCTGCAACAAGCACCCAAAAACTAGAAAATGTAGTTTTAGTAGAACCCAGTTCCAGCAGCAAGATAAGAACTGAAAACATGCAAGATAGCAGTGCAACCCAAGATGCTCTTACATCACATAAATACATGAAATGGAAATCAGTCAACCTTGGTTTTTTTGGCCATACCATATAAATTCAAATCATCTATCATATTCAAATAAGAGACCCCATGATATAAGCATGTGCTAAATAAGAAAAATGGCTTTGGAAACACCAACAATATGGAGTGATTTGGATCATTGTTTCAAGAAATTTGTTTCATACAAGACTATAAAATCCTTTGCTTTCATGAAAACATTTACTAATCATTCCAAAATCTTAAATAGTATCTTTAGGTTGGAAAATATCCACAACAATGATCAAAAACTAAAATTTTTGCATCTTGGTGATAAGAGTAGGAGTACTCAAAATCATAATGTAAAATCTTGTATTGTTACAAAACCTTTTTGACGATGTATCCATTAGAACACATTTTAAAAACACACTTCCACATGAATTTTCCTAGGGTCAAAAGATGTTATAGTTAAGAGTATTGTGACTTACTCATATAGAACCAACTGGATATCACTACCCCTAGACATATTTCATTTATAAAACTCCATTAGAACATAAAAACCCATATAGAACCAATTGGATATCACTAACCCGAGACATCTTTCATTTATAAAACTCCATGAGAACATAAAAACCCACCTCAACCAAAATAAATATTAAACTTGGCACATCACTTTACATCCAGTTATAGATTTCTACAAAGAAATTCATTAATTGTAGAGACATTAAATGGATCTGCTTTGTTGACTATGGCATATAATCAACCCTACTCCCTACCATAGTTTCAATATCAAAAAATTCTTGAAGTTGACAGATATAACTTGTAAATTGATATAGATGGGTGCATATCCAATTGCTTGATTTACCAAATATATAAGACCATAGACTTCAGATACATTTTCTTAATAGGAAACATTGCAAATCAACTAGGGCATAAAATTAGTTACAAAAACCTAGAAACAAATAGTTACAAGCACAAGTTTTCTTTATATAACAATAACTGCTAAGATCAAGCTATGAATCAATACAAGTAGGATGAATAAAAAAAGGATGGATCTTTTATCTACATTGGATATCATGTTTAAAGCCTTCAAGCTTAAATAAAACTAAATAAATAGTGGAGATCCCCACATTGGAAATGATGACTGTACACTCGAAAGTGTCCCACTCTAAACCCTTCTATCCAAATGATTCCATGAGTTTGATCGATCCAGGAACACATTATGTCAAAGAAAATAGAAAGCCAAGTAGGCGGTGATAGATATAGATATCTGATTTCAAAGAATGAAATGTAGAAATAGATGGCAAGTCCTAAATGCATAGCCTGATAGTGGTAGTACTGAACACTAGGAAGATGATGTTAGGATCCAAAAATAATTCTAACACCTAGCAAAGTGAATAGACCGAGAGAAAGTGAGAAGATCAAACAAGTGCTCCAAAGAAGTAGATAGTTGTAGCACGTATTGATAGACTATTTCTGCCCCCTCGGGATCGAAATTGAAATGAGGTAAGGGGAGGCAAAAATTGGCTAGACATGAGAAAAATAGAATATAGCAATGTCCAAGATGATAGATAAATGATTAGAACCCAAGAATGACTATAAGAAACTGATGAAATGCCCCAGTTTGACTAGAGTTGACCTTGAAGGATATAGCATAAAAATTAGGTCAAAATGAGTAGAAAGCTGATTTTAGACATGAAACAATGAATTGAAGTAGATATGAAGTATGGAAATGATGAAGACATGAAGAATGAATATGCCCCAGTGATGATTCAGAGATTAGACCTCAAAAGGTCAGCTAACTGCTCAGAAGAAAGTAGAATTTTAAATGACAATTTTGACCATCAAGATGAACTCGAATTTGGATTTCGATCCTGAAAATGAATCTAGGATGTTGAAATTATTTAAGAGGTCAAAACTTTATATAATGTGATGATAAGATAGAAAAAAGATGAAGTGAAAGATTAAGAAGGTAAAGGACATGAACAAGAAGAAAGTAAAGAAATATATGAAAGGAGTTAGCCGATATGTCTATGAAAAGATTAAGAGAGAGCTCTCCCCATATTCAAGAATGCAAGACTAAGCTAGAAAATGAACCTAAAATTCAAGCTAATATGAAAAGTGGTTTACCAGCAAGAAGCGCATAACATTTAGACTCTTAATTTTATCATTGAGCGTTTATTAGGGACATCATGAGATCATACAACCATCACTAGTATAACTATGAGGATATGAATATGATTGATATTAGATAGGTATGTGGAAATCTAATCTAAGCATCAGAGACATGTAAGTCAAGATAACTACACGATTAGATTCCCTAAGTTTAATTTAGCAAGATTACACCTATATCAAGGCATAAACGCCAGGATAAACCCTAACTGTGGTCTTGCAAAACAGTCATGGATGATACATTTGTAAGTCAACGTGTTGAATAGGACCAGCATAAATTCTTACAACACTATAGAAAAACAAAATTATACCCACAAGTAGAAATCAAGAAAATATGTCTCATGCCCCCGGTCTTCTAGTCAATGACATCCTTGAAAGACTATTAGGGAGGGAACACATGGCAAAGAAATCATCATAGACAGCACACAAAGTAGATAAAGATCAGCATAGCTCAGTCATTTAAGTGTTAAAGTGCGTGTGTGCAAGTCACTTGGCCATTTCTTCAAGACTTGATTCTGATAGTGAGAAATATTACATCGGAGACTATAGGTAAACTATCTGAAAAGTGTTGAAAAACACTTGATGTCAAGGTGGGGGAAGTGTTGAGAAACACTATTTTGTGAGTTGTCAAAGGAACCCTAATGCACAAGAATACCTTAATAGGCTAAGTAGATATGCCCCCAAGATGAGGACAAGAAACAATTCCAAGCTAGGAAATGTGTAGCGAAGTAGGTGATTGAGACTGATAGATAGAGGTGCAAGGGTCTCAAGTAGCACCTATTTCTAGGTTTTCACCAATTGACAGATTTTTTCAGGACTTTTTTCAATTTTTTTGTATTTTTGTATTTTTGAATTTTTTTGGTGATACACCAAAGTGCCTATTTCTAGGTTTTCACTAAGATGATCAGTTTTTCATGACATTTTTTTATTTTTAGGATTTTTCAGCATCATATATGATTTTTCTAAATTTTTTAGAAGGTTTTAAAGATCACTAGTTCTAGAGCAAGATCACATCATTTTCTCCTAATGTCTAGCAAGGTATAGGACACAATGGAGAAACAAGTCAGTGGATAAGAAGAGATGGATAAGAAAGGAGTATGAAGCAAGTAAAAGTGATCCTCAAGGACTGACTCCTCAGGAGCACCCAAGCTAGGGAAAGAGGTGAAATAGTCATATGAAGCATATTTTGGATAAGCAATGGAAAAAATGAGCAAGATAGCATGTAGGATAAGCAGTGAAGCCAACAAGTGAGATAGCATGAAGCATGTAGTCCAAAAGAGTAGACATGTCAAGAGGCCTATGAGAATCATGTTTGATTTATTATGATCAAGACGAAGGGGTCAACTAGATAGGATAGCAATGGGATAGAGCAATAAGAATAAAGCTCAAGATAGAGGCTATGAGTGAATGGGAGAGCACAAATAGAGAATCTCATGGATAAGATAGCCAATATGCAAAGATAGCTCAACATTGTCAAGATCAAAGAGAGAAGAGGGGATAGATGGATGATGGAAGAATTATGCATGATGCCTGTTTGCCAAATTTTCATCACGGTACTTATCCAAGGTGCCACAAGAAGTAGTTTTCACCATAGGATAAATTTATTTCTCTTTACTTTTGCTACCAAGGTGCCACAAGAAGTGGTTTTCACCAAGGCACATTTTCATTTTTTTCATTTTTTTTTGTTTTTTGAATTTTTAGAAAGAGCTCAAGCTTTTTGAATGTAGATAGTGCTCCTATAGGAAAGATAAGTCATGATAAACCAAGACCATAGAAAGGTATGCTCAAAGATGTTGATAGGGTGATGAAAGAGAAATGGTAGTAGAAAGAGTATATGAAGGATAAGAGTTCATGTATGGAAAGTAAGTGTAAGCTTTAGAGGATTTCATGAGGATAGCTGAAATATTGGACAAGATCAACATTGACACACACCTTGAAGGGTATTGGAATGATGGAAGAATCATGGATGAAATAGCTTGAGATTTAGATGTATGAGCTAGTAGAAGAGATTTGGAAAAAAGTGGAGTGGAAGGCTTTGGAATATTTTTAGAAAGATTTTTGGAAGAAGATGGAATGGAAGCCTTTGGAAGCTTGAATGTCAACTTTGAAGTATTTTCAATATTCAAGTCTTTTAAAAGAGACTTGGGAATCCACATAGCTTTAGATTTTCCTTGTTCTTTGGGTGCTTGAGAGTGCATTTGTATAATGATGGATTTAGGAACCCATATTTTCTTTTGTTTAGCTCTTTGAGTAGTGGACCTTTGCGGTCTCTTTTGTGCATTCTCCTTCTTAGCATTCACATGTCGATTAGATGGGACATAGTGATCTTTCTTTTTCAATGGATTCTTATGTTTATTCTCACTTCCAAAGGACTTGGGATTTGTGGATGAATAAGGCTGATATGACTGGTTTAGATGTATAGATGGGTGAAAAGTCATCAAGGATGAGTGTCTTTGTTGATCTTGAGGTATTATTGGAGAGCTAGGGAATGAGCTAGGGGTGAATGTAGGAGATGGAGGAACATAAGGCCCCAATATGGATGGAAGGTTTGAATGCTTTAGCTTAGATGGATAAGGACCAAGGATAGATTTAGAAGATGCAAAGGGATAGTGGGAAGGGATATCAAAATCTTTAGAATGAGAAACATGGTCAAAGCCATCAATAGACTCATGAGTACCTTTGATGGGAACAACATTTTTAATAGTAGCACTTGAAGCTTGAGCACAATTTTGAACTGGATGTGGAGAAGTAGAACATGAGGGGATGCTTTGATATTGACAAGTAGCCTTGGATAGCATAGGAAGAGAACTTTTCTCATAATTTTCAGTAAGCTCAAGGGAGATAATGGAAGTGGTATCTTCATAATACTTGGGGGGTGGACAAGATATAGGATATGGAGGGGGAAAATCTTGAAAGAGATGAAAGGGTGCTTGATCTTGATCTTTCTTGACATTTATAGATTTTTCTTTTTGAGAGTCCTCTTGACATGGAGCCACTTCTAAGGACAAGGGAGAATGAAGAGTGAATGGAGTAGTGCTTGGATTAGGCATAGTAGTGCATAAAGGTTGACGATATTTAGAATTAGTAGCATGGAAAAGGTTTGCAGCCAAGTGAAGGTTAGCTTGAGTTTCTTTTAGAGGTAGCCCTGAGGATACACGTAGTCAATGTGGAAAGTATTAGGTTCTTTATTTGATGGAGGCATGTTTGAAAGATTTGAAGTGTTGGGAGATGCATGAGTGTTGGAAGAAGTGGAGGTATCAAGGAAACCATCACTAGACATAGGTTCATTAATATGATCTTTCTCAAGAAAAGTATCCTCAACACATGAGTCACTAGAGATTCCAATAATTCCATTATCAATAAGATCTTGGATTTTATGTTTTAGCTCAATGCAATCTGAAGTACTATGCTCATTATATTGATGATAAGCACAATAGATATCCAAGAATGGGTTTCCATATGAGCTAGACTTAGGTAACATGATGATCTTATTGCCAAGAAGTTTTTACAAAGTGTCATCATAAGAATCTTCCAAGGGAGCAAAAGTTCTCTCAAAAGTATGTCTACAGTCCTTTGGTTGTTTCTCAAGTTAATGGTATGCATCCATGTCTTCATCATTATCTTGGTCAAAGATAGGTTCATCATGAAATTTTAGCATAGGCTCAAAGGAGGTATCACTTGCTTGTTCCTTAAAGAGGTCTTTAGATCTAGAAGATGAAGACATTTGATGTCTTGAAGTAGAGCATGTAGACCCAGAAGAAGAGGATGACCTTAAAGAAGGTGACTCACATGCACGTAAAGACCTTAAGGAAGATTCATGTAATAATGTAATCTTCTCCTCCAACCTTTTCTCAAGTTTAGACTTCATTTCCATCATGCGCTTAGAGAGATGAAGGTAAGAAAGATCATTTGTCTCTTCTAGTTCTTTGTATTGTGCATATAGATCTTGAAACTCTTTAGTGACATGGAGGATATCATGATCATCTAGATTCGATTGAAGTTTGGTAGCACAAGGTTTAGATCCCATAGTTTTAGATGCAAAGCCAAGCATAAAAGAGCCTACAAGATAACTTGATGTTGAAACTATAGGAGGTAGAGTGTTCACTTGCCAAGATAGTAAAGATAGAGTAAAGTGACTTGTCAAGAAAGTGTCCAAGTTACTTACGACACTAGTGACTCAAGTCAAGAGCTAGGCAAGATGCCCAAATAGCCAAATAGATAGAGCAAGCAGGGTGACAAGTGAACAACTCTCCAACCCAAGAGTATAGTCAAGAAATCAAGGCAACCATTTCAGCAAAAAGATAACTAGCAAGTGGACATAGACCATGAAGATAGAAAGACCAAGAGCACTAAGACCAAAGAGCCACTTTAAGCATGTTCAAAAATAGAGACATAGCAAATCAAATTCAAATGATGAGACTCCCCTTAGCAAGCAACACAAGAAAAATGTTAAGACTTGATGCTTTGACTTGGTTGAAAAAGTTTGACAATAGTTGATAGCATAGCAAGTTTGATGTTCAAAAATAATTTATTTCCAAGCAAAATAGTGACACATGAAGTAGTCTTCAAACAATCAAGCAAGGGAAAAAGAAACCTTGCATGATACAAGCATATGTGAGGTCTTAAAAGAAATCCCTAGAACTATCATCCTGTGTATGTTCAAAAGATTTCCACAGGTCTAGCACATTCAAGAACACATCAAGCAATATCTACCTAAATTTCATGGTTCATTACTCAACAACTTGGCCCACACTTGATGCTCCTTTGCTTCACACCAAGTGGTTGCCCACAAGAAATATTGGCTTTTTCATGAAAATGCCATAAGCATAACCAAGGGAACACAGATGGTGAGTGTAAAATCTTGGGGTGATCCTGGTAGTCCACTAGGATCGATCCTTGCACCAAGAAGTTGAGCGGCTAAAAAAAGTAGTTACTAACTTAGGGTGTTTAGATATGGCTTCCGTTCATAGTGTTCCTCTTGCTCCCAATTACGGGACACCTCACCTTGCGATGAGTAACTGATCTCGCGATCACAAGAGTACCTTAAGCATTCTTGCCTAGTGATCTCCCTATGGTTGAAATCCCATAAGCGATCACACTAGGCGAAGACAAACACTATGTCTACCAAGGTTTTTTGTCTTTGATAGCCTTGAGTTTATAGTGGGTTGGAAGAGTTGGGTAATCTGCTTGTCCCTACTTGGGTCATTCCTCTCAGGTTGTCCGAGAGCAGGTCCTCTAAAGGATTCTAAACTGCACAAAGAGTGGATCAACTTTTAGAAGTCAAGATTTCTGATTCACCACAAGGGTGAAGAGCATACTCTCCTATTCCAATAATTTTCTCCCAAACACGCCAAGAAGATTCATTTGCCTCTTACTTTTGAAACCAAATGGTAAGTCAAGATTTCTGATTCACCACAAGGGTGAAGAGCATACTCTCCTATCACCAAAAGATCTCAATTGTAAGTTTTAATGTGCCTAAAAATAAACAACTAGTATATGCCACACCTAAAAACAAAAAAGCAAGAAATTTTGGGTTTTTGTGCTTTGGGCAGCCCTGCAAACAATGTTAGTAACCCTTGCACATTTAAAGCTTTGACATGCATTCTTTTTATGCTATGTTTCAATTTTTTTCATAACGATGGCAACCTGTAATCACAACTTGTTAGCACCAAAAGTTAGTGTGAAATAACATAAAAATTTGCAATAAAAAGTGGTGATTTTCCTCAAAAATTCAATTTATCTTCCAACCAAGTGCATGCAAAGAAAGTGCAAGTTAATCACAAATGCTCTCATTTTTACTCTTTGATTTTGACCTAGTCAACAAGATTGGACTTGTTTGCTATGATTTCATATCCAAAAATGAAAATGAAAAGAAGAGACCCCTATTAAAATTTAGAGATCTTTCCAAAAATGCAAGAAATTTTAAAAAATCTCTTTATTTGCACTCTAGAGATCAATTTTGTCAAAACAGGCCAAATTTATCAAATCAAGTTTTTGATCTTTAATACGACCTCAAAATTCAAAACACAAAGAAAGAACCCCAATTAGAATTGAAAACCCTTTCTGAAAATAAAAGTTTTTTTAAAAAAATTTGCTGATTTGCGATCAGAAATGGCTTTTTATGAAAAATAAAGAAAAACTCATAACTCTCAAAAATTACGTCAAAATGATCTAAAAATCGGACTCGGACATTTTGAACATATACCCAACCTGAAAAAAAAAATTTAGAACCAAACTCCAAACGGTTTAAAAGATATGATCAAATCTTTAAACCAACTAAGTTTTTGGCCTTCAAACCAATTTACTTATGGGTTGGCCTTAAAACCAAAGTGATAATTCTACAAAAGCATTTGATTAGATCCAATATGCTGCTGTAAAAAATCAGAGATGAAAAATAAAATCAAATGGAGCTAGAAACTTGATTCAAGCCCCACGGTGGGTGCGAAAAATGTACACTCGAAAGTGTCCCACTCTAAACCCTTCTATCCAAACGATTCCATGAATTTAAAATGCTTGGATGCCGGCTTAGAGCTCCCTATCCACGGAGTGAAAGAGAGTATGTTTCAAGAATAAGAAAGCTCTCATATGAGCCTTAGAGATACTCTTCTTGCTAGTAAACCATGCAATGGGAAGTTCCAAAGACAAGATGCAAGAATGCAAATGTCCCAAGGAGTTCCTCAAAGATGCAATGCAAATGAAGATTAAGCTAGAATGAAATGTAAAGTGTAGCTATGCTAAGCATGTATGAGAGTGTTGCAATCCAACTATTAAACTATATTATTTAAGCTACATGTAAAAATGAAAGCTAAGCTAAGCTAGAATGCCATGATGCCATGGATGAGAGAATGTAGACAAGAAATAGAAGTTCTCCACAAAGCTCCAAAGAAACCTGTTAAAAAACCTACAGCATAACAATGTTCAAAAGATGGATTGATTGAGGGGGAAAACTCTCCCCCTTTTAAAGATGTATGGATGGTAGAGATCAAGATGAAGATGGTGGATGATCAATGGTGGAATTCAAAAAGAGGAGTGATCCATGTGCACACACAAGTCAACCAATAGAATATAAGTTGACTTGTCATATAAGACAAAAGTCACAAAGCCTTTTCTTTTAATTGCAAAATAGAAAAAGGACTTTATGTGTGCACTTTAAGTAGGTTAGAAGAATGGGGTGTTTTATTTAATTAAAAGGGGACATGTTCTTTTAATCAAATAATGAACTTAGGATAGCATAGTCAAACTATAGGTTATAATCAAATAAATTGATTATTAGCAATTTGGCTTAGGTAAGTGATTAAATTAATTTAGCCAAAATGTTGAAAAGGGAGCTAATAGTCTAGATGACCATTTTTAGGTGATTACAATGACTAAGTTTTTGAAACTAGTAATATTAAATAAATTTACGATACCACAAAAATTATCTGATAGTCTTAAAGAATACCAAGCAACCCCAAAATTTAAAAAATAGAGCGTTTTTATAGAAACCTAAATTATTCATCCAAAATGGAAAAATAAAATAGTGAAAATGCTATAGCTAACAAAATTAGACTGCTCCAGAAATAAGAACCCAAAATAATTGAGATTGTTGCCTCTATTACCTTTTGTACTTGATCCAAAATTCAAATGAAAGGTGACACAAACAAATCATTAAATTTATATAAACCCAAGAAGGCCATAAATACAAATAAATCCTCAAAAAACTAGAGAAGAGATTTGATAAGCTACAATATGAAAAACCCAATTGAAATACTTGTGAACAAATAAGATTTTTGGGTAAGAGGGATGGTAAAATGTTTAATAGACTCACCTACAAATAGTTGCACTTCTTTGATTCTTTGGTGAAATTCTTCCAAGAGAAGGACGAAGGAAGAAGTAGCTTGTCTTTTCTACCCTCTAAAAAATGGGGTTTTTAAGGAGCATGGAAATATTCAGATAATTTGGCTTCTTCTAGGATAAGTTTCTTCCAAATGTGGATTGATTGATGCAAAATGCTAGCTCTTACCTCAAATGGCTTATGTGCATGCAAACTGCATCCAACTAGCTCCTCTAGCCAAAAAATAAAATTTGATGTCACTTTTTTCTTTTTTAGATTATGAACCCGATTTGGTCAAGCATTAAAAAAACAAAAATTTAGGTCAAAATTTGACTTAGAATGTACTAGTGTTGCTTGAAGCCATATAATTTTTTTTGTAATCTATGCACTAAGTTCTCATTACCTTTTACCTCAAATCTCTCTAGTTATTCCATATATATATCTTCATCCAAATCACCATGAAGAAATGATTTTTTAACATCAAGATACTCCAAATGCAAATATTCAAAAGCTACAATACTTAAAACAATATGAATACAAGTCATTTTGACAACAGAAGAGAATATAATCAAAATCAAAGCCCTTTTCTATTCAAATCCTTTTACAACCAACTTGGACTTAAATATTTTTCTTAAATCCATCCTCTTCTTTCAACCTATAAACACATTTATTCTGTAAGGCCCTTTTACGTAAAGGCAACTTACATAAGTCCCATGTCTGATTTTTCACCAAGGAGTCCATTTCTTCTTTCATTGCAAACTCCCACTGAATCTTAGTATCCACCTGTACATCTTCATCATAACATTCAAGTTCACCAACATCAGTTAGCAAATAGAGTAAAAAGAGGGAGAAAATATTTCTAGAGGTCTACTTAGCCTTGTTGACCATCTAACATTCACTGGGGTGTGTGGTATTTATTATTGTGATTGTTGCAAAGCATGAGGTACTATTGTAACATCATCTTTTGGAGTACCATGTAGCACTACACAATCATTTTCTTTCTTATGATGTTTCTGCAATGAATCTTTGTTCAATTTTTTCTCATTGAATATGACATCCCTGCTTCTTACAATTTTATGATTTTAAAACTCCAAAAGCATATAACCAAATTCATCAATTCTATATGCAAAAAATACACATTATTTTGACTTATCTTCTTGCTTAGTTCTATTTTCAGAATCTATATGTGCAAATTCTTCAAAACCAAAGATTTTGAGAAAAGAATAACTCACCTTCCTCTTAGTCCATGCTTCCTCTGGAATACCAAAACCCAAAGGAGTAGAGAGACCTCTAGTAATCAAATATATAATAGTATTGACAACCTCTACCCACACATTTAAGGGAATCCCAACATGCAACCTCATGCTCCTTGCATGCTCTATTATTGTCTTGTTCATGCATTCAACCACTCCATTTTTCTATGGAGTTCTTGAAATAATTTTATGTCTTTGAATACCATTAGTGGAGAAATAATATTCAAATTCATAACTATAGTACTCAAAATAATTATTAGATTTGAGACATTGGTCATTTCCATTTCTTAAAAGTTTGAATACATCATATTTTTGTCTAAAGAAATAAAGCCATACTTTTATAGTTGAATCATGAATAAATGTAACATAATAATGAGAGCCACCAAGGGAATAAACCTAAGCTGGTCCCCATACATTTGTATGCACGAGCTCTAATTTATTATTTTTCTTTTCATTCTCACTCTTCACAAAACTCACTCTCTTTTGTTTTCCATATAGACAATTTTCACATAAATCCATTTTGACACATTTCAGACCTAGTAAAACTTTCTTTGAATGAATTAATATTGTACCTTTCTCACTGATGTGACCAATTCTATTGTGCCATAGCATTATATCAGAATCTACAAAAATTGTTTGTTCTCCCTACTCAACTGCAACAACTGTTCCTAAACATTAATTTTTCTCTAAAAAAAATAAAGTAGAAGGAACACTATGACCTATACAAATATATAAGGTTCCTACTTTAACACCTTTTTCTACTACAAGAAAGCCTTTTGAAACCTTTCAATTTTTGTCGTTGAAAGAAACTATGCAACCCTCATCACCAAGTTACCCTACTGAAATTAAATTCCTTCTTAGCCTTGGAACATGTCTTACCTCATGTAGTAGCCAATGATTCCCATTTTATAACTTAATCTTAACTTTTCCCTTGCCAACAATTTGACAAGGTTCATTATACCCCAAATAAACAAGCCCAAAATCCCCTCGGACATAATCAATAAAATAACCTCTATGGGGTGTAGCATGAAATGAAGCCCCAAAATCTAAAACCCAAGAATCATCAACACTTTCTAAAGAAAGAATAAAAACATCCTCTTTGGATTTTCTACTTACCACATATTTCTCCTTGTTCCCTTCTATTTTATCTCCTTCATTGTTCTTCTGAGTGCAAAAATATTTCTTCTTATGCCATAGTTTCCCACAGTACCAACAATCTCTTGGTCCTCTGGATTGAGACCTCTTCCTCTTTGATTTTCCTCTTGATTTCACATGATTTCTAGAATTACTTCCTCTCTCAGTCATTCTACCTTTTATTTGTACTTTTAAAGCATTTCTTGATGTAGATCCACCTAAGGTTTTTATACGAGTTTTCTCACTTAGAATAACACCACTCACATCATTAAATTTTACGATATTAGCTCCAAAAAGGAATTACTCATAGTTATTACCAAGCCATTCTAGATTTCAAGTAAAGAATACAAAATCAAGAGAGCCCTAATTTCTTCATCAAAATTGAAATTCACACAAGATTGATGACTAGTAACTATATTAAACTCATTTATATGATCTGCAATAGATCCACCTTCTTCCATCTTCATATTAAATGGATTCTTTGTGAGAAATACATTATTTGAAGTGGAGGGATTTTCATACAACTTGTCTCAGGTTTACATCAACTCTTCCATCATCTTTTCTTATGTAATGTTAAATGTCACCAATGGTGAAGTAGAGTCCTATTTGGAGAGTGGAGAGTTGCACTATTGTAGAGTTGTGCTTGTTTCAAGAGTGGAGAATACATGCTAGGAAGGGAAGGCAGGGAAGTAAGGGAAGGTTAGGAATGGCGGGAAGGGTAGTATGAGGCATTTTATGGTAGGGGTTACCTGACCCTACTATATGGCTCATTGATGGCCTTTAGAAGAGTAGGGATAAATCAAATGCTGCCCTTTTAAGGTATATATTCACTGATAAATGTTGTCCTTTTTTAGCCAGTTCTTCTTCAGGCATAATTGAATGTTTCCAAGTGCCTTTCTATCTAAAATCTCCTAGTCCTCATCTATCAAAGTTCCCTATTTCTTGTCTTTTCCTTCTAATGGATTCCTTAAATCCTTCTGATAAAGATAGTACTCCATTTTCATTTTCCATAGTTGAAAGTTCTTTCCATTTAACTTCTCAACCTTCATCTGACATAGCTCCTGCTCAACCATGAGACTTTCTTGTAGATGATAACTAAAAAAACAACCTTGCTATGATACCACTTGTTAGGATTAACCATAGACAAAAATAACAATTACATGCAAATATAACCAATATTAGAAAATAATAAATCACATAGAAGAGTACACAAGATAGAAAGATTTAATGTCGTTCAACCAATCCCTAGGCTATGTCCTCCAAACAATGAGTCCAATATTATTACTATTTAGTGATTACAATATTATTACAATATGTAATCCCTTACAACTCAATACCACCACAAGAAGTAATTATCACATCACACCTTATGAAATCCCTAATCCTAAGCAATTTTATACAAGTATTTTTTCATTTTAGGGCTTAAATTAGTTACAGCATGTTGGCCCAAAAATGTCGATAAAATAGCTCTCAAAAAATGGAGTATGTACAGTACTTCCTTGATTAGCCACCACAAACTAACAAATGAATCAAGTGATCACACTAGATCCAACTAAGAAAAGAGGTATGTAAGAAACAATATACTCAAGTGTTATATCATATATCAGTTCCTAACAAAATATGGGATCAAGAGTCCACATCAACATGAATAAAAATGCATTAGGAAAAATATAAGAGAAGAGTTGGGTAATGGAATGTTAATCACTATAAAATGTTGAGAATCAGTAATACAGTGTGTATTGACTAAGCATTACAATATAGATTAAGAGTCTACATTGACCAAGATAATGTATTGGCCGAATAAAATGGTATTGGCCAAGCAAGGTGAAAATGACCAAGTAGCTCAATAAAAAATCGTGTGAACACAACTTGTGAAGGATGAGACATCTATTGTGCACCTACCCAAGTACAAACATATTTATTGTAGACCTTAATAGACAAGATTGAAGGTATATATCAAAGTTTGGCACTCATTTTTATTTTACCAAGTGATTTTTAGTGCACACGTGATTCAAAGGTGATCAAGGAGATTTTAGCGATATAGAAAGTGCATCACAATGTGTCATTGGTAGAATTGGAAGAACATAGTAAGTAAAGTTTTTAGTGTTGAGTTAAGTTGTTTTTGAAGTTGTTGAAGAAAATTCATTCGAACCCTAGTTTGAAAATGACATCCTCCACATCTGTGTCTTCTAATATTGAGGGAAAGAAATGCACAAACTATGAGGAATGATCAGTGTCCTCCACCAAAATTCAAGGAGTATCCTAACATTGCATTGAATGGTGATGAATTTGGTACCCTATTGTCAATTCCACCTAGAGTATTTATGATTCATGATGTAAAATTGTGTTACATTTGAAAAGTAGTACAAATTAGATATTATGAACTTTGAGAAACATATGACAAAATATGTGACAATGGAGTGTTAAAAGATGAGAAAAAGATAGCTTTTGAGAAAGGGTTGACCCATGCCCTAGCCTTTCTGAAAGTTTTCAAAGTTGAGTAGATAAAGATTATGTTGAGTTGAGTGCATGATATAAATATTTGGTTAGAAGGTGGACCAATAAATATTAACAAGGATATCATTTTTTGAGTTACTAGTTATCCTACATTGGACAGACCAAAGATGATGAGAAGTGTTGCAAGGGATGTTGTTAAGAAGAAAATGAAAGAAAAATAGAACGGTCATGGCATGTCAATCGATGAGATTATAGATCCAATCTTTGAGTTTTCAGTATGTGTGGTTACACACAAGTTCTATCATTCAAGCTAATTGAATATCATACCTTGCATTGCAATGGACCTAGGATAAAAAATCATAAAGAAAGATCATAGTTATCTTCTTGCGAAGAATACTTCATGTAAGTTTGGTTTTGTACTTGTCTGTATATTTTTCTACATACATCATTCATTCCCCTCTGTAGGAACAATTTCATGGGATGGGAACATAACAACTATTGAGAAAATAAGTGATTTGATCAATCATTTGGGAGAAATTTTTGAGGCAATAATCGATAATTATTTTGAAGAATTCAAAAATAAGATGAAAATATGATGAGGATACCTAAGTCATTTTTAGATAATTATTTTGATGATATATGTTTTTATAGTAGATACAAATTTCATCTATGTGTAAACAGTACAACCAATGGTTGTATGGCTAAGGCCAACACAATATGAAGTTAATGTTGATGAAGCTACAACAGTAGTGACTACATTATTGTCTAAAGAGATTATCATGAATTTCAAGCCCTTTGGTACTTATGACACAACCAAGATCAAAATGATGATGGAAAAAAAAAGTTTCCAAGATGGATAAGAAATAAAAGAAGACAATTAAAAATCTTGAGGGAAAACTTGGTGAAGGTCAACTTTGGGTAATTGGAGGAAAAAGTGAGGATGAGAAATCTGAGGAAGAAGTTGAAGTTAAATCATCAAAGGGAAAAGAGCTAGCTTTTATCGAGCCCAAGGCAACAAAATAAAAGAAAATAATGATTATTGATCCAAAAATAAAAGAGAATATAAATAAGGTTGTGAAGAATTCTATCAGAACACTAGAGCTAAAGCCAAAGAGAAGAGTGATCACATGATCCAAGGCAACTTAGTCATCAGTTGCAAAATAGAAAGATAACCCAACAAAGAGGAAGCTAACCAAAGCACAAAAGAAAAGCTTACCTAAGAGGCCAAGGAGAAAACTTGTTGTAACACTCGAGGAGGAGGAAGATGAAGAAGAAAGAGAGTGATGATCTAAGAAAACTTTAGATTGTAACTAGACTACCTCCAATGATTGTTGACCAGGTATGTGAGACGATTAAAGAATAAGCTAGTATAGTAGCATTAAAGATAATTAATTTTGATTATTCAAATGAAGATGATCAAGTGAATCTTGAAAAATCTATGATAGATATGATGATAAAGTTTAACTATACACCTATAGAATAGGTGAAGGCATTCTTGAGACTTTATATAATAAAGTAGATAATAAGTGGAACTGGGCATTATCCACTAAAAGACAAATAAGGGAGATCGTGTTAGCATAGACAATGACTAATTTGGGAAAGACGCATATGTTTATAGCCCTCAAAGATTTTGTAAATAAATTCTTACCTAAAGAGAGATCATATAATTTTTTGAAGAATAAGGCTTATGAAGTTGAGAAAGAGAGCATTCTTATATGGAAGGAAGCATTTGGATTGCTTGGTCTATTGACTAATAAAGAAGAAGAAGAAGAAGAAGAAGAAGAAGGAAGAGATGAAGAAGAAATAGAAAGTCAAAATGATAAAGAAGAAGTTACCAAGCTTACAAAAGAAATAAGATAGTTGGTAGAAGGGTGCGAATAACAAAATGTTGTCACAATTGAGCACATTCATGATTCATCTCCTTCGAATCAGAATGTTTTGACTGAGGATGATCTAAAAAATGCTACACCAAATGCCTCAGATCCCTCTCTACCATGCACAAATCTAGTTTTGTTACAAATAAAGGATTATTCTAGGATTGAATGTTTAAAGACTAATGATTTTCAAGTCATGCCAGTTATAGTGGTTTTTGACATGAGTGTTGAGCAACAGGGCAAGGAATAATGGTGTTTCCACAATTTAACCATAATACAGATGATAAAATAGATGAGAGAAAGGTAGGAGAAGGAAAAGAGATAACAAAGATAGAGAAACCAAAAGAACAAGAGGCTATTAAATCTCTTATATAACTATTGAGTTCCATGTCAATAGAAATAATAAATGTTAAACATGTACAATAGGTTAAATCAACTCAATAGGAGAAGACACTTGGATTAAGTACAAAGGGAAAGAAACTATATGTATCACTTCCCAATAACACCCCTCGATCACAGAGAATGGAACATAAAGATGCAACACCAAAGGAAAAAATGACTTTAGATGAGGTAACTACATTGCCTATGTATGACTTGAATAATATGACACTGGAATAGATGCAAGAATCGCAAACCTTGCCAAGTCGCAAGACAAAGCAAGAGCAATTGAGGAGAGAACACAAGAAGAAACAAGTATTACATAATACCAAAGATATCTTTTTGATTCTTTTGAGACTTCTGATGTAAATGAGAAACTTCAAATTTTGGATCAATTAGTGTATATAGTTGATAAGGTTTAGACTGAAGATATTGAGATTAATGATAAATTGATGTGATGGTCTAAAAAGCAATTTGAGCACAAAGTTTTGGAGAAGGTCTCAATAGAACTTACAATTAGATAGGTTGAGATTTCTAACCTTACCACTCAGTTGGAAGGAATTTTTAAATTCATTCATTCTTTTTATATAAAAATTTGTGATGTTGAGTTCTTTACATTGGAGAATCAACATTCCATTGATCTCATCTAGGAAGATATGAAGGCATGTACAATTTCATTGGACAAGAATGCAAGTTCAAGCTCGCCTTCATATAATAAATTGAAATTTGATCAGTAGAGGCTAGTTGAATTAATGGCTAGAGATAGTGGCATAAGGAAAAAATTGATTTCTATTCAATTTATGATACTACACCATTTGAAGATAATTCAGAGGGAATTATTGTTAGAAATAATAGTCCACCAAGATAACTAAGAGGGGGGGTGAATTAGTTATCCAATTAAAAAATTTATCAACCTTAATTTATCTTAACTAGTTAATTAAAGTAAACAACAACCATACTAAGATGCACATACACAATTACACCAGATATGTTAACTAGGGAAATCCTTGATCAAAGGGAAAACACCAATGGAAATGATGCCCACAAGATGATGTACTAATATAAATATTTCTTATTAGAGGATGGACCCTGTTAGGAGTCTATTACAAAATTTAGTACAAATGAGTCCCTTTTAGGAGACTTTGAATCCCCATTAAGAGATTCCAACCCTATTAGGAGCTGTGGAAGGTAGAAGGACTCACTATCCAAACAGCTTCTGGGGCTGTTAGAGTAAATAATTAGTTATTTATTAATTATTTATTCTATCACTTAAGCTTACTTAGGTTAATGCATTTAGCAGTTAATTATTGTAGTGATGAGTTGTTGACAACATGAGAGTTTGCTCCCTTCTAGCATGTTCCACCTTTTTGTGGAAGAGTGCTTAGTTGTCAACCTTATCTTCTACCACCTTCCAGCTTGTTCTACAAGATTCCTTGAGGCCTTTATAAGTGGTCTCTCTCTCTCATTGTATCACACATCACATTTTTATTGTAAATACATTTTCTTTGTTTTGCAATATTTTCTCTCAAGTTCGTTTAGGGTTTTTCCAAGCTCCACCTCTTCCTTCTTTGGTTTCCCTCTTATAGGTTACTTGCATGTAGGTGATCTTGGTGAGTTGTGGAGTGTGATTTCATCAACTCCTACATGGTATCAGAGCCTCCGTGCTACTTCTTCATTGAAATATTTTTGAAGCTACAATTCAGAGACGCAAACCCTAGTATGTTTGTGCATTTTTCTTCAATCCAGGGGAAGAGTATTTTTTTAGAGCACTTTGGATCCAAACAGATGCTACCATTGGATCCAGAAGGTTGTTTACAGTCAAGATTCATATAAAATTTTCTAATTTTGGTGATAAAGCTCCGGGAGGCAAAAAAACTTTGGTTGCAGGCTTGTGGTACAGTTGTATGGATGATCTGGGAGAAAAAAAATTAAAATAAATAAATTTGGGATGCACCACCATGACACCACCTAGTGGCCATCGCAGGGCCACCCACACTCAACCTACGACTGGTTGCGCCACCTGCATAGCCCTCGGCCCCAGTCATAGCTAGCGCGCTGCCTTCTCACCACCTCCATTGGCAGCTTTGCCCACTACAACCACCTTAGCAGCTCCACCACCCATATTCACCACTCTTACTCTACTTTGATAGCACAACCCTATGGAGTTTTGCAGAGATATTTGGCAAGTTAAGGTGGTGACATGTGGCATGAGTGCCATGTGGCCCCTGCCACATCACTAGCCACTTCACATTTTCTGCCATGTGGCTTATTTTTTTGCTGCAACGGCTCTTGGGCCATCAAATTTTTTATAGTAAAATATTGACATCAATACTGCATCATCAACCCTCTAGCACCTCTCCAGGGTCCTTTTTGACATACAGTTAGTCTTTTGGCCATATCTTGAGCAGACAGAGGTATTTTTTTAATCTAAAAAAAGTGCCCAAAAATTAGTTCTGAGATGGAGACATTGGTGTAGGTATTTTTAGGTTTTGATGTAGTTTATTTACTTGTTTTTGCAGTTGAAGTTTGAAGTTCTATTTTTGACTCCGGCATGCATATCTTTTGTGTCCCATGTCCATTTTTTAAAAATGTTATATTTTTGAAAGCTAGTTTTGTCATCTTTTCAAAAATATTGTCATTTCCTTTAGTTTCTACCCTATGTTCTTTCTATCATATTTTTGGCATTTTTGCTCTGTGATGGATATCTTAGGTGTTTCAAGTCTGAGGATCATTTTCATGGCATAGGATCTTTTTTTTTTGGGTTGTACTATCATTTGTATCATTTTTTTCCTTTTTTGATTATTATAGGTATTATTTGTCAGAATTTTTATGTATACACAATGAGATAAACTGCCACTCTTGCATTTTGGGTTCATGAATGTTTTTTTGAGACAATTGTACTTACATTATTTTTATAAAGCACCATGGGGGGATAGTTGTTTGCCATTTTTGTGCCTTCTTTCTTTTTTTCCCCATGCAGTGTCGGTGTGACCTTGTCTTTATAGGTGTTTATATCTCTTTCCCTCTCTCATTGTTCTTGGTTTTGTTTGTAGAGGATATTGGCCCACCTTCTCAATTGCCTATCATCTCACCCCATTTGCATTAAGGGGAGTTATTCTGGTGTTCTAATGCTTTTGTGGTTTGATGGTTCGATAGTGTGAGCTATGTATTTAGTAGTTGATCCTATATACGAGGCAATTGCAATGGATGCCTACCTATGCATTTCGATGAGATGGATCATCTTGTAGACATTTAAAATTGTCCCTAAATATTATATTAATTAATTTTAATATTTCCCGTGATATCATAATTAATTATTAATTAATTAATTATATTGCTCACATTCTTCTACTTATTTAATTAAATTATTTTAATTAAATGAGTTCATTCTCCTAAGTATTTAAATTTAATTTAAATACTTCTAGCCTTAATGTGTTAAATTAATTTAACGCATGATCCTCTATGTTTTCCCATTTTTAAATAAATTTTATTTATTTAAACCCTCACATCCCATCAATTCCTCTAAACCCATGATTAAATTAAATTTTATTTAATTTAATCTTAAGCCTAGCCAATAACCATCATTTTCATCCTCTTAAGCCTACTTCTTCTCTAATCCCACTTAATCCTCTTAATCATCTCCCTAATCTCCCTCATTAGCCTAAGAATGTGCTCACACATGTGTGAGATGGCATGCCTACACACTCCCCTTTGCACCCTTGTCTCCCACTCTTCTTCTCAAGTTTGCTCACATATGTGTGAGAAAAATTTGAATTCTTGACCATTTGCATGGCTTGCATGTCACCTTATGTAGCATCTACATGGATGCCACCTCACCAAGCCCTCTCTTGAGCCTATAAATAGAGGGCTTGTCTCAAGCATTTGCATCTCTCATTATTTCATTGTTATCATGTTGGTTTGAGATTTGAGTTTGCATTCATAGTTTGAGCTTTCATGGTAGTTTGAGCTTGCATTAGTAGAGTTTTCATAGTGATTTTATAGGTGCATACTAACCATTTGGTAGCTGATTTAGTTTGCCTCATGCATTATTAGTCTAGTTTCTTCATGTGTTAGCATCTCCATTTCATTTACATCTTAGTTTAGCTTGCACATCCCATTATTTTCTTAGTTGCATTCCATAGTTTCATCCTTGAACACCTTCAAGTATGGATTTCTCCATAGCCATTTTTTGAGATGTTCTTCATTTCATGTAGCCTAGGTTCATATTTCATTTTCACTCACACTTGCACATCCACTCAAGAGATTCACTACATTGTTGTGTTTGAGAGAGCACACCAAACATACCCCCCCATCTTAACACACCAACAAGGCCTCTTATGGGTGCCTTTGTTGAGCTGTAGAGGTGGCTGGAAGATTGGGTTTGTTAGCTACTTAGGGTTGCAAAACCCAAGCAAGCATTAGTTAGTGTTTGTTCCTTGCATTTTGATGAATCTTTGTTACACTTTCAAGGTTTTTAACTAATGTTTGTTTGTTAACTCATGCTACTAATAGGTCACATTTTTTAGCACACATTTTGGCACACCTGGTGTGACCCACTTCACGGGTTTGAACTAATGATCTAATGTGTTTTTCAGTGTTTTGTAGTTTTCAAGCTTGTAGGTCAAAGGCTTGCATTTGGAGATCAAGTTTCATGAGAAGCCTCTAATCGACCCATAAAGCCCATCATCACATTTGGAGTGCATAAGGGAAGTTTTTTGACATACAACACTATATTTTATTTCTTGTTGCTCTATTTTCAAGTTATAGGAGTGTATATACATTGAATATATTTCTTTGCTAATAGGAAAAAAACTAGAAAAAGAAAAGAAAAATACTCCTTCTTTGTTGGTAAATAAATAGGTTATAAAAAAATGGGGAAGTTTCCTTTATTTTTTCATTATTCTATTTATGTGTAAAAAAAAAAATTGCTTTACTTATGAATTGTTAAAAAATAAAAAAAAGGGGGGCAGGTGGGGGGGGATTAGTTTAAATAAAAATCAAAAATCAAATTCAAAAAAAAAAAAGGGGTCAAAATTTTAAATAGGAGGGAAAGAAAAATTAAAAAAATTAAAAATAAATAAATAAATAAAAACTCTGTTTTGTTTGTGTGGCTGCAGGTCACCACCGCAGCACCACCCATGACGGCACCCGCAAGCAGTACAACCGTCATTGTGGCTCACCCCGGTTCCCCTTCCCTTGTCCTTGCTCTGCCATAAAACCCTCTGCAACTTCTGCCCTAACCCCCATAGATCCCTCCAAATTGCTCCCATCTACCAACAAATCCTCTGTGTGGCCATTGTTCATAATGTGTCGCCTCCTCTCTCCAATGGCCACGACTCACCCTACACCAGCTGTCGCTTTGACTCCCCTCCACCCCCACTGAGTGCCTCTACTAAACCCCACTACTTCCCTCACATCACCACCACCCTCAGTTCCCCTCCACTTAGCCGCAGTCCACCTTCACTCAGCAACCTCCCTGCTCACCTCGCTGAAACCCTCCGCTCAACTGTGATGCCTCCCTCACACAATCGACCCTACACCTCTCATGGTCGTGGCCCTCCCTGCCCTCCCCTTCCCCACTTAGCCCATAGCCACTGCTCATCATTCCCCCACTCTGCAGCCTCTATTTACACCACCTCCCCCATGTGACCTTTTTTCCTTCTGTTGCTAACACCCCCTCTCTTGCGCATCACTACCACCCTACTGCAACCCTAGCTCTACTCTCTCGGCGCTCCTCCACTACCAAACCTCACTGCTGACCAAACCTCGCTGCAACCCTCAAAACCCTCACACCAAAAAAAACCCTCTGGTCCCCTTACAAATTTTTTGTTTTCTTTCCATACTTAGGTTAAATTTTAAGTATTATTATTGTATGTTTTTTTTTTTAAACTTTATTTTCAAAAAAATATATATATTCTTTTTTTAAATCTTTTTATAGATTTCTTTTTTTTTTTCAAAAACAAAAATAAAAAAAAATTTCTTGACATGCCTCTAACCATCAAATTTTTGCTCATAGGTCACTAATGTCAGCAATACATTAGCAGTCCACATGCCCTTCTAGGCCATAAGGAGCAGCCTTCCATTTTTTGCTCATAACTTAAGCATACGAACTCCATTTTTGCAAAATAAAATATCATCAAAAAGCTGATTTTGAGCCCCTCATCATGATGCTAGTTTCATGAGATTTTGATACTATTTAGATCCCTAATTTTTTTGTCAAAGACTAAACTTTGTGTTAACACTTTCATTGCAGGGTTTTCGATGCACTAACTTGCGTTTGCAAGGATATTTTGCTCACTAACCATATTGCTTATAGATTTTGCTTTAATTTTGTTTTGGGAATGAACTTGTATTCCTAACTACTCATCTTTGAATGTATGATTAACACTAAAAGTCAATCTTGAATGCATGGTTAATTGAAAACTTTTGCTTTGGGATGAATGACAACATAATCTTGCATCCCTAAGGATCAATGAACATTGCAATACACACTTCATTTTGGTGCAAAAAAATGAACAATTTTTCCTTATTTAATTTTCTTATGTGGATGACACTCGCTTTACTTATTTTGGCAAACTCTCAATTTTTATGACGTTTTCAAGTTTGAAAGAACATTGTATGGTTTAATCATGAGTGTCTTCAAGTAGATTACATAACCTAAAGTTTCATTGGGAACGAACGTGTGTCTTTTTGAACCCCAAGGCCACTTACATATTCTCTCCCCTCGTACCTTTGGGTGATCTTGGGTGCACAAGAAACAAGTGGTTTTGTCTTTCATTTTTTTAGGAGGCTTGCTTGGGGATTTCATCACCCCTTGGGATGACCTCAACTCTAGTGTTCTGGCGGAGTATAAATAGTGG
This sequence comes from Cupressus sempervirens, assembly GCA_028749045.1. Taxonomy (NCBI): domain Eukaryota; kingdom Viridiplantae; phylum Streptophyta; class Pinopsida; order Cupressales; family Cupressaceae; genus Cupressus; species Cupressus sempervirens. The sequence continues at coordinate 277,766,801 of CM053790.1, read as the reverse complement.
GAGGTGAATCAAAAGACACCTCTCTTGGAAGAAAAATATTTTCACTCTTGGCTAAGCCCCAAAGAACTTTATACCTTTGGGAAGTGAAGGAGGAGATTTGGGTTATTGTCTCCCCCTAGCTGTGTGGCAGTATTTTCTTTCATCTACAGATTTGGGCCTCACATACCTTGCCTATATCGAGGACACCCTCTAGTTGATCCTTGTACATCATAGTTGCAACTTTATAGGTTTTTTGGTGTGTTTGACATTCTTGAGTGTTTGAAACACACTTGCCTTGTACATATTTCCTTGTTTGATTTTGCATCTCAAACGTAAAAATCCAAAAAAATCATAAAACATAAAAATCCAAAAAAAATCAAAACATTTCCAAAACAACAAAAAGAAGCTCTTATTTTCTCCATCATTTCTTCTATCCATCCATCTCATCATCATCATGCATCTCTTTTCTTAATCACCTTCTTAATCATTCCTCAAAATCTTAATCACCTCTAATCATCCTAATCATTTCCTCATCTTCCTAATAATTCAATCTAATTCATAATCTTCATCCTAATCATTGTTCATAATCCACATCAAGATCTAATCCCCTCATTCAATGATTCATCCTCATGATTCTTAATCCAATCCCTTGTCAAATTCATTCCTTTCTAATAAATTCTTAATTCAATCCATTTACCTCTTCATCCATAATCAATCTTCCTAGTTTCATTCATGCCTTCCTCTAATTCAACTTTGCATCAAATATTCTACTTTGGACATAGGAGCATTTTCATGAATATTTGACTTTAATTCAAATCTAACATTCACTTGTTTGCAATATCATAGGGTTTTTATCAAATCAAATCAAACCCTAATTCAATCAAATCATATCCAATCAACATCAAATCAAGTCAATATCAAGTCCAATCCAATTCAAATCAAATTAACACAAAGTCCAACATTGCTCCTAGTCTTAAGTTCATATCCCATCCATCATCCATCTTTCATCACTCTGTCTAACATCTATGGATTTGAATTTGCTTAATCAAATGGTTGACAATCTTTAAAGACAATATGGAGTTGTATCTCCCATTCAACCTACATATCAAATTCATCCTCAATATTTCATGCCCAACTCTCATCCATCTCGTGTTCATTATTCTTCTACCTTTGACAAGGGAAATCCACCTCATTATCCTTCCACTACATATGATTCCATTCATAGCCCACACACTTCCTCCAACACAAATTCCCTTTCCATGGAAATGGAACAATTAAAGAATTATCTCTTGGCAAGCCAATAGAAAGAGGCCACCTTCCATGCCATGTGTCCTCTTCCCCCATGTTTCGAAGATCCTAGTCCTCATGTCCCATCCAACCCCAACCCTCCATGCAATTCCCTTCATAATCCTAATCCTCCAAAATCCACCTCATAAGGGGTATTTCTCATCATTCTTGGCTAAGTGTAAAATAAAAAATGAAGAGAGCCAATCACCCAAAGTCATACCCCCAATTCCATCTCAAAACCTTCCTCCAAAGCATGACATTTTAGATTCCTCTTTTCCTCTAGATCGAGCATTTCTCCATCCCATCATTCTCCTATCCCCAAAGATCCATTTATCCCTCCTAGTCCATCTCATGATTCCCTTCCTAATCAAGATTATGACATTCCATGTACCACCAATTCCACTCCATCTCAAGAGTTAGCATTCGTAGACCCTCCACTTCATGCAGAAGTTCCTTCCACTCCATCCACTAGCTCTCCTCCATGTCAAGATCAAATCACCCCATCTCATGGTCCCATTCCCTCCACTCCAACATATGATTCTAGTCCATCTCATGATCCACTCATTCCACCACATGATCGTCTTTTAAGTCAAGATCAAAGCACCCCTTCATTTGCCTCTCATGATCCCCATCCATCACAAGATCCTATTATCCCTCACAATCCCCCTTGCAATCCTAATCCTCCATATGATCCTCTCACACCTATCCAATCCACTCATGAATCCCATATACCTGGACTCACATCTTGTGTTGCAAATAATAAGTATCCCATTGAAGAAAACATGGCTCAAGATGTTGGTATGCCTTCCACTTCTTCCAACTCCAAAGTTCCTCCATCCAAACCCAAAGCTTCCTATCATTCACCTTCCAAATCCATTTTGGGACCTTATATCCATCTTCCCATTCCTTCCTCACTTCCATCCATTCTAGGTCCTTATGTTCCACAGCCAAACCCTTCATCCCTTCCTTCCATTTTGGATCTTTACATACATTCATCCACCATATCCATGTTTCCCACTTCATCCCCTCATGATCCTAATATAGATCAACAAAGGCACACATCCTTGAATTCCTTCCAATGTTCACCATCCATAAGCTCTCCATCCCATCAATACATTTTGGTTCATTATCCTTTTCCATCTTTGATCTTGACTTTCCACATGCTCACTTTTCATTTCCCTTCTGCATTATCCACACATTTTCCTATGCACTTCCATAATCCTTTCATATATTTGATCTTGACATGCTATCCATATCTTGCATCCATCATCCTTACCATGTTCATTCATCCATTTTTCCATCCATACTCCTACATACTTCCATCCTTTTCTCATATGTCCTTGATCTTCATCATCCCATCCATTTCATCCACTTCATATTCTGCACTTCATCCATACCCTTCATATCATTACCCCTTTTCCATACCCTCCCTCCCATATCCCTTATTCATTCAACTTTCATACCCATGTTCATGATCACTATTAGAGGCACAATATCAAAACATTCATACATGCTTTGGAAGAGCACATGCCTTCCCTTCCTCCATATGCTAGCCTTCATTCCAACTTTCCCACCATATATGCTTCCATTTTCTTATCCTTGGTATGGTGCATTTGGACCCCTATGAAACATGGTCCTTGGCTCCACATTTTCCCTCTACCATATCATTTGGGCCACTCATACACTTTCACCATTCTTTTCATCCACTCACTCATGTTGCTTTTCCTCCATTTACCATCCCTTGGTTATCCCTTGTCATTGGTTCTAATCCATTCCACCTTCCATCAATTTTTAACTCTTCCAATCCATTCAATCAATTCATTTATTCTCTAATTTAATCATATTCCCTTCTTCTAATCATTTCATTCAAATAATTTCCATAATCAATTCCTTCATTTTCCATCTATTTGCATATACCTTGATCAAATTTCTAGTCTTCCATTCAACACACTTTCCTCTATAAAACATTTATCACTTGCTCTCTCATATTCCCCTTCCATTCCAATTTAATTCATCCATTATCTTATCATATCTTATCCAAATTCTTCTATTTTTCTCATGACACTAAGCTTCAACCCATCAAACTAAGCTTATCAAATAGTGATTGCAAATAAACTTACACAAATTCACACTGAGACTACATGATTTAATAACATTGTTCCTTTCACACTATTGCCAATGAAATATCACAAACATTTCAATACAATTCAATCAAACAATCGATTTTTGCCTTATAGGATGAATCCTTCCTACACAAGATTAAAAAATTTCACTATCAAACTCAAGTTCATGGCAAACACAGTGGATTGAATGACTACTTGGTCATAAGGTCTTTTTGTTGATTTTATCTTTATGTGTCAGTAATAGCCTTCCCAAGTGTGCCTTGATCTTCAATATCTTGGTATCATTTGAATGGCTTAACCTGATTACACATGTCATTTTGCAATATGATCTATTTTCATGATTCTTTAGCATATCTCTGTCATTTTTTGAGTTATGATTATACATTGCTCACTAGGGGCAATGGGTTAGCACACTTTCCACCAAGATCCCTAACAAGACTTTGGGTGTGCCCAGACCTCTCTAGTGTGTATATGTCATTTGTTCCATCATGACTCTAAAACCTATACCTATTGTGTTGAGAGTCTAGTCCACACAAAGGAATATTGTCATCTATGCTACTATAGCATTTGATGCATAACTCCTCTTGCAATATCAAAATAAGGTGTGCTCTCCCATATGAACACAACTGAATCTCATGAATTCATGTAGTTAAGTTGCATTTAGATTAATCATTATCCAATTCACCCCACTTCATTCTGGTCTTACCAACAAGTCATGCAAGGCCTTTCCTTAAGCATTTTTCCTTTCCTTTTCCTTCCTGTGTCTATTTTCAAGAAAATGGGGCAAAACATATTCATTTTTCACCCCATTTCCTCGAGGGGGCACCCTCCTCCCTTATCGTCACTTTAGCACAACTCCTAGCACTCCCACCTTCTCTGGGGCAACCTATATTTTCTTTTCTTTGATATGATGTCGTTCTGACATCACATCAAAGAGGGGCAAAATGTAGATGCTTAAAATCATCCCTAAAGTCTATATTAATTAATTTTAATATTGCCCATGACATCATAATTAATTATTAATTAATTAATTATATTGCTCACATTCTTCTACTTATTTAATTAAATGAGTTCATTCTCCTAAGTATTTGAATTTAATTTAAATACTCCTAGTCTTAATGTGTTAAATTAATTTAACACATGATCCTCTATGTTTTTTCGTTTTAAATAAATTTTATTTATTTAAACCCTCACATCTCATTAATTCCTCTAAACCCATGATTAAATTTAATTTAATTTATTTTAATCTTAAGCCTAGCCTATAACCATCATTTTCATCCTCTTAAGCCTACTTCTTCTCTAATCCCACTTAATCCTCTTAATCATCTCCCTAATCCCTCTCATTAGCCTAAGAATGTGCTCACACATGTGTGAAATGGCATGCCCACACACTCCCCTTTGCACTCTTGTCTCCCACTCTTCTTCTCAAATTTTCTCACACATGTGTGAGCAAACTTTGAATTCTTGACCATTTGCATGGCTTACATGTCACCTTATGTGGCATCTATATGGATGCCACCTCACCAATCCCTCTATTGAGCCTATAAATAGAGGGCTTGTCTCAAGCATTTGTATCTCTCATTATTGCATTGTTATCATGTTGGTTTGAGATTTGAGTTTGCATTCATAGTTTGAGCTTTCATGGTAGTTTGAGCTTGCATTAGTAGAGTTTTCATAGTAATTTTATAGGTGCATACTAACCATTTGGTAGCTGATTTACTTTGCCTCATGCATTGTTAGTCTAGTTTCTTCATGTATTAGCATCTCCATTTCATTTACATCTTAGTTTAGCTTGCACATCCCATTAGTTTCTTAGTTGCATTCCATAGTTTCATCCTTGAATACCTTCAAGTATGGCTTTCACCATAACCATTTCTTGAGGTGTTTTTCATTTCATCTAGCCTAGGTTCATATTTCATTTTCACTCACACTTGCACATCCACTCAAGAGATTCACTCCATTTTTGTGTTCGGGAGAGCACACCAAACATACCCCCCCATCTTAAGACACCAACAAGGCCTCTTCTGGGTGCCTTTGTTGAGCTATAGAGGTGGCCAGAATATTGGGTTTGTTAGCTGCTTAGGGTTGCAAAACCCAAGCAAGCATTAGTTAGTGTTTGTTCCTTGCATTTTGATGAATCTTTGCTATACTTTCAAAGTTTTTAACTAATGTTTGTTTGTTAACTCATGCTACTAACAAGTCACATTTTTTAGCACACACATCTACCATATAGACATGCTCAATTTGTGCCTTCTTCTTCCATGGAGGTTCTTTAAATCAGAAATTTATTTCTAATGATAGATTTTGCAACTTCTTCATGCTTCAGTGATGCTCTTTATGATCACTCTTTGTTCGTACTTTATGGGACATACCTCTTTTTGGGGGGAGGGTTTTTCCCACATGGTTTTTTCTCTTTCCCCATTTTTAGAGGTTGCATTTCTTTGCATTGTACATGGGTACCTAACATGGCCTTGTTGTCAAGACCCAATTTGCATTTCATCTTTTTTTTGTGAGCTTAAGGCATTCCCCTATGTTGCACTTAAGGGGGGTGTTAGAGTAAATAATTATTTATTTATTCTATTACTTAAGCTTACTTAGGTTAATGCATTTAGTAGTTAATTGTTGTAGTGATGAGTTGTTGACGACATGAGAGTTTGATCCCTTCTAGTATGTTCCACCTTTTTATGGAAGAGTGCTTAGTTGTCAACTTTATCTTCTAACACCTTCCAGCTTGTCCTACAAGCTTCTTTGAGCCTTTATAACCAGTCTCTCTCTTATTGTGTCACACATCGCATTTTCATTGTAAATACATTTTCTTTGTTTTGCAATATTTTCTCTCAAGTTTGTTTAGATTTTTTCCAAGCTCCACCTCTTCCTTCTTTGGTTTCCCTTCGATAGGTTATTTGCATGCAAGTGATCTTGGTGAGCTGTGGAGTGTGATTTCATCAACTCCTACAAGGGAAAGACCAGTGAACTCACTGTCCAACTGATCTTTCAACTATTCCTTACAAAATAATTGTCTATAATAAACTTTAACTTCTTTCATCTATCCTATCAACTAAACCAATCACTATTAGACCTTGTAGACTAGGTCATGAACCTCAGATCAAATATCAAACTTTGAATCACACAATAAAACCTTGGCAATGAAGTTCTCTCCAACTTTACTCTACTCTGCTTATCTTCACATTTTTCTCTTCTTGATTCTTGCAATAATTCATACATTTTATCTACAATCATCCATAACAAAGGAAAATTTCCTTCTTTTATACCAAATCCATAAAACAATTCCTTGAGTCAACTATTACACCTTCTCAATTAATTACTATAGGACCTCATTAAGAACACATTACACTTAGCAATAAGAGTTTTCTTTCACCTTGTAACTTGAAAAACTTTCCATACATGTAACATTATGATAGAAAGATTAGCTATGTCATCTCCATAAAGTCTTCTTCACATCTTTAACTTTGGCTTCTTAAAATAACAACTCTACTAAGAGATACCAGAACATGCTTCTGTAAACTCTATCCCATAGTAGGCTTCACTAAAACTTGCATAACTTCTTACAGACTTAATATCTTATGCTTCTAAGGTTGGGTTCTTATACTAGATACTTAGTATTATCTCCCTTTAACTTTTCTTAGTGAAATTACTCAACTATATGTATGTATCAACTTGATCTTTATCAGTGTTCTTTTATCAGATACCACAAAAAATTGTTATGTTGACATCAATGAAAAACACAATCATGGATGTCAAATATCATCATGATAATAATCTAATCATGTTTCTACAATACTCCCCCATAGAAGTATCATCAACATTCATGCTTCCAAAAATCTCCCCCTTTGGCATTGATGGTAGCATAGATGAAAATTTTTGGTTCCAAAAATACCAACTATAAAATATTGTTAACCTTTCTTTTCAAATCATCTTCATCAATCATTCTCCCCCATTGATATACCTTGATGTGCTCTATATTAGCTGCAATCCCTCCCTTCAATGTACTCTATATCAAACTATTTTTCATGTTGTAACTTCTCCCCCATTGACATAAATGTCAAAGGTTTCAACAACCATAAATCTCTACAACAACTATCTATGACTTGCTCAAGTGTCCAAAGACACTGTTCAAAATAGCATCTAACAAGAGTCCTAGATGAATCTATCCATCATAGATACTCCCCCATATAGGAAGCATCAACATTCAGTCTAGACAAACAATAGTGTTTGGTTACATTAGATTGATGCACTATTGCATCATCTACTCTGATGTAGGAAGGAGTATAACCCATAGCATACCTCACAAATACTCAAAAGTCTCTTTGAGAAGAGGCTTAGTGAAAATATCTGCAATCTTCTCTTTGGTGTTTACATATTCGAATCTAATTTCCTTTTTTTCAACTTTCTCTCTCAACATGTGATACTTGATAGAAATATGCTTAGTCTTAGAATGCAACACTAGATTCTTTGACATATTCACTATACTTGTGTTATTACAATGTATGATGATAGGTTCATTGAATTCTATCCTTATATCCTTTAGCATCTACTTCATCCAAACAACTTGATTACAAATGTTTGTTGCTACAACATATTCTACTTCTGATGTCCTCTATGAGATACAATATTGTTTCATGCTTAACCAAGAAACCAATCTTCCTCCTAGAAAGAAGGCTCCACCACTGGTGCTCTTTTTGTCATCCATACTTCCTGCCCAATCAGCATCAATATAGGCATATAAAGTGAAATCATTAGATCTACAATACCATAATCTGAACTCTAGTTTTCCTTTAAAATATATAAATATCCTTTTGACTACTACATAATGTGCTTCTATGGGATCAGCTTGAAAACTTGCAAAAATTCCAACTACATTTGCTATATTTGGTCTTGTGTGAGTCATATATTACAACCCTCCAATCATAGATCTATACTTCTTCTACTCAACAATAGGTGTCTCATCCTTTGTAGATAACTTGTGTCCAGTTACCATAGGTGTTCCAATTGGTTTACATGTTTCCAAACCGAACCTTTTCAAAAGATCTTTCAAATACTTAGTCTGAGAAATAAAGATTCCTTCTTTGTCCTGCACAATGTAATCCTAGGAAGCATTTCATCTCTCCTATCATACTCATTTCAAATTCCTTCTTCATTTCTTTTTCAAACTTTTCACTTTCATCATTATTTCCTCCAAATATGATATCATCAACAAATATTACCAAAATCATCAATCCATCATCTATTTCTTTCTAGTATAGATTACTATCAACCATACCTTTGCTAAATCCAAGCTTTGTTAAATTTTTTTCCAACCTTGCATACCAAGTTTTGGGTGCTTGCTTTAAGCCATACAATGCTTTCTCCAATCTATATACTAAGTCCTTGTCATCTATTAAGGGAAAACCTTTAGGTTGTTCTTTGTATACCTCTTCTTCAAGTTACTAAATTCCCATCGATGATTGCATCAGTAGAATTAAGGAAGCATTGCTTCTATTTTAATTGGTTACCAATCTTTTCAAAGGCTTAACTCATAGACGGGTTGTTTCTATAGCTTATGTCCATTAGGAATTTACTTTTCAAAGTTATTTCTTAAACTTCTAGTTACCCTATCTTCATTATTTTCTTTTACAAAAACTTGGTTGATTTAAGAATTCATATAGTTGCATTGTTAGATTGCATTCATTAAAAAAATACAAAAATACAAAAATATATTTCTTTCTATGTGTGTTATATTCTTTGAGATAGCAAGAAAATTCTACATCTTATTTGAATTGTTTGAACTAGCAAAAGCCTCCTTATGAACAAATACATTTATCTTCAAGTAAGTGGATTCTAGTAGGTCGCAAGATTGCCCAGAACCTTGGAGTTTATCCCATATCATCTTTTCAAGAGAGGATTTTTGAAAGGATTCATATTATTAAGCACCATGCAAAACAACAGCTCAACATTACCATTGGTGGACTAGGACCTTGTTGGGTTACACCTTGTTGAGGAGTACTTTGGTGGGTATAACCTTGTTGAGGAGGTATTTGTAATGTTACCATAGGTGGACTAAGACCTTGTTGGGTTACACCTTGTTGAGGAGTACTTTATTGCATATAACCTTGTTGAGGAGGTCCTTGTAATGTTACCATAGGTGGACTAGGACTTTGTTGGGTTATACCTTGTTGAAAATTTATTTGTTGAGGAGGTCCTTGTAATGGTAAATATTTTTTATGACTATTTTGTTGGATTAACCCTTGAAATGTTGCACCTAATAAAAGACTTTGAGAAGAGGAACTTTCTTGAATGAGTTTTCTCTCTATATGTGTGTGTATGTATACTTGGAGTCAGTCAATCCACCTCATGCACTCAAAAAGGGTTCACAAGACACTTTCCTTGATTAACTCAACCTTTGAGACATGTGTCTCTAGGAGACTAAGTCCTCTTCCTTTTCCTCTACTAACTTGGAGTCAGTCAATCCACCTCATGTAGTTTCCAAGTTAGTAGATGAAGATGGAAAACACACAAGCTCATTTTGATGTATTAGCTTTGGTGAATTTTGAGAAAAAGATTTGGATTTTCTAATTTTCCAATTTTTGGTTATTTTTCTGAATTTCTAGTTTTTTGGTTGTTTTTCTAATTTTTATTTTTTTTTGGTTCTTTTTTATTTTTGGCTTTTTTATTATTTTTCTAATGTTTGGCAAGAAAGGTATGCACATGCATAAAATAGGATGAATTCCTAAATTCTTTTTCTAAAATGCAATGCATAAATACACCACAATCCTAGGTTGGCCAAGAAAATATATATTGAACTCCCACTTGGACTAGGTCCAACCATGCTAACTCAGTGTGGATAGAATGGTAGCTTGGAGGCACAGGATCCCTCTTACATTGCGGTCACTTCTCAGGCACACCAAGCTACAAATTCCAAGGGTGATGAAATCCCAAGGAACCACTACCCCACAACAAAGCCATAAGAGGTGTGGGATGTCTTTAGGAACCCTTAGTGCCAGTAGATAGAAGGTTTTTGGAAAATTGTAACATAGTATTTAGTAAGTGCATCTATTTGGAAGGTTATGCATTCGACAGCTTATACCCATTAAGGGGATCCCTTAGTCTATGGAGGTTACGCTCCATATATTTTAACACACCACATAGGTGTTAAGAGAGAATTGCTTCCTGACATAACAATATTATAACCACTCCATGAAACTTTTTTCCCAATAGATTTTTAATTATAGTGGATCAAAAAAGCTTGGTGTTAGCATTAGCCTATTACCACTCAGGTCGTTCCCTCTCACTAGCTATGCTAAAGCAAATTTTGGGAGGCAGGCCCTCTAAATATTAGTATAAATTTTCTCTTACACCCAAGATCCACAAATGGCAAGGGGAGAGGATACTTCTTTGTACAAAAAATTAGGAAAACATATAATGTGGCTATTCCACAAGACACAATTGACACGATGATCTAATCTAAAGAAGACACACAAAAATCAAAAGAAAGTCATATTTTAAGCCCAAATGAAGGTTTTTTTTTCATTTAACAACCCTTTATAGAAACCTGCAAATAAAGGGTCAATCAAATATGTTTTTGAAGGGCCTTCGACACAACATCTTGCAAAAGAAACCTAGAAAACTACAAGAACAAACAACTTGTTAAAATGTTAGAAAAAAAAAATTAAAAACTTTGGAAAAATTTCCCAAAATGGAAACCTTCCAAAAATGGAAACTTTCCTTAAATAGAAACTTGCTACAAATGAAAACTTGTCAAAGATGGAAACTACTAAAAATGAAAGCTTTCCCAAAATAGAAACTTGCTTAAAATGGAAACTATCTAAAAATGGAAACTTGCTAAAAATGGAAACCTTCTAAAATAGAAACTTTCCAAAAATGGAAACCTTTTTAAAATGGAAACTTTCTTGAAACGAAAAATTGCTGAAAATGGAAGCTTTCCAAAAATGGAAACCTGCTAAAAATGGAAACTTACTCAAATGGAAACCTACTAAAAATAGAAACTTTCCAAAAATAGAAACCTACTAAAAATGGAAACTTTCTTGAAAAGAAAACTTGCTACAAATAGAAACTTTCCAAAAATGGAAACCTACTAAAAAGAGAAAAATAAATTTTGGTTTAAATGGGGTAGGGCCCCACGATGGGCACTAAAGATGTATGCAAATTTATGTCAATGCCTGAATATCAAATCTAAGTTAATAAATGTACACACAATGAAGGATTGTAAATCAAATTGAAATCTTTACATTTCCTTACCATATGCAACATGCCTCCATTGTCCTCCTAGTCTTGAGTCTTCTTGATTTGTGAGCCCTCAAATTTTGATCAGCTCTCTTCTATAAGATTGCTTCAAGATGTTGGAGATATATGAACTTCTATGCAAGATCAATAGAATGATCCTAAAATAAATAAACGATGAAGATGGATTATGATGCAATTGAGATGCAAATGGATTATGAAATAGATAACTAATTTCTTGAGAATGTTTCTAATGGTAATTCAAAATCCTAAATTTGAGTATGAATCTAGATGTTGAAATTAGGAGATAGAGGTTCCTTTTATAGACTTTGGATAGGCCCTAGCCTAAGTGGCAACATTTGATGGTGGAGAGATAATTAAGGACACATAGATGGATGAGATTGACTTGATTGAAGAGATGGAGGAAATCAAGGATTTAGTTGAGTTATGAGAGGAAAGTTAGGAAAAGGAAAGACACTTGACATTCATCTCATCAAGACCTTTTTCAAGTACTCAAGCTCTAGAGAAAACTCCAAGGACAAGTGTCTCATGAACCCGTGTTGACTGCATGAGGAGGACTAACTAACTCCAAGTTAGTAAGGAAGAGGAAGAGAACTTAGTCTCCTAGAAGACATGTGTCTCAGAGGTTGAGTTAATCAAGGCAAGTGTCTCATGAACCCTTGTTGACTGCATGAGGTGGATTGACTGGCTCCAAGTTAGTAGAGGAAGAGAAAGAGAACTTAGTCTCCCAGAGACATATGTCTTAGAGATTGAGTTAATCAAGGCCATGTCTCCTCTTGTAATCCCATAAAATAGGATACATGGGTGAGGATAAATAGGGTTTTTAATAATCAATTAAAATTTATTATTTGTGCAACTATGAGGTGGCACATGACTTGGATTGCTTAAGTGGACTAAAAGACTTAGTAATTTGGGTGAGTAGATAATTAAGTAATTTAAATAAATTACTTAATAAAATTATTTGAGAGACTTAGGATAGTATAATTGACTTCGATAAATTAGTTTAATAAATTAAATAATTTATTAATACTAATAGACTAATAATATTAATTAAATATAGAAATATTTAATTAATTATTAGCAAGTGAATTAACTTAATAAGTTGAATAATTTATTAAATTTAATGGAGGAAAAATTTTAATTAAATATATAATATTTAATTAATTAAAGAAAAAGTGAATTAACTTAATAAATTGAATAATTTATTAAATTTAATAAATAATGTTTTATTAATTAAATATTAAAATATTTAATTAATTGACTTGTTAATTGTTAAGTGTATACAGCCATATATGTGACTCAGTCTAAGTATGTTAAGGAAATCTTGAAAATATTTGGAATGGATGAGTCAAGACTAGTCGATAAACTTATGGTGATTAGAGTGAAATTATCAAAAGAAGATACTTTTGTTGAGATAAATGAAACACAATACAGACCAATGATTGGTAAATTGCAATATGTTGTGCATAATAGACCTGATATTGTACATGTTGTTGGAATAGTTACAATTTTTCATTATAATCCTAAGGAAACACACATGACTATTATCAAGATAATATTCATATATCTTAAAGGGACTGAAGATTTTGGATTGTGTTAGAAACAATATGGTGACTTTACTCTTAAAGTCTATACTAATGTAGATTGGGCTTGTAATGTTGATGATAGAAAAAGTACAAGTGGTGGTGCTTTTTTTTAGTAGAAAGACTAATTACATGGTTGAGAAAGAAACAAAGTTGTATTTCACAATTTATTGTTGAAGCTGAGTATGTTGCTGCTATAGTTAATTTTTCAAATATTGTTTGGATTAAGCAACTGTTGGAAGGAATACAAGAGGCAAAACTAAGTCTGTTACTAATTATTGTGATAACACTAGTGTAATAAATATATCAAAGAATTGGATGATGCCTGTAAAAACCAAGCATATATCAATCAAGTATCACTACCTAAGAGAACAAGTACAACAGAAATAAGTAAGGCTTGAATATGTGAAGTCTAAGTAGAAATTTACAAACATATTTACCAAGTCATTGTCTAAGGATGTGTTTGAGTATCTAAGAGGTAATCTTAGGGTCCTTTCCCTATCCAAAATTTACTAAGTGAAGATGCATGTTGCATAAATTCATGGATGAATAGAAATATCTTTGTGGAGTTGATAGAAGAGTTCACTATTTAGGGATTGTTTCCTAAAGTCATGAAAATGATTATAATGAAACTAATGTAAACTTTATATGCAAGGTATAAGGTACAACAAGGTTTTATAAGTTTCACATTGGAACTTATAGTTACCTTTGGTAATATTGTAAAAGTAGGAGAGAATAAGTAAAAGGAGGGAAATAAAAGAACAAAGGAGGAGAATATGCTAATGAGTGATATATCATGCAAGAGAATTAGTAATAAGGATGAAATATCAAAGAGATGGTTGATACATTAAGGATACATGAAGGACAAGAATGAAATACTAATAAAAAAAAGAGAACGTATCCTAAGGGAGAGAAATGTTGAAGATTGATACTACTAAAGATATAGGTCAGGTACACCTGATCATGAAATTTGTTGTAGAGAACCTAAATAAAGTCATAAAGTTGAATATTTCTATTGCTTCCAATGCAAACATTTCATTATCTTATGTGTCATTTTTTTAATGTAAAATCATATGTTTATGTGTTGCCATGAATGTCAAATGTTTAGATTATTAGTCCTAACTGATAAATTCTATGAATGTATGTAAAAGAGTCATATCAATTGTTCTGTTATTATTGATGTCCAAGTCTTAGTTGGCTAGACATTATGTTAATTCAGTAGTGTTCCATATCATTTGATTGATAAAGAGGATTTTATTTATGAAGAGGATTTGAAGAAATTGTGTTGATGAGTCAATGTATTGATAAGTATGGTATTAAATGGGCACTTGAATGAGTTTGAGTATGATAATGTAATGTTGGTTTGACTGTTTTGCAACCATATAATATTGTGATGTAAAGATGAAGCCTATTTATTCACTAAGTTATATAAGCTACATTGAGTAACAAGGTGAAAGAAGGAACATAGTGTTCATCAAGTGACTAAAATTATCACTAAGAAGTTGGTAAAGTAGAGTTAAAGTTCAGTGTTAATTGAGTAATTCATATATAAACCAAGCACAGTGTTACCCAAGCAAAATTTAATGTTCATCGAGTATGAGCTAGAAGAAAAAGTAAACAAAGATGAAATTTGAGGGTGACTTATGATGTAAATAAAGAATGTATAAGAAGTTTGAAGGCTAAAGCCAAAGTTAGTTACAAGACATACAAATGGAAAAATACAATGAAGATCCAATGAAGGAGATTTAATAAAGATAAGGATGAGCACAAAGTTCAATGAAAGTTCTATTTTCTAAGTGACTAAATACATTGAATCTAAGAACTATGATCATGATTAAGAACTAAAATCTAGAAGAATCTGGAAGTAGAGAGTTTACTATTTAAGGAGATGTTCAAGAAAGTTTGTGGTTGCTAATTAGTTGTTGGTTGAATGTTGAATGGATGAAAATTATTGACTGAGAAGAAGATAAAGAAAGAAGCAAGGTGAATCAAGATGAGAACAGTTTAGAAGATCAAGAAAGTCAGTGTAAAGTGAAAGTGTAAAGAATTAAATCAGCCAAAAGGATGTCAAAAGGAAGAATATAAAGCATAACTGAGATCTAAACAAGCAATGTAGTGCTAGAATCTAACAAATCATTTGATTGTTACTTTCTTTCCATCATAGCAAAAAAATATCTTAACTGAGTAGACCTGACAAGTATGTGAAATCCTATATGGTAACATCAATTAGTGATATTTTTAAGTCCTTAAGAATAGACCACTCTTTAGATAGGATCAAAAAGTGATAAAGGTCTAGATGATCTTTATGTTAAAACCCTCTAACTAGTCACACTAAAAATGTGCATCTAAGCTTTAACAAGGTTGGCTCCTAGCATAGCTCACTTCAGAAGAGTGAAATTATTTGAGTTTCCAGTCCTAGGTTGTTTTTCCATTTGTGGGGTTTCCACATTAAATCATTGTGTCAAATGTGTGATTTCTTTTGTGTTGCAAGTTTATTTTTCATTTTATTTACTTAATACTACAACTCAGTAAAAGCTAAGTAATATTTTGGATACTTGATAAAGCTATGAATAGTGAGATAATAGTTTGAATTAAATTGATCTTAAGTATGAATTGTGAAGTTGAATGAGATCACCGAGTAATTTCTATTGAATCTTATGAAGTTTGAATTGGTGCTAAAGTGCTTCAAAGCCATGTAGGATAATTGGACATAACTTATTCACACACCCCCTTGCCCTTGTCCCCCACTCTCATTTATCTAACATCGTATAAGTCATTCATCGCAACTATGGTTCCAAGTTGTCACACACTCAAATTATCAAAATTATCTCTTCTTTATCTAGTTCATACAACACTTAACCATTTTTCCTATTTGTTCAATTTGATTACCAATATGCCTTATTTTTGACATATAGATCATCTAGCTTCTAGAAGAGACATCATAGGAATGATGATCAACCCAAGCTAACACTTCTGATTAACTCAATCGCCATCATCATTCCAATAATTTCCTTATTATAATTAATGGAAACACTTAGAGAAAAAAATTCAAGTTCCTAAGACAAAAAAACTGAGTAACATGTAACTCCCCCTTTCACTTACATTTCCTTCCTTATGATTCTTGTACACATTCACATCTTCTACTGTACTTATTTTCATCACCTACCAAATAACAAAATTGTCTCTACTACTCTACTCCCCCTTTGACAACAATGACATAAGTATGCAAAAATTTCAAGATTGTAAAAACTAAATTACTAGTATGGGCTCATAGCCTCTTAAATACTTCATCAAATTTTTTTCAATACACTTACATGAAAATCCCATATTTTCAACTATCCTAATATGAATTATAATGTGGTGTGGTAAATCATCCAAAGAATCCATAGTACTAATCTTGGGTAGTGCTAAGATAACTTCAAAATCTTTAACTCCATTTTTCATAATGTCAACTTTAGGAATTAGTTGACTCTAAAAATTTGCTAGATTTATGACTCTCTTATGTTTCTCACTATTGAATAATTTGAGTTTTGTAATTCGCTAAATTAATTGATGCTCTAAAGCTAGTGGTTGATTGCTTAAATGGATCAAAATTTGAAATTAATAACCTAAGATTTTATTGAGATCCACATCTCTTTGTATCCAAGTCGTTAACAAAATTTGTAAAATTAGTTATGGTAATTAGTATTTTTCTACCTTTATATAGAGCTTATTTCAACTTATTGACTTCAATGGCCAATGGTCCTTTATCCAATACAATATTCTTAGCTAAAGTATGAGACATTTATTTTCATACTCTATTTACATACTTTACATAGCATTTTTGAATTTTACCTTTTGAATTAATTGTATATTAGTTGATTTGAAGTTTTAATTATAACACAAGTGATTGTGCATGGTGTAAAAGAAAACATGTGATCCCACAAAGTTAGCCCTAGACATGTAAGAGAAAGCATGCATCCTAGAAAGTTAACATTACACATGGAAATATTGATAGTGGTCATTTTTACAACTTTTTGGTAAAGATGCTTTATGAATCCTATGGCATCCAATTTCAAGCATTTAAATCACACCCTAAATTTATATTGTAAATAGTCTTTCAATGTAAATTCAAGTCCAACAACCTAATCCTCAAAAGAAACCACTCAAAAGTATAAATTTATTTAAGTAGGGATATCATTAATGGTATGCACACTTTCTCACAATTTTATTCTTAGGTTCTTTGATGTAATCCATCTCATTCTAGTGACTATAATGAGAAATATGATTACTACTAATTGTTTAACAAAATGCATTAGAGATGTAACATTATTAACTCTTTAAAAAACTGTATCAAGATGTGGTCCCCTTGACTAATTTGTAGGTTAGAAATCCCATAATTATCTTATCCACATTTTTAAATAGTTAATCTTCGAAATTTATCCTTAAGTATTGTTTTGATATCTTATATTGAAACCAAAAATAGAAAAATAGAAAAAGTTCACATTATTTACATTTGTAATTGTTAAAATATTTTAATGTTTTAATTATTTCATTATGTATGTTTATAATTTATAATTTATCAATTTAAAATTGTTAAATTATGTAGCCTTTTAGAACAATTTTTTGAAATTTTCATTTGGTTAATTTTTATAATGTATGGTTTACATTTTTTTTTTAAGTTGTTTTAGAGATTAAAATGGTAACCAATTCTAGCCTGATTAACCCAAGGCCCTCTTTTTATAAGTATTTAAAAATGATAAAATAAATCCCAAGAGGTCTTACATATGTTCAAAATATGCAGAAGGTATAATCAGATGTAAATGCTTAGAGAGACAAGTAAATTCCTATTTGTGTGGCATTCACATCATCACCAACTCATATAAAATAATAATAGAAATTAAATTAAATACAACAATATTTCTTAGCATAGGTCATCCTTTGAATAGAGGTAGAGGGGTACCTAGGCCCCTTACTTCTCCATCTCCTAGCATCATGCCTTAAATTGTAGTAGAAAGACAACTACGACTTTATACAAATTTGGAATTAGGTAATCAATGCAAAAAAAAACAAATAGATCATTTCATAGGTATTCCAAAATGACACGAGTAGTTCTTAAACAAACTATTTCAAGATGCCTATGTCCAAATGACTTGTCTTTCAATATTGTTTAGTTAATATCTTAACAAGTTGTGGTAAGAAATAAATAATGTTTCATCTGATTTTATTGTTAATGTCAAGATTTTAGGTAGGGTCCCATGGGAGGTGGGACCTTAAGCTCTTTAGATTATGATTAAATTCAATTGAAGAAAGGGTAGCAAAATAATATTTATTTATTTGGTCACATATCAAAAGTAACATCAATTTTTTTGGTGCCCTTGGCGTAGTGGCACTTTTTAAAGCTTTTTTGGCACTAGACTAGCTAAAAATGAAGCTTCTAGGGTTGAAAACCTAGTCATAAGAGCATGTAATGCAAGTAGATGATAATATTCATGCAAAAAGTGTGGATAATATTTTGTGATTTTGGTTTAAAACAATCATTTTCTTCCGTTCTATTTTTTGCCACAACCAATAAGATTTTAAACTAATAATAAGGCAAAATAAATTATTGTCAATAGTTGTATCGAGGGTGTATTTAAATTATTGTGTTTTTTAAGGTGGTAGTTTATAGGTGGTAGGGTAGGCCTTAAAATGACCCTTTTTTATTTATGGTTTCATATGATGTACTTTCCTATCTTTTATAAATATAAATATAATATAATTACTGACCAAAATTTTATATATATTAAAAGTTCAAACTTTATAAAGATCTTAAGTCCTCAAACATTTAAATCTTTTTGGTCAATCAAACATTTTTATTATTTCCACTTGGGTGTGAATATTATTTTATGGTAATTTTAATTAAAGTAATAAAATAATAATAACATTTATTAAATTAAAGTAAATAAATACTTTATTAATTTTTATTATTATCTCATTCAATTCTATATCACAATAGTACAAATATTTTAGCATAACTTAATATAAGATCCATGTAGGGTGACTTGGCACCCAAATTTTAATTACATAATTCTAAATAATAAATTAAAATCATATCTTAATAACTTTCCTCCAATGATGCTCACCTTCCATGACGATCAAAAAACTCTCAACTAAAAATTAATCAATAACTCTCCATGTGTAGGATGTCATTAAATTATCAAAGATCTTCTAACAATAGGTTACCACATGATCTTGGAGTTTATGAATTACCTCATAAAAATGTCTCATGCCCTATTTACAAATGCAAATATAAAATATATATTTTGATATGTAATCAACTCTAGTTAATCAACTTTTAATGCCAAATCATGTAGCATAAAATAGTCATTTGATTGTGTAGCAACATATACATCATTTATCCTAAACTTATCAAATGTTAGTGTCTAAAAAGAAATAAGCATTATCTATGTGACTAACTATTAGTGACTAGTTATTTGGTCATTTATTTGATCACTCATTTAGTCATTTTAATTCATCTAACTTTGATTCTTGATAACTAGGGCCAAAGGCTCACCAAGCTATCCAAACCACCCTGCAAGAGTTAACACAATGGAAGAAAACACAAAAAACAAAAACCAAAGGAGAGAGAAGAGAAAATACTTCTATTGATTCATCAAAAATATCTTCATACATGCCCGGCTGTGACACCTTCTAGGTTACAGCCAATTACAAATAAATTCACATTCAAAGATCCAACTGCAAATTCGCACTTTTAGTTCTGTTCTCTCATCTGCTCTCTCTTAAACTTCTTCTCTCAAAAACTTGCCTGATTCTAACCCTAAATACTCTATTTATACTTGCCAAAATGGCTTACAGATCATTCCAAAATCATTACATAAGAGGAAGGCCAACCCAACAACGGTCTGGACTCATCCCAAGAAAAGATCTTAACATAAATGTCGCAAATGAAATAAATCTCACAATTGGCTCGCAAAATCATGTCCAAATACTGACACTCAGCATACACTGGGTAACTCGGCACATGAAGAAACACTCGACATGCATTGAGTAAATCAGCACATGAAGAAACACTTAGCATACACTGGGTAACTTGGCACATGAAGAAACACTCAGCACACACTGAGTAACTTAGGATTGAAGAAACACTTGACATGCACTGAGTAACTCGGCACATGAAGAAACACTCGGCATACACTGGGTAACTCGGCACATGAAGAAACACTCAGCATACACTAAGAAACTCGACACATGAAGAAACACTAGCCATACATTGAGTAACTTGGCACATGAAGAATCACTTAGCATACACTGGGTAACTTGACACATGAAGGAATGCTACAGTAACTGGGCACATGAAGGAAAATAGGGTTACTAGGCACATGAAGAAAACAAGGTTACTAGGCACATGAAGAAAATAGGGTTACTAGGCACATGAAGAAAATAGGGTTACTAGGCACATGAAGAAAACAAGATTGCTAGGCATATGAAGGAATTGCTAGGCACATGAAGAACTGCTAGGTACATGAAGGAATTTCTAGGCACATGAAGAATTGCTAGGCACATGAAGGAACTGCTAGGCACATGAAGGACTGCTAAGCACATGAAGGAACTGCTAGGCACATGAAGGACTGCTAGGTATATGAGGTGAACAAAATGAGCAGGATAACAAGGCAACCCAAGATGCTCTTGCATCACAAATCCCAAATACACAATCTCCTCTTGCATAAAAGAACACTTTTTTAGATTAATCGGCAACTTTTCCTTTTTCAACCTTTGTAATACTTGTCTAATATGCTCAAGATGTTCTTCCTTAGTCTTACTAAATATTAGAATATCATCCAAATAAACAAGCACAAACTTACCCAAGAATCTTTTCAAAACTTCATTCATCAACCTCATGAAAGTACTAGGGGCATTAGTTAGACTAAAAGGGATAACCAACCATTCATACAAACCATCTTTTGTCTTCAAAGCAGTCTTCCATTCATCACCTTCTCTGATTCTAATCTGATGATAGCCACTCTTCAAATCAATCTTGGTAAAATACTTTGCTCCACTCAAACAATCCATTATGTCATCCATCCTTGGCATAGGAAACCTATATTTCACTATTATCTTGTTAATGGCTTTGGAATCAGTACACATTCTCCATTCTTTGTTCTTTTTAGGTGCTAATATAGTAGGTATAGTACATGGACTCAAGCTTTCTTTGATCAAACCTTTCTGCAACAACTCATGCACTTGTCTATTCAGTTCTTCATTCTCTGTGGGTGTCAATCTATATGGTGCTTTGTTTGGTAAACTAGCTCCAAGAATTAGATCCATACAATGACTTATACTTCTCACAGGAGGTAAACCATCAAGAATATCGTCAGCAATAATTTCTTTATACTCATTCAACAACTCTGCAATTTCTTCTAGTACTCGGTCAATACTACCATCTGTCACTCGATCACCACTAACTGGCACTCAGTTAAGATTGTTTTCTAGCACTCGATCTCCATTGAAAAAACTCAATTTTCTTAGAATTATAGCAAAACAAACCTGATTCCTTTTCACTTCCTTTTCAAATTGTTCCCCGTTAACCATGCAAATTTTTATATTAGTACAATTAACCTCATCTGGAACTTCAATCAAAGGCAACAATGTTTGTTTCTTCCCATTTACCCAAAGAGTATATTGATTCAATCTTCCATCATGTACAACATATCTATCATATTGCCAAGGTCTACCCAACAAAATATGACAACAATCCATGGGTATAATATCACATAAAACTTCATCAAAGTAATGTCCAATTTTGAACTTCACAAGGGATTGCTTACTTACCAATATCTTATGCTCATCTTTGATCCATGAAACATGATAAGGTTTGGGATGTTTCAGCCTCTGCAACTACAACTTTGTAACCAGCTCTTCTGATGCTAGATTTGTAGAACTTCCACTGTCAATGATCACTATATAGCATTCAATGATCACATTATAGCATTTTCCAACCATCTTACATCTTGTCTTGAAAAGACTTCTCCTTAAAATAGGTTCCTCATCACCTCCCTTATTACATAAGGTTCTTCTCACCATCAAATTTTCTCCAGCCTTAGGTCCACTTGGTGAACCCTCATCATCTTCTTGAATCAAAGCATTTCTATTATTATGCCCACCTTCAAAAGGTCTACATTCAAAGGATATATGCTCTTCTTTGCCACGTCTAAAATAATTACCATGGAATCCACCTCTAGAATAAGAATTACCTCTTCCTTGATAAGAATTAGTGCCTCCTCGATAAGAATTACCACTTTTCCATTCAGTCTTGCCTTTGTCATCATTCTTCCATTCAGATCTGCCTTTATCCTGCATAGAACTATCAAATTTGCCACTTTCTCCATAAGATCTACCTCTACCTCTCTAGAATCTACCACCTCTACCTCTCTATCTTTGTTTATGCTTCTTTGTCAAGATCTCCTCAGCTTTCAAGGCATATTGATATGCTTCCTCTACACTTTCCAACTTCACAAAACTTATTTCATCTTTTATTCTAGATCTCAATCCATTAATGTACCTTGCAATTTTCTCAACATCATCATCCACATGTCCAGATCTTATGTCTAATCTATAGAATTCCTCGGTATATTATTTTAGGGTCATGTCCTTTTGTTTCAAATTTTGCATCTTTCTCAATAAGCTAACTTGGTAATCAGCAAGAAGGAATTTGTTATTTATCTTGTTCACCATCTTTGACCAAGTTCTGATCTTCTCCTTTCCTATCCTTTGTCTAGCAGTTTGCAAGTGCTCTCACCATAGTGATGCATGACCTTTTAGCCTGGTTACTGCAATCTTCGCCTTTTTATTATCAAGAGTGTTTTCATACTCAAAGAACTTCTCCATATTAGAGATCCAATCCAACAAAGCATCAGTGTCCAATTTTCCATCATAAGGAACAACTTCTATAGTAGGCTTTGAATTCGCTCTAGACAATACTCTCAACAATCTTTCCTCATCTTGATCTTCTTCAAGTTCTAAATTATGGTTTGGTGCTACTGCTTCATCATTACTTACATCATCAAGATGTGCTCCTCTCCTTTGGGTTGTCTCCATAGCATCTAATCTGGCTACAATTTGTCTCAACTGATCCAATATAGCATTATCAACATTATTTCCTCTACCACGAACCATCTTTACAAATCAGGTTCCTGCAAGATCGTAACCCTCTGCAAGTTATAGGTCAAATTTGTATATTTATCACCCTACAACCAAATCCAAATCAAGGTTCTACACAATCCAATCTCCACAAGGATGAACCTCAAGCTCTGATACCAACTAATGCAGGCAAGAGGATGAATAACTAGGGCCAAAGGCTCACCCAGCTATCCAAACCACCCTGAAAGAGTTAACACAATGGAAGAAAACACAAGGAACAAAAACCAAAGGAGAGAGAAGAAAAAATACTTCTATTGATTCATCAAAAATATCTTCATACATGCCCAGCTGTGAGGCCTTCTGGGTTATGGCCAATTACAAATACATTCGCATTCAAAGATCTGACTACAAATTCACACTTTTAGTTCTGCTCTCTTTGAAACTTCTTCTCTCAAAAACTTGGCTAATTCTAAGCCTAAATACTCTATTTATACTTGCCAAAATGTCTTACAGATCATTCTAGAATCATTACATAAGAGGAAGGCTGACCCAACAACGGTCTAGACTCATCCCAAGAAAATATCTTAACATAAATGTCACGAATGAAATAAATTCCGTAGTCAGCTTGCAAAATCATGTCCAAATACTAACACTCGGCATACACTGGGTAACTCAACACATGAAGAAACACTCAACATGCACTAAGTAACTCGGCACATGAAGAAACACTCAGCATACACTGTGTAACTCAACACATGAAGAAACACTCAACATACACTAAGTAACTCAACACATGAAGAAACACTTGGCATGCACTAAGTAACTCGGCACATGAAGAAACACTCTGCATACATTGGGTAACTCAGCACATAAAGAAACACTCAGCATACATTGAGTAACTCGGCACATGAAGAAACACTCGACATACACTGAGTAACTCAGCATATGAAGAATCACTTAGCATACACTAGGTAACTCGACACATGAAGGAATGCTACAGTAACT
Source organism: Cupressus sempervirens (assembly GCA_028749045.1). Taxonomy (NCBI): domain Eukaryota; kingdom Viridiplantae; phylum Streptophyta; class Pinopsida; order Cupressales; family Cupressaceae; genus Cupressus; species Cupressus sempervirens. The sequence continues at coordinate 277,742,446 of CM053790.1, read as the reverse complement.
AGGCATATGAAAAAAAATAGGGTTACTAGGCACATGAAGAAAATAGGGTTACTAGGCACATGAAGAAAATAGGGTTACTAGGCACATAAAGAAAATAGGGTTACTAGGCACATGAAGAAAATAGGATTGCTAGGCACATGAAGGAATTGCTAGGCACATGAAGAACTACTAGGCACATGAATAAATTGCTAGGCACATGAAGGACTGCTAGGCACATGAAGGAACTGCTAGGCACACAAAGGACTGCTAGGTACATGAAGGAATTGCTAGGTACATGAAGGACTGCTAGGCACATGAAGGAACTACTAGGTGAAAAAATAAGTAGGATAACAAGGCAACCTAGGATGCTCCTACATCATTAGTATACCATTCATTTTGCTTGACTCTAACACATTATAAGTAACTTTCATTGATGTAAACTTGAAAATATTGTCATTCATAGACATCACCCTCTTATCCCACTTGGATCTTTTCAATTAGGTAACTTCATCTTGTTGGGAAGTTCTAACACTAGGCACTTCATTGGTTGACCAATAGTTGGTTATAACATGAACTATTTTCTTGGTTATCTTGAAGGGATAATACAACTACATAAACTAATTATGGATTCAACTTAAAACACACCTAATTTTATCATCTTCAAAGTTCCTCAAAAAATTGATTGTTTTTATTAAATCCTTGGTCTCCAATAACTTGTGTTCTTCCTTAATCACCAAATTATCATCAGTTAGGTCTTTGTATAGATCAAATATCACTAATGCACCTTAATTCTCTGATTTGTACTGTATGTAGGCTCTTATGTCCTTGATATGTATAACTCTATAGGGTACATATAATAGGGCACCTATCAGGTCAAGCTTTGTGGACTTGAATGGATATTTCCTCAATTTAGGATGAGGTCTTTTAGTTATTACAATAAATAGTGGAGTGGCCATGAACGAGATAACAAAAAACTTAAAATTTAAATTTTAGAAAGAGCTACCTAGGGTTTCTTCATGAGCTCTTTGAACACCACTCTCAACCTTCACCAATTCATTGTTAAATCCTCCATCTAGTAACTAAAATTTATTTAATCTCCTTTTACATCACTTCTATAGACTCTATACTATCTATTTAGATTTATAAGCATTAAGTGCACATTAGATCACTTTTTATGACTCATTGTTTAAAAGCATTAAATGATTTCTAGTGGTTGAGGTAACCTAGCACCATTTTACTAAAAACTTTTTCCCTTGATAGATCTAATCATCACATCACACTACCAAAATGAATATATCATCTAAAGATATCAAAGTTCATATTATCATGATGGTATATCTTACCACACATGTATGTGAGAGTTCATAAATGGATTTGACAATGAAGCTCCCCTAAGCTTATAATAGCTTACTTGGCAAATGGATACTCTACACCTGATGAAGATGTAGATCCCTTAGATGACTTTTTGTATTCCTTCTTAGCTTGGATCTTGATAACATAATTCCTTGCTTCTTTAATTATTTCTATCTACTTTCCTTTCCTATCCTTTTCCTAAATTACTAGTTTCTTTGAATTTTTCTTCATCCTACAAAATATACCAATATGACTAACTTTATGAAAATGAAAATATGTCATGCCAGTAGAACTCCAAGGTCCAACATTTCCTTTCTTAGTCCTTATTATGCAATTTATTTCCAAAATACCAAAGTTGTGGCAATGTGGAAAGGTAACATACCAACTATTCCCATTCGATAAGGAAACACCTGGCTGAAAAAATATCCTTGGATTGTTGTTTAATATGATCTTACACTCATTATCTCTATGACCAAAATTATTACTCTTGTAACAATGATCATTAAATATATTTTTAGTATTCGTATAGACTCTACCAATATGACCTAACTCATGACATATTGAGCATATAGGGATAATAGGTCTAACTTTCATTCTCTTGCAACATGATCTGTCTTATGGAAATTCAAATAGATAGGATTGTAGGCTTTATTATCAGGACTTGGCGTATTCACCTTTGGTGTAGATTTTCCTTCTTATTTAGGCTTCTTAGATTCATGTTATTCTCTAACTTCATCACTAGTATATGCAAGACCATGAGTCTCACCATGCATCCATTAGTTCTTTAGTTGCTCATCCAACTTTGTAGAACTTTCATTGAATTATTTCAGCCATATTTCATTCTCTTTGCCTTAAGTTTCATTTCTTTTCATCACAACATTGATTTCACTTCTTAGTTCACGCATTTCGTCATTATTTTCATGAAGATGTTCATGTAAGGTACCAACATATTTTTCACATTTAAATAGTTTTCAATATTCATCACTTTTCTATAATTGTAGATTTCATTGTTAAACCCTACCAAGCCTTTATGTTAACATGTTTATTCTTTAGTTATATTTCTAATGCAATAACTTGATATATAGTGTATTTGATTTTATCAATTAGTGGATAGTGATGATTACTTTCTTATGATGATAATATCTCATATGCTCTTGGTTAATGATTATAGTTATTTTTAATGATATTATACTATGTTCTTTAATTTGATGATTACAATTATCTTAATGATGATGGAATTCATAAATTAGAAATTGATGTTATTTATATTTATGAATAATTATTTGTACTTACCCCATACTTGAATGTGTATGGTATGATGTCTATTTATATTTATGTTAGGTGTACCTAATGTGGTTTAATGGGAGGGAGTCATAGTCACCTACGAGTTAAGATATGCATGATTCACCACTCCCTGTCATTGCCTATTTAGTTAGATTTGTGTTAGTACACGTTCATTTTTTTATAAAGAGCATCAAATTCCCTAAATTTCTAGGATGATTGTGGTCCCTGACCTATCATAATATCTCAATGGTAAGAGAAGGGAGATAATGTTCAAGTTCAAATGCCAACCTAAGCCTATTATTGTCTTGATAAGGAGGACAAGTGTTTGATTGACTACTCATCAGAATTTGTCAAGGTGATGAGAATTTATGAACCAAACCTTGAGCATGATGGTCTTTTTTGATTTTTTTCATGTGGTTGAGTCGTGTGAATTTGATCCTATGTTTTCTTGGTGAAATGAATTTATTAAGATTAATTATGATATAGGAATGATTAAATCTTATGAATACTGGAGTATATTTAAATATTAGAATAATTAAGTATTATTAATTAATTAAATATTTATATTTAATTAAATAAAATATTAAATAAAATTATAGTTGTCAAATTGAAGATTTAATTAATTTTTAAATTAAAATCCAAATTAAAAGTTGCACAAATAATATCAATTAATTTTAATGTTCAATTTGCATAGTATATTGTGCTAAATTTAGAAATTATAATTTTACACGTTATAGTGTGCTCAAATAATAATTGTTAATCAAATATCAATATGTAATTAAAGTTGCACTTTCAATTTAGTAAAATTATATCTTAAGTTAAAAATGTAGTGATTTGAGTTAAGTGGTTATTAGTTAAGCTGCATATTTCAAATTAATTCAAGTTAAATAATGTAACTTAAAAAATACTTTATTTAAATTTCTTAGCGTATTATGGAGGAAATCATAAAGATAGTTGCAATGAATTTATTCATAACACTACCACCCTTTTCTCGGGAAGGCAAAGTGCTAGAAGTTTTTTATCAAGAAGAGGAAGAGCTAGCATGGTCACATCTACAAATAGTTTATGAATTCTTCATGAAATTTATTGTATCTTTTGAGATAGATGAAAAGTTGGTACAGAGGTATATTTATTACTCTTTTGTATTGAAGTTAAATACTAGATCTCTTTGATTCTAAGGACCCAAGAGAGAGGGAATACTTGAGAAAAATATTGCACCACATATCTGGGAAGTTCATGGTACACATACCTTTCATATGAAAATATATCAATAATATATTTCACTAATTGGTATCTAAGACTAAAAGATATAGTGCGATAGTTGAAGTATGTGTCAATATACCATCAAGAACTATCATATTCCAGCACAAAATTTATTCAGAAATATTTTAAGGTAGCACACACTATCATCAAAAGGTTGTTGAAATATTGGTCAATTAAAAATAGTAAAAATGAGGCTATGTTCTTGGGAGAATTGTGAGAAATTTTGGAGGCTACTCAGAAAGTTGAATTTCAATAGTGTATAGTACCTCTATTTCAGAAAATTAGTAGTTACTTGAGCAGTTTGCACTTCTAGGTAAGAATTTTGTGATTTTTTGGAACTAATTCATTACTTATTCTTCTCATCCTAAAGCATTAAAAAAGTTGGTGATTTATTTTCTTGTAGATTAGTGAGTGTGTTTATGTGTTGCAATGATGTAAATCTGTTAAAATTGAAGTTATGCTAGATCAAATAGAAGGGCACACGTGCATTTGTAATATTTGATCCACTAATCCTATTTTTAAGTAATATAAAATTTTCATTCAATTCCCAAACAAATTAAATTTGATATTATGTGACAGATGTTATATTATCTAATTTGATTTATTTTATGATCGTGGATTGGATTTAGGGACAAGTAGGCAATTATTGTGATTGTTTGTATGTTGAAGAATACAATATTGCTTGTTATAATTATTCTATCATTTTTTTATATTATGATTTTATACTCTTTAAAAATTGCTCCAACAACAAACTAATTCTTTCTTTTTCAAAGTGGGTGCCTTCTCCATTTCCTGAATTGGGTACCTTGATGTGAGTAGAAATTGCAACTTAGTTGTTTGAGAATTTGACAACATCATGAGTGAAACTGATCATTCCTTTTCAGATGAAAACATTTTAGTGATCTCTCAAGGTAAAGATTGTAGTTATTAAACTCATGCATTCCATTTGAAATATTCTTAGGAAATAGAAGTATATGTTGAATTTGTGTTTCTTTGGGGGAATTTTTTATATGCAATTCATACAAGGTCTATGGATCCAACTCATTATTGTAAGAAATCAAAGCCTCTAGATCATTATTATTAAGGTAGTGCATGGATTGATTAATAGTTTCATTGCATAATTCCATGGAATGTATGGGATATGGAATAAGATCTAGAAGAATTCAAAAAGGAAATTTCCCACATTAGATGTAAAATATTTTGGCCTAAACATGTTATTATCCTCCAAGACTTTATTGATTATTAATTGTAGCACAATTCTATTAGCAGGTTCATAATTTTTAGCATATATGACATGCTGCACTAGTTCTACTGGTGGTAATGGTGGTTTCAATTTGTTCATGATATGATAAGAGCCTAATATTATACAAAATAAGTTTACAAAATAAATAAGAGGGAATCATTGAGATGATTGGTAAAATTTAAAAACCTAAGCAATATTAGCATAGAAAAAGAAAAGGCTTGACTCTCATAGTTATAAGGATGCCAAAGAGGGTTTATAACTAGCATTGAAGTTTGAGCATTCTTTATGATTGTAAGAGTAATGGGAATATTGGCTAGCAAATTTGCTTTTAGTCATGATCTGAAATTGGAAACCTCCTCTGAAGTTTTAGAATACATTTTATAGTTGTATTTCAAATAAAGTATATATTTTATAAAGAAACTTAATTATTATAACTATTTTTATAGTTTCCCAGTTTTTAAAAAAAATCAAAAGGAAAAATATATTAATAATTTTGGTCTACCATGTGAGAAATATTTTGATCTAACATATTTAGATCAATTCCAAATAAACAAAAGATTATTCAAGGAAATTTCTCTAATGGATAACCCTAACAATTGTGTTCACCAAAGCCCAATATGTATTAGAAAGTAGAGATTAATTTAAAATAAATTCATCCATGTAGGTTTTGTCACAAAATCAAGGTACTAAAAGCAAGGGTTCCTATAAATACATGACACTTCATATAGCATGAGTTGTAACCATACAAGTGAATTATTGAACAACCTTCAAAACAAACGTCATCTATTCTCTGTGATCTATTATTTCTTGATATTGGTTATATTTGCATGTAACTATTATTTATGTCTGTGGTTAACCCTAACAACTGGTATCAGAGCCAAACTATTGTCAAATTTTATTTTCAGCCTAAACTGTCATCATTTTTTTAGATATCCTTTGTAGGAAGGTCTCATAGTTGAGTGGGACTCTCATGGTTGAGTGGGAGCGATGGAAGATGAGGGTAAGCTAAAGGTTGAAAAGTTTAATGGCCTGCAGAACTTTCAAGTATGGAAAATGTAAATGGAGGACTATCTTTACCAGAAGGATATATGGAAGCCATTGAAAGGAAAAGCAAAGAAATAGGGAACCATGATAGATGATGACTGGGAGATTCTTGATAGAAAGGAACTCAAAATTATTCTACTATGTCTGGCACCATTAGTGACATTTAAGATTACAAAAGAAAAGATGACATAAGATTTGATGCAAACCCTAGCAAAGTTGTATGAAAATCCTTCCACTTCAAATAAGGTATTTCTCATGAAGTGTTTATTAAATATGAAGATGACAAAAGGTGGATCTATTGCAAATCATGTAAATGATTTTAATACTATTACTAGTCAGTTATCTTATGTGAATGTTAATTTTGATGAAGAAATTTGGGATCTCTTGATTTTTGTTTTTTGCCTGAAAGTTGGAATGGCTTGGTAATGGTTGTGAGCAATTATATTTTTGTATCTAATACCCTAAATTTTGATGATGTGATTAGTGTTATTTCGAGTGAGGAAACTCATATGAAAACCTTAGGTGGATCTACATCAGGAAGTCCTTTAAATGCACAAATTCAAGGCAGAACAATTAAAAGAGGAAATAATTCTAGAAATAGTGGGAAATCAAGAAATAAGTCAAAGGGAAAGAGGTTTCAATACAAAGGACCAAATGATTGCTAGTACTATGGAAAACCAGGGCATAAGAAGAAATATTGTTGGACTTGAAAGATCAATGAAAGAGATAAACTAGAAGGGAACAAGGAGGTAAATGTGGTAAGTTAAAAATTCAAAGAGGATGCTTTGCTTCTCTCTTTAGAAAGTGTTGATGATTCTTGGGTTTTAGATTATGGGGATTCATTTCATGCTACACCCCATAGAGGTTATTTTATTGATTATATCCAAGGGGATTTTAGGATTGTTTATTTGGGGGATAATGAACCTTGACATATTTTTGGAAAGGGAAAATTTAAGATTAAGCTATAGAATGGGAACCATTGGCTACTACATGAGGTAATACATGTTTCAAGGTTGAGTGGGAATTTAATTTCAGCAGGGTAACTCGATGATGAGGTTTGCATAGTTATTTTTAATGATAAAAATTAGAATTTTTTAAAAAGGTATCAAAGTAGGCACCTTATATCTTTGTATAGATCATATTGTTCCTTCTACTTTGGTTTTTTCAAAGAAATATGAATGTTCATGAACAATTATTGCAGTTAAGCAAGAAGAATAAATGGTTGTTGTAGATTCTAATACAGTGTTGTGTAACTACAAACTTGGGCACATGAGTGAGAAAGGTATGGAATTATATTATTCAAAGAAATTTTTACCAAGTTTGGAATGTGTCAATATGGATTTCTATGAAATTTGTGTATATGGAAAATAAAAGAGAGTTAGTTTCGTGAAAAGTGGGAAGGAAAAGAAAAATTAGAAATTAGAGCTTGTGCATATAGATGGATGGGGACTAGCTTATGTATCTTCCCTTGGTGGCTCTCGTTATTATTTTATATTCATTGATGACATAAGTAGAAAATTATGTGTTTATTTCCTTAGACAAAAATATGATGTATTTCAAACTTTTAAGAAATGGAAATGATTGGTTGAGAATGAGACTAGTAAAAGCTAAAATATATCTAATATGATAATAATGGTGAGTATTGTAGAAAATAATTTGAAGATTATTTCTCCACTAATGGTATTCGTACATAGAAAAATGTTCCAAGGACTCCACAGGAAAATGGAGTGGTTGAATGCATGAACAGGACAATAATTGTGTGTACAAGGAGCATGAGGTTGCATGATAGGCTGCCCTTAAACATGTGGTAGGAGGTTGTTAATAATGTTGTATATGTGATTAATAAAGGTCCCTCTACTCCTTTGGGTTGTGGTATTCTAGAGGAAGCATGGACTGGTAAGAAGGTGAATTATTCTTTTCTCAAAACCTTCGGTTGTGAAGCATTTGCACATATAGGTTCTAAAAATAGAACCAAGTTGAAAGCTAAGTCAAAAAAATGTTGATTTGTTGGATATGGCATAGATGAATTTGGTTATAGGCTTTGGGATTTTGAAAATTATAAATTTTTAAGAAGCATGGATATCATATTCAATGAGAATTTATTTTTACAAAGTCTGTTGCAACAGCATGAGAAGAAAGAAAATGACTATGTAGAGTTGGATGATACTCCAAAACATGATGTTCCAATAGTTCCTCATGATCTCTAATAGTCGCAATAATAAATACCATAGACACCAATGAATTTTAGATGGTCAACAAGGCTAAGTAGACCTCTAGAAAGATTTTCTCCCTCTTTGTACTCTATTTTATCAACTAATGTTCGTGAACCTAAATATTTTGATGAAGTTATGCAGGTGAATACTAAGATTTAGTGGGAATCTGCAATGAAAGAAGAAATAGACTCCTTGCTGAAAAAGAAGATTGGGGATTTATGTGAGTTCCCTATAGGTAAAAGGACTTTGCAGAATAATTGAGTTTATAGGTTGAAAGAAGAGGAAGGAGGTAGGAAAATATTCAAGGTACCTTATGCTTCAACTATAAGAAGCTTAATGTATGCTACGGTATGTACTAGGGAAGATATTGCACATGTAGTGGGAGTCATTAGCAAGTATATGAGTCATCCAAGGATTAAGCATTATAATGTAGTCAAATGGATTCTCAAATACTTGAGAGGAACATCTAGTAATTGTTTATATTTTGGGGGCTCTACTACTAATTTACAGGGCTATGTTGACTCAGATTTGACAGGAGATGTTGATAATAGGTAGAGTACTATAGGTTATGTATTTACTATTGGTGGGACAGTAGTGAGTTGGATTTATCAATTGCATAAGGTTAATTTTTTATCCACTACAAAGGCAGAGTATGTTTCTTTTATAGAGGCAGCCAAGGAGATGATATGGCTTCAATTTTTAATGGAAGAATTGGGACACCCACAAAGAGATAATTATTTTTTTATAGATATCTATAGAGTCATTCATCTTACAAAGAATTATGTTCTACATTCAAAGATAAAATACATTTAGTTGTGGTACCATTTCATTCAGTCAGTTTTGGATGATGGATAGTTAAAGCTAGATTAGATACATATAGATGATAATGTAGAAAATATGTTTACCAAAATAGTAACAAGGGAGAATTTGAACTCCTCTTTAACTATAGTTGGTCTTAGATAGACTGAATAGAATAAAAGAACAATAGAGTCCAGGGTGGTTTGATATTCTAGTGAGAGCTATAGGTTTAGTGGTAGTATGATAAGCCTCTAAGTGGGAGGTTATTGTTGTGGATTTTAATCAATCTCTAAGTGGGAGATTTTTGTCATGTGGAGCCTAATCAGACTTAGAGGTTTATTTGGCATGGTTTCCCCTTAGATTATTTCTATGGGGGTTTGGGGGAAGCACCCCCAAGATGGGGTCAATTGTGAGGTCCTTAGGCAACACCCTAGGTGTGCTCCCTATCGTAGTATAGGGTGGAATTGAGGGGCAATGGCCCTATGGGGGTTTTCAAGGGTAGCTCCCTTGAAGCCAAAAATGACCCTACTATTTTAAAAGGTGTTGTTGTTATTTTTATATTGGATGACTTATTCTAGCCCTAATTTTGTAAGAAAAAAAAAGATTTTATAAAATGACTTAGGGTTAAGAATTTTCATAATGTATGGTGATATTGGAGTTTCTTGTAGTGATAGTTGTAAGGGGTTGTAGATTATAATCACTAGATAATAATAATATTGGACTTGTTGTTGGTGGACATAGCCCATGGATTAGGTGAACCACATTAAATCTTTGTGTCTTGTCCTCTCTTCTATGAGATCTATTATTTTATGATATTGGTTATATTTGCATGTAACTATTATTTCTATCTGTGGTTAATCCTAACATACATGTCATGTCATGTATGTTGATAGGAGACATACACATAGGCTAAATTTTTTGAATTGTGAAACTTTAAAGCTAGTCCCAAACTATTACCAACAACATTCATGTGTGTGCCAAGATGTGATTTCAAGGTAGGATATACATATCCATCCAAACATTGATAGTTTTTATCAATCTTGTACTTAAAAAAAACCTTTTAGATGCATATGTAAAATGTGAGACCATAGTGTTGACCCAACAAGTCATGTTGGCATAATAAAGAGTAGTTGGTGTAAGTGTGTTTTCATTGATTGGCAATCGGTCAAGGAGGTTACATCATCTTATGAGTACCAATAGAAATATTTACTAGTCTACATAGGAGAAAAAAATAAGGTAAAGACTATCACAGTCAGCATGAATATTCGTTGCTGTGACATTGAAGAGTAGGCATGGTGAGAATTTAGATTTGTTTTGTATTTTGAGAAGAATAGAAGAACACAAAAATGACAAAATGAATTAAGGCGAGACCCAGAATAGACTGACAATGCTACTAGTCTAGACCCTACATCATAAGTGTTACGTATTGTTCATGAACCACTCAGAAACTTGAATTCAGATTTTGAATTCACTAGTTTGAGAAGGATAATCTTCTAGAGTTTTGACACCTAGAGAAAAAAAAAAAAGACTTCACATTAAATATATAGAGGTTGATGCTAAAAAAAGAGAGAGAGCTTTTCTATGTGAATTTGAATAGTGTGAAGCAATATCAAAAGGTGAAAATGATACACTGAGTCAGTTTGAAAGAATATCATAATGAAATATGAGATATATTAAGAAAAGGATTAATATAAAAAGCCACATATACCTAGATGTAGAAGTTGTGTGCCATAGATAGAGTAGGTAGAGAGAAGAAGGAAGAGTGATATAGAGGATATCATAGAGTACACCCAAGTGGAAAGAGGAGATCATGTCATCTCAAAAGGTATTTAGTGGAGATCTATCAAGCAAGAAGTTTTATACATATTAGGTCACATTTTATTTCTCTCTAACAATTATAATCATTTTGTAATATTTTAACCAAGCATACTTTCAAAAGAAAACATATGTTAAATCCTTTAACAAGGTGCCTCTCAAAAGGAGTGCTAAATCTTGTAACCAGGTAGCCCTAGTAGGTTGATTGTAATCTTAATAGGTTACTAAAATTACTAAATAAATGTATTCTTAGAAGGAATGAGTTGTAGCTCTTAATCAGGAAACCTCTATCTATAGTAAAAGGCTAGTGGGTATATTATCCCCAACATGGTTTTCATCCTCTCATCAAGGTTTTTCACATAAAATATCTATGTGCATTGATGAATACTTTTGTGTAAGTTTTTTTTTTTTCTATTTTTTGTGTTCCTAACACTTAAGTGGTTGTTAGTTAGTATACTTGGACTGGTTAGAATAATAATTAGTTTTAGAGTCGATACTAATTCACCCCCCCACCAATATCAGTTGGCATAAATAATTGGTATTAGAGCTCAAACCTTGATAGTTTGAGGGCAGATCAAGTAGTAGTCATGAAGTATAAGAAATTGTATGATTCACTTGTAGAAGTTGCAAAAAGAACTAGAAGAAGTTTTAGAAAGGCTAAGTCAAGCACAGAAAGAGAAAGGTGATGTTGCACATGCTGAAAACAATAATTCAATTGTATGTTGTCTTTGATGTTACACAAAATGTCAAGCCTTTAGCAAGAAATCAATGATAGCTGAGCTCACTCAAGAATTGAAGGCAGTTTCATGTATGTGTTGAGTGTTCAATTATAACCAGGTTCAAAGATAGTATTGACCAAGCTTGATCAATTAATGAAGCTAAGTCTGTATTGGCTAAGTTCAATCGATTATCAAAGGAAAGTCAGCATGAAGTTTGTTCAGATGACAATGTGAGGAGAGCTAAGGAAAAAAGTCTAAAAGGTCATTTGATCAAATAAAGATAAGAGAAGATGAAAACATTAAACAATGTAGTGAAAGAATCAAAGCAAGTGTGAGTGTAATCAGAGCCTTAGGAAGAAAAATAGATGATGTCATAGTGGTCAGTAAGGTACTCGGAACTTTTCTTCCTATTTATGCAATTAGAGTTTTTTTATTCAATAAATGAGATGTGATCCCAAAAATGATATAACTTTGGATGCACTAGTGGGAATCTTGATAGCCTTTGAGTTAGACAACTTTGACAACTATGTTCCTAACTCTAGTAGCACTGAGTCTGCATTTCAAGATAAACCATCACTCAAAAAGAAAGGTGGATTTAATCTAAAGAGAAATAGTCTAACAATGAAGATGAAGATGATTATGATGATGACCTTGAAACCATTGAAGCCTTAATTTCAAGAAGATTCCCTAAAGGCAAAGGAAAGTACAAAGGTAAAATGCCCCTAATCTAATTTCCTTGTGAAGAATTTGGTCACATTACTACAAGGTGTCCAAAAAAATAAGGAAAAGAAGAAAAAAATTATAAAGGCAAGAAAGATTTCAAAAGCTATAAAGATTACAAGGATAAAGGTAAGAAATCTTGTTACATGATTAAAGACTCTGATAGTAGTTATGATGATGAAATGGTTTACATTACTATTAAAGATGAATTAGATGATGAAAATGATAAGGTGGCCCTCATTTATCTTATTAGAAAGAATGACACATGGATCATAGACAGTGGTTGTTCTCACCACATGACTAGTGATAAAAACAAAATTTGAGCAATTAGAACACTATGATGGTGAGAGTGTCAAATTTGGAAATGATGAACCCCGTTATGGAAAGGGAAAAGGTTGCATTGCATTAACTAATGAACTCAGATGTGACAATGTGTATTGGGTTGAAGGACTACAAACAAAATCTTTCATTGATGGGTATAAAAGAAGGCCCCTATGTATGGAAGTCGTCACATTAATTGATGCAACAAGATCATGGATATATAATCCTAAAAGAAGAAGAGAGAATAAATGGGAGCCAAGGGAAAAAGTAGCAATAGTTAGAGTCTTTCCTAGATTTGTATCTATACCTTCACGTGAATCAGCTAAATGGGTTGACTTCTATTTATCAGAATTATTGCTCTACAAGCCATTCCACGATATAGAACAAGATATTTACTTAGTGTGGCACAATTGAACAACATTGGATTGAAGGTAGAATTCATGAATGGAAAGGCCAAGCTACTGGATGGGAAAGTAAATCTAGTTGGGACTAGCAATCAAAAAAAGGTAATCTATTCTATCTAAATCAATCTGAAAGTTCATGTTTCCTAGCACAAGTAGAGGAAAGTTGGTTATGGCATAAAAGATTATGTCATGTGAATTTTGATAACCTGATCAACATAAGAAAGAGTAAAAGAGTGAGAAGCATTCCAAGTCTAAGGAAACCTAATATGGGCATGTGCAAAAATTGTCAAATTGAGAATATGGGAAAGACAAGCTTCAAAATCAAGAATTATCATTCTAAAGAAGATTTGGAGCTAGTTCATGCAGATCTTTGTGGGCCTATTGGCACAAAAATCTATTGTCATTTTATTCGTTGATGATTATTCTAGGATGATGACAGTAATGTACTTGAAAGATAAATCTGAAGCCTTTCAAAAATTCAATTAATATCTAGCTAGAGTGGAGAAAGAAACAAGAAAGAAACTAAAATGTCTAAGGTCAGATAGAGGAGGAGAATTAATCTTAAATGAATTCAATGAATTATGTAATGAAAGAGGAATCAAAAGATAGGTATCTACACCTAGTACAACTTGGCATAATGGCATAGCAGAAAGAATAAATAGATCCATTATGGATTGTGCAAGAACATTAATGATACAGAAAAAAAGTTGCAATCAAATATTTGAAGGAAGCAATCAGTACAACAGTTCATACCTTAAACTAAGTTCAACTAAAGAATGATACAGATCAAACAACTTATGAATTATAGTATGGCTATAAACCTAATGTATATTATTTTAAAATATTTGGAAGCGAATGTTACATCTTAAAAGAAACAAGGAAAGGAAAATTTGGTGTGAAAAGTGATGAAGGCATATTCCTAGGATACTCCAACAAAAGAAAAGCATATAATTGTCTAAATCTTACTACTCACAAGGTTATAGAAAGTGCACATGTAAAAATTGATGAGTTTTTAGAAAAGACTAAAGAAAAAAGTAGCAAAGAACTTGAAAACTATAGAAACTTTGTCTACTTTGAACCTGATACTTTACCTAAAATTCAAGCAAATGCAAATGGAAATTAGCAGTCTTCACTGTATGAGTCCCTAAATCTCTAGTTCAACCCAAGTTGTAGCCAATGCCACCTGACTCATAGTCTAAGGGACCCAAGTTTCAGACAATGGGGTCTAAGTCACAATCTGAAGGACCTAAGTTACAAATAGTGGGACCTGAGCATGATTTAGAAGATTATTTTGAGCATGGTGAACTAAGTGAATTAAGTCCAAAATTCAAAAAGAAGGAACTTGTACTTTCTAGATATGTCAAAAGGCATCATGCACCTGAGAAAATCATTGGAGATCAATCAAAAGGAACAATGACAAGGAACAAACTAAATGGTACATGTTCACTTACTGAGTTTGAACCAAGAACTATTAAAGATACATTAGACAATGAAAGTTGGATTGGGGCAATGAATGAATAAATTGAAAGGAATAAAACTTGGACTCTTGTTCTTAGACCCAAGTAAAAAAATGTAATTGGCACAAAATGGGTATTCAGAAATAAGTTGAATGATAATAGAGAAGTGTCAAGGAACAAGGCAAGGTTAGTATGGAAAGGGTATGCTCAAGAAGAAGGTATTGATTATGGAGAAATATTTTCTCCTATTGCAAGAGAAGGTATTAGAAAACTACTTTCTTATGTTGTACATAAAGGATTCAAAGTATATTAGATGGATGTAAAGTCAGCTTTCTTGAATAGAATACTAGAAGAAGAAGTCTACATTGAGCAATTTGAAGGTTTCATAGATCCTAAAAAAGGGATAGCATTTGCAAATTACACAAAGCTTTATACGGTCTCAAACAAGCCCTTAGAGCCTAGTATGAAAGATTGATAGTTATATGGTAAGAATTGGTTTTCAAAGGACAAATGACAAATGACAATAGTGGTCTATACATCAAGGAAGGACCAGAAAAGAAGATATTGCTGGCAGAATTTTTTGTAGATGATATATTATTCATTGGACATGATGAATTATGCAAATCCTTTCTGAGGAAATCAGTAAAGAATTTGAAATGTCAATGTTTGGAGAGATTAAATTCTTTGTTGGCCTATAAATTCAACAGAAGGATGGCATCTACATTACTCAATCAAAGTACATCAAGGAGATATTGAAGAAATTTGGAATGGAGGATTCTAGACCAGTTGGAAAACCTATGTCTACTAGACATAAGTTTTCCAAAAATGATGATTCCAAAGAGGTAAATCAAACTACATATAGATCAATGATTGGAAAACTTTAGTATGTAGCACACACAAGACTTGATATTGCATTAGCAGTCCATATGGTGGCAATATTTTCTACCAATCCAAAGGAAAAGCATATGGTGGCAATAAAAATAAGTATGAGGTATCCAAAAGGTACTAAAGATTATGGCTTGTGGTATAAGAAGGGAGGCAACTTTGAATTAAAAGCCTTCACTGATGTTGATTGGGCAGGGAGTATTGATGACAGGAAAAGCACTAGTGGTGGAGCATTCTTTCTTGGAAAGAGGCTATTGTCTTGGACAAGAAAGAAATAGAATTGTGTCTCTCAATCTACAACAGAAGTAAAATATGTTGTAGCAGGAGTACATTATTCCAGCATCATTTGGTTTAAATAATTGTTGTCAGGTATGAAGGAAGAAATCAAGGATCTAGTAGTTGTCTTATGTGATAACACCAATGCAATTAACATATCCAAGAATCTAGTGATTCATACCAAGACAAAGCACATTGCAATAAAATATCATTTTCTAAGAGAATTAGTGCAAGAAAAAGAGGTGAGATTGAAATATGTGAGTACAAAAGAACAAATTGTAGACATATTCATCAAGCCATTACCTAAGGATGGATTTTTGTATCTAAGAGGTAAGCTTAGGGTCATTCCCCTATCTAAAGCTCACTAAAAAAATATTAGTGATGCATCAACCAAGCATTTAAAGATTAGTCAAGTTGATGCAGTATTGTCAAAATAGATTGCATATGAATCAGTACATCAGGTACATGGAAAATCCATTGAATTTTTTCTTTGTAATGATGTGTCAAAGAGGGAGAGTTTGTTGTCATATCAGAGAAATTTTGTATCAGTAAGTCAAAGGGAGAGATTACAATCAAATAAAATCATTCTAGAGGGAGAGATTGATGTCAGAGGGAGTTCTCATGGATAAGAATCAGAATGAAACTAAGGATATTATCCTTACTTCTATTTTTCTCTAAAAGTTTCTTTTGTTCTATGACATGTGTTTCCATCAATTCCAAAGAGGGAGATTGTTGAAAAAAATTATTCAATTGTATGTTTTCTTTGATGTTACAAAAAATGTCAATCCCTTATCAAGTAGTCAGTGATAGCTAAGCTCACTCGAGCATCAAAGGCAGTTTCCTGTATGTGTCAAGCATTTAGTTATAACCAAGTTTAGATATAGTATTTACTGAGGTTAGTTGATTAATGAAGCTAAGTCTATATTGACCAAGTTTAGTCAGTTATCAAAGAAAAGTCAGCATGAAGTTTGTTCTAACCAAGTTGGGTTGGTTAAATCAGAACTCCTGTTCTAACCAAGTTGGTCAGTGAATGAAAGGATCCTTTGTGTTAACCAAGTACTCAATTTTGTTTTCGCTAACTGTCAGCATATTAAGTCTAATAAATTTATTGGTTAATAAAAGTTGACTTAAGGGATGATATTAATTATTTTATTAAAATAGTATTCAATTTGACTTGACAAGGTGATTCATACAATGAAAGCTCAAGTTGAGGATTGAAATGGGGAATTGAAGAAGATGAATTAAGGAAGCAAATTTGGAAGGATGTCTATAAGAGAGCAAAGTATCCAAGTTGACCAAGATGAACATTTTGATCAAGGAGGATCATGTAATCAATCTAGAAGAGAGATTATCAGAAAAGTCAGTTGTATCAACAATTAGGTCAATTCATTGTTACTCTCTAATAATTGTAGCAGTGAATCAAATCTCCTAACATAGTTAGCCTAATAGTTATTATAGCAAATCGTCTAACAAGGTTGTATTTCTAGATTGAAGTATCTAAAGACCTCTAACAAGGCCACTCCTAATAAGGTGAATTAAATCCTCTAACAGAGTCACACCTAATAGTATGTTTTGTAACCTTTAATAGTGTTGGCTCCTAACAGGGCTCACTTTAGAAGAGTGAAAAACAAAAACTAGTTACAATTGGTGGTTTTTCCAAATTGGTTTTCTAAGTTAAATCTTAGTGTCTCTTGTGTTCATTTTATTTCCTTTATCCTTTTACAACTAAGTTAATAAAGGCTAATCACATTAAATATCTTAAGATCTAATTATCTATGTGTTAACTGAGTTTCAGCAAGGATTTGGTTAAAAGTTTTGTTGACATTTTAAGGGTCTGGGATTTTTTTTTTTAGTAACTCATTCACCCCTCCCCTCTCAGTTACTCCTTTGCATTTCCAATAGCACATGTGCTGGAGAAATTTGAAAAGGTACTGAGTGAAGCCTTGGAAGAAAAAATAACATATGAAGAAAATACCAAACTAAAGGATGAGCAGATTCTAAAGCTAAATGAGAAACTAAGTACCAATGAGATAAATGAGAAGTTGAGAAAGTTCAACATAGCTCTAAGAAGATAGATGAGCAACTCAAAGCTTAAAGGAATACCAAGAGCACAACTAGTCTTGGCTATGAAGGAGACAACAAGATTAAAAGTGGTGACACATCTAAGAGCAAGAACTAGACCAAAAAAGGACAAGTAAAAACATTGTCTAAAGGAAAGAAACATAAGAAATAGACCTATCATTTTTGTGGTAAAATAGGTCACACCTCAAATGTATGTTAACATAGGAAGGTTGGACCTAATGCATATTATACCTTCTCTGGGTATTGCAACACTTGTCATTGGTATGGTAACTCTTCTCAAGAGTGCACATCTCACTCACATGAGAAAAGATTTGATTGGTATTATTACTACTGCAACAAGTATAAATACAAGGAAGAGGTATGTGAATCAATAGAATATACAAACAAACAAACTTAGAGAACCTCCAGTCCTAGTTCAAAGGGCATATTCAACACACCTGAATGTTCTATCTATGATAATAAAGGACATATGGAAGATTATTTTCAAATAGGAATTGGTTGAAGGAACCACTCAAAACCATGGAGAGGAACATGCATGCCCTGTTACTATTGTAGCAAGATAGGTCATCTTGCTAAATATTTTAGATCAAGAAAAGAATCCCAAGTGTAAAATTTGGAAAATAAAGGGAAAAAAAGATATTAGACAAGGAGGAAGTCAAAAAAGACTTCAAAAAGATATGGGAAAAGAAGGAAGATGAGAGAAAAGAAGACAAGTTTGAAATAGTGGAAAGCTCACATTTTGCTAGTGAAACTTATACAAAAAACTAAGTTGATCCAAGCTTAGAAGGGATTGTGTGCCAAGGAAAAAACCATACACTAGTCCCATATTCAAAATCAATATAAGGATGCATGAAACAAGCATAATGATCTTGTATCAAGGTAGGAGAGTATCAAGATTATGACCATTGTTGTAAAAATCATACACATTTAATTATGAAAATATAGTTAGGTAAGTGTTGTGTTTTTTATTGCTCATTAACATTAGCCTAATGATTTCTCATCAAAGGATATATAATTTAAAATGGTTTGATTAATCACTTTACAAACTCAAATTCTTAAGATGAGAAAAACTCAAGAAAACCTAGATAAGAAAGTACAATTCATTTTTCTTATGATGATTCTTCATAACATAAGAGAGTGCAAGATCAAAGGAAAAAGAGTTGTGTAGTTTCAGAAAAGAAAAAAAGGTATCATGGCAGACAATTTTCACAAGATTGAGTTGGTTAGCAATAAGAAACTTGAAGAACTAGAATTTGTGGGTTAACTCACTAAAGGGAGACATAGGAAACAAGAAAATGACACTATCCTTGTTGTGTGTAGGCATTCTTCTTATAGAAGATGCCAGTACATACCTAAAGGAAAACATTATGGAGCTAGGAGTAGACAAGGTCTATGAGGTATTCACTACATTGTGTAGAAAATGGTATAATGAAGGAGTGGAAACACCTAATGAACACAACATTACACAATATAATAGAGATTCCTAACTTCATTCAGGAAAATTGGGTGATACTTGCACTAAGAAAAGTACACAAAAAATACATATGGTTTAACAAACCCTATGAAATTACAAAGTGAGTTATCCTTAGGGTAACATGACTCAATGGCATGGGAGAAAGGTTAAACATAGGGAAGGTCACACTTGATGAAGATTCCAAACTAACCAAGGCAAGGAAATAAGGACTAACACTAGCCATAGATGAGATATCCAATCTCAAGATGAGGTTTGTTGCAATGGAAATTGCATACAGACTCCATTTTTTAAGCAAGCCAAATAATGTTCCCTATGGAGTTGTACATGCAACATACCAAATCATTCATGAAAAATTCCTCGCTTGATTTAGGTGGATGGCTATATGAGTAGCTAATGGTGAACATGATGAAGATCACAGAAAATCATAAGGTATACCCATCCAAATTTGGAGCCCTCTAGATATATATATATATTTTTCTACTTTGTACAATAATTTTTTGGACAAGGTGTAATTGATTGATCTAGAGATAAGCCCATCTATGAACAAGTTTGTAAATCATACATGATGTTAGGAGATGATAGAGATAATTTGTTCAAAATATATTTGGATAGATTTAGGGATATATTGAGGAAAAGGGAAATGATACCCTTTATCCTAGTAGAAGAATGTCTAAATGAGTTGTTTTTCCTAGCATGGATAGACACCTGCATGATGCATATTGTGAAGCCCATAACCCACTAGCTTACAACATCTTAGTATGAGCTAACAAAGGAAGAGGCAAGAACTATTATAGAGTTGATATTATCAATACCTGTTGACAACAAGATACTAGTACATGGTACCAACATAATGAGGAGTACAATTGAAGTAATTCAAAAGGACAAGGAAGTAAACATGGAAGAATCTAAGAAGGAAAGCAATAAAAGGAAGATTGCTGGTAATATGCATGTGCATCCTAAGAAAAAAAAAAGTAAAGAAAGGAATATTGACTCACGAAGAGATTCAACCTCATAAGAACTAGAGTCAAGTGAGGAATATGTGAGGAAGAAGAAGAAAATTGAAGGAGAAAATAGGGAGAAACAAACACCTACACAGAAAAGACCAAACTTATCTATAGGAAAATCATCATCAAGAACAATAAAACCTATAAGAAAAAGTAGTAATCCTAGACTCCTCCACTTTCCATTGATGGCATAATAAATGAAATTTTTCACAATGGAAACTACAATACAATAAGATACATATATGCACTTATGAATAAGAAGGATAAAAATTTTGTTATAAGTGCAGTACTAGCCAGCATGAGGACCTAAAATGGAACACCAAAAATGGTAAAGAATGTTCTTAAAAAAGAGTTGAGAGATGGAATTATCAAGAAGTGGTGAACTGGTGTAGCCCAACTCAAAGTAATTCTCAATAATGAACTATCAAAATTTATACCTGGGTACACTCCAATAGAAAGACAAATGTATGTAGGAGCATACATCTCAAAATTCCTAACTCGAGAAAATGTTGAATTAATTATAATAGGAAAATAAATAGAGATGTTTGACTATGCAATCAAAATCTAGAAATTTATTTTAGACCAAATGGATATCATATGCACACAAAATCCATCCAAACAAATAAAGGTTCTAATTGGGGTAGATCTGAATGATAAGGGAAAAGTAAAGAAAATTGTATCCATTGGCCCTAGTAACAAGTAGAACTTGAGGGATATGTTGAAGAACTAGTTGAAGAACCTATTAACTTCAACCCTCTAACCTCACTAAGGAGACCAAAATATGCAATAGCTTGCAGTATAGTAGTTGTAGAAAGTGAAATATCACCAAGATTGATGAATCCTCAAGTCACTTCAATCCAAGAAGAAGGCCATAGAAGAAGAGGAAAAAGTTAAAAGAAGTCCATAGAAGTGAAGGAAAAAGTTAAAAGAAGTCCAAGAAGGGACACGACTAAGAGACCCCTCAAGACCTTGCTTAGAGAGATATATGGATAGAGCCTAACCAATCGGTCAACCATAGAAGTCTTGAATCTCTGGAGGAATACCCCCATAGTCCAAAAGCTTTATAAGGCCCAAATATAAAAAGAGAAAGGTAAAAATAGGAAGAGATGAGCCTAAACAATCAAAGGAGAAAAGGATAAAGATGATAATAATATCTTCCTCCTCATCATCATCTTCAAGTTTTGAAGATGAAGGAAAACTATTTGAGTGACATGCTTAGGAAGAAGAGGATCCTAAAACGTTATAGAATGAATTGGACATGTATGCAAGAAAAGTGAAGGATATGAGAATAAAAGAACTCAACCATCATAAGTGCTTGTAGGAGAGACTTAAATCAGCAAAGAAAGCCAACCTGAGACAAGAATAAGCACAAAAAATGATCAAAACTAGGACCATACTCATAGGAATACTTGTTGATGTGCAATATTAAACTGGTATAGATCTCATTGATCAACAAGAGAATATACTTAAAACTATGAACATCATTGAAGTAGCAAGTCAACTTAGTAGAAGGAATTCAAAGGAGAAGCTTAAAAAAATCATTGAGCATCACTCGCAAATCCTTTCTAAAGAAAGAAAAAAATTACTTGAATTATTGAAGGATGTATCTCCAATCCTTCGTAGGATATCAGACTAAAAAAAAACTCTCTAATAAATCTAAATGATAATCCAAAAACAACTCACGAGGGACTATAGGTCACGCAAACATCATTTGATGTATCAACCAGTGAGCATACTAGTAAGATTCAATAAAATCTTCATTTAATCAATTGGGTCACTATAGAGAAACACAAGAGGACCTCTACACTCCTTAAGCTACAATATTTTCTATTCCCCATAATAAGAGTTAAACAAGTTAATATTCGAGAGGAATATGCCTTACAATCCATAGGCCCCATGGACACCATTGAAGATATGTAAAAGAACATACCATAAATCACAACTCTAATGTTGGCACTCATAAAAATTCTAGACACTTGAAAGACACAACTAGAATTTGTAGAGGCAAGATACCCTTTATCATTGATGAAAAAAGGAGGGAGATAAAGCCTAAAGTGGGAGATAAAATATCAGAAGGGGAGATAATAAAGAAGATGATAAAAAAGGGAAGATAAATAACAAAAGATATTATTAGCGGACTAGAGGAGGAGACAAAGATAAGATTAAAAGGAACATTAAACATAGGGAGAGTACAATCTAAGAAGACATGGAAGGGAAAAAAAAATGGCAATGTTCATTCACTGGTAAAGATTCTACCAGCATCAATCCCAACAAGTTGAAGAATGAAGATGATCATTTTATGAAGGATTATATGTTTTGTCATCAATTTCAAAGGGATAAATTGTTGTCCTAGCTAATAAAATTAGCATAATGAAGAGTAGTTAGTATAAGTGTGTTGTCATTAATTGGAAACTAGTCAAGGAGATTATCGGCAGACATTTTCATTAGTTTACAAAGGAGAACAAGACAAGGCAAAGAATATCACAGTCAGCATGAAGTCATCACTATGACATGATAGAGAAGGCATGGTGAGTATTTAAATTTGGTTTGCATTGTGACAAGAATAGTAAAATGGAGAAAGGACAAAATGAATTGAGGTGAGACCCAAAATAGAGTGGCAGCACTACCATTCTAGACCCTACATTCTAGGTGTCATGGGTTGTGTGTGAACCATCAATAGCTCAAATTCAGATTTTAAATTAACTGGTTGAGTAGGATAATCTTTTAGGATTTTGACACCCAGATAAAAAAAGGGGGGAGAATTTATGCATTTAAATATACATAGGTTTGATGCTAAAAAAAGATAGATTTTTTGTAAGCAAACATGAACAATGTGAAGAAATAATGGAAGGCAAAAATTATGCACTGAGTCAGTTTGAAGGAATATCATAATGAAACATGAGACTTTTTAAGAAAAGGATCGAGACAAAAATCCACATCTAGCTAGAAGAAAAATTTATGCACTATAGACAAGGGTAAGTAGAGAGAAGAAGGCATAGTGATACAAAGGATATCATAGATAGTGCCCAAGTGACAAGTGGAGATAACATCATCTCAAAAGGTATTCACTCAATATCTATCAAGAAAGAAGTGCTATAAAAATTAGATTACATTTTATTTTTCTTTAACAATTACAATCATTTTGTAAATTTGTAATTGAGCATGTTTAAGAAGCAAGTATATGTTAAATCCTTTAACAAGGTGCCTCTCAGAAGGAGTGATAAATCTTGTAACTAGGTAGCCCTATCAAGTTTATTGTAATATTAATAGACAATTGACATTCCTAATTGAATGTGTTCTTAGAAGAAATAAGTTGTAGATATTAACTGGGAAACCTTTTATCTACAGTAAAAGGCTAGTGGGTATATTATCTACATCGTTCTCTTCATCCTCTCATCGAAGGTTTCCATGTACAAATTTTATGTCCATTAATGAATAAATTTGTGTGTGAGTTTACTTGTTTATATTTTACTACATTCCTAACTATGTTAGCACTTAATTAGATGTTGGTTCATGTACTTGGAGTGATTAGAAGAATAACTAGTTTTAGAGTTGGTACTAATTCACCCATCCCCCACCCGCTCAGTTTTGGTTTGGACCCAACACATAGATCATATAGAATGTTTAATAAAATGCCTTAAAGAAATGTATGTGGAATATTTGACACAATCCCTTGAGATATGGCATTACATGTAATGTAATTTTGTTTGTTTTGTAAGAAATTAATGTAGTCTTATGAAAATGTTAAAGTGCTAAATGATATTCAGATGCAGTTGGTTTGAAAAATATAAGAGCATGGTTGAAGATGTGCTAGGTAGCTATTTTGTCCAAATTTCTAAAAGGATTTTTATCTCATTATAGACAGTCATTTAGCAAATTGAGTTAAAGAAATGTCATTCATAGAGTGTAACACCTTGCCAGGGAACCCAAGAGAAATTAACCTATAATGTCACTAAGTTTCTAAACTTTTTTTTTGAAAGATTAGAACAATAAAGAGATAACATGGTAGATGGAATACCTCATACATATACATAAGTAATTCAATAATAGTTACATCTCTCAAGGGTTCCATAATATTGAATCACACACATAATTTATAATAAGATTAAATCATATAAGTAAACAAAGTCCATGTCATAGAATAACCACATGTACAAAAACACATGAAAGAATATACAAGTACATAAGATACCACATGGCATAACCAAAATACATAATCATCCTATGTACAAGTCATAGGGTATGAAATCCTAAAATAATATACATCATAATAAGATACAATATGTTGTAGGATCTCAAATAACCAATGTACAAAATACTAGAATATGACCATAGAACATAATCGTAAGATCAAAAGAATAAAACAACTACACAATGTACATCCAACTGTCAAATCTCAATGGTATAAGAAACACAACCACCTGACCTTGTGGAACCTAAACGGACCACTCCCACAGTGTTGAGGAGATAATCTCAAGTCCCATATGGATAACAATCCAAAATTCATAGCAAGAATCTAGATCAAGGAATCCTAAGAGCAATCTATCTCAAAGATACCAAGTACATAAATAACATCTAATCCCAAAAGCAACAAAGACATGTAAAAAACCTAATATTCATGTGGGCAAGTGTCATCACATGAGTCAAC
Organism: Cupressus sempervirens; assembly: GCA_028749045.1. Classification (NCBI taxonomy): domain Eukaryota; kingdom Viridiplantae; phylum Streptophyta; class Pinopsida; order Cupressales; family Cupressaceae; genus Cupressus; species Cupressus sempervirens. Next base: position 277,717,464 of record CM053790.1, on the reverse strand, counting down.
TCTAAGGTTACCCTGGCCACCTCACTGGACTCCATTGCCCTAATGACTCTATGGGGCATCAATATCCTTTCTCACAAACAAGGCATACTAACAAGGCGAATTTGCAACCAAGCATCCTCTCTAATTTCATCCTATCTTGTACTAGCACTCAAGGCATGGGCGAGGTAATACACTAACTCTTGTTAATTCATTTTAACCCCATTAATGAAATAATATCACTTATTAATACAACTTACAATGGTTTACCCAGGCAGCCTTTTTAGGTCTCCAACCTCCATTGCAAGCCACTTTCGAGCATTCATATCTAGATAACCTACCCTAAGCCCATAAAGTTATATCTCATAAAACCATAATAATCACATCGGTATTATACAAGAGATTGGAAAGCACCAATAAATAACTAATTAAACTTCATAGGCCATATCATAAAAATCATAACACATAAGCTTACATAACAGAACTGGTTCTCACTACATAAACATGTGAACATTACAATGCTTGGGAATACAATAATCGTGACTAAACAACATCACATAATAGCATGATAAAAACAATCACTTCCCATGCCTCTGGTAAACATGTATATTTGGTCAAACTACTAGGTGTAGACACCTAAAAATCCTTTAGAAAATAATATTTTTATTTTCTGAGAAAAAGTCCTGATGACATCATCATTTATTAATTAATTAATTATTTAATTTATTTATTTATTTTTATGCCATTAATCCCTTTATCTTAATTTAAAATATTTAATTAAGGAATCCCTCCCAAAAATGTTTAAATCTTATTTAAACATTACTTCCTTATTTATTAATTATTTAATTAATAAATTGACCAAAAAACCCAAAATAAATAAAAAAATTATTTTTTGCCCAAAACTTGGCCAATTTCCTTAAGACCACTAACCTCTTCCAAAATCTTCTAATCCTTCTTTAATTTTGATTAAAGGCTAATCCCATCATTTCCTACCCCTAATCCCAACTCAAAATATTTAATTAAGATTAAATATTAATCCTCGTGTTTATTAAAAAAGTTTTAATAAATATCTCCTCAACCCAAACCCTTGAAATAAATAAAACTTTATTTATTTCCTAAAAATCTAATTTATCCTCATCCTAAGAAGTTCTAGACTTTTCTAGAAAGTCTTCATCCTCATCCTAGGAAATTCTAGACTATTCTAGAAAGTCTTTATCCTCATCCAAAGTCTAGACTCTTCTAGAAGATGTCTTTAAACCTAATCCTAATCCCCTCCTAACCTTGTCACATTCCCTAAACATGGGTTAAAACTTACTAACCCAAGCCAAAGTTAACAAATATCTCCTCCTTCACCCACCCTCATTAAATGCCATCCACTTGCCTATCCTTAAGCTAATCCTAAACCATCCTAATCCATCCTCTAATAATTTGCACAAGCCTAAGCAAGCTTAAAACCCTCCTAATCAAGCCCAAGTCAAAATTGCTCTCATCTCCCTCAAAATATCTCAACCATAAAACTTTATGAAGTCCACTAGGCCATAAATGACTCTTCCACGCCCTTTTATTGGTCTTACAAGCCATTATAAGGATCTTTATGAAGATTTTATCCCTTGAGCCTCCTTTGTTGACTCATCCTCCCCTTTCCTCCATCCTCTCACCCTGTGACATGTGTCACTCCCTGATTGGCTGTAAGGAAGCACAATCCATGTGCTCTCTTCTCATGCAATCTAAGCCCTCCATGAGCTTTTTCCCATCCTTGCATCTTAGCCCTCAATCCCTCAATCCTCTTGCCTATAAATTGGATCCTTCCCCTTTGCAAAACAACACAATCCATGAAGTAAAGTCATAATGCCATTTTAAAAAGTCATTTTACATCAAAACCATACACTCACACCCAAATTCCAACTCCATTTGAAGCCCTTTTTGAAGCATAAACTTGAGCATACATCCTATCTATTTAGACAAAGCTACTCAACAAGAGAGCTTCTCATTGAGAGAGCCCATTAATGGCTCATATTCTCAATTGAGAGCTCATCTTAGTCTATCTTGAAGTTTATGAATTTTTTTTAGTTTGTAAAAGCTTTATTTAAATTTGGTTTCTATTAGCATACTAACATTGCTCATATACACTAGGTTTACCCAAAACCCATCACAAGATAAAACACAACATCTCGACATGTATTTAATACAAGTGTATTTATTTAGTCATTTTGGTTATCAATATAATTTCATAAAACCTTATTTGAGTAAGAGTTCAAATTTCAATTGTAAAAGTCTTCCCACTATATGTGTCTTCCAAGTTTAGATCACAATAACATAATTCCCTATTTTCGTAGTTTAAAAGAACCCATCTCTAGTAAAACTACATTTTTAGGTCATCATGATAATATTCATTTCGATTTACTTTTTTACAAGAAAGATGATAATAATGATATCAAAATTTATGTTAAAACGAAATCCCATTTTTCAAAATAATATTTCATAAACATTTTTTATCTATTATAAAATTTAACTAAACTTCATTCAACAAATCAAAATTAATGTCATACTAAACTAGATTAAATATCATTAAAACTAATTAAAAACAACATATATTTAAATATTATTTATTATTATTATTATTATTATTATATTTAAAAAGTTACTAATAAAAATATTAATTAATAATAATAAAATATTTAATATTATACTTACCTTTATATATTTTGAAACCCCTTGGAGATTGGTGTTGTCACAAGAGCATGGTTCTACGTTAATAGTACTTGCTGCTACGGTAGCAGGCCTGTCATACACAACCCATAAAGGTTGCCGAAAAAATGTAAGAAAGGGAGTGGGGGGTTTTTGGCCCCCACCCAGCATTAAAAATATTTTGTTTTATATTATTTTTATTAATAAGGTTATTTGAAATAAAATTTCCTCATTTCAAATATAAAGATTACTACAGTAATATTGTATTACTATGGTAATACATATGTGTGTGTCTATATATATATATATATATATATATAACTTTACAAATGTAATTTTGATAGGAAAAATACATTCAACCAATCGAACTTTTTAAACAATAATCCTTTCTTGATTGAAAACCCTACCCACGAATCTGATTTCTAAAATCAATCTTTCGATTAAGGATTTTCAATTGTGTTTTCACATGTGTTTCATCATTGAAGAACAATCAATTTTCAAACAAGGATTTCAATTCAAGATACATTTTCCCTAAATAAAATCGATATAATAGGCATAAAGAAGATAAAAGTTTTTTAGTAGACTTCCTACAATGAATTCTACAAGATTCCTACCTTAATTTGACAATAGCCTAATGATTGCAAAATTTCACGTCTCCTAGATCCTTCAAAAATGTCTTGTCTTTCAACCTCAGAAATTGCTCCTCCAAAACCAATGTCTAGAAATGAGCTAAAATCTCTTAATAATGAGTTTAACCATGCCTAGGGTTTTCGATTTACGAACATGCCAAGGCCTCTCCGAATAATAAAGTTTTATTATTTTATTTTATTTAAGTCCCTTGCACTCTTTTTTCCGTTAGTTAGAATAAACTTTATTTAAATTATTCCCACTTCATTTTTTTAATAAGACATTTTTTTAAAATATATTTATTAATTTTAACTAATAATAATTTTTAGAGTTCATTATTTAAATGCAACTTCTAAATTTATTATTGTTAAAATAAAATAAATATAACTACACCAAATTTAGTCTTTTAAATTAAATCTTTAATTTTAACTCTTTAATTTAATTAATTTCTCAACTAATTAAATATAATAAAATTGGTTTTTTTCTTTCTAAATTTTTTTGTTTAATTAAATCATTTTTAAAATATCTTTGGTTGATTTAATTTTAGTCAAAAATCACAAGCAGCTCACAAACTCAATAAGAAAACTCATCTAAAAGACAAAGTACAAATGAAACTCAAAGGTTAAAATCTCAAATTCACATCATTTTGAAAAATTTGGAAAGGTAAATTAATCAGATATTTGTCTATTATCTTAGGTCAATTGGCGTGTGTTTAGGATTTGGACTTGAGAACTATCTCCCCTCATTTACCATTAAGATACTGCAATAGGGCACGCTCATCATGGTAATCTAGGGAAGTCGATACTTGATACCTACAATCCACATAAAATCTAAATATGTACATATGCATATATATCTAAACTATATAAGCAATGGTGGAGAGTGGTACATCATGTAGATCTTGACTAGCAAGTGACTATGACTCCATCCCTCAACTACATCAAATACATCAAACATAAGAAAAAATATACATGTACACCATACACATGCAAGTATGGGATTAGTAACAATAAAACTACATATAAATCATCCATATAATTATCATCATGAAAGTTATTGAAATCACTGTATGAAATATGCATAACATCATCATTAAAAAAATAACCATGAACACATCAAATATTCAAGTATAAAGTATCTCATCAAATATATAGTCCAGACATGTCAATAGTATCAACCAAATCGAGTAACTATAAAGTCCCTCCTTGTATGTACTTATTAAATATGAATTTTTACGTTAAATCTGTTATAGGAGATTGGAACGGATATGAAGTAATGTTTTATGTTTTAGATGTCCTAATGAAAATTGAGATCAGTTGATATGTTCATGTTTTAAATACTTCGTGATTTGAGAACTACTACATTATCTTGATTGTTTAAACATTAATTTTCACTAATGATGATACGAGGTGTTTCACCTTATGATGATGATGTTAATTATGGTACCTTGATGGTTAGGTTATATTTATATTGATTGTGTAGCACAATAAATGAATGTGGGATTAGGAATATGATTAATACCTTAATTTTGCAATTTATTTCATTAAATATATGAGCAAAAATGAGATAAAGGTTATCTAAAAGAAAGAATGATATTTTGATTTATGTGATTATCTAAATGATTTTTAAATATATGTGTGTGATTTTTCTCGAATGACTAATGTGTGAAATGAGTGTGTAGGATTATTAGCTAGGAAATCTAATGGAGAACTGATAATCAACCCTATGTACTATCTATGAAACCCAAGGTCGAGTCTAATTAAAGATGTAAACCCCAATGTTTCATATTTTATTTGTATTGTAATTGGAATTTGTGTATCATTTTATAATCAAAAAGTGTTTAATGTTATGTAACGGTGATCTTATGGTGTCACTTGACACTTGTAATTTGTATATGTGTATCAGCATAATAATTAGGGTTAGCTGAGTAACCTAATAATCTGAGATGAATTAAGTTAGTAACCTAGGACTAATTAGTTGGTAACCTAGATTAATTACCTTAATTAGGATTTGGTGGTAAGTTTGCATTCTTAGGGATTCTAAAAAGTCCAAATATTTCAAGCTAATTAATAGATCTTAAAATGGTCCTAGAGGCCAAAATTAATGAAAACCAAGTGCCTAGGGGGTATATGTATGGGTTGGGGGCATTTTCACCCCTCTAGACCCTTTTGTTGACTTTTGTGAGCACCTAAATATCTCATTTTTCCTTTAGTGCAAAAATTTGAACTTCACCATGAGTTTGACAAGTTTACACTCCACCATAAAGTTTTCCTTAATGATAAGATTAAGTTAGAAGGCTCTAGAAGGCCTTAGTCAAGTCTGGAGTTATTGCAATTTAGGGTGGGTGAGTTAGGAGTCTATTTAGTTGTAAATTTGAGGGTTGAAGAGTGTTCACCTAATCTCTACATTTAAAGAGACTAAAGCTAGGATTGAAGGAGGAAGGTGGGATAGCTCTTCTCAAAATTTTAGTTACCATAACCATTTGTGAAGGTAGGAATCCTTCAAGCTCATGTCTTCATGTTGTGTTTTTATTTTCTTAAGTAGGCCTTCTGTGTAGTGCCTTCCCCTAAGTCGCATTTCTATCATCCTTGCCAAACTCTTTTAGGCCAATTTATGTTTGATGATTAGTATTATTATTTTAGAGGTTATCAGATGTTGTTTTACACTCAGTTTATTATATGATGAGATTACTTGGTACTCTATATTTCATGCATGCATGATGATTATTCAATGTTTTTAGTTATCGATGATGATTAGTTAGATGGTTTATTATCACATGTGCTTTCTTATGGATACTTACCCCATACTGCATGTGTATGGTGTGCGTGTTTGTTTTATTTATGTATGGTGTTTCTGATGTGGTTAAGGAAGGGAGTCGTAGTCACCTGCTAGTCAGGATCTACATGATGCACCACTTCCTACCATTTTCTGTTTAGCTTAGAATATTGTGTTTGTACATGCATGGATTTTATGCAGGTTGCAGGTACCGGGCATCGACTTCCCTGAATTGCCAGGATGAGCGTACCCTATCGCATTGTCTCAATGGTAAGAGAGGGGAGATAAACTCTTAAGTCCAATTCCTAAACCCTTTAGCCAATTTTCCTAATTGATAACTAGGACAAGTATCTGAGTTATGTACCCTCTGAATGCATCAAATGATGTAATTTCATGATTATAACCTTTTTTGTTTTGATTTGGTATGTGTTTTTCTATGAAGGGTTTTCGTATGTTGTTATATGAGTCCTTGATGTGTTTTCTATTAATTAAGTCTAATTAAAAATATTAATTAATGATTTAATTTAATGGAGAATTAATATGATATCTTTAATATTTAATTAATTGAGAAATTAATTAAATAAAAGAATTAAACTTGGAGATAAAAGTTCAAAGATAAATTTAGAATAGGATAATATTTATTTAATTTAATAATAATATATTTGGAGTTCATTTTAAATAAATACTAAATATTATTGTTATTTAAATTAATTAAATATGTTATCAATTAAGTTTCTAAAATAAATTTAAAAGTTGAAAGATATAAAATTATTAAGAATTCTAGATCGCATGATCTAAGCATGAGTTTAAATTTGAGAAATAAATTAAAAGATTAAATAATAGAAAATAATAATGTTATTTTAATTTCATAAAGTGCACATGAGATTAAAGTAATAAATTAATTTAAAATAGAAGTCAAGTGGAATATTAAATAAAGTTATTTAATAATTCAACTTAATGTGCATGAAAGATGAATGCAAAATTAAAGAAAAGATAATAAAGGTTAATTTGGGAGTTAACTCAGTTGTGCAAAGAGTCTTCTCGGGTGAACGCACAATTAGTGCCCCGATTTGAGGAGAAAACTTCTTATCACAACTTTGGGGGTTCATTTTTGTGACACACGAATTTGGACGAGAATTTTTGGGAGACAACTTTTGGAAGCGAATTTCAGAAGGCTGATACCAAGAAAGATTTCCAGAGGAAAGTTATTGAAGGGGACCGAATTCTCTCATAGTTTTTCAAGGATTTTGTATTAGCATCAGGATCAGGTAGGGTCTTGTATTTGATCGCTGATCATTTACGCAATTTTCTTATTTCCTGTCTTCTTCGTGTCTGTGGATTGTAGATCTGAATTCTCTATGGTGAATGTTTAAACATTACAATATTGGAATTATCAGATGCTTGTCAATCTGTATACATAAGATTTAAACGGAAAGGGTTGAATCTAAGACTAAAATTCTAAATTAGAAGTTCGGATGGTTGACTATATTTTCTATATCAATATAAAGAAGGAATCAATTTTTCAATACATATATTTATATATATTAAAGAAATTATTTTAATATCTTTATAAATTTATATATATATATATATATATATATATATATATATCTTTAATTAATTGGTTTATCAATAAAAATTTTATTATAAACAAATTGTATTTTAAAAAATATATATATAATAATAATAAAAAATTTTAAAAAATTTTAATGGGGAGGGGTCTTACCTTTTTCCCCCCCAAAAATTAGTATCGTCGGTGGCGACCTGCGTCAGCAGGGGACTGCACAGCTTTTTAAAAGCCTGTGGTACCCTGTGACAGGGCCGCACGGCTTTCAATAGCCTGCGGTACCCTGTGACAAGGTTGCATGACTTTCTAAAGCCGGTGGTACCTTGTGACAGGGCTGCACGGCTCTTCATTGAGGGACGTTATGTTATAAATGTTTATTTTTATTTTATTTTTAACAATGTTTAATAATTTAAATTTTTAATAGATATTAATAATAAAAGTTGTTTTAATAAATTTTTAATTTTTAAATATATATATATATATTATTAATAATTTTATAATAATAAATGCTTTTATAGTTAAATAAAATATTAATTTATTTAATTAACTATGGATAAAGTAATATTTGAAAATATTAAAAGAGTTAATATTAAATGAAGATTAAATAATTGGGTCAAATTATAAGGGTAATAGTAAAAAACCTTTACATTAAAAACGTTCGTTGAAACTCAAACTGAGAATTTCAAACTTAAACCTTAGGGTGTATTATGGAAACAAACCCGAACTATGAACTGAATCATACTATATTGTTTTGTTATACTATCTATGTTTGGGGTTGTTCTAGTATTAACCAGTTTAGGTTGTTACCAGAGGCTCGGGTTTGTGAATGTGAGGTTATGATGATTTGTTCTCGATCTTTTCAAACCAACCAAGGTAATGTGATAGTATGCTCTATGATGGATGTATTTACTGTTTGTTATTGCTTTCCAATTTCCTTGTGTGAAGCTAAGGTGTATGTATTTGAGATACCTAACTTAACCATTTTTTAGTCTCGATCAGTTATATGTGATAACCATTTTTGAGTCTCGATCAGTTATACTTGTATTACCTTCTGGTTGCTTTGAGAGAACTGAAGTGTTCGTTTAGATCTTGATGATGTCATGTTGTGACATGTTTTGACTTGACCATTTTGGAGTCTTCGATCAGTATTGTAATTTGCTATTGGGATACTTTCTGGTTGCTCATTGGAGAACCATTGGATTTTGTGATTTATCATTGATGCCTTCAGTTGCTGATAGAGAAATGTTGTGATCATATGATTATTATTTGATGCTTATCTGTTGCTCATGAAGAATTGATGTAATTTTGTGGCTTATCTTTTATGATGTTTTTCAGTTGTTTGTATAGGACTGAGGTGTTTTTATTATTATTCTTTGATTTGTGATTTCATGAGCCTAGGGTAGGTTATCTATGTGTAGAGTCGGGAAGTGGCTTGCAATGGGGGTCGGGGCCCTAAGAGGCTGCCTGGAGAAACCCATTGTAATTCATTTTAATAAGTGAAAACATTTACACTAAATGAGAGAAAATGAACCTAACAAGATAATTGTATGTTCTCTCCCATGCCTTGAGTGCTAGTATAGACTAGGATGGGGTAGAGAGAATGCTTGGTTACGACCTTGCATTTCGTAGTATGCCTCGTCATTATGAGAGGATACTAGTGGCCACAGGGATTAGTAGGGACCCGGGATTCCTAAGGGATTGCTTGGGTAACTTCTACATGACTTTTGCGATGACACTTTCTCGCTTGCATAGTAGGTTTCCTACGTGTCTTTGTGGTGCCTCTGGGTTTAGATGTCGATCTTTTTAGGAACCCTTGAGTTAGCATACTTATAGGATTTCTTGGACTTAGAGAGTATTTATGATTATAGGTTTTGTTATCTCAGCGCGGTGGGAGTGGACCATTTAGGTTCCACGCGGTCGGGTGGTAGTGCTTTTACTCTTACCATTAAGATCTGTTCCGTGGTCACCGTGACTAGATTTTTCTTGGTTGGCATTTACCTTCACTATGTTCTTGGATTATTATGATGGATGGTTAGATTTTATGATAGATGTTTTATCATTATGGATGTATGGATGTATCATGTATGGTGAATAGTTTCATATATTGTTACTGTACTTTGTATCATGGATTCGTGGAGGTTGATGCATTTCTATTTTTACATATGTTTATTCTTTTAAGCCTTTCATACCCTGTGACTTGTATAGAGGATGATTGAGCATTCTGAATTAATTTGCCAAGGAGTATTCGGAACAAATGTATATTATGGACATTGGAGTTTCTAATTATTCTTTCATATGTATGTGATAGTTGTTAGAATTAGAATTAATTAAATTTTAAACGTGACTCAACATCTTGGGATCCTTAAGAGATGTAACTTGCGATGTATGTTTATCGATGATTCATGTTATTGCTTCCGCTACTATGTGTTTGATGTGTATGATATTCTTTCTTACTTTTAAAAAAAAAAATGTTTAGCAAACTTAGTGAAACTTTAGGTTAATTCTTTTGGATCCCTTGGCGGGGCGTTACATTCTGCATGTGTGTGTATTCATATGTATGATGAAACATGTAAGAGATGGGATCATTATGGGTTTCTTAATGTTTTTCTTTTCATGTTTTATATTTTTTTTTATGAGGGAAACTATAAGGGTTATGTTGGCATTACTCACCCTCAGATAGGGCAAAAGTGGCCATGTACAAGAGGAGGACCTCAGCTAGACTTTGGGCAATGCAGAGTCTCTCCTCATGACAAGGAGAGGAAGTGAGTAGGGTGATATGTGCCCCTACTTGTCAGTACAAACCATTTTGTGTTTTGGAAATTAAGAAGTGAAAGAATGGAAGTTCTTGTGATTATAGCCTCAGAAAAGGTATTTGTTTTGGTGTTGTGAATGAATTCTCCTACCCTAAAAAAATCCACCTTCTCCCTAGTCTTGGTTCAATAATGAACCTATTGTACAAACTTGGGATGGGAGTAATTGGTTGAATGTGTCTTTGTGTTGAATTCTGATTGTCTCTTGGTCAGTTTTGGTTCTCCATTGCTACCTTAATATAAATTGCAGATTTATGTAATTGATACATTGATATGGAGCCAACCTGGATTTGGGGTTTTGGTGTTTTGATTCAAATGTCTTGGAGACTTCTCCTTAGGGTAGTGATCATGTTGTAAACTTTATTGTGAACCTTATTTTGGAAATGACAATGATATCAGGTTTTATTTCTTGGATCTTTCCTAATGGAGTCCTTGAATCAGGTTTTGAATAAAAAAATATGAAGTGGCTAGCCCACTATTGTTTAGAAAAAAAAATGATAGTCCCTTATATAAGAGAAGTTTCATTGAATTATTAAAATGTTTCAATAGTTATTCCATTGTAATTTGGATCTCTAAATGAAACTAAAAGACATTGTTTTTTAAATGTTGATTTACATTATAGTGACAAATTTATTCCCTTGTAACTTGTATAAATGATGAAGAAATGGAAGGATTTGATCTTAAGTATATTTTGTGTGAATTTATAATACAAGAACAAGTGCAAATTAAATTGGGAACATAGTCCTAGGATTAACCTACATTGGATATAATTAATTGCTTAATAGACATGTTGATAAATCATTAGATTTAAATATAAGCTGGAATACATCCTTCTTACCTCTCAAGTTGCCCTTAAAATTATTGAAAATGGTCTTAATATCATCACTGGAAAGTTGAAATTAAAACCATGTAACTTCTGTCTTTTAGAAAATTAAGAAAAAAAATACTCAAAATGAGCATCTAAAGGATGCTATAATACATGGTAGCATTTGAAATTCAAAAGATAACAAGGAATATTTCCTAGATGCCTTCACCTTGATTTTAAGTTAACTTTTTTAATAGGATAATATACATATAATTCAAAATTAGAGAACATCTTTTAAGTAAATATAAAATAGCCATCATCACTTTTGCAAGTGGAGGGACAAGACTTTTAAAAAAATAATATGTATAGTTGAAAACATTTAAGAAGAATGGGATGGGACATCCACAATCCCCAACCCACTCACATTTCGCTCCCATCAAAGGTAAACACAGGCCTCCACAATATGGAGTGAAGTCAAACAAATAGGTAGTTTAAGAAAAGAAATAAAATATGCATTCTTCTCCAAAGAAATTAAAACTTGGTTGAGTGAGAAAATGCATTAAAGCTATGCATGAAATTTTGTCCTTTTCCCCACCTCCATCCCTGTCTAGTACTGTAATTTTAATAAATGCAGCCCTATGTGGGCTTTTCAGAGAGCTAGAAGATAGGGAGTAGGATATGGATAGAAAAGGGTAGGTAGTTTGAAAAAGTAATGTACTTGTGTTAAATTAATTTTTAATGTGTTTTAATTTATTTTAGTGTATTATTGTTAGTAAGAGATAAAGGTAATTAGAAAGTAAATAGGATGGTAAAAAGATAAGTGATTAAAGTACAGGTAGTGTAGATATTAGTTAATACATATTGTCAGTAGAAAATTTCTAATTGATAATAAATGTTTAAATTAGATGTAATTAAATTTGATAGTGTGTGGATTAAATTAGTAAAGTAATTTTAAATCAGTTGTTAGTAATTTTAAATTAGATTAATTGTTAGTAAATTAGTCTGTTGTAAAGTAAAGTAATTTAGTTGTAATTTAGTTTGCATGTATGATTAATAAGTTAGTAAACTTAATAAGCTAGATTAGCTTGTTATAGTTTTACATTGCTTCTAAGTATAAATGAAAATTAGTTAGCATGCATATTTTTAAAAAATATATAGTAAAAATAAATTAAGATAATAGGTATTAGTAGATTGGTTTATTTAAATTGAAAATAGATTTAGTAAGTATTTACTTGTTAGTAAATTAGTAAGTTAATGCATGTAGTTAGTTTTATAAGTAGATTTATTTTATTGGATAGTAAGTGTAATAATCTAGTTAGTAAACAAAGTGAATTAATTGACTTAGTAAACTAAGTTGATAAGTGTGGGTTAGTTAATTGTTAAATTATTAGGTTTTTCTTTGGAAGTGTAGTTTAGTAATTATTGATTATTTTAATATATATATATATTACTATTACATAATATATATTATTTTGTATTTATTAATTAAAGAAGATGTTGAATAATATAAAGTATTCCATGATTCATAAGATACTTTATGTTATTTAATATATATTATTTAATATATAATTTGAATTACATACAATATATGATTTTATATATTCCAACTTATTATAGTTAGGCACGAACATTGTGAATTCATTATGTGTGTATCTTATTACAATCATACTTTTTGGATTATTTAAGACATTAAACGATGAATCGTTTTAACCCGATACATTTATGGCTTATTAAGCTTACTAAAGAATGTCTTCACAAATGACATGTGAATTATAATGAAATGTAAGATTGAATTTGATGATATGTTTAAACCTAGATATTGAAAATGAAACCTCCCATTGTGCATTAGCCTCGTCATCAAACTATCACCTAGATTGAAATGTGTTAACTATAAACCTTTAACCTAAACACATTGTAACTAAGTTAGGCAACCTTGAAACTTGTAAACATTGTTTGATCATTAACATAATTGTACCTCATTAAAAAAATTGTGTGTATACAACATAATCATACCTATAAAAAAAATGTTGTGTTTTTGCCCTGATATTTGGGCATGACAGTAACCAAGTACCATTAAATCAAATCACGTAACCATGAAAGTTGGCCTAAAAGAATTCGGCAATATAACAAAAAAGAAAACTAGGGGTAGGCACTACATCCTCCCCCCCTAGACTTAGGCTTATTCATAGAAGCCTACAAGAAAGATAGAACTCAAGCATTCAATGTGTGGGTCCCATTGGACCCTCCCCCCCCCCCCCCCCCACCCCCTGCCCCCCATAAGACTCCACTACAAACACCCTCTAAGATCTACCCATATCCAACCCTGGACTCTAAAACTGTAGGTCTCTTATCTAGGAATTGCAATTCTAATTGGAGACAATGGGAAAATTCATTCCCACATTATTCACATGAAAAATAATCACTAACAAAATTTCCCTCCCTATAGGTGTGTTGAATTGTTGAAAGCTACCCCTCCTAGCAAAAGAATGGGTACTTTTTGTTGGTTGGGTGTACTTGATTATGCCTATTGCATTGAGAGCAATGAGAATCCCTAGAGTGTGAACCATTACCACCACTCCATGCTAGAGGATAAGATCCTCCCTACTGCTACTGCTAATTGCCTTTGGATGGAGGCTACCTATTACTGCCTGCTCCCTAGTTTTGTGTTCCCCTGGACCTTGATGGTGCATGTCCACTGGTAGGTGCACCCACAAAACCACCATGTCTCAAGGTGACATCATGCTCAACAAGTATGGTCTAAAAAACCACTACCATTAGGTTCTTAGGTTGGAATATCTTCACACCCTCAATGAAATGGTTATTCAATCTACATATAAAATGTTGCACCATTAATGGTGAACAGTCAGCGATCCCTGCATAGGGCATGAGCTTAAAGAACCTCCACTCATACTCTACTATGGTCAAGGTGAATTGTCTCATATTGTGAAACTCATTTTCTCAATACTGACTCCACTCCTCAAGTAAGAAATTCTCATAGAAGTTCTCTAGAAATAACTCCCATGTGACATTCTTGTTGCAAAGATCTTTAGGTAGATAATGACATACCTTGCTTTGACATTTGTGTCAAAGTATTGCATCACAAAACATATATCCAATGCGATCAATAAATCCTCTACATTATACCCAGTACTAGCTCTTGAGAAATCCTTAAGCTTGACTTGTAGGAGGTCCTTCATCTTATTAGCTTTGATAGCCTCTAGCCTGTCCCATGTATGACCTCTCCTAGGGCTCCTAGATCTCTATCTCTCATCATTCTTATAATGATGTGACTCCCCTCACTTAACTCTCTCCTAATTTGGTAGGTGCTCTAAAACAATCTTCAATAGTTACCTAGTACCAAGTTCTTTAGAGTCTACATGCTACTCCTCATCATTCTTCTCCCTGTTCTCTTCGTGAAAAGGACTCTCTCTATGATTCGGAGGAAGGTTGTCATGTCTACCTCTCCCACAACCTCTCTCTCAGCTTGTACTATGACCCCTACTGGTTAATCTAGTCTTAGAAACCATCTTCCTATAATATCCAAGCAAGAACAATGGAATACCAACAAATTCAACAAAGGCATGATATCTTAAAGAATAATCATTAGAAAACATGTTTTGAAAACCAAAATCAAGAGTTATTCAATTTTGCCTTTTTCCTATGTTTAAGTATTCGAGTTTGAATTTCAATTTACTCAAGTTGTAATAGATAAGTATAGTTGTTTAAGTTTTGTTTAAGTTGACTAGTTATCATCTAGTGGACGTGCCAATACACCCAGAGCTCCCAATTTAGAAACTTGGTCTCTGATACTAGATGTAATGCCCCACCAGGGAACCCAAGAGAAATTAACATATAATTTCACTAAGTTTACTAAACTTTTTTTTTGAAATATTAAAACAATCAATAGATAACATAGCGAAATCAATGCCTCATATACATGCATAAGCAATTCAATAATAGTTATATCTCTTGAGGGTTCCATAACATTGAATCACACACATAAGTTTTAATAAGATTAAGTCATATAAGTAAACAAATCCCATGTCATAAAATAACCACATGAAAGAATATACAACTACATAAGATGTCACATGGCATAACCAGAATGCATAATCATCCTCTATACAAGTCACATGTTACAAAATGATAAAATAATATACATCATGATATGATACAACATCCTCGTAGGATCTACAATAACCAATGTAGAAAATTTCAGAATATGACCATAGAATATAGTCACAAGATCAAAAGAATAGAACAACTGCACAAAGTACATCTAGCTATCATATCTCAATGGTATAAGAAATACTACCACCTGACCTCATGGAATCTGAATGACCCACTCCCACAGTGCTGAGGAGATAAACTCAAGTCCCATATAGATAAAAATCCAAAAGTCATAACAAGAATCTAGGTCAAGGAATTTTGATAGCAATTTATCTCGAAGGTAACAAGTACATAAGTAACATCTAACCCTTAAGGAAACAAAGACACATAGGAAACCTAATATGCATGTGAGAAAGTGTAATCACATGAGTCAAATCTAAGGTTACCTTGGCATCCTCTGTAGACTCTAGCCCCCTAGTGACTCTATGCGACATCAGTATCCTTTCTTAGAGACAAGTCATACTAAGAAGGCAAGTTCGCAACCAAGCATCATCTATACTCCCATCCTAGCATGTACTAGCACTCAAGACAAGGGTGAGGTAGTACAATGACTCTTGTTAATTCATTTTAACCCCATTAATGAAATTTTGTCACTTATTAATACAAATTACAGTAGGTTACCCAAGCAGCCTCTTTAGGGCTCCTGCCTCCATTTCAAGCCACTTCCAAGCATACATATAGATAACCTACCCTAAGCTCATAAAAGTATATCTCATAAAATCACAATAATCACATCACTCTTATAATAAAAAATGGAAATCACTAATAAATGCCTAATTAAACCTCAAAGGTTATATCACAAAAATCACAACACATGAGCTTACATAACAGAACTAGTTCTCACCACAGAAACACGTGAATATGTCACAATGGTTGGGAATGAAATAATCATGACTAAAAAATATCACATAATAGCATCATTAAAAAAATCACTTCCCAAGCCTTTGGTAAACATGCTTATCTCAACAAACTACTAGGTTTTTCCAAAACCCATCACAAGATAAAACACGACATCTTGACATGCACCTAAAAAAAGTGTTATTTATTCATTTTGTTTTTGATATAATTTCATAAAACTTGATTTGAGTAAGAGTTCAAGTTTCATTTGTAAATTTCTTCCTAATATATGTGTCTTCCAATTTTAGATCACCATAATATAATTCCCTATTTTTGTAGCTTAAAAGAACCCATCTCTAGTAAACTTACATTTTTATTCATCACGATAATAGTCATTACTATTTACTTCTTTTTTTGAAATGATATTAATGATATTGAAATTGATGTTAAAAAATATCTCATTTTTCAAAATTATATTTAATAAACTATTTTTTAAAACTATTATAAAATTTAACTAAACTTCTTTTAACATATCAAAATTAATTTAATGCTAAACTAAATAAAATATCATTAAAACTAATTAAAAATAACATATATTTATGTAGTGTTTATTATATTATTATTTTAAATTTCAAAAGCAACTAATAAAAAAATTAGACAAAACTTACCTTTATATAATTTTGTTTGAAATAAAATCTCACAATTTCAAATATAAAGATTACCTCAGTAATATTTTATTATGATGGTGTGTGTGTGTGTGTGTGTGTGTGTGTGTGTGTGTGTGTGTGTGTGTGTGTGTGTGTGTGTGTGTGTGTGTGTGTGTGTGTGTGTGTGTGTGTGTGTGTGTGTGTGTGTGTGTGTGTGTGTGTGTGTGTGTGTGTGTGTGTGTGTGTGTGTGTGTGTGTGTGTGTGTGTGTGTGTGTATAAGCTTTACAAGTGTAATTCTAATAGGAAAAATGTGTGCACCCAATCAAACTATTTAAACAATAATCATTTCTTGATTCAGAACCCTATCCATGGATTTGATTTCTTAATTCAAGCTTTTGATTAAGGGTTTTCAATAATATTTTCATAGATATTTCATCATTGAAGAACAATCAATTTTCAAATAAGGGTTTTAATTCAATATACATTTTCCATAGACAAAATCGATATAATAAACACGTTTTTCATTAGATTTCCTGCAATGAATTCTACGAGATCCCTACCTCAATCTAATGCTACAATCTGACAATAGCCCAATGATTGCAAAAATTTAGGTATCCCAAATCCTTCAGAAATGTTGTCTTTCAATCTCAAAAATTGCTCCTCCAAAACCTATGTCTAGAAATGAACTCGAATCCCTTAATAAAGAGTTTCACCCTACCTAGGGTTTTCGGTTTATGAACATGCAAAGGTCTCTCCTTAAAATAAAATTTCAATATTTTAATTTATTTAATTCCCTTGTGAACACTTTTTGCCTTTAATTAGAATAAACTTTATTTAAATTATTCCCACTTCAATTTTTTTTAATAAGTAAGACATTTTTAGAAAAGATATTTATTAATTCAACTAATAATAATATTTAAAGTCCATTATTTAAGTGCAACTTCCAAATTTAGTATTATTAAATTAATTAGATTTAGTTACACAAAATTTAGTCTTTTTAAATTAAATCTTTAATTTTAACTCTTTTATTTAATTAATTTCTCAATTAATTAAATATAATAAAATTGGTTTTATTTTCCTTTATAAATTTTCATTTTAAAAATATATTTGGTTGATTTAGTTATATTTGAATATCATAGTTTACCCACAAACTCAATAAGAAAACTCGTCTAAAAGACAAAGTACAAATCAAACTCAAAGTTTAAAATCTTGAATTCGTCACTTTGACAAATTCAGAAAGGTAACTAAATCATATACTTGTTATTTATCTTAGGAAAATTGGCTCGGGTTTAGGATTTGGACATGAGAACTATCTCCTCTCTTTTACCATTGAGATACTACAATAAGGCATGCTTATCTTAGCAATTCAGGGAAGTCATGCCTAGTACCTGCAATATGCATAAAAGTCAAACATGGACATATGGATATATATCTAAACTAAATAGGTAATGGTGGGGAGTGGTACATTATGTAAATCCCCAATAGCAAGTGACTACAACTCCCTCCCTCAACCACATCAGATACATTAGACATAAGGAAAAACATACATGTACAGCACACACATGCAAGTATGGGGCCAACAACTATAAAACCACATAAAAATCATTCATAAAAGTGTCATCATAAAAGTAACTGAAATCACTATACGAAGTATGCACAATACTATCATCAAAATAATAACCATGAACACATCAAGATCTGAGTATAAAGTATCTCATCAAGCATATAATCCAAACATGTAAATAGTATCAACCAATTAAGGTAATCGAGTACCACTAAATCAAATCATATAACCATGAAATTTGGCCTAAAAGGATTCAACAATATAACAAAAAAACAAACTAGGGGTAGGCACTACAGACAGTCATGTGAAATATAAGACAAATTCTTTTGTTATAAAGTCTTTCAAAACTATCCAAAAATAATGCAAGTGGCAAGATTAAATCCAAATTTTCCTGGCCTTTACAAATCCTTGCAGCAAGATAGGATCTCTAGATCAATCTATAGAAATCTAAGTATGAAGATCTTATAGGGTTGATAGAAATGTTAATTGTTTGGTAGAAATGAATATCTATGTGAAGGAATAAACAAGGTGCATTATCTCTTGGAAAAAAAACTTCAAAATATGTGGTTGTGTAGGTTTCTATGTATAAGAAGGTGTTATTATCAATATGTATATGTTGGGACTACCATTTTGGTGAGTGAGAATAATAATTGTTGTATTTGCAAGAGGCAATCAAATAAAGATTAGAGGACTTTTCATCAAAAGACTTAGAAAATAATGCAAGATAAATCTTAAATCTCAATTTAATCCATGCATTATTCATTCTCTGTATTTCAATGAGCAAAATCTACTGGCTATAGAATAGTCTATACAATCCAAAAAATAAAATAGGAGTCAAAGTCACTCACCAGGAAATAGACATTCACTAGACAGGATGTATTGTAGGGAAAATGAGGACCTTTATCTCTTCATATATATATTTGGAATATCGATGATTTACATGTATAAATTTACTACATTGCATACATTTTCCTAAAATGGAACACAAGATGCAAAAAAATTGTGTAAGAAGTAAATTCTAGAGTATATCATTCCATACCACAAGTTGTATTGTAATTGCCAATTATATAAATAAAATGCTTTATTATTATTCCATAAATCCTAGTATAATCCTAAAATGCATAGCAGCACATGTATACATAATGTGAAATGATGTAAGTGGATTAAGGCATGTGTCTAGAGACCA
The DNA here is from genome assembly GCA_028749045.1 of Cupressus sempervirens. Taxonomy (NCBI): domain Eukaryota; kingdom Viridiplantae; phylum Streptophyta; class Pinopsida; order Cupressales; family Cupressaceae; genus Cupressus; species Cupressus sempervirens. The sequence goes on along the minus strand of CM053790.1, from coordinate 277,697,811 downwards.
TGGAGTAGGTAAAATGGATTTAGAAGTAGTAAGAGTGGGTTCTCCAAAGAAAGGAATGATTTATTTATTTAAACCATTAATAATATCTATTAGAAATGTCAAATACTTTGTTAACATGCCTTAGGTACAAATGCAGCTTATAGTTTGGACGTCACTCTCAGTTTTCTTTAATTCTAACTCATATTTGAGGCTATCTAGCATCTAATGTCCTTGGTTCTTTTTGTAGGAAATGGCTCAAGAAGGCAAGACTAATATAAGGCCTCAAGTGTTGCAAGATGTGGTTGGAGTGTTTAGATTGGAGCTTCTTACAACTTTTCTTGGAGTTAGTGGGGTTGGAAAGATAACACTTATGGATGTAATGGTTGGAAGGAAGACTAGTGTATATTTGTTGGGCAATCATTTTACATGAGGTCAACAATAGGAATCCATTGCGCAATTCCTCTCTTCAAAGGCTAATCCTATTGGGATTAACTCCAAGATTCAGTATTTATCTTGCGACATACCAAAATCTACTTAGTTGAAGATAAATGTGATTGTTCATGAGGAGGCCTTTACTGGTTCTAATTTGAACTCAAAATGGAGTAAATATGTTTTCTATCTCAAGATAACACACAAAAGAACAATATTTTTCTATTTTCTATTTTTTTAAATGAATGCAATCTAATAGTGCAACTAAAATGAGTTCCTATTCTAACAAGGGGTTAACAAAGCAAATAACGAAACTGAAAGCAAATAACATGAAATTGAAATAACTTGAAATTGAAATCCTAAATGGACATAAGCTATAGAAAACAACACGCTATGAGTTAAACTTTCGAAGAAATCAGTAGGACACCAATGAAAATAGGAGCAGTGCTTCCTAGAATCCACTGATGCAATCATAAATGGGAAATTTTAGTAACCGAATGATATTTCACTCTTCATCAAATCGCAAGGCCATGGAAAGTGTTCTCATGTGAGACAAAGAGTTATGTAGGCACAATTTAATGATCTCTCCTCAAGCTCATTATGTCAGCAGAATTCATAAATCTGTAGCAAACACCACAACTAAAAGATCACACAACCAAAAACAACATAATAAACCTTTGGCTCAATCACAATCTCATGAATAAAAATTCAAAAAGCAATGACACATTCAGGCAAGAATGACTACACTCCAAATGCTAGCACCAAAAGCATAATTTTATTACATAATAACGGTAGCCCTTTTTACATTTTACAATGGGGTATTTATAAGAAATCATCTCCTCAATTTGTGTTGAGAGTGAGAGATATCTTTATGAATAAAATTCATGTAAAACATTAAAACAAACTAAATATATATAAACTAACCATTAATCTAATTCTTAGAGGGACTCCATCCATATTTTATTCATTAATTGGATGCATGAGCCCTTTACATGTCAAGAACAGAGAAAAAATTAGAGAGAAACTAGGAGGAAGCCTTCAGTTGAAGTGGAAGTGCATGGAAACACCAAAAATAGAAGCTGGTCCTTGACTAGGTGTGTGTCGAAGTTAAACTGTCATCAAAATGCGCTCCTGATGCGTGAAAAGTGCTATTTTTGGAACAAGCAGTTAATTGTCAATTATTTCTATCTAGTTACTTGGCTCCTAATGATGCAGAGGTTGGATTGTGAGCACCCCCAATTGGATTGTGAAGTGTTGATTGGTCCCCTGCTAACTTTCAAGAAAGATGGTAACGCCCAACTATAATAGGTAGTCATCTCCTTCTGCTCTAAATTGTGGAGCTACAGACCTGCACACCTACGCACCTATATGAAAATGTGGAGTTGCGAACCTGCAGACCTATGGACCTCGATTGGGTGAAAAACTCAAAATTCTACTGAGTGTCAAAATTTAAATTCTGGCATCTAGGTTTTGTTCTTCTTCATCCCAAAACTATGTTTGGATATTTGCCCTTGATTTTTTCTATCATCTTAGTAATTTTAGCCACATCTAGAAGACCTAAAGCCTCATACTTGTCTTTTACCTTCTATCTATAGTTGTCCACCTCAATTTGAGTCTCTAGAAAGTCTCTAAGTTTGGTGTCCAATTCTAATAGTGCTTCTTCTATCTTAAAGGCTTGTCTGATATCTTCATCATTGGATGCTTCCTCTAATGTCTTCTTGAAATTTTCCACTACTACCTCAACTAGAAATAGTTCCTCTCATTCTTCATCTTCAAAAATGTCTAAGCATGCATCACTGTACAACTTTTTTTCTTCCAAAATTTTTGCTCGGGCTTGGTCCTTGAGCCGATGGATCTCCTCATGCAATGTTTCCATCACCTTATTGCCATCTGTTATCTTCTCTATCCAATCATCAATCAAATCTAACTCTTCTCTGGTATATACATCAATCAAAGTGTGATACCTTTGGCCCTTTATGGCTTTTAGATTCTACAAATCCTTGCTCAATGCTCGTACCTCATCCATGATACTAAAATCCTACCTCAAAATTGCTAGGATCTTATTCATGTTCTCTTGTGTAGCATGTAATAACTTCAAATTCCCTATGATTGTGGTAACACCTCTATCTTCAAGGCTTTCTCACCATTCCTAACAAGCTCTCAAAATTGGATTGAGCCATACACCTTCCCCTTCTTTAAGAATGGTATTTAGAGTCTCCTTGGGGCACTCAGGATCAAGAGGACCAACAACTTTGGCTAGATATCCCTTTAGGATCTCAACTTGCTTTCAAAGAGTTTGGAGTTCAATCTCATCCTACTCCATGTGCCTGAGAACTTGTTTGACTCCCATAGTCATCATCTGTCGAGCTGAATCTCATGTAGGCTTTCCCAACATAACATCCTTCACTTCATAATCCTCTAGACTAATAGCTTATGCATCTATACCTTCAGGAGGGAGAGCCACTTGTGCAAATAAATTATGGTTCCTTATGGTAGTGACAAACACGAATGGTGTTGCATTATGTAATGGAGACTTAGGTTTGTTCAAGATCTCTACAATATAAAAAATATCATCCTCTAAAGCATGAAACTGAGGCTTAGCACTCCTCATTATCTCCTTTCAGAACCATCTCAGGATGTGTTTCTCTATGACCTTAGCTCTTGATGATGAAGGAGTGTGTTCAACTACCTCCTTCTCCTTATCACTTTTGCTTGGAGTCAACTCCTATTGTGAGGACTCTCCTTCTGTAACTTTAGTCTTTTTAGATCCTGTAGCTTGCTCCTCAACATCTTGGGAAGGTTGTTGTGCATATGGTACCATTTTTCCCTCTCTTGACGCTTCATCAGTAGCCCTTGGCTCTGGTTGCTATTGTGGTGATGGTTCCTTTTGAACTTGTTCCTCTTATGAACTCGGAGGTGGGGGTATTACTGAACCCTTATCTACCACCATAATTAGTGGTGGAGATGGAGGAGTAAGATCGGAACCTTATGCATCTGGTGGCATCTGTGTCCAGTCTTCTTGTTGGAGCTCACCTGTAGGGATGTCTCTCATCTTATCCCCAACTAACTCTATACCCACAAGCATGAAATTGAAATCTGTCATGGAGAAAACATCCTCATCTCCTTCCCTTTGCTCATTCACCCAGTGTTACACTTCATATTCTAAAGAAGAGAGTTCTAATGGTTCTACTTGGGTGGATGGTGGGGTACTGGTGGCACTCTTTCTTCTTTCTAACTCTATAGCTTTTGCTAACTAAGTTCTTCTTTGTAGGGGTACCTGTTCCTCCTCCTCTTTTGATCCTATTTCTTCCTCATCTTCTTCTTCCTCTAGAATAGTTTTAGGAATAGATGGATTAGGTACTAATCTTCTACTAATCCTCTACCTTTTCTTCATCTTAATATTGATCCTCTTATGTTTCATGGAAGGATAAGGGGGCTCTTCTTGTACAGGAGGAATGGAGGCTTTTGGAATCTCTCCCTCTTCTAGTTGGCTTGGCACAACAAGAGGCAACTAAGGTTCATCCTAGATTTGAGTGGCTCCAATACCTTGGGACTCTTGTGAGCTTTGTTCATGCTATGGGGAAGACACATGTCCTGCAACCTATTCCATCTAAATCCTCTAAGGAGAGGTTCTCTTCATCTTTCCCTTCTTTTCAGGAGGTGATAATATCCCACTAGGTGATCAAGCTGGTAGACTATCTCTAGCCTAATAGGAGACTGGAGTGCAAAGATAGGAATTGTGACTTTCCTTCCTTTACCCCTTTCTGGGTGAGCATGTGCATGGAAGATTATAGTATTAGGAATTGGATCAAGTGGAAAAGGTTTCTTGATCCAATCCTTTGTCATTCCAATGACATGTCTTGCTTGATGATTGATGTCATCTCCTTCCTTTCTGTCAACCTTTGCATTCAGAATGGATCTTTCACCAACTTTATCTACATTGAATAGGGGATCCAATAATTCCTTAGAATCTTGTGGCCTTATCTCATCAGGGATATTCAAATGGAGAGACTTTTTTGCTAAATACAAAGTCATCCTACAATAGTCCCTGATGTGGAAATCATAATCATTTGTGGCATTCATCCAATGATCTTCAATGGCATCCTCATGATGGAAGTCCTTTCCTGCCAGGCTTTCCACTTTACCCACATTATCAAAGTATGGTCGAGGAGAGTTGTATTCTTCAAGAGGATAGTTCTCCCATTCCCACTCGAAGGTCAGAATATCATGTTTTCACTTCACCTGATACGGCCCAATGACCAATGGCCAATTTCAGTAGGGTCTCTATTGCCTCTTTATCTTCTCATAGGCTGACTCAATTTTCCTAGAGATCTCTAATAGTACCAACTTGTCACTTGGGTATCTTGAAAAATTCTTAGGATTGATAGATGCACCACCCACTCGAAGGTAAGTGAATGTCTTGAACTGGATGAAGTAGGCTCCAAGAGCCATGATCTATGCTTTGGGTTCATTAGATAACCTCTTCCCATAGTCTCCCTTAATGAATCTAATGATTTCAAAGATGAATGCATCATTCACAATCCTGTACTCCTTGCTCTGTGCTGAGAGCTTCGTCTTCACCAACTAAGGATAGACTATGTATGGCTAGACATTGGGGTCCTGCATACTGCCTTTCTTGTACAAACCAGGATAGTTCATTGCCTTCACTACAAGTAGGTACACCATATAAGAAGTCATATAAAACTTCTTCTTGTCTTTCACCATCCTTATTTGATCACTCAAGTTTTCGCTTAGTGTGGTGACCCAATCTAGTGGTATCCTCGCATGTCTGATGGTCTCAATGAAGTTGACCATGAATGTAGTGAGATGACTCACTACAGGTAAGCCCATGACTTTACTTAGGAGAATGATAGAGTATCCAGAGGTGCATGAGTGCACAGCCAAGCATGCGGCCCAGTGCGTAGTGTGCGAGCATGTGGCTAAGTACACAGAACAGCACTAAGCATAGCATTGAGTGCACCAACCATGGGTGCACAAACAATGGAGGGGAGGGGAGAAACTCACCAAATGGGGGGAAAAAGGGGGGGAGGAGGTTTTTATAACCCATCCCTCCTTTGTGCATCGAACAAAATCGGGCAAGTGCACAAGAGTTAGGCGCACTATATATATATATATATATATATATATATATATAAACTCTAGGACTCTAACTTTTAACCAAAATTTCTTCTCCCGACTCTAAAATTGTGAGTCCAGGAGTCAAAAAATGTAGGGGGTCTCCATTCCTAATGAGAAATGGGGCATGTGTTGTGAACACCACAACAATATTGAAGGGGACATAAGAACCTTCGGATTTCCTAAAAGGAAAGAGACATTTTCCTTGATTCCTATAACTAATCAAAACTAGGGTGAAACAATTTTGGACATTATAGTTTCTTTTTCTTTATGTGTTTAGAAATAGGAGGCATACAACCTCAAATAGTTGTACATAAAGAGTATGTCATGTTTGTTTTCCACCTTCATGTTTGCTTATCTTAATTATGTCTTATTTCTTTCTTTTTACATGTATACATTTAAATACATAATTAGTATACTCATATTTAAAACTACTCTCTTTGCAATCCATCAAATGGCATTGTTCTTTTGGAATCAATTGCATACTATGTTTTTGAGCCTTAAAATGTTGTGCGGATGACTTTACAAAAAAAGTGTTGTATTAAATACCATTGTAGTGTTTCTTATTGATTAGAATATGCTTCACTCATAAGTATTACATATTGGACACATTGGCATGTGTGAATGTCACACTATAAGAAATAACTCCTCTTAGTCACATTATACATCTCTAAGTGCAAGTAATAATGTCTTAAAACCAAAAAATAATAAAATGGGAAAATAGTGGAACATATAGAAGTTTGAGGAATTTGGTCATGTAGAAAATTAATATAATTATTACCACTCTTGCAACATTTACTGCAAATGAAAATGAACCTAGGGATCAATTGGTAAAGTGATTATTTTTAACAAATGGTGCAAAAGTGAAACTTAAAATGTTAGAGTAAAGTGTTAATTTCATTTCATTCATTAAATTCACTTTATTCCCTTCTTAAGATTTCACTTTATGCACCTTTTGCATCTCTATTTAATAATTAATTAGTAATTATTAAATAGTCTTTTCCTTTTAGGTTACCTTTTTTGGGTTTTGATCTCCTTTTATAAGGATTGATCTTTTGTAATTATTTAACATCTTTTTCATTTTTGAGAATACAATTTTCATATTTTTAGAGAAAACTCTCACCTCTTCTTGTCTGTTTCTTCTCTATGACATATTTTTACATGCAGGTATTTGAGGGCTTTGTGGATTTGTATTTGTTATAGCTTGTTCATTATTTGGAGAAAAAGGAGAACGAGAGTTTGATAGAACAGATCTGGAGTTTTTTAGGTATTTTTGTGAATATAGGGGGACCTCTATTTTTTGGAGTAGGTTGAGGCCAAGCAGACGTGACGGATGGATTCAAAACACATCAAAGCCCCCATTTTCATATAAAGTTTGTTGATTTTGGACAACGTTGATCCGAGAGGCAAATTTTTTTGCCCAGCAGAATCGTACGGCCTTTGCATGCAATATGAGGCAAAAAAATATTTAAAAATCACAAAATTTACCATTTTTGGGCCAACGTGATTTGAAAAAACTGCCAACGATCACTGAGACCACTAGCAGTAGCGATAACTGCCAGTGGTCCCACTAACCATAGCAGCTTCGATAACTGTTGACATTGGGTTTTGCTACCACCATTGGCACCTCCACTCCTTCCTCCCTCACTGCCCCGCTCCACTATTGGCACCACCACCTAGCTCCTCCTGCTCTACTCCTCCATAATGCCGCTCTACAACCACCGAGTAGCCAGTGTCACTCTACTTGGGGTGGTTTATTTTATTTTTTATTTTTTATTTTTTAATAAATTCCTTTTTATGCTCAACAGGGGATTGTATTTTTTTTATTTTTTTTTTAATAATTTCCTTTTTATGCTCAAGGGGGGGCCTATCAGGTTTTTTGAGATATCTTGAGCATAGGGGAATCTTTTTTTATCCAAAAAATGTCAAAAAGCTAGTTCTGAGATGAAGGCAATGGAGCAAAATTTTTTGAGATTTTTTTCTAGATTCATAACTATTTTGGTGTTTGAAGTTTGTTGATGAATTCTATAGTCTAGGGGGCATAACTTCTTTATTATAGCTCCATTTTTTGTTCTAAGAAAAGCTCCAAAAAGCTCTTCTCAAGAAATTGTCATATTCTCTATCATTTCACCAATATTTGGTACCAGGTATTTTTGATTAATATCTAAAGCTATTTTGCTCCTTTCTCATTTATGTTTTCCTTCTATAAGTTGGGGTTCAAATATTTGCATTGTGGGGGGTGTTTTTATATTACTTTCTATTATTATATCAGCATATTAGGAACATTCAAAAAACCCTCCTAAAATAATGGCCGAGACCTCTTCTAATCTAGTACTTCTAAACCCACATAACTATCATACATGGAAATCCCAATGCAGTGGCTTCTCCATTCAAAGGGTTTTTGGTCTTGTCTAGACATAGTGCAGCTAGTTTTTTAGATTAATAACAGACTTTACGACATGGGAATAAGATGGATAAAGCCATGGGTCTAATTTCTTTGAGTGTTTTAGATAGCTTACAGTTTCATCTTGAAGAGTGTTCCACTCCTCAAGAAATGTGGGACAAGTTTAGAGACTTGTTTGGCACCATCAATGAGTTTAGAGCACTTTAAATAGAGGCAGAGCTTACTTCTTTTGTACTTGATGCTTTCCCATATATTGAGGACTTTCTTATGAGGTTCAAATGGTAGAGGACTTTGTTACAAGGATGCAGGAAAGAGAAGATAGATAAGGAGTGCATCTACCTAATTCTCTCAAAGCTTCAAGGAAACTTTCATCTTTTCCCTTCTACCTTTCATTCCACTATGGATTCTGTGGGTCCCAGATTTACCATGCCCACTTTTGAGGTATTTTGTGATTGATTGACTAGAGAGCAATCCAAGCTTATATAGTTGGATATTATCACCACTTCAAAGACTCAAGCATTGGTTTCTCAGACATCTACAAGGAAATATAAGAAGAAATCGAAGCCCAAGATAGATTCAATAGGCAGTGAGAGTTCCTCCAAGCCTACTCCTAAATTAGATGCATAGAAACCCTCTCAGAAGGGTAAATCTTCTAATTCTGGTGAGTCTTCCTCCAAGACTAAGAATTTCAAAGGTGATCCTTGAAATTTTTGTGGCAAGGAAGGACATCCAGTTTCTAGGCGTTGGAAATGTCTTGAGGCTTTAGAGGATGCCATGTAGTAGTACAATATTGCTTCTCTAAAGCTGTCACCTCCTCCCTTAGGGAAAGGACATGCTCTTTCTACACAAGCATTATCCTCTATAGCTACTTGGATTCTTGATTCTAGAGCTTCACATCATATGACACTCTCACCTAATTTGGTTACCTCACTTGCTTAGAGTGTTACTACACAAATTGTAGTTAGTGATTCTTCTCAACTTTTAGTCACAGGTTTAGGAACTATCTCTTTAGAAGGTGGTTCACTACATGATGTTCTCTTCATTCTAACCATTTCTATGAACCTCTTCTTTTTCTTTCAAATTTTTCATTCAGGCTCTGGAAAGATAGATGATTTCTCACCACATGGTGTGGTTGTTTGAGACCTCCATGATCTTGACTTGGTTATTTCTATAAGGAGTGTTGATCTTCAGTATCACTTATATTAGTTCGATGGCTTTGAGAGCTCTAATTCTATAGATGTTTCTCATTCCTCATGAAAACATAGTGAGCAAGCTTTGGCATGAGTGTTTTGGCCTTTTCAACTATAGATATTTATAGCAGATGAGTACATAGGAGCTTGTGATTAGGTTACCTTAGATCTCTTGTACTAATAGTGTGTGTCAAGGTTGTGCACTAGGAAAACATCACAGAGATCCTTTTCTAGTAGGTAGATCCACATGTGCTAAGGCACCATTGGAGTTGATACACACTGATCTTATGTCATTCCCCACTCCATCTTTTTTAGGTGCTTGATATGTGCTCACCTTTATTGATGACTTCTCTAGATGTAAATGGGTGTACTTTTTGAAGTACAAGTCTGATGTCTTTGATTCATTTTGAATCTTTAAGGCATTTGTGGAGAAGCAGTCTAGTCTTTCAATCAGGCATATATGCACTAACAATGGGGGGAATATGTGAATCATTCTTTTAGAGAATTTTTTTACTGAGCATGGTTTACAGCATTAGTTCATAGTTCCCTACACTCCATAGCAGAATGGGGTTGCAAAGAGAAAGAATAGGACATTATGAGAGATGTTCAATTGTATGATATAGTCTCAAGATATGAGTTCTTCATTTTTTCCTGAGGCTATTAATTGTGCCAACTATATTCAGAATTGGATGCTCACAAGGCATTGTAACACTTGACTCTTGAGGATGTTTGGACTCATGTCAAGCCTAATGTTTCTACTTTTCACATTTTTAGTAGTGAGGCTTGGGCATTTATTCCAAATGCTTAGTGAAAAGCCATGGAGAAGAAGAGTTGACCACTCTTTTTTTTTGGCTACTGTGAGGATGTTAAGGCATATAGGTTGTTTGATCTTGATTCTAGAGATGTCTTATTTTAGTGAGATGTTCATTTTGATGAGCATTATCCTCCATCTCCAGCTTCTTCCTCACTACCCAGTACTTCCTCTACTCCTCCATCAGATCATACATCCTCTAAGGATGATATTGATATTGATCCCCCTTCACCACCTCCACTAGATGTTCCATGAGTGCCCAAGTGGGCTAGTGATATTGTTGATGTAGTTGGACCTTTGGCAAGTGATCCTACAAATACTCATCGCACTCATGCTCAGGCTACTACTTGTGACCTTTTGAGTCATGTCATTTTAGATGATCCTTAGATTTTTTCATAGTCAATAGGACACTCAGAGTGGGATAGGGCTATGGGATGAGGAGTACTCTTCTTTGATGAAGAACTAGACATGGGATCTTTGTCCACTTTTGAAAGGAAGAAAGTTGGTCTGGTGTCATTGGGTGTACCATACCAAGTATGTTGCAGATGGTTATATTGACAAGTACAAGGCACATCTTTTTGCAAAGGGTTTTTCATAGGTTGAGGGTATTAATTACTTTGAGACCTTTACCATGTTGCCAAGATGAATTCTATTCACCTTGTACTCTCTCTAGCAGCTTTACGAGGATGGATAATTATTCAGATGGACATGAAGAGTGCTTTTCTGCATGGAGACCTTCATGATGAGATCTATATGGAGAAGCCTCATGGTTTTTTGTAGGACTCTTCATTGGTATGCCAACTTTAGAGGTCTTTATATGGTCTCAAATAGGCCCCTAGCGCTTGGTATGAGAAAATGGATTCCTTCTTGCTTGCTTCACAGTTGACTTGGTGTCACTTTGATCCTACAATTTACCTTTAGTGTCATGAGGCTGACTTATTGATAGTTGTGTTTTATGTTAATGACCTCATCATCACAAGAATCTCATTCTCCATGATATAGGGTGTTTAGTAAGCATTGAGAGAGTAGTTTGAGATGACAGATCTTTGACTTCTGCACTATTTTTTGGGCCTATAAGTTGTTCAATCTTCAGATGGGATAGCCATACTCCAATAGAAGTATGCTCTTGATATGCTTCAGCGATTTGGCATGCTTGATTGCAAGCCTTCCCCCACACCTTTTCAGTCAAGTGTTGTTTTATCTACCACTTACTCTACTTCTACAGTGGATTCCACTCTATATAGATAGCTTGTGGGTAGTTTGTTGTACCTAACACACACACATCCTAATATTTCCTTTGTAATTGGACTTGTCTCTTGATTCTCCCATGATCCTCATGAGAATCATTGGCAAGCTTCCAAATGTATCTTGGGGTATATTAGAGGTACAACATTGTATGGCATTCACTACACATCAGGGGATCCTCACATTGTTGGTTTCACAAATTCAGATTGGGCTAGTGATATTGATGATCGCAAGTCTACTTTTTGTTTTGTATTATGTCTTGGTTTTGGTCCTATCACATGGTCTTGCAAGAAGTAGCATGCTCATACATTATCATCTACAGAGGAAGAATACAAGGAAGCTATATTGGCTAGTCGAGAGGTTTTGTGGCTTCGATAGTTGATGATAGAGTTTGGATTATCTCCTAATAATCCCACCTTTCTGTGGTGTGATAATTAGAGTGCTATACACATTTCACACAACCTAGTTGAGCATCAATGAACCAATAACATTGAGCTTCAAATGCACTTCATCAAGCATCTCATTCATGATGGCACCTTGAGCTTGGAGTACATTCCTACTATTGATCAGGTTGTAAACATCTTCACTAAACCTTTTGCATCCCTGTGGTATCTTTAGCTGCTTTCTATGCTTGGGGTGAAGGAATTTATCATTGGGGGGTTTCAATGATGAGTCCTTCCTTCCTTCTTTTCCATGCTATCTCTTTTTGGAGTAGATTTTTTTCCACTAGGTTTTCTTTATTTCTCCACTTCATAGAGATTTATTTGTGATTGGGTACTTCATTAGGCCTTGTTGTTGAGACCCAAGTTTTCTTTCAGCATTGCATTGTAGTTTCCTTGCTCTTTTTGCATTGTTTGTAGTTGCATTGTTGCTCATCTTAAGGGGGGTGTTAGAGTAAAGTGTTAATTTAATTTCATTAATTAAATCCACTTTATTCCCTTCTTAATTTTTCACTCTATTAACCTTTTGCATCTTTATTTAATAATTAATTAGTAATTATTAAATAGCATTTTCCTTTTAGGTTACCTTTTTCTGGTTTCAATCTCCTTTTATAAGGATTGATCTTTTGTAATTATCTAACATCTTTTTCATTTTTGAAAATAAAATTGACATATTTTCAAAGCAAACCCTCACCTCTTCTTGTCCTTTTTTTTCTCTATGACATGGTTTTTACATGCAGGTATTCAAGGGATTTGTGGATTTGTATTGCGTATTGCTCAAATCCTTCTTAAAATACTTCACTTGGCGCCACACAAATCATTGATATTGCTACATATGTAACAATTTTTTAATCATACATCACAAATATGTAAAACAATATGCAACACACTAACAAGTCTTGAATACAAGTTAGTAAATATAATTAAATCCATTAGTGGCCCAAATCTAGAGCTTAAGTTATACCCTTCTTTCTCCACTACATCACTTACTAAAGTATTTTTTGTACCTTTGTAATAGAATCTCATGACTAAAACTTCAACTAAACCATATTTTCTTTTGTTCCTACAAAAAGGAATAATGAGAAACAATTGAAATATGTTGTAGTGTTTGGGATATGATTAATAACTAGGAATAGATATTACTTTACTCAAGAATTGGATACCTCAATTGGTAGCTATGCCACAACCTAGAACATCATTTAACTATCAACCTAGGGATGCTAGACTTGAAATGATTCTGCACAATAAATGCACTAAGCTCCTCCTTTGGACATGGAATCTATCTTAAACTCTATCATACTAGAATGTAAATACTAGAAATGAAGTCAATATAACTTTTACTACAGTCAGTAAAACTTATGCTTGATTTTGAAACAAATGTTACTATATTCCTAGTGGCTATAAGAACAATAGACAACTTTATGTTTCTATCGGTTGCATGAATAGTGAAACTGAGTTTCTTATCAAAACAAAATAGAAAGCATGAATGGAAAAAAATATAACAACTAACTTAGTTTTTTTAAAATGAAAGGATAAAAGCTCCCTAAGTGGTCCCTCTTAGGTAGTGTTCAAGTTAACACAAAAAATTAAAGAAATGATCCATAAACTTTGTTGGCAAGAAATTGTATAGTACATAAATATTTTCTCATAATTTGATAACAATGAACTTATGAATCACAAAAAAATTCTTTGTTCTTCCAAGAATGAACATGACCTATTTATTCAAACTAACTTCTAACTAACTAAGCAACCATTCTCAAAGAAGAAGGAAATTTTTATTACAATTATATCATTTTATAATGAAGAATAGACATGGTGAGAAGAAATAATAAGTTAGAATAGTTTGAAGGAGTTATTGAACAATCATCCTAGATTGTTGGATCATAAAATACCACTACTACTAGATCCATGGAGATATACAATACTTCCCTTTTATACTTAGTGTATTCCACAAAGTGGCGGACACTCTTTTAGTTGTTTTATTGTATGTCATTAAAAAACCCTTGTTTGGCACAGTCATGTATCATTCTTAACGACACCTAGATATCCTTCTCATCAATTGGCACCTACATGATCTAAAAAATAATCCTACGATACATTGTACATAAATCTTTTCTCACAACCTAATTATAGTAAACTTATGAATCAAAAAAATTGTCTCTATTCTTCTAATGTACACGATCAATTTATTCATACTATCTTCTGACTAACTAACTAACTATTCCCCAAGAATAGGAAATTTTTTATTACAAGTCTATCTCTTTATAATGAAGAATAGATGTGGTGAGAAGAAAGAATAAGTCAAAATAGTTTGAAGGAGTTATTGAACCATTAGCCTAGATTGTTAGATCATAAAGTAAGACTACTAGATTTGTGGAGATATCCAAGACTTCCTTTGTAGATTTAATGTATTCCACTAGGTGACAGACACCCTTTGAACTACTTCCTTGTTTATCATTAAAAAACCTTTTTCTGACATAGTTTTGCATCATTGTCAATGACAACTGCATATCCTTCTTATCAATTGGCACCTACATGATCTAACAGATAATCCTACAATAATGGTTAGCTCAACAAAAAACCTCATTTTTGACTCATTATTCCATCCATATGTATTTTCAACATTAAATGTGGTTAAATTAGTAATTCCTATATCATTTGTAGGACTCATGATCATAATGGCTACATGAAATACTTTATCTCATGGTCTCAAGACTAAACATATTTCACACTACTTTCAAAACAACAAGTATTTAACCATGAAATATTATAATGACATGTTATATTAGCATATAATACTAATTATGAAAGTCCACATATTATCCACAATTTATTATTTAAAGTATGCTCACTAGTACAAAATTCTTTAAAGCAGTCTAACTATGAGCTTAGTTATGCCAAAATTTAGCCTCATCATTCCCCTCGATCAATTCTACTACTGGTCCCTTTAGTAGTTGGATTTCTTCCTTCTAGAAAAATCTCTCATATCAACATTCAACTATTTTCCACACTCACTTTTGGAAAGGCTCCAAAAGTGACCTTTCATTACTTTGAGTTTACACCAATGCCTTTCTTATTAATCTCCATCATACATAGTTTCTTCACCTTTGTAGCAAGCAACAACCAAAGAAATATAGGGTGTTGCATTATCAATAGAAGCCAATTTTATTTTCTATCTAAACCATTTTGTGTATATTGATTGGATCTGATAATAACAACTTGTAAAATATTGAGAGAGTGTGATTCTTTCCTTTGTTGACAAGTTATCATATCTCCCTGCCTAGCATGACAATGTTGCATGGATGCTTGAAGATCACCCTATACAATCCTCTAATACTAGTCAAATAATTCCCTCCTAAGAGATTCAATGTAGGGCCTCGACTTTCTATTAACCCATAATTTCTTCCAATTAAACTATATTCTTTTCCCATTTCTAGATTCCTTTTTAACTAGAAGAGGTTGTGTGGCCTCTAAATACTTCTAGGTATCAAACTATTCACCCCTAGTGATCTCATTCTAGATCAAGGAAATTAAAGCACTAATGTGAATGCCACCCACATAGAATAAGGGATTTTGATCGATCTCTTGTTGTACAACATGATTATGTAGGTAAATTTACAAATTTAATTCTTGATATTTTTATGGGATTCCCTATATGCATCATAAAACTCATAAGGGGATCTTAGTGGATGAATTTTCCCTTGTCATATCCTAATCATTTTGAAATTCAAATATAACTCTTTAAGATTCATGGCATATATAAGAGATGGTGACCTACATTCAAGCATCTATGGAACTAATTTGACTATATGATTAAAATCATTCTTGAAGTTGGCATTCTCTACATCCTTATTTTGAATGGCCCTTTTTAATTTGAATCTCCAGTTCGTACATATTTTCTTTATCGATCATCTCTCTATAGAACTCCATACCTACAAAAAAGGTGGTGAGATGAAGAGATGGCCTAATGGTATCTTCTTTTTCTCCCTCTTTATAACTTAACTTATTCCTTTGTTGAGCACCTAGATCTTGGGTATTGGCATGTTCTTCCTAAGGACCTTCTATGTGAATTTTCCCTATTTTCTCAATCTCCTTATCACAAAAAATGTGAGTGTCTACAACCTCATTTGTTGGTACATTATCTTGTGGTGGCTTTTGAGATGAATGCTCAACAACACTATCAAGTTGAAGTTCTACTAGTATATGAGAGACATTATCCTTTGGTCTAGTTGGAACATCACTCATTTTCTTATCCTATCCACACTTCCCCCATTCAAAGAGGTTCTTCCACTATGTGATCTATCACATCTTCCTATAATTCTTCTATAGGTGACTCTTATTCCATCCCCTCTATTCTTTTAGGAGTATCTAAAATCATAATTGTCTTAGGTAATTATTCATCAAGCATCACCTAATATTCACTTTCTACCAATACCTCCTCAACCTACACTTCTCCCCTGTCATCTTCCTAAGTCCATTCCTTTAATTCACCCTTGAGTTGGGTTGCATATTATGCAAAATCATTAAGCCCAGATCTAGAATTTATCCCCTCCTTTAGTCCCACTTCTTAATGAATTATCTTCTCATAATGTGTTATAGGCTATGTGGAGGAACTATGGGATGAGGAGTTAGATTTTAGATTAATAGTGGTCTATAGAGGTGTTGACTAGTGGCAGATTCTAACACTTCTCCTTTAAGGAGTGGGTCTTGGTTTAGGTATCTTGTATGTACCAGCTACAACAAAAAAAGTTTTATCAAGTTACTTCCTTTTATTACTCTTTTTAGCATTGGTTTTAGGAATTGGCTCTTGTAGGGGTTCCTCATACATTTTATAATTATCCTTATGACAAGAATGTCTAGCTTCTAAAGATGAAGCTTTAGACTTGGACTTGGACATTATTTCAATCAGGGGTACATTATTAAAGGAATTTGATGAAATAAATGTAGAATATTCACTTACAAAGGACTCTATAATTTGAAAAATGTATTTAAGGGTAAGAAGATGACCCCTAGGACTGACATTTGAAGGTGTAGGGTCATACCTATGGTGTACTACAAATTCTTCCTAGGTCATTTGAGAGACATCCCTAAGAGATATTTCTACCATCAACTTAATTAGGTAATGGTGAGAAACATAATTTAATATCCCTTTTTATACTCAATAGTTGTATTCAAAAGAAAGTTATAGAGAAAATCGGGGACATTCACTAGTATCCCATACCTTAAATGAGCTAACAACTTAACATCATGAGAGTTTAGGACTGAGAATCTACCTTCACAAGTGACATATTTTATAATATAGGCTACTCGAGCCATCCATTTTGGAGGAAGACTCAATCTCTTCATTCATTGTTTATTAGTATCCAAAGGAGGTTCTTAAGGCTTGGTAAACTTAGTGTGTGCACTTCTTCCATCTATATTCTAAAGAAACATCTCCCCTTCCTAAGGTAGACCAGAAACCTTTAAAATGTCATTAATAAATGAATTAAGTATGACCCCTTTTACCCTAGCTTTTCCATTGCAAAATATCCTCATAAAATCTTCTACAATATCTTCATCAAAGGTGACTAGCTTCATAAAGTAATCAAGCCATCCATACCTCTTGAATTTTAGAAAATGTTGAGCATCTTGCAATAACATGTGATGATTTGTAGGCTTGTGTATGACAGGTGAGGCACCCATCCTATTTCTTCCCAATTTATTACTATAATTATGCTAAAACCCCTTCTTTGCAATCTCCTTTACAAAATTCACCCTCTCTTCTAAAGCCCTTTTCAAAATCAACATAAAAATAAAAAGGAATTCCTACAAATTCTAGACTACCCATCCTCTCAACTAAAACTAGTGAACAAAAAGACAAAAAAAGATTTTTTCCAAGCATAATAGTCTAGAATGAAATGGTTTCTTTGTATATATGTAGAATAAAGTGAATAAAAGAGTGTAAAACTATAATTGTGGGAAAATTTTATAGGATACAATTTTGAGATCAAATCTCTAAATGTAATGGGAAAATTTTAGGAGTATAGCTCATTTAATAATGATAAAAATCATTGGCATCCAAAAGGAATAAATGGGTAAGAAGTAATAAGTGCAAGTACATGTGAAATTATGAAAAATACCGTAGCCAAAATATGAGTACTAATTAAACACTAAATGTGAAATTTAAAACATAATAGATGAAGAGAATAAATTATAATGAAGTAAATGCAAGCATACTTTCTAATGATACAATTTATGTTACTTTTATCCTCCATGTGTCATTCATTACAAGGAGTGATTATAAAAGAAATGCGATGTGACAATGAGGTGGAAATGGATGATGTGTGTGTGTGTGTGTGTGTGTGTGTGTGTGTGTGTGTGTGTGTGTGTGTGTGTGTGTGTGTGTGTGTGTGTGTGTGTGTGTGTGTGTGTGTGTGTGTGTGTGTGTGTGTGTGTGTGTGTGTGTGTGTGTTGTGTGTCTGTGTGTCTATGTGTCTATGTGTGTGAGAGAGAGAGAGAGAGATGGGGTGAATGAATACAGAGTGTGAGGTGGAATGAAAAGAGAGAAGTGTTAAAAGGTAACCCCTTTTATTATGACAATTGTTACATACCTTTAATTCACACCTAAGGAACTAAGTTGAGGCTCAACTTATTTGGCTGTAGGATTTTCCACTTCCTGCAATTCTCAAAACTACCATATAAATTCCTCCATGTTAATGGGATTTTGATAAGGTTTGAATAAATTCCCATTAACTAAAAATTTAGACCTAACATCATCAATTATGTAAATCTACACAACACCATTTTTAAATACCTCGGCTACATCACATGGACCCAACCATCTTGTCTTCAAATTTCCCTAGGTATCCTTATAGCTTAAATCATACAAGAGTTATTAATCACCAATTGTAAATGTTTTATCCTTCATATACTTATCATGCCACTTCACCCTTTAATTTTGAATCATCTGAGTTTATTTCAATACATCCTTTCTTAGCTTATCTTGTGTATTAAGTTGCATGATTCACTTCCTTTGGGGTGTAGTCAAGTCCATAACTAACTACAAAGTTGTCCTCAAAGTTTTATTTTTAATTCTATGGCCATGACATCTTTCTTTCCATACACCATCTCAAAAAGGGAGAATCCTATTTTAATTTCCAAGTTTTTCTATAATCCCAAATAGCTTGAGGTATTTTTTCAACCCAATCCTTTCTATAAATATTTACTACTTTAGTAAGGATAGCTTTGATATCTCCATTAGCAATATTTTCCTAGTGATTGGCTTGAGGATGGTAAGGTGTAGACTTCCTGTACCTCCAATTATATTCAATGAGTAAATCTTTGATGAGCTTGCAGAAGTTCAAGTGTTGAGAACACCAAGAAAGTAGAAGAATACAAGACCTTTGTATACTTTTATGAAGGTATACCTAATAATGGTGAAGTTGCAACTCATAATGACAATCAACAGCAAAATCTAGTATCTACCGAGTCACAGACAATGAATGTCAAGCAACAGACACATTCAAAAGTTGAGCTGCAGATTATAGAGAATGTTCATTCAAATTCTAAGAACTGTCAACATGAAGGAAATGAAGAAATATTTGATGAAAATACACATGAAGATTCAAATTCTGAAAGAGACAACATGCAAACAAGGAAAGAACTAGTATTGGAAAAGTATGTAAGAAGACATCATCCTGCAGATCAAATTATTAGAAACAAAGAGGTAGAACTAATGACAAGGAATAGACTCAGAAGAGATACATGTTTTCTCAGCAAAACAGAACCAAAAATAGTAAGTGAAGCCATAAAAGATGATGACTGGTACAATGCTATAAAAGAAGAAATAGAACAAATTGAAAAGAACAAGATATGGACCTTAGTCTCAAGACTAGCTGACAAGAATGTAATTGGAACCAAGTGGGTGTTTAGAAACAAGTTAGATGAGAATGGTCAAATCACAAGGAACAAGGCAAGACTAGTTTGTAAAGGGTATGCACAAGAAGAAGGACTAGACTATGGAGAAACTTTTGCTCCAGTTGCCAAAATGGAAGGAGTAAGGACCTTACTAGCATATGTAGCCTTCAAAGGATTTAAAGTCTATCAAATGGATGTTAAGTCTACATTTTTGAATGGTATACTTGAAGAGGAAGTCTACATAGAGAAACCAGAAGGATTTGTTGATGAAAATAAAAAAAACAAGGTATGCGAATTGCATAAGGCTCTATATGGATTAAAGCAAGCCCCTAGAACTTGGTATGAGAGACTTCACAAGTATCTAGTGCAAATAGGATTTGAAAGAACTAATGATAATAGCAACATGTACATCAAATCAGAAGAAAGTAAGGATATCCTTGTATCTGAAATCTTTGTGGATGAAATAATTTTTGGAGGGAAGGAAGCACTTTTCAAAAGTTTTGTTAACAAAATGAAACATGAGTTTGAGATGCCTATGTTTGAAGAAATCAAGTTCTTTTTTGGATTTCAAGTACATCAACTAAAACATGGTATATTCATGACACAATCAAAGTACATCAAAGAGATACTCAAAGAGTTTGGATTGGAAGACTCCTTGAACCTATCAGCACACCAATGGAAATAGGACATAAGCTATCCAAAAATGATGAATCGGCTGAAGTCAATCAAACAATGTACATATCCATGATTGGAAAACTATGATATATTGTACATAGTAGACCAGACATAGCATTAGCAGTTGGAATAGTGGCAAGATTCTCTGCTAATCCTAGAGAAAATCATCTCATGGCAATAAAAAGGATAATGAGGTATCTCAAAGGAACTAATGATTTTGGCCTATACTACAAAAAGAATGAGAAGTTTGAGCTCAATGCATACACAGACACAGATTGGGGAGGCAACATTGATGACAAGAAAAGCACAAGTGGAGGAGCATTATTCTTAGGTAAAAGGCTAGGTACTTGGACTAGCAAGAAATAAGCATACACATCTCAGTCCACTGCAGAAGCAAAATATGTGGCAGCAGCAATCAATTGCACAAACATTGTGTGGCTCAAAAATCTACTGAAAGGAATGAAAGAAGAGGTAACCAAACCTGTGATACTGTATTGTGATAATACAAGTGCTATAAACATATCCAAGAATCCAGTAATGCATGCAAAAGCCAAGCATATTGCAATCAAGTATCACTATGTCAGAGAATTGGTGGAAGACAAACAAGTGAAGATGGAGTACATTCACACAAAGGAACAAATTGTAGATATCTTCACCAAACCATTACCCAAAGATACTTATGAATATCTTAGAGGCAAGCTGGGGGTAAAGCCCTTAACTCAAGCAGTCTAAAGCAACAAAGAAGTTGCCCTGCATCAATAGGAGTAGATCATTGAAATATCAGAAGAATGATGCAGAGGATGACAATAGTAATAGAAATTCTAGATTAGTCACAGGCATGGTGACAAAAGAAAAAGACATAAGATGCAAAGCTTACACCAAGCATGTCAAAGATGCTAGACCTTTGGCATTTATGTCAAAGAGGGAGATTTATGAGAAACTGGTCAATAAAAGGTAAGAGGGAGATGTATGAGAATGTATGAGATTAGTAGTGGACCAAAAAAAGAGAGAGATGAAAGAGGGAGATTTAGAAGAGATAAGAAATTGATTAGCAAGCAGCTATGAAGGATTAGGAATATAGAGTAAGGATGCAGCAGTCAAGAGGGAGAAGTAAAAAAAAGGATTTAGTTTGTATCAGCAAAAGAGGGAAGCATGATACAAAAAGGAAGATATGTAATGACAACAAGTTTTATGTTTGGTATATAATTTTTGTGGTAACTAAGTTAATCAATTGATCAGTTTGGTTTGCCATCAATGCCAAAGAGGGAGATTGTTGGAAATGATTGAAAAGATCTTTGAATGAAGATTGATGGAATTGATGAAGAATGCTTTCAATCATTGTTTTGTCATTGATGTCAAACTTTCTAACTATAGGAATGATAATAGCTTAAGTGGTCCAAATACTATCACTTAGTTGATTGACAAGGAGGAGTTAATCAATAAGATGTAACTAGAACACCTAGAGAAAGGTTGAAGTTATGATGTTGTAATGAAGTATAAGGATCGGCTAAGACAATGATGAAATCATGTATTAATGACATACTTTAAGACACAAGGACTGGACACTACAAAATGCAAGGTTTGACTAAACCATTTGCAAAGACTGACTAAGTTCATCTGTGAGTGCCGAGCAATCCTTCAGGTGCCGAGCATCACAAAAAGGTAGTGGATGCCAAGAAAATTTCTTCAAATGCCAAGAAATCCTTCAGGTGCCAAGCATCAAAAAAAGGTAGTAGATGCCAAGAAAATTTCTTCAAATGTCAAAAAAATCTCTTAGGGTGTCGAGCATCAGTAAATAGCAGTTGAAGCCGAGTAACCCAATTAATATCGAGCATCAGTAAACCAATGATGCCGAGTTTTTGCATTATTTGTTAAGTCAAAAGAATTGCTAGATCAATAATGATAAGTTTGTTACATTGAATTTTGTGAATCAGTTGGATGATAAGGATGATGAGTAGATGTTACAAAATTTTATGTAAACCATGCAAACCAATTCAAGGTGAAAACTGATGGATTTTCTAGAAGAAATAGTTTGAAGGGAAAATAATTTTGAAAATCAATTCAAATTGATAAGCGAGAAGACTTGAGTGGAAAATGAAGAACAAAACTTCTTTATAAAGAGTTACAAGTCAGAGATCGAGAGAGAGAGTGAGTTGGTCATAAGTGTGGTCGTGTGAAGAAGCCAAGAGAAGGCTAGTGTGAAGTGTCAAGAAGAGGACACTGTGAGGAGTAGCATAGAGCATCAAGACTCTAAGTTGATCAAGTGACCATAGAGTGCATTGACATAATGAGTGGAAGAACTCAAGGAGATAGATCTTGAAGGGTGGACAAGCTGTCAGCACTGCAAGGAAGAAAAGCCAAGCGAAGAAAAGAAATAAAGAGTGATCTAAAATTTACAAGGTTAGAGTTGCAATATTTATTAGGTCAAAACCTTTCTAATACTTTCTTACCATTGTATTAGACATTGAAATCCTACATTGCTAGGTTAGCTTAATAGCTAGGTGGATAAGCCTCAAGAAAAGGATAGATGATCCCCAGGAGAAGGATAAGAGATCCACAGGAGAAGGATAGGAGATCCTTAGAGAGGGATAAAAGATTCTTTTGAGAAGGTGACTATAAATCCCATGGACTTGGGTGGGCCTAACAGCTCTATGTAAATCCTTTAATAGGGTGGCATTCTAAGTTGAATTTTCTTAAGTCCTCTAACAGGGCACGCTCCTAATAGGGTGTACAGATCCTTTAATAGGGTCACATCTGACAGTGTGTAAAGCCTTTAATAGGGCAGGCCTTTAATAGGGAAAACCGTTAGAAGTGGTTGAAATGAATTGCATAGTAATTTTGTGGGTGTCATCCCCACCCCATTTTTACCTTCTTATTCTTGGAGAGTTTTTGGGTCACCAAAATCCTTTGTTTTATGAGGTGATGCATGTTTACTTTTCATGATTGTTTAATGTTTAATTGCATGCATGATAATTTCAATTGTATGCCATTAAGGATTTGACAAGAAAGTAAAAAGGCTAGTACTTTTGATTCACCCCCGTTTTATTAAAAAAATTGTATTGGACATTATTGGACCTTGAATAACTAATTCACACCCCCCCCCCCCCTCTCAGTTATTCTAAAAGAATTCTAACATTTATAATGAATTAGGACTTATTCTTTTGATATAAGGGATTAATCTAGGTCCTCTTCAATTCCTAAAATTGTTAGCCTCTAACTCATTGTGCAAAATTAGTTACACGGCCTACAACAAGCACCCATAAACCAAAAATATATAGTTCTAGCAGCAAGGTAAAAATGGCTCAAACCTTTATATGATAACTCCAATCTCTTTGTGCACATAGGATAAGGTTCCCCAGTGTGTCTCCAATGCTCAACAACTATTTAAAGCTTGCAATGCAAGACATTGAAACTCAATAAAAAAAACTTAAAACATGCAGGATAGCATTACAACCCAAGATGCTCCTATATCACTAGCATGCTTCATAGGTCTAGCCTCTACCTATTTAGTAACATAATCAGTACACACAAGTATGCGGGACTTACCATTAGTTGGTGGATTAATAGGACCTACAAAGTTCAAACCTCATTTTTCAAAAGGTGTGACAATATTGTGGAAATAAGGGCATCTCATCATATCTAGTGGGCCTCCCCATCCTTTGGTGACACAAGGTAGGAGGGGCAAAAGGACACTCCCAAACTACCCTTACTAGATTTATACATATAAGCCTACACAAGTATGAAAGAGACACCATTTTATAATAAATTCAATGTAGATAGAATGAGACAATCTTCTTATAACATGTCAGGCATTAGGCCTACTTGCTTGTAGCCATATACATTCAAATTATTATAATAAAAAGTCTTAGAATCTCATGCTTATAGAGCCAATTTGATATTGTGTTTCTTCTATCTATCTTCATATTACCTATTATAATCCTTGATCTTAGATGTATAGCCAACAAGACCACAAGTCAATGTGTTTTGTAATTTATTACAAAACATAGGTCCTACCCCAAAAGAGAAATCATGACCTCGCAATTAAGAAAAAAAAGATCTACAGGGACAAAGATAGGTCCACACATGATCAAAGAAGATATCCTCAAGGTTGTAGAAAGTCTTGATATAACAAACACCTTGTAGAAGCCAAAAATCACATGTTACTCGAGCTACTATGAAAGAACACACCTTGAGAAAGGATAAAGTATAACTCCCACATATGATGAAAGTGAATTCTGTGAGGAAATTGTAAGGATCCATGATAGGTCCACATTAAGAAGACAACTACATAGAAAGAAAGAGAATGAAAAAAAGGGTCATTCCATGAACAACAGACAAGAACAAATAATATTAAATCTTGTTTTGTCGATACAAGATTTCCAAAGCACACAAGATTCTCCTGCAGCAAACACCTAGGTTAAATAAAGATTGATGTCAACATCGAGAAGCTCTGATATTCTAAGTATCATAAAGATCTAACTCATATTGAGAAATGCAAGAACTATCTTCAACTAGTTTATTCTTCTATTGCACTAAGTATTCATATATTCCTTGTAATATTTTGCTTTGGTTCTTTTTCTTATTCTCGTGTCCAAAATTTAGTCTATTCCTTATGTCTTCTTCTTAGGATAATTAGGAGTATTAGTTGATTCTTTATCATATTAAAAGTAACCATAGATGTCTCAAATACTGAAAATAGGTGAAACATCCATGTCTTTAGATAACTCAACTTTAAAGGCATTTTCACTATCACATTTCCTCATGATCTTACAAGGCACAAGTTTCTTCATCTTTAGCTTTCTATATGTTCTAATAGGAAATATGTTCTTCAAATGTACCCTCACTTCATCTCCAACCTCAAACTTCTTATGTCTCCTCTTCTTGTCTTCTCTTTTCTTATATTCTTGATTACTATTATTTAGGTTAATATTTACTTCTTCATTAATATTCTTCATAAAGTCCACAAATTCCTCAGCTTCAGCACTACGTTTCAACTTAGTATTTAATTTTTTTAATTCTCTAGTACCTCTAGGATGCATTCCATTCACAATCTCAAAATTTGTCTTCTTAGTACTTATGTTCATTGAATTGTTATATGAAAATTTCACTTGTACCAAAATCAAGTCCTAATTAGTTGGTTTGTCTCCAATCAAGCATCTCAACAAGTTACCCAAACTTCTATTTACACTTTTAGTTTATCCATTTGTCTATGGATGAAATGTAGAATCAAACTTAAGCTCAATATTCAACTTCTTCCAAAGTGTTCTTAAAAATTAAATGGCAAACTTAGTATCTCTGTTAGAAATAATAGTCTTAGGTAATCCATGTAAACCCATAATAATTTTAAAAAAATAGATCTACTATATATATTTCATCTTATTTCTTCTTACAAGGTATGAAATGTGTCATCTTAGAAAAATATCAACTACTAAAAATATAGAATCATTACTTCTTTGAGTCCTAGGTAATCCCAACACAAATTCCATTTTGATATCTTCCCAAGGTTTACAAGGAATAGGCAAAGGTGTATACAATCCCACATTATGACTAGTTCCTTTAGCAACTTCACAAATTTTGTAACTCTTCACCATCTTCTAAACATTTTATATATTTGTGGCCAAAATTATCTCTCATAAATCAATTTCACTATCTTATCAATCCAAAAATATCTTGCAAGTCCATCATTATCATGTTTCTCCTTAATGATATTTTCTCTCATAGATCCTCTAGATGTACACAATTGAAATCCTTCAAACAACATATCTTCCTTGATGAAATAATTAACCCACTTATTTTTATCAATAGTTATGTGTTTCTTAAAAACTTTCTAAGGTTATGCAAAATAAGGATCCGTTTTGTACCAGTTCATCTAATCATCAAACCCAAGCACATCAACTCTCATCTCATTTAACAAGCTTCTTTGTCTACTCATAGTATTTGTCACCTTATTTGAATGTCCACTTCAATGTTTCAAAACAAAATAAAAGTTATGTATATACTCAACCCATCTCATATGTCTCTAAGTCAACTTATTTCAACTTCCCAAATACAAATCTTTATGTTAAATTTACAATAAAAGATCCTTAGGTGTCAATTAATGTATCTATTTCTTCAAGTCTTGAATAATTGCATAGATCTCCTGATCATAAACTAAATATTTTCTCTTGGTATCATTAAATTTCTCACTATAAAAAGTTATAGGCTTACCTTCTTGACTTAAAACATCTCCAATTTTACTTCCACTAACATCACAATCAACTTGAAAAACTTTAGTAAAATTAGGTAAAGCAAGGATAGGAAATTCTGGTACCATTTGTTTCAATCTTTTAATATTTCTATTTTCTCCATGTTTCCATCTGAACTCCTTTCTATCACCTCTAATTTTCTCTATCATAGAATTTCATACTGAACTAATGTTTTTGATAAACTTCTTATAGAAATGTGTTAATCTATGAAATTATATAACTTCTCCAACACTCTCAGGTGTAGGCCACTCAAGAAGAACTTTTACTTTAGTATGATCCATCTTCAACCCATAAGTAGAGATCACAAAACTAAGGTACACAATCTCCTCCTTCATAAAAGAACATTTCTTCAAGTTGATCAACAACTTTTCTTCTTTCGGCCTCTAAAATACTTGTTTGATATGCATTAGGTGTATTTCTTTAGTCTTACTATAGATTAGTATGTCATCAAGATATAGTCACAAATCTACCCAAACATTTCCTCAAAATAATTCACCAATCTCATAAAAGTACTAAGTACATTAGTTTAACCAAAAGGCATAACCAACCACTCATACAAAGTCGTATTAATCTTAAAAGAAGTCTTTCATTCATCTTCTTATCTAATTTTAGTCTAATGGTATCCACTCTTCAAATAAAGTTTTGTAAAATACCTTTCTCCACTCAAATGGTCCATTATTTCATCCATTCTAGGCAAGGGAAATTTCTACTTAATTTCTATTCTATTTATAGCCCTAAAATTGGTGCACATTCCCCATTCTCCATTCTACTTAGATGCTAATACAATAGGTGCTACATAAGGAGCCAAAATTTCTCTTATCAAACCTCTCTCAAACAATTCTTGCACTCGCCTATTCAATTCCTCATTCTCTGTAGGTGTTAGTCTATTTGGTGTTTTATTAGGAAAACTAGTTCCATATATCAAATCCATACAATGAATAATACTTCTCATAGGAGGTAAACCATCACGTTGATTATCAAAAATAATATCTTGAAATTTTGTCAACAAATATTTGAGCTCAAGTGCATGCTCAAGTTCATCTTTTTTCTCAATATTTATATGAATCAATGAAAACAAAACATTATGTGTATTTGTATCCTTAACAAACTAATTACCTTCAACAAAGAAAACTCTAACTGTAGTACAATGATTATGTTCAAGATTCTTAATCAAAGGAAACAATACTTGTTTCTTCTCATTAACCCAAATATTATATTGATTCAATCTACCATCATATAAATCTTTTCTAGCATACTACCATGGTCTTCCCAAAATAATATGACAATAATCCATAGGCATAATATCACATAAAAATTCATCAAAGTAGTTCCCAATCTTGAATTTCACAAGGCATTGTTCACTTACTAGTATTTTTTCTTCATCTTTAATCCAAGCAATGTGATAAGGGTTAGGGTGTTTTAGTCTCTATAATTTTAATTTAGATAACAATTACTTTCATGCCAAATTATCTAAACTACCACTATCAATGATCACTTTGTAATATTTCCTTCAATCTTACATCTGATTTTAATAAGGCTTTTCCTTAAAATAAGTTCTCTATCCAAGTGCTCATTCCACAAGGTTCATCTAATAATTAGGTTGTCTCTATTTTCAGGTACATTAGGAGGATCAATAAATTCCTCTTCAATCAAATCATTTCTGCTACTACTTCTTGTTTCCTTTCCAGAAAAGGTACATTCAAAGGCTCTTTGTCCTTCTTCTCTACACTTAAATAAAGTGCCCTTAAACCAAAATCTATCTTCTTTGTTACCAATATATTGTTATTCCTGGGGTAAGAAAAAGAATTAGCTCTAGTATAGTTATCTCTTCCTCTATTATTATTATCTTCTTTCCAATCTGATTTACCTTTTTCATGATGTGTATTTTCAGATATTCTACTTTCTCCATAATATCTACCTTTGTTCCTTTGAAATCTTCCACCTCATGCTCTTTCTCTATGTTCATGCTTCTTAGTCAATATTTATTTAGCTCCTAAGGCATACAATTATGCTTCTTCCATGCTTTCCATGTTCACAAAACTAATTTCATCTTATATTAAAATTCTTAAACTATTCACATATCTAACAACCTTTTCAACCTCATCATCAAGATGTTGAGATCTAATGTCCAACTTTTAGAGTTTCTCAGTGTAATATTTCATAGTCATATCTTTCAAACTTAAATTTTGCATTCTTCTCAACAAATTAACTTGATAATCAGTAGTAAGGAATTTCTTTTTCAACTAACCAACCATCTTTACCCAAGTCTTGATATTTTTGTTTCCTCTTCTTTGTCTATCAATCTACAAGTTTTTGCACTGAAGAGAAGCATGGTCTCTCAACTTGGGAGTTTGTATCCTCCCTTTTCTATCCTTTAAAATACTTTCATAATCAAAGAACTTTTATATCTTAAAGATCCTTCAAGATTTCCACAATAGAATGAAGGTTCAAAAGTAGGTCTTGTATTTTCTCTACTCAAGGCTCTTAGAAGTCTCTCTTCATCTTGTTCTACCTTAGGTTTAGGATTAGGTACAATTGCTTCTTCATCATCACTAACATCACCAAGATGTACTCTTCTCTAGGCTATCTCACAAAATTTATGTCTGGCTACAATCTATCTCAACATGTCCATAATAGGATTATCTATATTTCCTCTACCTCAAACCATTTTGATAATAGTTCCTAAAAGTATCATAACCCTCTACAAATTATAGGTCATAAACTCAGTTTGTCACTCAATAACTAATCTAAGAAAGGGTTCTCCATGATCCCAAACTTTACCAAGAAAGAAACCTTCACTCTGATAACACTTAAGGCAACCTGATGTAAGGTAGGAGGGCAAAAATTACACTCCCAAGCTACCCTTTCTAGAGATACACATTGAATCCAACACAACTATGAAAGAGACACCAAGTTATAATGAATTCAATGCATAATGGATGAGACAATTTTCTAATGACATGTCAGGCATAAGGCCTACCTTGTTGTAGCCATATACATTCAAACTACAATCATCAAGATTAGAAGTTGGGGCTTACAGAGAAAAATTTTTATAGTCTTCCTTCTATCTAACTTAATCTTACCTATTCTATTCATAATCTCAAGTATATAGCTAGCAAGAACACAAATGAGTGTTTTAGACAATTTATTAGAAAATATAGGTTCTACTCCAAAAGTGAAATCAATGACCTTAAAATTAAGTAAAAAAACATCCATGTAGAAAAAGATAGGTCCACACATGATCCAATAAGAGATTCCTAAGGTCACATAAAGCCTTGATATTAAAAAAACATCATAGAAGCCAACATCATATGTTACTTGAGCTACTAGAAAAGAGCATGCCTTGAGCAAGGATAAAGTATAACTCCCACATATGATGAAATTTAATTCCATGAACATAGGATAAGGATCCATGATAAGTCCAAAATTTGAAGCCAACTACATGGAAAGAAAGAACACAAACATCAAGGGCCATTCTGTGAACAACAGACAAAAAAATAATGAGAAATTGTTTTTGGTTGATGCAAGATTTCCAAAGAATCAAAGATGCTCCTGCATCATTTGACATCTATCACAATATTTAGTATACTTTGCTACATCTTTATGTTGGCCAATAATGGATAACATTCAAAATATTCATTGATGTCCTCTTGGTAGCAAAGTGTCCACCACAAGTTTCATCATGACATGCATGCAAGATATCATACGATTCCTCCTCTCTTATGTACCTTTTCATAATCTAAACTGATCCATTATAAAACATACAATTTTTAATCTATCAAAATTTAAAAAATTTCTCTACTACAAATCTCTTCTCTTTTGGTGAGAAGTAGGGAGGATTCCTTCCTGCAGATAAGTAGTTATCAATATCTGCATACGATGGTTGAATTGCTTGGATTTCAAAAAAATGCTCATTGGGTACTGAATCTTCTATTAATGTAGGACCATCTTGCCTTTGAATTATAGAAAAAAATCTTCAACTAAATTTTCCTTACTTGTTTTGACTACTATCATTATATAAAATTGTTTCATTAACAACAATCACCTAGCCAACCGACTTGTGTCTAAACTTTTGTTCATGAGGTAGCACATTGTTGTATGGTCAATATGAAAAAAAATAGAATAGTATGTAATGTAGTGTCTAACCTTATTGAGTGCATATATTATGGCCAACATTTCTTCCTATGTTATAGTATACTTCAGTTCTTCTCCTTGTAGATTCTTACTCACATAATAGATGGAATGCTTTGTTAAACCACTTTTTTGCCCCCAAAAAGCTCCTACTACATAGTCTGATGCATCTGTGTGAATATGAAAAGGTAATGAACAATATAGACCTTTTAATATAGGTTCACAAGTTAGATAAAATTTGAAATCAAGAAAACATTTTTCATATTCTATTGTCCAAACAAACTCTTCATATTTCTTGAAGAAAGTATATAAAGGTGTTGTTTAACTAAAATCTTTGATAAATATTTTGTTATAACCAACATGGCCTAAAAAAATCTAAGATATTTTTTCTTAATAGGAGAAGTTATATCAGAGATGACTTCAAATTTAGAACCTGGTCTACCTATATTCCTACAACAAAGATGTAATGACCTAAGATAATGCCTTCTTGCATTGTGATAAAATACTTCTGACTATTGAGAGATAAATTATGATCCTCATATTGTTGCAACACTTTGTCCAGAATATTCTTGGTTGATTTAAATGTAAAACCAATAGTGAAATCATCCATATAGATTTATATATAATCATATAAAATCTCTACAATTTTTATAAGAACAACCCTTTGGAAAGTGGTTGGAGCATTACAAAGACCAAAGGTAAGATTGAGTAAGAAAATGTACCCCAAGAGCATGTGACTATGGTCTTTACTTGGTCCTTTGGTGCAATCTTTATTTCATATAACTATTAAATCCACCAAGGAAAGAGAAGTACTTCTTCCTTAATAGGTTGTCTAGGACTTGATCAATAAAGGGAAGAGGAAAATGGTCCTTATTGGTTGATGAATTTAATTTTGTAATCCACACATACTTTCCACTTACCTCCTTTCTTTGGTACAATAACCAATGGGGAAATCCACTAATTTTTTGAGATGGGGTAAATGAAATCAGCATGAAGTAGTTTCTATAACTCTTCTTTGACTATTTCCTTTAATGTTGAATTAACTTCCTTTGTGGTTTCCTAATAGATTTGAATTCACTATTTATAAATATTCTATGGGTACAAAATTTGGGATCCAACCCTTTCATATCTCTATAGTCCTAAGAAAAGGTTGTTTTATGGGTAATAAGCATTTGCATAGCAAACTTTTGCTAATTAGTAGTGAGTTTACTATTTTTCCCTTAGATATCTCTACATGTGAAGTTAACTCAAGCATAGATACTTTAGATAGGAATGGAATTTATATTTCATGAGGTAACAATGTGTGTAAACAATCAAAATTTGAATGATAATTAGCTATTGCTGGAGAATGAAAAATGGTCTACAAAGAACATGTGTTATTTTCACATTGAAAGGTTTCTACGCCATATTTGTTTTGAAGTAAATTTGGCAATGCTTCTTATTCTTCTTGTTTTTTGATGAATAGTACTCTAGTAATTATCATCAAATTAGCAACATATTTGACTTCTACTTCTACTTAAAAGTCACCTAAATCGGGCCATACTACTTCTAATCCAAGTTGAGATTGGGTTGGTGCATATAGGTTAAGTTTATTTGTATTGTACCCATCTAAAATGGTCATTCTACCAAATCTACAACCTATATAAGCATCTATAGAGGCCAACCAAGACCTCCCTAGGATTACTAGGTATCCCTATAATGTATCTTTAGGAGACAAGATAATAAAATTAATAAGATATTCTCATGAGTTCAAGGTGACTACAAGGTCTTCTACTACTTTATCAAGCTTAACATATGAACTATCAAAAAATTGTGGGATTGTGGGTGTAGTTCTTAGCTCTAAGATACTTAATTAAGACATAAGATCTTTTGTCATGACATTTATTGCTACATCAAGGTTAACTAGATAATTATTAATCCTTACCTCTTTAATCACAATTTTAACCATAGGACTACCAGGATCTAAGTATTTTGGGATGATAAGTTTCCCTAACATTAGATCAGAAAGTTGACACATGACATGCACAATCTGATGATCCTTCTTTCTCCTACCTAGTTTTTTAAGGAATGCTTCTTTGATGGCCTTACTATAGATAGGAATCTCCTTTAGGGCTTGTAATTTTAATCACCCAAAAATAGTCACCTAGACCATTAGCCCTCTTCTTGGCATTTTGGCTAAATTATTGAATAATTTGCCTAAGATCAAATCTTTAAAAATCAAATTATTTGATTTTATCCCATATTTTTACAACTATATCCTAAGTTCATAATTAATTAAAAGGAACATGTCCCTCTTTAATTAAATAAAAGACCCTTTCACCCCCTTATCCTAAGTTGCACACATAAAACATTTTCCCCAATTTAAAAATGAAAGAAAAGACTTTTTGTCTCACATGGAGATGCAAAAGTCAACTCTTTCTCATTGGTGGAAATGATCTTGAACATGGATCATGTTAAAAGTAAATCCCCACCCTCGATCATGTACCTCTGGATTTTTATCTCTATCATTCATACATCTTTAAAAGGGAGAGCTCTCTCCTCATCTAAGGATATGAATTCGGATTATTGTTATGTTGTATGATTTTCTATAGGTTTCTTGGAGAATTTGTGGATAACTTATGTTCTCTCTCTCATTCTTGCATAAGCATGCTAGCTTAGTTTCATAGTGCATTAGCTTAGTTTCTTTTGTGCAATAGAATAGCTCACATAGTTTAATTAAATGGAATTGTAACACTCTCATGTTGTTATTTTAGTTGCAATCTTTTCATCTCATTTAGCTAGTTGTATTTTTTATAGTAATAAAGTATTTAATTTTAATTAAATCATATTGATTTAATTATTAGGGCACTTATTATCTCTAGCTTACTTAAGCTAAACTTTGGGCATATAATAATTAATTATTTTATTAATTATTACCATGCAACCTAGGTTAGTTACTTGTTAGGGTTTTGATCTCCTTTTATAAGCATTGATCCCATTGTAATACATTCATTCACTTTTGATAATATAAATTTCTCTTTTTTCTCATGAAGAATGTCTTATATGTAGATCTGGGAATTCCAACCTCCATAACTTTTTCTTCTCTCTTTATGTGATAAGTGTTTGCATGCATGTGATTCTTGGGAGCTGTGGGGTTGATTTTTCATCAACTTCAATACCATTTTTACATTGAATTCCATTAAAATTATTGGACACTAGAATTCTTTCTCTTGTCTTAGAATCTCCCATCAAGCATGGTTTATTCACAAGGGGTTGTGTTCCTTAGGCTTAGCTAAGAGCCATCATATTTCTCATTGCACCCATTTGCACTGCATGACTAAGGAGCTCTAGGTGGCCATCCAAGCTTTCCAATCTATGGGATACCTTGGATAGAATGATTTAGAGAAGTGCACAATCTGATTGTACATTTTTTACACCCACTGTGGGGTAGGAAATCTTTGTTTTTCCTCCCTACTTTCATTTTATCTTGCATTTTTACTTGTCATTCCATACCTTTTTTATTTTTTTACAAATGAAACTATCATGTCATGCTTTATCTATATCACACAATAGTTTCTAGTACTATAGTGTGATACTTTACCAATTCAAGTATCACACGCCTATTCATAAATTATTGCACTGTAGTTGTGAACTATATCGCACACTTATGGTATAGACTATCACATGGGGATGAAACATCACTCGGCTATACAGTGAAGTATCACATGATACTTTTTTAGCACAAAGTATTTCTTGACCCAAACTAATGAGTTGTTTGAGGTTTTTATTGAAGTTTTGATTTTTGATCATTCTATTTTTAGGTTTCTCAAGGTTATTTAGTGTCTAAAAATGGGCTCCTACAAGTTATTATATTTGGCTAACCCCTTGATGGACTAATGCATTTTCTTTGGTAGGCTTGCCTAAAATTACCTACTATTTATAAAAAGAACACATGTCAATTGTGCTAAAAGGAAGACTAATTCTTGTTTGCAGGGCTACCAAAAGCCAAATAAACAAACCAAGTGTGCTTGATATTTATTTGGTTTTCATGTGTGGAAAATATACTAGTTGTTTCTTTTCCATAGGAGCTTAAAACCTATGAGTGGGTTCTTTTGTTGATAGGAAAGTATGCTCTTCACCCTTGAGGTAAATCAGAAATCTTGACTCAGAGGAATATTGCAAACATGACCCTTTCTAAACACCACAGGAATAGAAGCTACCCTATTTATCCACTCAAAATATTGGTGCAAGGATCGATCCTAGTGGACTACCCGAATCACCTAAATATTTTACACTCACCATTTGTGTCCCTTTGGATGTGCTAATGGTACCTCCATGACAAAGACAATATCTATTATGTGAAACCACTTTGTGTGAGGCGAGGGGGCATCAAGCGTGGGCCAAATTGTTGGGTAATGAGTTTTGACCTTAGGTAGTTCTGATTGTAAAGTGTTTTCAAATGTGACAAGACTCATAAAAACAATTTGGACATACACATGACATTAGTGTTCATAGGATTTTAATTTTGATATCCCAAGTGCTTGTGTTGGAAAGGTAACTTTGTGCATTGTCCAACTATTTGAAGACATGTTCATATCCCTAATTATTTTCAAACCATTATGTTTACTACTGCAAACTGAAGTTCTATTTTTTCATGACTGTATTCTAATTTGAAACACTCAAAAAGTTGAACTCAAACATAGATATCTTAGGCCACAAGTCACATATTGTAGATTTTATTAGCCCTTTATTGTACATCTTCCTAAGAAATATCATGTGATACTTTGCACCTGCACAAGTATCGCCCTACAGTACAAACTCTAGTGCATGCTTGTTATAGTTTCTATTGCATTCCCTGTCAAGAAATATCATATGACCAGAAAATTTCACATGCATGTTCTATGAAATATTGCACTATAATATTTTTTTGAAAAAGTATCACTTGCTTTACTATGAAATATCACCTAGTTCTTGTTGTTATTATAATTGAGTCTAGATTGAATCTTGGTTGAGTTAAGGGTGTTTTTTCCTAGTCCTGTCATAGTCTGGTCTTAAATCCTCATGTCTAGTATAGTCTAAAGCTAAAAATATGGGTTGAGTATCTTGGATACAAACTTAATGCCACTCTCATTCACTTGTCAAAATGTTGGTTACCTTTTTCTCTTAGTTACTTTCTATTGAGCTTCTTGATCCATTCTTGGCTAGAATCATTAGTGTTGTAAATTCTTGAGCACTCTTGAAAAGCCACTTTCTATGTTTTGACAAGTGATCATTGTGAGTATACAAGTTTTATCATGAAAGGTTCTATTTTTCTTGCTATGCCAAAGACTAATCCTTACATGTCATTTGCAATTAGGCTCCAAGTCAGTCAAGGAAGTCATCCCTCATTTACCTTTGTGCAATTGTCAACTCCAACTAGATGTCCTCATAGGAAAACATGTGAAGAATAACATGTCCCTGATAGGCAGGAAGAGGCCAATGCCACTACTTGGCACAATACACTTTACATCTCTTATAACTTCTTTGATACCCCCTTTGACACCTCTAGGCCTACAAACAACATTTCACTCACCATGAATCCTAAAGAGAGGAATCACCACCTAGAGGAACTTTTTGCAACAAAAAAGGAACAAGCTCATTTAGATAGAGAAATACTAAAAGAGGCTAGATGAATGGTTGCTAGAGAGATGTCTTATCAACATGTTGAGACTAGCATCCTGCACATGACTTTGAGAATAGACGTGCTCATTGTAGCTATGACAATCCCTTCATGAATAACCCCTCTTGTGACAACAATGACAAAAATATGCCATTGAGGTCTCCAAGAATACATGTAGGGACATGTCCTTCACCACCTAGACCCTCACAATCACATCGTGAGAGTGAGGTAGAAGTTACTAGTGAAGACCTTATGAGATTCCAAAAAGATGAACTCCTTCGAAAACTCATGTTAAAGGCCTTAGAACAAAATGAGGACAAATATTTCTAATACATGACCTCTAGGGGATGGAAACTCCCCCATGACTTTGATGTTCAAAGGATCATACAAAAGACAGAACCAATTGAGGTTGAGCTCTTAAGAAAAGACATGAAAGATTTAAGAAGCCAACTGACACAATTACAAATGGTGAAAGAGCAACCCAAAATATCTTTTGTGAAATCTATATGCACTCTTCTATTTGATAGGAGTCTCCATGTGGTACCATTTCCTAGGGATATTGAGGTTACCAAATATGATAAATATGATGGAAATAGTGATCTGCACAACCATGTACATCACTTCTATGCTCTTAGCATGGACTTTATACATGAGGATACATATCTCATGAGGTTTTTTCCTTAGAGATTAAGGGGACAACCTATGGAGTGGTTCATTAAATTTTTGCCCCCTCTTGAGACGTTTGATGAGCTTGCACAATGCTTTATTCAACAATACTCTTAAAATATAGAACATCCCATCACTATGTTCAACTTGTGCAATATCAAAAAAAAATAGGGTGAACCCTTTTCTACATATCGTTAATGTTGGAAATCCTTACATTCAAGGTATCCTTGAAAAATACCTAAAATTGAGATAATTGGCATCTTTGCCAATATGCTTGTGCCTGAGCTATATTACAACCTTAGAAAATAATTGTTCACCTCATTTAATGACATGGTTGAAAGTTCTTATTGCATTGAAGATGTGGCCATCAAAAAGGGTGATATTGTTCTTAATAAAGACAAAAATGGCAATGGAAATGGGAAAGAAAAAGGAAAACCTTGGAACAAAAATAAATACATAGTCAATGATGGAGTTGTAAATACTCCTAAGACTAAGGAATCAACCTTTAACCTATCCAATGCCATATATGCTAAAAAAAAAAAAGAGACCTTGAAACCACAATTTTTTGACAAACTTAAGAGGTCCCATAAACCAAGATGTACTTACATGTCGACGATTGATTCATACAAATTGGTCTTGAAAACTTTGCTTGCCAACAAGCTCATTACGTTGCCCAACAATTCCCATCCCTATGACCCACCCATTAAACCTAATTGGTGTCAAGATAACCAATATTGTAATTTTCATAGGAACAAAGGTCATAATATGAAGAATTTCTTGAAACTTAAGGATACCATCCAAGATCAAGGAAAAGTCATTACAGATGGTTTAGTCAAAAACTCTGATTGTGAGGCATTCAATTAACCTTTACCTAAATATGAGAAAGGAGAAACATCAAAAGCCATCAAAAAGGGTAATGACACTAAGGTTACCTATGCCTATACCAACACAAGTAATGTGATTAACATGATTGATCCCATAAGTGAAAACATATATATGATGGGCCCCAAGTTTGACAAAGAACCTAACTATGATAGTGATGATGAGAAGCCTAAAGTATTCTTGGAAACACACAACTCTAAAAATTGTCAAGACACTAGGCCTAGGGTATTGCTTAGGATAGTGGATTCCTCATCTTCACATGGTGAGAACTTAAATGCTATCACTAGGGGGAAAATATAAAGTTATTCTCAAAGTGGAAAGTGATCCCAAGAATGCCTCATCTTCCAAATAAGTGGCTCTACCAACTATATCTAGTTATGATCTCATAAGTCAATTGCAGTGGACCCCTACAAAAATATCTATTTTTTAGTTCCTAGATTTTTCCCCTTTACACAAGGATATCCTAGAAAAAGATTTACACAAAGCTAAAGTCCCCATAGTTATTGACTTTGAATTATTCCAAGCCATGGTTAACCATATCTCATCACCTCATTACCTTACATTTTTTTGAAGAAGATAACAAATCTCTTAGTCATCCTCATAATATTTCTCTTCATATTGAAGTTCAAATCTATCGTACCTGAGTCTAAAGAGTCTTAATAGATAATGGTGTGGGGTTAAACATTGTTTCCTTCAGCATGATACAACAACTAGGAATGTCAAAATTTGTAATTAACCCTAGAAAGTGTTGACATTCAGTCAAGTTTGTTATTAGTGACAACTTTATTCGGATTCTGTAGGGCTACTGAGCTCATTGAATAGCCTACAGTGTTTGCCATGTATTTCAATAGCCACTAAGCACTACAGCTCCTACTGAGTATTCCAATGGTTACCAAGGGAATTTAGTTAGTGTGAAGTGTGATAGTTCAAACTGAGCAGAATCAGGTAGCGTGAAGTCTAGTAATTCAAAGCAATCACTTCGATGGTTACCAAGCTTTGTAGTTTCTACTAAGCTAGTAGTTCATGTAAAGAAAATTTAGTGTTAATCGAGCTATATAATGATTAGTGTTTACCGAGTGCAGTCATGGTAAACATGTAATTCAGTTTATAGTGAGTTACATAGTATCTACTAAGTCACCAATGCAGACTAAGTTCAAGACTACATTGAAGTGATTAGTATGGACCGAGCTTCTACTTCTACCAAGTGCATGATGATGCCCAGTAATGACAGTGGACACTGAGTATCAAAACTTCACCAAGTTAGTCTTTAGAACTCAAGTATCTACATATGGGCCGACTTTGTAATATTGGTGTTAACTTGTATGATGGCTGACTTTGTAATTTTATAAATTGGATTGGTATATATATATAATGTAATGTATCATATCCAAGTGTGACAATAAAGTGAAAAAGATTCATGCGAATGTGAATCAGTAGTAGACAAAGTGTATTGTAAAGCCATATCAGAAAAAGGAGCAGCAAAGTCATATCTATCACACAAAGGTGATTAGTAATTAAAGGAATCTCTATCAGCAATTCAGTTGTAAGTCAAAGATCAATTGTTTCATCCTAACAGGTGAACTAACCAAATCCTTTAACAAGGTAGACTTATCAGTCTTTTCTCAAATCTCTTTATCGAGTGCATACTTCATTGTATGTTTGTAAAACCTCTAACAAGGTGGACCTAGTAGTCCTAATTTCTCCTAATAGGGAAGATCATCAGAAGTGATCATTGTAAGCCTTAATAGGCAACTTTATGCTATAGTATTGAATTTTTGTAGGTATCATCCCCACCCCGGTTTTACTTTCTATTTGGAAGGTTTCTGGGTCACCAAATTATTGTGTTCAAGTGTTATGAATGTTTTTTATGTTTTCAATTTCTCATGTATGCAGTTAGATCTGATATAATAAATTAAATGGTAATTAGATTATTGCAATTAAGATCTGAATTTGTAAAGCTTTTGAGGTTACTAATTCACCCCTCCCCTCTCAGTAACCTAGCTAGTCTTGAATATTTCCAACAATTGGTATCAGAGCTTTGTGGTTCTCGAGATAAAGTTTGACAGCTTGAGAAAAGATCAAGGACAATGGAGATATTCAAACTTGACAAAGCCATTGACAATGAAAAGCTAGATCTAGAGATAGTCATTGCACAACTCAAGAAAGCTAAGGAGCAACTTTCCCAATCCCTGAAAAGAAGGAAGGAACTTGCAAATCAAATGAATGATCACCAGTACATTAAAGAAAGAATTGAAGACTTTTTCCCTTCAAGCAATTTAGATGAAGCAAATGATGCAATCAAGGAAATCTTAGAGAAGAATGGTTCCCTGCAAGAAGTAAGAAAACTCAAAAGAGAACAAGAAATTTGATTAGTAAGGCTATGTGAAATCTTGGAACAAAGGAACAAGATGAAAGAAGAAATGGATGGAAGAAACAATGAGATCCAGAACCAATCCCTTCAACATGCAGATCTTATGGATCAAATCTCCAATGCAAATGAGAAAATCATGAGCTAAAGAAATATCAATGAAAGATTAATAAATGATCTAAATTTGGAAAGACAAATCAATGAAAGAATAAGAAATGAGATGAGATCTAAAAAGAAAATTAGTGAAAGATTAAAAAATGACCTAAACACTAAAAAGAAAATCAATGAAAGAATGATGAAATTCCAAGCAGACATGAATCAATTGAATCAGCTAAATGAGTAGATTCTCTATAGACAAAAGGGTAAAGTAGGAATTGGATACAAAGAAGGTGAATCCTCCAAAAAAGGTGCTCAAAGGAATCAAAGACCTACTTGCAATCACTGTGGTAAGATAGGTCATACATCAAATAGATGTTGGAGTAAAGGTAAAGAAAAATCCAATGGTAAATGCTACAATTGCAGTCAGCATGGTCACAAGGCTAATGAATGAAAAGAAAAACCAAAATTTGAAGGCAAGTGTCACAAATACAAGAAACGAGGTCACAAAGCATAAAATTATAGAACTAAGTCATTTAATCCAACAGAAAAAATTGTGAAAGCAATATACAGTTGGGACTATAACACTTGGTGTAGATGTCATTACTATAGAGAATATGGACACATTCGCATGAACTGTGTTAAACATCACACAAGGAAGAGAGATACCAGCATAAGATGTTTCACTTGTACCAAACTTGTTCATCTAGCCAAGAATTGCATGAATATAGGTAAAGTTGAAGATGAAAAGAAAGCAAAAGCATATAACATTCGAAAGCAAATGAGGCAACAATGGATTCCTAAATCTACCAAGGAAGCTAGTTCAATTAATAATGGTCATGTCACTCAAGAAGTGGGTGACTCCACCATTTCTAACTAAGTTCTTAAGGGAGAACTAGAACTGTGTTATCATGATCACATTCAAACAATTCCAATTGAAAGGAAGCAAAGATTCAAATCAGTATTCAAGATACAAAAGGATCACTAAGGAAGATCAATATCAGTTATCATCAAGTTGACTTCGCTACCGAGCAAAGTTGGGTCATGGACTCTACTGAGCAAAGTCGGAAGTAACAAGAACATGTTTGATTACTAAGTCATGAAACCTTCATCGAGTAATCAATTAAATAGTGGATTATAGGTTGTTGTGCATGATGTCATGACATCTACCTTCATACCAAGCATTAATAGAGAAGTTTTAACAAAAAGCATGAAATCAAATTCATTTTCACCAAGAATTATAAGTGTTATTACGAAGAAGTGAATTGTAGAGCGACCAAGCAACTTTGAGCAAAATTTGCAGCTAAGTTCTTCAAAGTTTTTCATAGCTTACCAAGTTACCATGGCATCAAGCAGTAGTAGCAAAGAAAAGAAAGGGTCAGAGATGTTGGTCCAAGGAGTAGAATGGAAAGCACCTAATTTCAAACATGTGTCGATGGTTTCTGAAACCCTTGACCCAAATGGAGCGTAGTAGAAAATTCCTCCTAAGGTACTACTCATTAATGATATCCAAATTCATTTCAAGTGTGCAATTTAGAAAATCAAAACCCTAGAAATGGATGATGCCCTAGGTGAATTATGTATTAATGGTGTTCTTAAACCTGAGTATAAACATTTGGAAGTCAAGGGTTTAACACACATTCCCCACCTACCCTAAAGTTTCCAAATCAAATGGATTAGATACATCCTAAGCCAAGTTCACAATAGTCAATTATGGCTTGAGCAACCAGATTTAATTACCAAAAAGATGATTCATGATATCACCAGCCTCCCCATGCTTACCAAAGCCTAAACCACCAAAACCCTAGGTCAGTGGAGTTAGAAAGGAAAACCCTAGCCGAGTGGGATAGTAGAGTTATGAAAATTAGTAGTGTAATTGCAAAACTAAAATTCAGCATACATGTAATAGCTCTGAAGATTTATAGTTCTAGCCATCTAAATAGTGTGTCATGTGAAATGGTTGACTTG
Organism: Cupressus sempervirens; assembly: GCA_028749045.1. Taxonomy (NCBI): domain Eukaryota; kingdom Viridiplantae; phylum Streptophyta; class Pinopsida; order Cupressales; family Cupressaceae; genus Cupressus; species Cupressus sempervirens. The sequence goes on along the minus strand of CM053790.1, from coordinate 277,655,612 downwards.
GCATACAAGGTTGTGAAGAACAATTTGGCATATGATATTGTAGATTTGTTGTTGAAGCAACTCAACAAAAACATGGAAAGTATTAGAACCTCCAAGAACAACCCTTGCAAACTCAATTCTTTATTTACATGCCTATTTTTCTATGTTCAAAAGTTTTTTCTTTCGAAAGGCATGGTAGTATGGAGAGAGGATGTGCTAGTGTTATATCAGATTAATGAATTCATTGTAGAAATGGGAGAAAATTTTGTTAGCATAATGGATAACTATTTTGATGTCTTCAAGGAGAAAATGAATAAAAAATTTAGGATACCCAGGAAATTGGTTGAAGACTACAAAGATGATGTTTGCTTCATGGTAGACTATAACAGAGTCTACATTTAGGCAGTGAAACCCAAAGTTGTATGGGTAAAACCTCTTCCCTATGAGGTAAACATTGATGAAACCAAGGACATTATTGAAGCCTTGATTAATGAACCTATTGATCCAAAGGTACCATACTTTGGAACATATGATGAGGCCAAGTCAAGAATAGAGCTTGAAATCAAGTTTCCATAGGTGGTTAACAAAGGTAAGAGGAGGATAGCCAAATTGAAAATAAGCACACCTCTTATGTTAACTAAGGGCAAAGGATAAGATGTTGAAGAAGAAAAGGATGAAGAGGAGTTAGAAAAAAGAAGAAGAACCAATGAAGAAGAAAGGCAAGGTGATCATCACCAAGCCATCCACTGCAATTTTTACAAGGAGATCCAAGAAGAAAGGAAGTGAAATTGTCTTTAGCAAACCTCCTCCCACCTTCCAAGAAAAATTGAAACAATTGGAAGAAGGTGCGGGCATAACCAACTTCAAATCTTTGAAGTATGAAACCAGATGAGAAGCTGAAAAGAAATAGGTTGAAGAACTGGTGTTAACTAAAATGGAAAAATGGAAGTATTTGCCAGATTAAATAGCCTCCCAAATCTCTAATGAATTATTAGAGAAAATAAAGCCAAGATGGGAGTTTTCTATGCAAATATAAAAAGATATCTATGCACAAACCCTAAGGTAGTTGCTACCTAGCATGACAGATGCTAAGATAAAAGAGTCCTTAAAGAAAAATGAAGATAAGATGACTCTTAGATTTAACACTTGTTTAATTTTGATAAATGATATAGAGCATGTGGTTAAGAATGCCACAAGTATGTGGAAGAATGTTTTTCACTTGCATAAACAAAGTCACTTCCCAGTAGAGGTTAAGGATGATGAAAGTGATGATGACGAAGAAGAAACTTACTCTGAGCCCACATATTTTGACAATGAGGAAGTTGAAGAAGATAAAGAGGAAAAAGCCACTAAGGAAAACAAAGAAGATGATGAGGAGACTAACCCTATGAAGATAGCATCTGCAATCATTGCCTTGCTTGCTCACTCTCCAAGCAAACCAACAGCCACATCAAGCTCAGAGACAGCTTCAGCAAGTTTGATTGTGACCACAACAGATATGTCGAATGTCTAATCACTCTTCACTCCCTCGTAGCTTAGCACACCACTAATAAAAGTGTCTACCACTTCATCTACCAAGTTGTGGCCTCTCTCTTCTTCAGCTACCGAGTCATCAGGCATGAGTACAGTGGCTTCTACAATTTTAAGCTCTTCAGTAGTAAGTACTTCAGTTTTGAGTAGTACAATTTTGAATACTTCTGTAAGTACTTTAATTTTGGATTCAGTAAGCATACCAGTTAGTATTCCATCTATTGGCACTATATCAATTTTCACTGCTAGTCCTACTATCTCTACTATTGTTTCCATTCTAAATTCAAAGGCATCAAGTACAAGGACAGTTGAACCTAAGGCTCAACCGAGTACAAGATTTTTGAGCAAAGGTAAGGAGATAGAAGAGGATATAGAACTAGATGAGGAGATTGAAATTCCCAAATGGGACTTTAATAATATCACTGCAGATCAAATGCATATAGCTGGTCAACTCCTCCAAAAGAAGGTAAAGCAGAAGAAATTGAGAGAGGAGAGAGACAAAGAACATAAAATTATTGATGATGCCAAGAATATTTTGACTGAGGCGATAGGTGTTGAAATTGATACTTCTCAACACATTTTGTTGCAATTAGAAGAGGTAGTCCAAAATTTTAATGAGGAATCTAGTGGTCAAGACAAGTTAATTGAGAAAGCAGATTTGATAATAAAGTGCTTGAGCACATTGCTCAGAAAATTTCCATTCAACATGTGGAGCTTTCCTCAATTCTGACCAATCTTGAAACCTCTTGCACAAATGTAACATCACTTTTTGTGAATTTGTGTCATGTTACTAAGTTCACAAAGGAGATAAAGAGAAAACTGACAAAGATTGATGAAGATCTTAAGGCTAGTGCACAATAGTTGCAACTTGACCCCAGTTCAAGCTCTGCACATCATATGAAGGTCAGATTCTTGTCAGATATGCAAGCAAAGTTGTTGAGAGAAGAAGCAAGGATCCAGTCTACACTGATAGATATTCAAAATATGATCATTCCCATCATGGATACAATGTAGAGGCATATTGTTTATTCAAAAACATTTATCCATGACAAAAACTTCTCCATTGTAGACCACATGATAGAACTATCTGCAGAAGTGCAAATTGCACTCCATACATGCAAGATTTTGGAAGAGAATTGGGATAAAAATCTAGCACTTATACTCAAGGTACATTCTAAGTTTCTTTCTCATTTTGGTGTCTCCATGTGAATAAGTTTTGAATAAATCTTTGGCATTATTTTCAAAAAGGGGGAGAGACACTCAGTATGCTATATATAGCGAGAGATACTTATTATGCTATGTATAGTGATATACTATGTATATTGTATGGGGGAGAATCATGCAAAGGGAGAAAGTGTATATAGTAGAGAATTTGCAAATATAGTATACTATATATACTTACAAAGACAAATTTGGAAAAATCTCAAAAACAATATGCCATACCAAACTAGTACCGCATTATGATGTATACAAATTTTGGTTGATAAGTGTTCTTGTCACTAATGCCAAAGGGGGAGATTTTTGACATTTAGTCAAGTTTTTTATTAGTGACAACACTTATTTAGATTTTGTAGGGCTACCAAGCTCATTGAACAATCTATAATGTTTGCCACGTATTTCAGTAGCCACCGAGCATTCCAGTGGTTGCCAAGGGAATTCAATTAGTGTGAAGTGCAACAATTCAAACGAGTAGAATTAGGCAATGTGAAGTCCAGCAGTTCAACCTAAGCACTTTAGTGGTCACCAAGCTTTATAGTTTCTATCAAGCTAGCATTTTATGTAAAGAGAAGTTAGTGTTAACCAAGTTGTATGATGATTAGTGTTTATCGAGTGCAGTCATCATAAAAATGTAATTAAGTTTATACTAAGTTACACAGTATCTACCGAGTCACCAGTGCAAACCAAGTTCAAGACTATATTGAAGTAATTAGTATGGACTAAGCTTCTACTTCTACCAAGTGCATGATGATGTCGAGTAATGACAGTGGGTGTCGAGTATTAGAACTTCACCAAGTTAGTCTTCAAAACCTAAGTATCTACATATGGGCTGACTTTGTAATATTGGTGTTAACTTGTATGATGGTCAACTTTGTAATTTTGTAAATTGGATTGGTATATATATATATAATGTATTGTATAATATCCAAGTGTGACAATAATGTGAAAAAGAAACATGTGAATGTGAATCAACAATAGACAAAGCATATTGTAAGGCCATATTAGAAAAAGGTGTGGTAGAGTCATATCTATCACACAAAGGTGATCAATACTTAAAGGAATCTCTATCAGCAATTTAGTTGTAAGTCAGAGATCAATTGTTTCATCCTAACAGGTGAACCAGTCCAAATCCTTTAACAAGGTAGACTTAACAGTCTTTTCTCAAATCTCTATACTAAGTGCATGCTTCATTGTATGTTTGTAAAACGTCTAACAAGGTGGACCTAGTAGTCCTAATTGCTCCTGACAGGGTAGATCATTAGAAGTGATCATTATAAGCCTTAACATGCCAACTTTGGGCTATAGTATTGAATTTTTGTGGGTATCATCCACACCCCAGTTTTACTTTCTATTTGGAAGGTTTCTGGGTCACCAAATTATTGTGTTCAAGTTTTATGAATGTTTTTATGTTTTCAGTTTCTCATGTATGCAGTTAGATCTGATATAATGAATTAAATAGTAATTGGATTATTGTAATTAAGATCTGAATTTGGTAAAAATTTTGAGGTTACTGATTCACCCCTCCCCTCTTAGTAACCTACCTAGTCTTGAATATTTCCAATAGAAAGAAGATCACTATCAAAGTATATGATGAGGTTGAAAGGTCTTCCAAAGTTTTAATCATCTTTCATATCTATGTGGGTCTTTTTGAGAAGGATGTGGTCTTTCAAGTGCTAGATATCCCACTTGCATACAATATTTTGTTGGGTCCACCATGGATCCATGAAATGCAAATTGTACCATCCACATATCATCAATCTATCAAATTTCCTTTCAATGGTGCAAAAATATCAATTTCAGGAGACAATTCTATGTCCATCAACATGCTTACAAATGTCAAGTCACTAGTCCCACACAATTGATCCTCTAGTGACATTAGATTGTCTCTTACAGAATGCGAAAATAAATTGAAAATGATGAGCATTGGGATGGGAGAGTAAACTTTAGACTTCATTGTAGTGTTGTTAGTTTCTCCACGGTCCTATGGGAAACCCTCTAAGAAAATTAAGCCTTTCACTTATGCTATGACCATCTTTGGTACTTTTGTGTAGTACTTAATTCCTTTAGAAGCTAAAAAAGAAGACCAAGTTGTTAGAGACTAGATTTATAGTGAGGAAGAGGATAATAATGAGGTCATTTTAACTATACTCATTTCTTCTAAGAGATATGGGAAGGGATACAATTTTTTGACAAAAATGGGTTATCAAGGTCAAGGACCCTTAAATAAAAACAAAATGCTCTTGTTGAACCCCTAAGTCACACCAAAGGACAACAAAGTAAAGATATTACAAGGTTAGGATATGGTGTTGAAAATGACTTGTCACAATTTGATAGGGAAGTTCCTACTGATAGTGAGTCTGATGATGACACTCACTACATTGCTCCTACTTTGAAACATGAATAGGGACTCACTTCTTCTACCTCCCTTCTTTGGGGAGAAGACATGCTATTTTATGATAATATTGTTGAAGCATTCACGTCTAGACAACCTAAGTTTCATGAATCAAATGTTGAAGATCCTAACACAGAGAGAAGCTGAAGAAACATAGCTTGACTTGTAGCTCATGGTCAAAGTATTGATTCTCAAGAATATGAGTGGGAGTCCCTTTCTAATGCTTCTTTTGAATTAGGTGTGGATATAATACATGCCTATGTTATCCAACCAAAATAAATTGATGAGTCTTGTGTATGGTCGAATGAGTTGGCTCCACAACTTGCCTCAGTAGACTACACACATGTCTTTAGGTCTTATCCTGATTTAGACTCTTTTGGATATTTCCCTATAGTTTTGACCTCTCTCATCACCAAAGATGAATCCTCTCATATTAATAACCTTGAAGCTTCCACTTCACTTTCCCTCATGCACCTGGATCTCATAGATTGGTATATTCAAAATCAAAGACTAGAGCTACCATCATTCCAAAATGATTATGAGATTGCATGTTACCTTGATGCCATTGAACATATGGTGTCTTCTACCAAAAAATTGGAAGTCAATATGAAAAAAATAGACATCTAATATCTCAGTCACGAATTAAAGAGAAAAATCAAAAATAAGTGTTCAGATGGTGAAAACCACCTTGTGGCAGTCTCTGAACTTAAAAAAAGGTAAAAAACAAAGACATATACAAGGGTGAAAACATCCTCGAGGTGCCAGAGGATGATGTATTGGGTATTCTCCCAAGCTACTTCTAGGATAGATCATCAGTTTTGATAAAACCAATGTAGCCAATCAATCTTGGTATCATAGAATCTCCTAAAATCATACATGTGGCTCAATCCTTATCAATAGAGGAAAAAGAGTAGTTTACTCTAGTTTTCTAGGAGAAGAAGATCAATTTTGCATGGACTTATGCTGACATGCTTGGACTTGATACAGATCTCATCATGCACCATCTCTCTATAGCTCCTAGCATCAAGTCCCTTAAACAAAAATTGAGAAAGATGCACCCACATGTGGCCCTACTTGTGAAAGTTGAGTTTTAAAAACTCCTAAGGGCCAAATTCATTAGAGCTAATGATTACACCAAATGGATCTGAAACATTGTCCCTATTTCCCAACATGACAAAACCATTTGTGTCTGCACTAATTTTGGGGACTTAAATAAAGCATACTATAAAGTGTTCTCCCTTATGGATGGTTTTTTAGGCTATAATCACATAAAAATACCTCCTGAGGATCAAGAAAAAATGGCTTACACATGTGCATGGGGACCCTTTTGCTAGAATTCTTTCATGGATCAACCATTTGTACATATTCTATGATCCTGAAAAAAATCCAAAAAATAATATATGATACTAAACAAAATCCTAAAAACCAAAAAATGTCCTGAAAAAATGATGATCTTAGTAAAAACCTAGTAATAGGTTCTTTGATTTATCACCAAAAAAAAATACAAAATACAAAAAAATAATAAAAAGTCCTAAAAAAATTGACAAGTAGTGATAACTTGGAAATAGATGCTACTTGAGACCTTTACTCCTATGACTATCAATTTTGTTTGGCACTCATTTGCTTCACCTTTCACTTTGCCTCAACTAGCTTAAAACTCACTTTCACGTCTAGATCTAGGGGCACAAATGTTTAGCTTATCAGGGTTTCTGCATCTATTGGTACTTCTTTGGAAAACTTTTCTAACAATGTTTTTCAACACTCCCCCTTGACATTGATTATTTTTCAACATTTTTTGGATACTTTAGCTATGGTCTAGAATCTTATGATATTTCTCACTGGAAAACTTGTGTTTTAAAGAGATGATCATGTGACTTACATGCATGTACTTAAACATTTAACTTGTTGAGACTTGATGGACTTTATTTTCTTTGTGTGTTGTCTATGACAATTTTCTTGTTGAGTGTTCCCTCCCTAATAGTCTCTCAAGGATGTCATGAACTAGAAGATTGGGGGCATAGGGCATGTTTTACTTTTTTTTTTCTTGTGGCTATACTTTATTCTCCTAAAGTGTTGTGAGTGTTCATGCTTGTCCTACTTGACATTTTGGATCGACAACATATCATCCTTGTCTATTTTTGAAAGATTGCATTCGGGGGTTATCCTAGCACTTAGGCCTTGATATAGGTGTAATCTTGCTATAGAAAAATTAGGAAATCTAGTTGCATTAGTCATCTTGACTTACATGTCTTTGATGCTTAGTTTGGATTCCCTCATACCTATCTGATATAGATCATATTCATATTCTCATAGTTATACTAATGAGAATTGTATGTTCTTCTGATGTCCCTAATAAATCTCAATGATGAGATTAGAGTCTAAAAGTTATATGTCCCTTTCAAGTAAACCCCTTTGCATATTAGTTTTCATTTTAGGATCATCCTAGATTATTCTTTCATCTTGCATATGGAGAGAGCTCTATCTTCATCTTTCATGGATACCACCTAACTACGTTCATTTCTTCTCATTTCTACTTGATCATGTCTTCCACTCCTTGTCGATCATGTTCACTTCATGCTTCTTCTATTCTTGTCATCACAAGGGGTTAATCTCATCATTATATCCAATCTATGTAAGTGCCATATTTTTAAAACATAAGTCTGCATCATAATATGAGAGCTAAACACATCTATGAGAGAGATATATCTATAAGCATACATAATCATGAGCACATATGATCACGAGCATATATGAGAAATATCACATGGAAATATAAATGCAAGTACTGAAACATCCATACAAATCTATCACATGAGCATGAAAAGAGACAAGTACACAATTATATCAAATTCAATATCTCATATATCTCAAAATGAATTAAAGTACATAACATGTGAGATCCAAAATTTTGGATAATTGTGTCCAAATATATATACATCAATGTGTTTCAAGGACATCAGCCTAGATCTAGCTCTAGACCTAAGACTGACTCCCTCCCTCATTAGTGGGATGTGACTAAGGGTGAGCCACCTATGTCCTCTCTAACAATTGATCTGATCTGCTTGCTCTCTTTGAATAGAGAGGCACTCATTGTCCTACTAGAACTATAGATATATATGCCATGGTAATATATTCTCTAACCCCCTATCACTCTATCACAGATTGTACCTCTGCTAAATCATCGTGTAAATCTCTCTCCCTCCTATCAGCCTCTACCCTTGCATCAACTAGCTACTAGTCTCTAATCACAATGGTCGTCCATAGCTATTGTACCTCTACCTCCAAAGCCCAGATCTGTGCATCTTACAAATCCTCTTTGCCTCCCCCTACAAGATGCTCTTTCCTCTACTCCATCCACCATCTGACAAGTCTCTTCTCCTCCTCCTCCTCCTTAGCCTCCTCCCTCTTGACCTAGCTCCTAGATTGTGTCTAATTTCCCAAGGCTCCCCTAGAGTTTTTCCCAACCTCCATCCTCCTAGCACCGCTCCCCCTGCCTTTATTGCCTCCACCATCTCCACCATCCACTCCCTAGCCTACCACCTAAGGTAAGGCATATGGCATAGTGAATTGGGGAAATGGATGCATCTACATCTCATACATATATGTTGGCTCTACCCCTATATTTGTGACATTGGGGAGATAGTCACATGCCTCCCATTGTAATGTCACATTCTCTCACAAGGTTATCTAGTAATCTATCATAGGGAGCCATCTAAGGCTATCCTTGCCTCTAAACTAGGCATAAGTTGTAGTCTCTATAGATACTCCCTGTCAGTGCCCAAACTGCCTCCACACTCTGTTGATCACAAAACACTCTACAATCTCTAAGTGTTTTTTGAGGAGTGGTCTTTTGTAAAACATATACCCTAACTCGCCATCAATGTCTACCCATCTTGCACACTGCTAGTAGGACCTCCACTCAAATGAAGATAACTCATGAAAAAACCTCAAATATCATGTCAAATCTCTACTATGAAGTTGTGAGATAAAATTAATGTATCTATATATAAAGGGGTACCTCCACTCTTAAGGTTGTACTTATAGTTGAACTACCTTTATGTGCTCCCATGTTTAGATCTAGGCCAAAACTACATTTCATGCCCAAGTCCTACTCTCACAGTATGAAATCTCATGAAGCTCATGATACATATCCATGAGGATTGTCAATCTCCATGCCATTCACTTCAGTTGGCCTACTAGATCTAATACTAGTATGCCCCAACCCAAAGGGAAGCCCTTCTAGATTTTATCTATCACCAGGGTCTAGGCTACTAGAGAACACACAAAATAGGGTATAGGGTATTGATCTCCATACTCCTCTACCAAACACTCCTAGCTCAAGTGTTTGTCTAGGATGGTGACATCCTCAAAAAACTCTTGTACTTCTATCATTCCCTCTATCATGGTCTAATCATTATACATCTATGACATGAAAAAGCTTATGTTAGCAGTTATTGTATAGAAACCATGAACCAAAAGAAAAAAACCTCAAAGCATATCTATCATACTTACCAGGTCCCCGTGGCATCGTACTCAAAAGATGTGATATGCATCCTCAAGTGTGATAGTGGCCTCTCACGTGGACAAATGAAATGTGTTATTCTCATTGTCCCACCACTCCACTAATGTGTAAGGAGGCCATTGTTTGCCTAGATATGGGGTACCTACAATAACCAACCAAAACCTGTGGTCTCTAGTACCCCTCTATCCTCATCATCTAGATAGCGTACAACTCGCAACCCCACCACCTTAGGGGCCCTAATGATCAATGTGGGAAAGACCATCTTCATAATTAAAATGATAAGAAAAGAGCATCAATACCAATCATGATGGATCAAATAAAGCTATAAGTATCTAAGCAAGTATGAAATCAAAATCAACATGATCAAATTCTGCTTCAAAACATGTGAAAATGCTCAAGAAATATCTATGTGATACTTTCTATAATACTACTATGATAATTCTAGTTGATCTAGTATCATGTGAAACTTTGCAGTATATGTGTGTGATACTTTTTACAATATCATATGACTAATGGGTAGTCCTTATACGATACTTCCCCAAACAGTCAGGTGATATTTTTTCATTGTCAAAAGTATTGCATGATAGTTTCCATAACATGTATGTGATACTCTAAAAGTTTCACAAGATATTTCACATAAAACTATTTTAAAATGAGTGAAATGTGCCAAAAACATGCAACAAATGACTACAATGCTCAAACATATTGATGACTTACAGGGGCACTGTATTGTGGACATCGGTTGTGCAATCAAATATGCTCAAATACATGGTTGTGTGTTGGAATCCCTACCTGAGACATTGCTATCTCTCTCATAACACTCAAAAGCTCTCAAATTCACAAAAGACAAATGAATTTAAAATAACACTTGGACCCCTTATATAGTACTCTGACTCAATTTTGACCCAATTTTAAAACTCCTTAGAATTCTAGGAAAATTTTACCCCTAGCTAATTTCAATATCTTGGATTCATTTTTAGGATTGAAATTGAAACATGAGTTCGTCTTGATGGTCAAAACTATAGTTTAACATTTCTTCTTCTTTTGCATAGCTACCTGACCTTTGAGGTCTAATCTTTGAATCTTTATTGGGGCATCACTATTTATTCACATATTTTTCATTTCCACTGCCTTCCATCCTCTTTGATCACTTCATCTCATCTCTTTCCATCTTTCTTCTCACTTTGATCTAATCTTCATGACTTATCTTTCTTGGTCAAATCTAGTAGAACTAGGGCATTCAGACTCTTGATTTTAATCACTCATCTATCACCGTGAACCTTGATTCATCTCAATTTGATCATTTATGCATCCTTGATACCTCATTTCAATTTCAATCCCAAAGCAATGGGAATATTCTATCATATTATGCAAACTACTTTATGCTATGGCTATATATTTCTCAAGATCATTTGCTTGACCTTCCCATTTTCTCTTGATCTATCTTATTTTCTTGATGTTATTACTCTTCATGAGTTATGATATCATCTGTTTCTCCTAATGTTTAGTATTATCATTGTCAAGTTGTGCATTCATGACTTTCTATCTCATTATGCATTTCGTTCTTCAAAATCAGATCTATCTGTTATTGCCTACTTGGCTTCTTCATTCTTTGACGTAATGTGTTCCTAGATCAATCACACATTAGTCAAAAGAGTGTCAAACGTAATCACCCAAAAATAGTTACCTAGACCACTAGCTCCCTTCTCAACATTTTGGCTAAATTATTTAATTATTGCCTAGATCAGATCTTTAAAAATTAAATTATTTGATTTTATTCTATAGTATTACCACAATACCCTAAGTTCATATTTAATTAAAAGGAACATGTCCCCCTTTAATTAAATAAAAGAACCTTTTCACCCCCTTACCCGAAGTTGCACACATAAATCATTTTCCCCAATTTAAAAATAAAATAAAATACTTTTTGTCTCACATGGAGATGCAAAAGTCAACTCTTTCCTTTTATGGCTGGTGGAATTGTTAGATAAGGCGACAGATATCCAGTTTTGATTTGTTGCTTTGCAAATTAGGTCAATTTCTTGACTTCTTTTTATCCACCATTGATCTGAAAATAAATCTAGGGTTGTCTCTATGTCATTATGAGGATTTGTGTGGTTTTTAACTAAGGAAACATAACAACATCTTAACACATGGACATGGTAGGGCTAGCCCATGCAAGGAGTTGTTGAAGGTTTATATCAATACAAGGCCTCAGGTATCCATTTTTTATTTGCTACAGATGTGAAACATGAGGAAAGAAAATGCTTGGTCATAGTTGTCAGATCTTAGAAGGATCACTGGTTGTCATTATGTCGTTAACAAAATTTGCATGAAGATCACTCAGCGACATAAAAACAATGTAACATGTGTCCTATTGGGTCCATCACTCTTTAATAATGTTGTCTTTTCTCGACCGTCAGATTAAATATTGATCAAGGGTTATCATTGTGTTGTTATAGAAAGAAGAAAGGTTGTTAACTATAGAGACATAATGATATAATAATAAGTAGCAAGGATGGACCACTTTCAAGTAAGGTTGAAGTCTTTTTCTTGATCGTCAGATGCATGAAAGATCTAAGGTTGTCATTATGTCACTAGTAGGTATTGCTTGACTTTTAACTATAGTGACATAACAACAAGTTGACATGTGTCCTATGACATGTAACTATTACATGAGGAGTGCCAACAAGGTAGAAAGGTTTTGATGTGTCAATTTTTAATTGGTTTGACTGCTAGATCAAAAATTTGAAGTTGAATCAAAGTGTGAATTGTATCTTGATTGTCAGATTTTTGTGAATCAATAGCCCTATTTCAAATTTAAAAAGTATGCCACTTTGTTCTATGTAATACATTTATGGGAATCAAAAGATTTTCATGTGAATTGATACAAATATTACATCACAGAAAATTGGAATTTTCATTTTGCGAAGAGATTGTTGAGAAATTGGAGCGTGGTACCTATAAAAAAATTGTTATTATGTTGTGTTGAATTGTAAGTTTTTTCTACATCAACAATCTACTACAGCGATCAAAGACAAATTAAAGAAACCAAGTACGTATTTTTCTCCACCTACAAGTAAAATTTGGGTATCCTATGACTGTTATTCATAATGCCTCCAAAGAAGGGTTTCTCCAAGTAGAAAGATTATGCTAATAGAAATATTAATGATGATTTCTTGGAGAAATTAAATGAATCCACTAATGATGTCACATAGATTAAAATTTAATCCCTACAAACCCTAGGTTAAAAGTAGTAGATGGTCTGTATGATAGGGGATTTGGACCCAAGATGCGATGACATCTAAGACTGGGTTAAAGTTGTTAAAGAAATGGTTCTCTAAAGAAAAAAATATTCGCTCCTCATGGCAACATTTGGAATTTTGACCTAGGAAAGCTAGTAATCCCAGGAGTTTTTTGAATGGATACCACTTCAGAGTATCATGAGGTTATTGATTTTTTAGGGTTTATAAATAGAGTATTTATCCCACAAAGATTAGATCAGGTAGAGGGCATTAAGAGAACATTTAGCCATAATTGAGAATTTAACATTGGTCATAGCCTCTACCAAAGAACCTTTTAAGAAACAATTCTTTAATTCTTGTGCTATAGATCTATACATGTCTCTGTGTAGGGTTTTTGGTGAAGATGAGTAGGATTTTATGCCCATAAAGTTTATGTACATGATGGTACAAATTTCATCCTTTGGAGTTGATGTTATTTTTTATTTTGCATCTTTTCTTGCTGAAGAAATCTTTGTGAGTTTGATAGGGATTGCTAAAGGAAATATTGAGAAAAAATTTGGTTTTTATTCTTTGTCGAAGCATATTTTTCTGTTCAAAGGAGTGCATTTTTTTTAGAAGGAAATGGAATTAACAAGAGAGTATGATGGAGAGACTCTACCAGTCCAATTATGGAATGCAGATATGACCTGGGATGCAGAAGAGGCAAGTTCTGTGACATTTGACAGATATTTTGCATCCAGATTGAGGAACCTTTTGTTAAAAGATAATCCTAGGATACCTAAAGCACTGTTGGATTTCATTAGACGTATGGATTTTCCTAATAATTTGAAAGTCTCTCATAATTGGGTAGACATTATTACATAAATAGTGTTTACTATCTTTAGAGTATATGGATTCTAGGGAACCCTACATGTGCTACCCTACCAATTACCTCTTAAGGTAGGATTAGCTAAAATTCTATTGTAGATAGGTGGGTTGGAAGAGGCAGAGTTAACTAGTAGATCAAGGGGTTCCATTTTTCCATCTTGCACAGTGGCTCATCAGTTTATAATTACAAAGGGTGGTTGGATTTTTTTGTATAAAATGTTAAACCCATCTAAATTGGCAGTCTCCCCTCCTAGGTTAAATGATAGTGAGGGATTTTTTGAAATTTTTAGACAAAGGGCTAAGGCCAAGGCTCACCACCATGAATTCTATTGTCTAGAAGATATAATAAGAAATGAATTCTCCCTCCAAGAACAAGAATTAAAGAAAGAAAAGTGGAGATTTTAATCTAGGGTATTGGAATTCATTAATTATTTTTAGAAGGAATAAAGTCCATTGAAAGATGTCAAGACATCAGCTGACAAAGTAAAGAAGTTAATGATAAGTTTTTCAAAAATTATGGACACCATGAATGAAAAGAAAGCCCTCCTTATTAGGGTCTATCCTAATAGAGCAAGGGAGGTAATTAAGAGATTATCTTTCACCCTGCTATAGGTTCAAGACAATTGGTTATTCAGAAGAAACCTAGTTACAGCATAGTCAAAACTAGGGAGCATGTGACTGACAACTGAAAGTAAAAAGTTGGATCAACCAGTAATGTTTTAACAAGAGGACTTAACTAGAAGAAAGGCCTCTAGAGCTAATGCCAAGAGGTAGAGAATAGAATAGAAGCAAATGTCATAAGGGGAAGATTATACACCATCCCAATCTCCCCTACATATAGGAGAAGAACAACTCACTAGAGAACAAAGTGAGCAACTTCGATCTCAAGGTGGAGTGTTCATCACCACTACAAAATTGGAAGAAGGAAATATAAGAGAACCTCCCATGCCCAGTTGGGAATTGACTATGGTTCATTTAAAAGGAAAAGGGCTAGATCCTATAATAGAATAGGCTAGCCATAAATTATTATCTGATGATTGTTTTATAAAATCAAGGGCCTTTTACCAATTTTCATGGAGAATAAATATTGAAAACTTTGATGAAAGATGCAATAAAAGGAAAGTAGAGCAGCCAGACAAAGAAGAAATGATGCACAAATTCAATACTTTGACTCTTGAAGAGGGAAGAAAAATGATCAAATCAGCTAGAGTTTTACTTCTTCCAAATTGGGACATTGCAAATGCAATGTCCTTTAATATTATTACAATGAAGTTGAGCACTGAGGAGAAAAAGAAAAGGGCACTCAGTAGTGCTAAATATAATGAAGATCATGTTGCCTTAGTTATTTGGTCCTTAAAAAGAGGATCTAGAGCTAGCTATTCTCAAACCAATGATTCTAAATTAATGGGTAACTCGATTGTCAAAAGAATAGAGGATACTTCAAATGAAGAGGCATTGGAATTAAATGTTAATATAACCACTCTTACCTTACCACTGCTAGGTAAGAGAAAAGGTTTATAGAAGAGCTACAAGAGAAATATGAACAAATCCTAGATGACTATAATAAGGAAGTCCAAAATAGGATTAACCTTGAAAATAAAATTATAGGACCCAAAGGACAATTGTAGGCTTAGAATTGCTTCTCCTCCTCCCCCAGTACCACCTTTCAACACAATTCCAATTGTGGAAGTTCCAAGAACTCCTCAAGAGCCAAAAATGTATATAGTTGAGGAGCTGGAAGATGAAAAAGGAAAAATATGGTCACTACATGTGGAATTAGGTATCAAGCATAAAAACCAAGTAAGAGATACCATATGTATCTAGTCAACAGGATAGGTTGGCCATTATTTTATCAAGAATTATCAAAGATGGTAGAGATTTGGGAAGAATTGAGCAATAGTGAAGTTGGCTTGAGATTAATTTTGAACAAATAGATTAGTAGGGAAAGTGACATTTCAGCCTTATGTTGTCTAGTCATTAGTCATTCGGGTGATCTAATAGAAAGAACATTTGATCACACTAATGACCTCTTTGATTTTGATCATAAGACGAATGTGTTGTAGAGGAGGATTAACAACTATTTTTTGAAATACATTGGTAAAAATTTTGATCTCTTTCCTCACGCACTCAAGGGCATAGGAAGATTCAAAGATAAAGAAGAATGGGCCAAAGAATTGAATGAGTTGATGAGTATCAAGCTAAATGAAGTAGTAAATGAGAAAGATTACTTCTAGTTTGCTACGACAACTGAGGAAATTGTATAGGTACAAATATTCTTTGATTCTTTCAAGAATAATTTTTTTGAGATAGAAAAAATGGAAAGAGACATTTTGAAAAGAGAACAAGAGATATTGAGTTTCAACTAGCCAGATGACACACTTTTTAATAGGTGTGTGGCAAAATATTCCTTAGCAAATTAGTTGTTACCAGAATAAGTTGAAGAAAAGGATGTGGACCAAGATGAGGTGTAGATAATTGAGCCACTAGTTCGAACAAATGGAAGAATGGAAGAGAAACCAACTACAATAGTGGACGTGGCTATTCAAACTAATGATCTAGAAGAAAAATAACCAATTGTGATAAATATCCAAATTGTAGAACCTAATACATCAGGTACAAGCTAAGTGGTCCCCCAACTAGAAGAGCAATAGATAGAACTAGGCCAATCATCAGACGCAACTGATCAAAAAGAAGTTGCTACAACAGAATTGGCCCCACCACAGGAAAATCAATAAGAAAGCCATTCTGTTTTAAGAAAGCAAGCAAGAGAAAAGTTTTGTCTTTTCAGTGATAGTGACAAGTCTTGTCCTTTTTGTAATCTTTTTGTGCTAAGTATAATTGTGCTTTTCTGTTTATGCCTAAAGTTTATTGTAATTCATGCTATATAAGTTAATTTCCAAGGCTAGAGGAGGGTCCGAAGTCTATATAATTTTAGTGTTTATGCTATTTTATAGTCGGTCCGATTAGTCTTTGTGTTAATTTTATGTGTTGTATTCAATTTTTCAAATATGAGAATACAAGTAAATATTGAATGTCACTGTCATATCTTGATGTATTCTTGAGTTTATACTAGTAATGTATTGTTTTCAAGGAAGATTAATACAAAAGAAGGTTCTGCAATATCTATGTCTCTAAATTTTGTCTCCATTTTCATATGTTAGTTATTTTGGGATTGAATGAGCAAGGTTCATGCAATTTAATGCAACTAGGATAGGTTGTATATCAATTCACTATTGCTTTTATTCAAGGAATTAAGTAAATGCTTCAATGGATTGATAGGGTTTCTAGTCATATGAGAGGGATATCATAAGAATGGGGTTTAGTGTTAACTACTGACAATTTAATTGTAAGGCAATTAAATAGGTCATTTTTTGTTGATTAGACTCTATGTAGCAAGGGATAAGGCATCGATCATCAATTCATATGCAAATTGAAAAGTTTGTATGGTTGAACAAAGCACATTTAAAATCAAATCAATTTTCCTTTTTTGTACTAAAGAATCAAATTGTTGGTCACTACTTATATGTAATAGTTTCCCTCTAAATTATAGTTAGTTTTTGTAATTAATAAGTCATTACAAATCCAAGAAGAATTGTCGACCATTTATGTTATAGGGGATAGATCTGATAAGAAGAGTGTGACTGAATGAATTGTGAAGATGAATATCAAATATCCAGTCATTTCAATCCCTAAGGTTCACCCGCCCTGGCCCTACATAGCCTAAAGTGTAGAGAGTCTTGATGTATTCTATTAATGTTGGTCCATATTTGAATAAAATCCTACTAAATATGGAATCTAGCTAGTCCTTAGGCTTGTTTTTGTCTTCTACACCTGCTATTAGGTTTTTTGCAACCTGGTAGTTTTAAAACACCATCACCCAATTTGAGAAAAACCAACAGTAACATGCTACCAATTTTTCACTCTTCTAAAGTGAGCTCCATCATGAGCCAACCATGTTAAAGGTTACAGAACACACTATTAGGTGTGACCCTATTAGAGGATTTAATCACCCTATTAGGAGTGACCTTGTTACATGACTTTATAACATTCCATTAGAATGTCACCTTTAATAAATGATTTATATATGACTATTAGGTCAGCCTTGATTTAAGGATTTCAATACTAGTACAATGGTTATAAAGTAATAGCATGTTTGATCTAAAAAATATAACTTACTTTGCAAATACATCTTATAATTTGGTTCACATGTTGATCCACTAACTATTCTCCATTTTCATCTCTATCTCACATCTTCTTGACACCCCCTTCAACCAATCACACTTCAACTCTTCACAACTCTTCTCAGCCTCTAGCTGAAGTTCGCCAATCAATAGCATCAATAACTACTCCAACCACACTAGGTTATCCCTTGTACCTCCTTAAATAGGTAATTTTGATCTATTGTTGCTTAGACACCACCTTAGATATTAGGGTTCAGTCATATTCATAAAATCCTTCCAACATTTCATCTCCTCTTTTCTCTTCTAGAAAATTCTCCAAACTTTTCTTTGATTTCTTGCAAAGAAACACTCAAACATGGTTTCCCTTGAATTAAATACTTTAGGTCATCCATCCTTATCTTCAATACACTTTACATATTCTAAGAAATCAACTATGTCGGCTAGAAATCATGATTTCCTCATCTTCTAGCAATCCCTTGGCCAACACTATGTTCAAACACTTGGTCATCACTGGATTACTCAATCACTACTAAATTTTCTATTTGATACTTATATTGATGCTCGATCAATATTTATTCTTGATCAACACTATATTTTCTAAGCTTATACTGATGCTCGATCAATACTAGCATCACTCGGCACAAACTTCAAGTTCCTTACTCTTCTTCTCTTTTTCTCAATTAAGCCTATGCATTTAGTCATTCTTTGATCACTTCTTCTAGCCTTCAGTATGACTATCTTCTTTACTTATGTTATGATTAGTCAATCACTTTATTTTTTCAAATTCTAACTAATCAAGTGTCCATTGTAGTTCCTTTCATAACTCAACCTTCCCTCTAGGTCCTTTTTTTATGTCCATCTTCTCAAATCCTCTTAATCAATAATCTTGATATGGTACTCAAATTATACAACACTATCTTACCAATAAGGTTTGACATCAATGACAACATAACAATTGTCTCAATTGTAGTTTCTAACAATCTCCCTCTTTAGTATTGATGGCAACACCTTTAATTACCATGCAATCCAGAACATATACTACTTTGAGCATCTCCCTCTATGTAGAAAATATTCATTAATATCCTTTGTTTCATTTTGATTCTCATCTCTATTTCCAACAATCTCTCTTTTTTAGTTTCATTCTTATTCTCATCCATGCGGCTCTGATATGCAACATATAAGCTCCCTCTATTATATCAGATCATGAAATCAATTGACTTCCTCTATATTGTTGGCAACACCTTATTATCTTGCTTTGCAACATATCCTTACTTAATGACTATCTCTCCATATAGTATCTTACATTTTCTCCTTCTTCCATGGTAACTAACATACTCTCCCTCTTTCTTATTACTCCATGGTAACTAAATATTATCTCCCTCTTTGACAACAATGCCAAAGACACTTTAACTATCTCATACATTTTTTTCATATAGATATCTTCATGTTAGTACATTTGAATCTTATTCACCATCTTTCATCTAGTCTTGTGACTGATATAACATCTTGTTCTTCTTTCTTCACTACTTTTGGCAACTCCTAAAGTATGACTTTTTGCATCAACTTGTAAGATATTCTGATCAACTCATTTGATGTGGAGCTCCATTTTAGCTTAAGTAGACTTATATAGGGGAATCACCTGTAATTTACCTCTTAGATATTCATGAGCATCCTTAGGTAAAGCCTTAGTGAAAATATAAACTATTTGCTTCTTGGTGTTTACATACTCCAATCTTGCATCTTTAACTTGAACTATCTCTCTCAAATAATGATACTTGATAGCAATATGCTTAGCCTTTGTGTGCATTAAAGGGTTCTTTGATATATTTATAGCACTCATATTGTCACAATAGATAATAAATGGATCGGTGATCTCTTCCTTCATACCTTTCAATAATGTTTGATTGATACATTATTTGAACAATTAACTACTACTACCACATATTCAGCTTCAGTTGTTGATTGTGAAATACAATTATGTTTCTTATTTGTCCATGAGATTAGTTTCTTTCCTAGAAAGAAAGCTCCACCACTTGTATTTTTTCTATCATCAACATGCCTACTCAATCAGAATCAGCGAACACTTTCAGTTCAAGCTTGTCATTCTTCTTGTAATATAGGTCATACTCTTTTGTTCCTTTCAAATATCACAGTACCCTTTTCACTACCATCGTGTGATTTTCCTTAGGTTTTGCAAAAAATCTTCAATAATCTCAACTACCATGACAGTATCAAGTCTATTGTGAATAACATATTGTAGTTTCCCAATCATTGATATGTATAATGTGTAGTTCACATAAGTAGAATCATAATTCTTAGATAGCTTATGTCCTATAGCCATAGGTGTTCTCATTAGTCTTGAATCTTCAATTCAAAAAGCTTGCAGTATCTCCTTGATGTATTTTGATTGAGTAATATAGACACTTTGTTTTATCTGATATACTTATAAGCCAATAAAAAATTTGATCTCAACAAATATGGACATTTCAAATTCCTTCTTCATTTCATTTGCAAATAATTTTCATAATGCATCATTTCCTCCAAATATGATATCATCAACAAAAAAATTAGAGAAAAATATCTCATTGTTACCTCTAGTCTTCAAATATAGATTACAGTTATTGTTAGTTCGTGCAAATCTAATCTTTACCAAATAATTATGCAGCCTTTCATACCATGTTGTAGGGGCTTATTTCAATCCATATAGATCTCTTTGTAGTTTACATACCATTTTCTTCTTGTTAGGATCCACAAATCCTTCTAGTTGTTCTATGTAAACCTCTTCTTCAAGTATTCCATTCATAAATGTAGATTTGACATCCATTTGGTACACTTTAGATCCTTTATAAGCATAATAGGAAAGTAATGCTTTAACTCCTTCCAATCTTGCAACTAGGGTAAATATTTCCCCATAGTCAATACCTTCTTATTGTGCATAGCCTTTGCATACTAGTCTAGCCTTGTTCCTTGTGACTTCTCTTTTTTCATTTGTCTTGTTTTTGAATAGCCACTTTGTTCCAATTACATTCTTATCATTTGGTCTAGGCACCAGTGTCTAGGATTTTTTCTTCTCTATCTGCTCAATTTTTTCATTCATTGCTTGAATCCAATCTTCATTCTCCAATGCATCTTTTACTAATTTGGGTTCAACCTCAAAAAGTAAAAATTTATCACTTATAATTCTTTCCTTGTTATAATTCCTAAGTCTTTATCTCCAATGATCTGTTCTAGTGTCTTCTCACATATTTAGCTAGTATAGGTTCTTTCCTTCTTTCTTCTTGCACAAGTTCGTCTTGAAATTTGATTTCAAGTTCATTTTGTATATCTACTTCAGGTTCTAGTTTAGGTTTTTCTTACCCAACATTGTCTTCCTGATGTTCAACATCTACTACATGTATCCTAGTATCATTCTTCTAAACTTTGTAATCCACAGTCTATTTCCTGGTAGCTTGTTGTTGTAGCTCGACATTCATTGTTTGATATTTCTCAGTAGCTTTATTCTCTTGCTCAAGTAAGGTGTAGGGAACACATTCATCTACATAAATGAATGTGTTGTAATCTTTAGGTTATGGCTTGCATCCAACTTCATTATTTTTTGCATACTCATCAACTTTCACATTTGCACTTTCCACAACTTTGTTAGTGTTAGAGTTCAAACACTTATAAGCTTTTCTATTGGTGGAATATCCTAGGAATATGCCTCCATCACTTTTAGCATCAATTTTTCCAATTTTATTATCCTTCAATATATAACATTCACTTCCAAAAACTTTAAAGTACTTCACATTAGGTGCATACCCATACCACAATTCAAAGGTTGTAACATTTATACCTTTCTTGACTTGCACTTAGTTCAAAGTATGAATTGTTGTCTTTATAGCTTCTCTCTAGTATTTCTATGACACATTCTTTTCCATCATCAATGTTCTAGCACAATCCATGATTTATCTATCTCTCCTTTTAGCTATTCTATTTTGAGGAGGGGTCCTAGGTGCTTACATCTACCTTTTGATTCCTCTGTCATTGTAGAATATATTGATTTCATTAGAGATAAACTCTCCTTCTCTATCGAATATCAAGCACTTAAGACTCTTACCTATTTCTTTTTCAACTATGGCCATATACCACTTAACCAACTGAAAAGCATCAAATTTTTCTTTAAGAAACATTATAGAAATCATCTTAGAATAGTCATCAACAAATAGAATCAAATATTTGTCTCAATAGTAGCTTTGAACTCCAAAAGGTCCAAAAAGGTGAGTATGAACCAATTCCAAAATATCATTAGATAAACAATTCTTTCTCTTGAAACTAGACTTACCCATTTTTCCCAATTGACATTGTTTACACATAGCATTATCAGGTTTCTTCAATTTCGGTAATCCTCTTACTCTTTCATATTACTAATTCTTACCAAATTATCAAAGTTCACACGACATAACCTCTTATGCCATAACCATATATCTTCATTTTGTGCAAACAAACATGTATCATTAGATAAATTATGCCATAACCATATATCTTCATTTTGTGCAAACAAACATGTATCATTAGATAAATCTAGATAGAACAACTTATCTTTTGTATGATCACCACTTCAACTCTATATCCAGATTTGTTCAACTATGAAACACTCAATAAGTTATAGTTAAGTTCTTCAACCCAATAAACATTGTCACACTTGATCTTCTCAATTAGTTGTATTGATCCTTTACCTTTCACATGACATGGTGCATCATTACCAAAACTTAACACAACTACCTTTGTAGAGTTCCATCGTTTCAAACATATTTTTATCACTAGTGATGTGATATGAACAACCACTATCAATTATCCACCTATCACCATTACTCACATATGAAATTGTTAGTGAACATATTTTTCTTCCAAGAAAACACCTACAAATTGACCCTAAAATTCCCAAATAAGAAGACTCAGTTCGCACTAACAATTGGGTCACTTTGCTTTTGGAATGTGCAAGTGTCCTCTAAATTATTTGGGTATAGCTCCTCACACAAGATTTGCAATGAATTTTCCTAAGCTACAAACTTTAATGCTTTTAATCAGAAAGCAAGAAAGGTGATTTGACACCTGCGCATAGCTATGACATAAATGTTGATGTTAAACTAATAAAGAGGATAGAGAGAAAGAGAGGAAACAAACAAAAATGGAAAGATTGCACAAAGTCAAGCCCTCTAATCCTTCCATTACAAGAAAATGGTGATTAAATTATATATGACTTTCAAGAGTGCAATCACATGAAAACTCAAAGTTTTTCATGATAAAAAAAGCTATTAACAAAGAAATATTGAATATGATAAAAAATGCACAAAGTACCATTTAATCTGCAAGACAATTCTAGAACACAAAGTTTACAATAGCATTTCTCTCCATTCCTTTAATACTTAGTTACAATTACAAGGAACTGAACTGACAGGAAATAAAATCCTAAAAAATAAAACATGTTTCCCTTTCACTCCTTTTCATTACAATGGAATTCAGAAAATCATTTCCATGTCCCTCTATTATTCCTAGTGAAAATTCCCTTGTATCACAAAGTCTGTCGAAGAAAACCAAAATCGGAACCCTTCCTTTATCTCGCAAATGCATATATATCTATACTTTTTTTGGTTGGCCTTTTTCAGTTTTAATAACTGACTCTTTAAAATATTTCCCATCTTCTTGTATTTCTTTTTATCTTTGGGCCTTGCTTCTCGTGAGAGTATTATGCAAAATTACATTCAGACAGAGAACATAAAACAATGTTCCTATCTAAGTTTTGGAAAATGTTATTTCATACTTGTTTAGCTTCACTTGTATTTTACTATTAGTACTATATGATTCTATTTGGGTATCAAACTATAATTTTCTTGACAAAGAATACTTTAATTTCCCCTGATACATAAACATGAATATAGACCATCTATAATATCCCCTAATAAATAAACATGAATATAGACTATCTATAATCAAATTCCTAGTATCTTTTTTAGCAGGCATATGCCTTGATATTAGGTTGCTCAATGGACTAGAGAAATAAAATAGAATAACACAATTTGTGCTGAAATTGATGACACATGCTCGATTGGGGCCATGTGTCTTCATGTTGCAGAGATGACTCTACAAACAATAAATGGCAAGAGATAGAGCTAAATTCATTGAATTTGAGAATTCTAATCTAGTTGAATGAACATGTTTGCATGTGTAATCATTTCTCCATCAATTTTCCTAATCAAGGTCCTCTGGCCGACGTCTTTATGCTCCTTTCTGAAATGGTGACTATTGTAATTGTACAAACATTTTGTTAATAATGTTTACATGCCTTCTTTGTGACTCCATGGTACATATCAGGATCTCCTTATCCTTTTCACCTTCCTATTGGCATAGGGTAAGGCTTGGGTTTCCTTTCCTGAGGTATCTAGTTAAATAATTTATAGACACCTATCATTACCATGTTCAAGCTCCATTCTTTTGTATCAAAATTAAGGAATGATAATTCTTAAAAAGACATGGATTGAGCCCCCATAATATGATATATATCTATATAATGGGGTTTTCATTAATAAATTTGACTCAAGAAGCCTTTGTGCCAAGTATCAAATATGCATCTGCCAGGTCTTGTCTACTGTCAAGGCTCTCAAAATTGTCTTTATCTAGCTCAAAGACTATAGAAGTTGATGTAAGCCAACTTCACAGCTCACCAAGATCACCTACATGCAAATAACCTACTGAAGAGAAACTGAAGAAGGAAAGGAAGGGCTTAGAGAAACTCAACAAAGTGAGACAAAGTATATTGCAACAATGAAAAATGAAATTGTTATATAATATGATATGAAAATACACTGGGAGAGCCTGTTTGTAAAGGCCTCTAGGAAGCTTCTAGAACAAGCTAGAAAGCGTTGGGAGATAAGTGTGACAACTAAGAATACATCCACAAAAGGTGGATTATCCTCCATGTAGGTGAGAAGATAAGAATGACTAAGTAGGAACAAACTCCCATGTTGTCAACAACTCCCAAATGAAAACTAATAACTAAATGCATTTATCTAAGTAAACTTAAGTAAAGTGTAAATAATAATTATTTACTCTAACACCCCCCCTTTAGTGCAACTTAGGGGAATGCACTTGAGCTTACAAAAGCTAAGATGAAATGCAGAATGGGTCCCGGCAACTAGGCCATGTTAGGTACCCATGTAAAAATGTAAAGAAATGCAATGCAATCTCTATAAACTAGAGACAAAGGATAAAACCTAGTGGGAAAAACCCCTCTCCAAAAAGAGATAGCAAAAAACCTAGTGAAGGATTGAAGAAGCCTCCAACTAGAGGAATGTCCCAGAAAACAAGAACAAAGAGAAGATCATGAAGAGCATTACTGAAGCATGAAGAAGTCACAAACTCTATCAAAAAGAAACTACTGATCTGAAGAACCTCCATGGAAATAGAAGGTTGCAAACCAAGAGAGTCTATATGGTAGATGATCCATCTTGGTAAAATGCATAGGTAGCCAACCACTACAATCACCTAGTCTATAGGATCAAATATTAAATACATAGCTTACTCCATCAAACCATTGAACCAAGTAAGCATTAGAAACAATAGAAGAACCCCCCCCCCCCCCAAATGCAGATAGGGTGAGGTGACAGGCAACTGAGAAAGTGGGCCAAAACTCCTCTATAGAAAGAACCAAGAACAACGAGAGAGAGGAAGAGGTACAAACACCTATAAAAGCACGTGTCACTGACACATAATGGGGCTAATATCATGGAAGGGACACTCACTTGACAAAGTAAGAGGGAACAAAATTGGCAACAACTAACCCCCCCCCCCCCCCCCATGGCACTTTATATAGTGTGAGTAAAACTATCTCAAAACAAAATTCAAGATCCTGAAATGTAAAAGTGGCACTTTATCTCAGTGTGTTTGCATAAAGATGCTTACAAATGATATCAACAATGATCAAAAAAGGGAAAAAATTGATACAACAGATAGTACAATGCAAAAGAAAAGATCCCATGCCAAGAAAATGATCCTTGAACCTGGAACACCCAAGATATCCACCATATTATAGAAAAGAGAAAAAACATGATAGAAAGAGCATGGGGTAGAATCTAAAGGAAATGAAAGCATTTCTAAAAAGATGACAAAACCAGCTTTCCAAAAATATAATGTTTTCAAAAAATGGAGATGGGACGCACAAGATATGCTTGTCATAGTGAAAAATAGAACATCTACCTTTGACTACAAAAATAGGCAATAGAACTACATCAAAACTAAAAAATACTTGCACCAATGTCATTGTCGTAGAATCAACTTTTTGGTGCTTCTTTCGGATCAAAAAAAGACCTTCATATGCTCAAGTCATGGCCAAAAAACTGCAAGTAGGTCAAAAAGGGACCTGAAGAGGATGTAGGAGTGTTGATGTAATGTTGACATCATGCTAACATCAACATTTCACTATGCTAAATTTGATGTCTTGGAGGCTGTCGAGGCAAAAAAAAGACTACCACATGGTTGACACATGGTAGTGCGATGTGGCATCCACATGGCAATAGGGTGACATGGCATGACCATGTGGCAGGTGTTGATGTGGCACATGTGCCACGTGGCATGCGTAGAATGATGCCAAGTTTCTGCAGTAGTGTTTGGCCATAGGGGTGGCAACTAAGAGGCTACAGTCGGTGGTGGTGGTCACAGGGGCAGCAAGCTTCGGCAGCACCGCTATGGAGAGTGGTGGGCTGATTGGGTAGCGATGGCCACGGCGCAATGGTGGCACCTGAGCTACATGCTGACCGCACGATGGCTGTGTCACAGTGGCGGCACTGTGATTTTTTTAATTTTGGAGCAATAAATGCATCTGTACAGCCTCCAAGGGGCAAAAAAAAATTATCAGACGCTACAATCACCAAAAATGAAAAATTTTATGTGGATTATGACTATAACAGGCCTTCTAAGTACAATGACAGCATTTATTTGAGCCCAAAATGCCCCAAAAAATGCTCTTCCTCCCCATTGAAGAAAAAATCATAAACAAACTAGGGTTTGTGTCTCCAAATTGCGGCTTAAAAAAACCTTCAAACTAGGAAGCAGCAAGAAGGCTCTAATACTGTGTAGAAGTTGATGAAAGCCAGTTTCATAGCTCTCCAAGATCACCTACATGCAAATAACCTATTGAAGATAAATCGAAGAAGGAAAGGAAGGGCTTGGAGAAAACAAAGTGAGAGATTTTATATTTCAACAATGAAAAATGAAATTGTTGTACAATATAATATAAAAATACACTAGGAGAGCCTATTTATAAAGGCCTCTAGGAAGCTTCTAAAACAAGTTAGAAAGCACTAGGAGATAAGTGTGACAACTAAGCATACGTCCACAAAAGGTGGATTCTCTTCCATGTAGGTGAGAAGATAAGTATGACTAAGTAGGAACAAACTCCTATGTTGTCAACAACTCCTAGATGAAAACTAATAACTAAATGCATTTATCTAAGTAAACTTAAGTAAAGCATAAATAATAATTATTTACTCTAACAAACACTTCATCTTCAAAGGTTGTAACCAGTGACATTTTGAGATTGCCCATTTGAACTCAAACTTTTCACATCTCCTTAGTGGATAAATATAGGAAGTCAATGATGCACCACAAGGCTAATGATATTCATTGCATGAATTGACAAGTTGACAAAAATAATAATCCAGAATTAAGCCAAACTTTTTCTTATGTCATAATACTCAAACCACAACAAACCTCATTAGGACTTAGGAATGAAATATTTGATATTATATAAATATAAATCATTTAAAACTTTTCAAACCATTATGTTGTGGTGGTCAAGCCTGTTATGATATTGGCATCACCATTTATTATGAATTGGACTTTAGTAGGGATATTGTCAAATGATTCACAATCATTCCCCATTTATGATATCTTGATCATAGTTGGCATATGTGAATACTTGAGAGTCCACTGGTTCCCTTTACTTTAATGTGTACATGTCACATGTCTTTCAGATTCCTTATTTATAACATCAATCATACCCATCATGAACTTGAAGCTTCATCTATGAACCTTTGAACTTATTGAAATAAATTTGAACCTATGAACCCATGAATCATACATGAACTACATCGTGCTCATTGAATCACTAAACTTGATCTTCAAACATGAACTCTGGATCTCTAAAACTCTACATTAGACTAGTGAACTTTAAACTCAAACTATGTATTTTGAACCTTTGAACCATCAAACTCATTTGAACCTACATTGGACAAATTGAACTACTTTGAATCACTTTGAAGCTAGTTTAAAGAGGTTCAAAACTGAATTTTTTATTACAGAGGTCTATATGGCTACCAACATGGGCTCTAACTATGGGATTATTTTTGGCACAAAAACAAAGAGCTCCAACAATATCTAAAAAAAGATAAGTGCCTTATCCATTGGGCTAAAAAGTCACAAAGAAGGATAAAAGGAAGTCGCTTACAGAGAAGGTGGAGAGGAGCAGGACAAAACCAACTATTCAAAAACTCCTAAACTACTCACAACCAAAACTCTGACAAGTACAGATATTTACAAATATGTACATTGGTAGGTAGAACCTTACTAGGAAAACTAGAATTAAGAAATAAATTACATGTATCCATCAACTGGGTGGGAGAAATAGCATCCCTTTTAGAGTATTGGGTTGTGCCTTAGTGAAATAGCTCTGAACCACTGTCTGTTGGTGACTTTTTCAATTCTAAACTTTGAGTTAATGTCATGCAAAAATATGGCAACCCAACATTCTTTTAAAAAAAACTAAAATTTTCCATAGCATTATTTATCTTTGAATGGTTTGCCCATAACATTCCTCAAACCAAAACTCATCTCAAATTGAAAAGAACAATATTCAGGAACTTCTTCATTGGCCTCTAGACTACTATCCATAATGGCACACTCCTTTCCATAATCATGAGAATCATGTTTCATATTCTCAAAAAATAGAAAATTTATCCAACATGGGATCAAAACTATCATAAAAAATTTCTTCAACTCTATCAAGAATTAGGGCATTATCAAATATGTAAAATATTTGATCTTTTGTTTCCCCCAGGACATCTTTAGATTCCACAACATTATTATCAGTAGACTCACACTTCAAAGAATGGAATAATAAATAACCAAACAACCTCTTACAATCTATTTGTTTTAAACATATACCTAAAGTATTCAAAGAGGGATCTCCTTGTTCAAGAGATGATAAAAATCTACATATGTTGTCTTCTTCTTCCTTGTTGAGGGGAGTATCATCCAACATCTCAACCAAGTAACCCATAGGTTAGGGAATAATGTCAACATTTCCTCCTTCAACCAGAATTCCAACATGATAAACCTTTTCAATCTATAGTTTTTCCTTATCATCACCACAAATTTTATCTTTAAGCTAACAAGATTCTCCAATGGGTTGTTCATAGATTTCAAAGCATAAAGAATCACTTTCAGCCATTTCATCAAAAGAAAATGATTCAAATTCTAGTTGCATTTCTTTTTGAAATCTTTCACAAATGGGGTGTGCTAAAACAAGATTGTTGTCAGCATATTCAAGTTGAAAATATTCTTCTACCATGAGATTATACTTTTTTAGGCATGAATCACCTTTATTCACCTCTCCATTAAAAATGAAAGACTCTAGTTGTGGTGTTATATCATCTTGAAATTCTTCACAAATACAACTTTTGGCAGCAAGAAAATTATCATTTCTTTCAAACCTGAAACTTTCTAAGCTAGGAGAGAAGAAAAGGTCGGATGCACCTTTATCACCTTTATCCATGATTTCTTGAGTGCTATCATGATCACCAAAGACTACATAGTTATGAGAAATGAAGTCAGATGATATTACAGGAGGTTCTTCATCATCAACTGCCAACTCTTCTTCAAGTTGTTGTGCCCTTTTCTATGTTCATGGAGGTCTTTCAACTTGTGAAACTTGATGCACATGCTTCTCCACAATAGGGTAGATTTGTGACTAATATTTTATCTCATAGCATAGGAGACACTTTCTTTAAAAAAATCCATGAACTCATGTACTACTTTATCTTTTGTCTGGTAGATTTCCATGAATTAAAGATTCAACTTGATCTTCTTCACAACCTTTCCTTTCAACATGATAAATAAACTAGAGTCGTCAATCTTGCAAATACAAAGATATCTTATAGAATAACTAAGGAAATCAATGTGACACTAGTCTTTGATTTTAGATCCCCAACAAAGTTGTCATTTTTTTTTGTGAACAGATTTGTCTTCTAAGAAAAAACCTACAAATTGACCCTAAAATTCCCAAATAAGAAGACTTGGTTTGCACTAATAGTTGGGTAGCTTCTCTATTGGAATGCACAAGCACCCTCTGAATTATTCAAGGAGCTGCACCTCAAATAATTTAGAGGGTACTTGTGCATTTCCAATAGCAAAGTGGCCCAACTATTAGTGCAGACTGAGTCTTCTTATTTGGGCATTTTAGGGTCAATTTTTTATGCATATTCTTTGAAGACAAATCTATTCACTAACATAAATTAATGCAGTTTTCTCATCTTCATCAGAATCTTCTTTCATAGCAACATAGACAACTTCTTCATCATTACTTTTAGACTCATTATTTGTTTCTTCTTCAGCAATATTATAATATTTCTTACCTTTTCCTTTGTATTCCTCATTTCTCCTATTGTCTCAATCATCTCTTCTACCTTTGTACTTTCTTTCCCTTTTCTCATCCTTGTCTTCTTTATTAAGACACCTTGCAACAATATGACCAACTTTGTTACATGAAAATTAGATTATGGGAAGTTTACCTTTGTATTTTCCTCTACCCCTTAAAATTGTTCTTGCCATCAGTGCTTCAAGCTCATCAAGTTCATCATCAAAAGCATCACTGTCACTAGTCAAACATTTCCTTTCTTACTAATAACCAGTTATGATTTGAAAGAAGATTCAATAGACATAGGAGTGAAATTATCAAAAATTGACATCTCACAAGCAGTAAGCCTACCAATTACACCTTCCAAAGTTAGGTTATTACCAAGGGTACATATCAATTCTTGTGTTGAAGAAACTCTAATAGCACAAATGGGAAGTAGAGTTCTCAATAACTTGTTGATCATAGTCTCATCGTCAATCTTTCCATTTTCTCCTCTTATAAAATTTACCACCTCTTTGATTCTTCCATGGTACTAAAGAATATTTTCACCTTCTGTAATTCTCATGTCATCAAATTTATTTCTCAAGATTTTTTATTTTGCTCTCAAAACATTTGTGTCTCCAGCATAAATAGTTTGTAGTGTATCCCACATTTTCTTTCTAGTAGTGCAATCCTTTATGTCATCAAACTCATAATAGCTAAGGGCTGATAAAATCTCCAACATAGCTTGGTTTTGTTCTTGCTTCTCTTTCATTTGTTGAGTTGTTAGAGGAACTTTTGTTATTTCCACATATGCATTTTTTGTGTAGCATACTGCACCCTCTCTAATTCCTACAAGATGCAACTTCATCAAACTCTACCATGCAGGGAAGTTCTCTTTGTTCAACTTTGGCACCTCCTTTTTGTACACCTTGATCTTTACCTCCAGGTACCTTCAAAAATTTCTCTACAAGAACCAATGCTTTGATAACAATTATTAGAATGATTTAGACTAAATAAGAGGGGAAGAATCAGTTATCCAAGGTCCTAATGTACCAATTGAACTTTTAAACTCTTCAAATTCTTCAAATCTAAATAATCAATAGCTCACTCTCTATAGTAAATAATCAATAAAGTAAACTTGCAGGCCACTGTCCTAATATTTATCAAACTTGCAAAATGTAAAATATTAACAGTAAAAAATCTCAAATGACATCCACACAAGTATGATACCAAGATTTAATGTGGGAACCCGATTTGGGAAAAACCACCAGTAACATGTCACTAATTTTTCACTCTTTTGAAGTGATCTTTGTTAGGAGCCAACCCTATTAAAGGTTACAAAACACACTATTAGGTGTGACTCTATTAGAGGATTTAATCACCCTATTAGGAATGGTCTTGTTAGAGGACTTTAGGACATTCCATTAGAATTTCACCTTGATTAAAAGAATTAATATATGACAATTATGTCAACCTTGATTAAAGTGTATTAAAATTGATACAATGATTAGAAAGTAACAATGGTTTTTATTTGATAAATACAACTCACTTTGCAAATATAGATCACAATTCAGTTCACATTTTGATCCACTAATTGGCCTCCATTGTCATCTTTATCTCTACTATGCTTGGTGTGAGTGCTAATTATGGCCTATAAATTAACCACACTTAAACATGATCATTATATGTAGAATCATCCCAAAATGGACATGGGATTGCTCATCCAAGATAAACTAACAAGTCAATCTATTGCCTCCTAACTAGATTTACTTTTCTATTCACTCTCAGATTGAGAAACTAGCAACCAGACATCTAGAATGAAGGATTTTAAGCTATATGAGATGCAATAGTTAAGCTAAATGTATGCAAGCTTAAAGCCAAGAATAAAAAGAGACTATTAATCTAAGTGAATGCATTATTAAACTATATGAGATTAATATGCAAGAGTAATAAAACTATGAATGTAAATGTGTGAGTCAACAATTTGGCATAAGTTCGATACTCTTTCTATTCATCCTGCAAAATAAGGAATCAAGGGTTTCTTAAATAGAATTCCAAAATTGATCAAAGGTCAAGATCAAATCAAATGAACGGTCAAGATTGGAAATGAGATTCAGTTAGAATAGAAACTTCCTTTGTGAAAGGAGAGTTAATTGATTGCTTTTGGGTGGAATAAAGAGTTAATTGGCTTAATTCCTTTTCTAATTCTAGTTCACTCAGAGTTTTCAATTCTAAACTAAAGAGAGAATTTGGAGAGTATATTTGATGTAATGAAATTGAATATGACCTCATAAATGAATAATCTTAATTAATTGAATAATTGAATTCAATAATTAGAATGAGGATATTAAATCAAATGCATTTAATTCCTTATTGTGTATTAGCCAACGGGGTTAATTTAATTTAATTAAAGTGCCATGACTCATAATTAAATTAAATTGATTAATAGGTTTACCTTTGGTAATTTTGATTAGACTTAGGAATTAAATAAAGTGTATAATTAATGCAAGTTAATGATTTTTTTCATTTGACACTTAGGTCAAGTAGAGATTATCGAAATTAGAATTGCCTAGTACAATAGGACTTTGAGATTGATTAATAGACTGAAATTGGTGTAGAATGGCAATGTGCCAATTTAGGGGTATTAACATTTGCCCCTCTTTGAATGAATGTGTGAGCTACACATTGATTCAAAGAAATTAGAAGTCTAAGAATGTAGACCAAGAGATGAGATTGGTTCTAAGATTGATGACACAAAGATCGATTGATGAGCTTTTTAAGGTTATCTCCAGAACGAAGCTTAGCCTTAGGGAATCCAAATAGAACACCTAAATACCGATGTGAAAAAACAAAGATTATCAAAATTCACAAAATTATTCCCAGAATGAGACTCAATTCTCAAGGGTCAAGGTTAGATTGCGCCAATACCTGTCCATTAGAAGATGATAAGATTAATCATAATTCATAGAATTATCCCCAAAACAAGGCTTAATCCTCAGGAGTCAAAGTTAAATTGTCCTGATACCTATCCATTAAATAGAGATTTAAAGAAAGAGTTTAGAATTGTCTCTAAAATGGAGCTTAATTCTTAGTAAGAGTTAGGATTATCTCCAGAACAAAGCTTAATCCTAAGCAAGAGTTAGAATTATCTCCATAACGGAGCTTAATCCTGAGAAAGAGTTAGAATTATCTCCAAAACGGAGCTTAATTCTCTAAAGTCTACATAGAACACCTGAATATTGGTCCATAAAAGATAAAAAGATCCAATCATGAGTCGTAGAATCATCCCTAGAATGAGGGTTGATCTCCAGGAGTCAGAGTTAAACTATCCCAATACTTATCCATCGAACTATGATAAGGACCGTTATAAGTGTGATCAGCTGATCAAAAGATGAGATAGATGACATAGATGCCAGATAGAGGGAACAAAGATGCCCTAAGTGATGATATGCCCCTAGAAATTAGGACATCATGTTCAGATTGAGTTAAAGCCAATTTTGAAAGATTCAATGATATAATCACCCTGCCCCCTTTGGTAGTGAAAATGAAAGATGACACACCAAAACAATGATGCAGAGCAGCATATTCAAAGATAAAGATATGATCAAAGATTCAAAAGAATGTAGGTTAGATCAGAAGATTCTAAAGAAAATTTGGAGTTGATTCAAAGTGATTTTTAGGTCCAAAAGACCGAGTTTGACTTTTGTTGACAAAAGTTGACTTTTCCAAAAAATAAAAAATTTGAAGAAAAAAGTGATTTGAAAATATTCCAAGATTCAAAAAGCATCAGAAAAATGGACTCCATAAGTGTTCGATCACGTCGGTCCCAAAATTTTAAAATGCAATTTTGTGTTGTTTAAGGTGTCAGATTTTGAATTCGATCTCGAAAATGAGTTCAAAGCAACCAAATTGGCCAAGGAGGTGACTTTTGCGTTAATCAAAGCACTTTGAAAAATTAGGTCAAAACCTATATAAGGGCCCCAAAGGTCATTTTCAATTCATTTTTTCTTTTGTCTTTTGTGAAGAAGAGAGCTCTAAGAAGAAAGATGGTGGTCCCCTTGCATCATCATCGATTTGAGCGTTCGAGGCCACACAGTTGGTCAGTGGATTACAAACTTTCAGTGACTGATCAATTATCCTCTTGTCAATGAAACTTTTATGCATTTTTGTCATTTTTTAATGTTTTTTGAGTGTTTTAAAAAAATTTACCATTGGGTCTCGTGCAAAAACCTCATTTTTCGCACGAGCCTGAGTCCTTCATGTGAGGAAGTACTAAAATAGTACTTCTTTGCATGCAATGGTGCGTTTCCTCATACAGGAGGTGCCAATCTATCATGTGAGAAACCCTAAATTTATTTATTTTTTCTATCTATATTGGTGTTTCTCACGCAAAGAAATGAAAGTTCACGCAAGAAAGTGAAATCTCGTGCAAAAATCTAGTGTTATGTTCAAAAAAACTTTATTTCAAATTTGATTTTTTTCATTGTTGTTTCAAGCTATCATTAGTCATTTTCACATGTCTGATATTGATCATGCTAATGTTTTTTTCGTGTTTGTAGGTTAGCTTTCCATATGTCTCATTTAGATCACACTATTCTCTATATAGAAGACCAATTCACTGATTAGCTTGTTAGAATAAACCACAGACAGAAATAAAAACTACATGCAAATATAAACAATAATAGAAAATAATAGAACACACAAAAATGAACACAAGGCACCAAGATTTAACGTGGTTCACCCAATCCCTGGGCTACGTCCACCAAACAGCAAGTCCGATCTTATTACAATCCAGTGATTACAACCTGATTATAATCTGTAATCCCTTACAGCTCAATACTGCTGCAAGAACCAATTTTGCATCACAACATAATGTTTTTACCCAACCCTAAGCCCTTTTATACAAGTATTAAACCGCTTTAGGGTTATAACATGTCGGCCATATGTCGGCCATAATATGTCAGCTACCATGTCAGCCACTGCCCAAAAAAATTTTTAACCCCACTATTTTTGAAGTATGTACAGTACTTTCCTAATCAGTCACCACAATCTAACATAGTTGTTGCAGACATGGTGCATATTGACTCCCTCGACCTATCTCATCTTTGTGGTATCCCCAATCTGCAGGTGAACCACAAGCTACTCACAGCACTTGTAGAGTGTTTCCACTTAGAGATGAACACCTTCCATTTGCCCCTCAGAGAGATGATTTTCACCCCTAAGGACATATACAAGATACTCTAGATCCTATTTCATGGACAACAGATAGAGTATAACACACAACCATGGCTAGGTACATTGGCACTAAGGGGCCTTTTCCAGGAGGACCTCATCATGGGACCATCCCATGGGAGGAGTTGGTGTAGACATATGGTCCCACACACAGATTAGCAGAAGTGCTTGGAGCTTTCTTGAGTTTCTTTCCGATGCTTGATAGAGGCCAGCATGGGTTAGAGTGTGGATGGGGATGGATGTTGCAGAGGATGCTAGAGCAGCCAAAACATTTTGGGTGGGGACAGTGTATGTTGGCACACATGTTCCATGAGATTTAGGAGATCATATATCATGAGAAGAACATCATGGCCATAGGATTTTATGTTCTATAGGTGTGGGCATGGGAGCACTTGCCGATCACAAGACCGATATGTGTTGATAGGAGACAAGACCATGAGCCATACATCTGCAAGTACTATGGGCAGATGACCCAGACAACTCTAGGTAAGACCAAGCAGTGGAGAGAACAATTAGATTATTTACTAGAAGTAGTATGGTGGCCATAGAGAGATACTGAGGCATGGGATGATGCCCAAGTGGAGTTCAGATGCCTCCTAACCACTAATTGGTCACTCGATCCAGGTGATCAAGAGATTTCCACTAACTTGTGTGTGGTGGTAGTATGGCCGACCATAGGACATTTCATAGGAGTATTGCACCTATGCTCACTTTGACTCAGATATAGAGAGAGGATGGTCAACTAGACTAGACCTTGGGAGGTCTATGATTGATGTGTGTTCTTTTGTTGTTACCCAATGGGATTATGTGGTAGTAGTTGCAAATGGGGGGATGAGTCTAGCATACAAGGAGCACTTTGTGAGTCATCCCTTCCCTCAGTTCACAGATCTAGTGGGGATGGCAGTACCAATACAACTAGTGTAGGTATTCCAGTGGCAGCGATGGCAGCCACCACAGTAGCAGCAGTGATGATAGCCACCACAAAAACCACAACAGCAGTAGCAAAGATTGCAATAGTAGACAACATAGGTACATATTCCTCCCTGATAGATGGGAGATGATTTAGGTGCTGGTGGCAATGGGTATGGGCATAGGAGATCCTGCAGAGAGATGGGCACTTTGGGTGCCATAGGAGGAGATACATAGAGATAGTGTGTTGAGCAGGAGTAGCCATCTGACTAACCAAAGCCCATAGTAGGTGATGAGGAGATGTAAGATCAGCCTATGCTAGGTCCACATCAAGATGCCTCAAGGAAAATATGAGAGTAATGTAGATTAGCACACTAACAGCTGGCTGAGATGCAGATACAGTTGATAGTATGGGATATGTGCCTAGGAGATCGGGAGCATGAGATTCAAGATCTATGCATAGACTCAACTGTAGAGTGCTTGAGCAACTTACTATTATGTCAAGTATATCATAGTAGTACCTAAGGTGTCAAATAAAATGTCTAGATTCTTAAAGTATGTTAGAGCATCGGATGGCGTATGACGGCTAGCACAACCAGATGCCCCTCCTCCTCCTCTTCCACCTGGGGATAGGGAGAAGGGAACAATTAGATTCTCCTCTTTCGATTTTGTTCTGGCTATGTATCAATTGATGTGCCAACATCATTTTGTATCATTTTGAGATTGATAGTGCTCGAGTAGCACTCATTTTTGTACCGATGTACACTTGACTCCATAGATATATGAGATCTTTTTATTTGAGTATCTTTGCATGTGTCGTCTTTTCTCTTACAGTTGTTCATACATGAGTTATTAATGATATGATTGATTGAATGTAAAATGATATGATGTATGGATGTAGTGTAGATGAGGTGAATATGAAAATATGTATGAATTGCAAAATCTGAATGAACTAACATCTCATGCAAGTTTCAAGTTTTGTTGATAATGAGAGGTATCCCGTGAAGATCAAGAGTATGAACGAAGGATTTGAACACTTGTATAGATGTGAAGAAATGTGATACTTTGAAGAAACCAAAAACCTCTCATTTCAAAGGATGTAAGTGAAGTAGTGGTCAAAATGTCATATTATGCCAACAGAGCATGCAATGCAGCCCTATGCTAGATGCAACCCTAGGTCTGGTTATCAAACTCATCAAATTATCATCACTGAGTGTTTAGCTAACCCCAAAAATGTCATACAATTCTCACTAACAATGAAATAATGAGAATATGAATATGACACATGTCTATGTTTTGTCATGATTAAATGTAAGAATTTGAGGCACAAGAAGCTAGAATGACTAGAACATTTGTCCCTTTTGATATAGCAAGCAAACATAAGCATCAGAGCATAAATGCTAGGATGACTAGAATGTTTCTTTGTGTAGACACACCAGATACACAAGAGATCCTTCTCATGCTAAGTAATCAATAAATATTTTGTCTGCAATGACCCTTGCATTCATAACCTAAGATAGAAGTGTGCTAAGTATACTCACAGTGACCCATATGTTTACTTAGCAGGACGAGTATCAATATTTACTATAGCATAGAGAATTCAGTCAAACAAGCAAGGAAAAGAATCAACCTCAGTGAGGAGTCCATATAAATGAGTCGAGATACACATGGCCATCTAATACAAGATAGAGGTTCTTATAGTGAACACTCCTTTTATATGGATGCTTCAGATCATTGGAACTAGACCATCAAACAGAAAGCAAAGAAAAGATCATGCCCCTAGTCCTCGCTTCTCTAGTCAAAAGAGATTGTCAAGTTTCTCAAAGGGAAATGATAAAGAAAAAATCAAAGAAAGCAAAGAAAAGCTTAGCATATCTCAAACAAGATGAACATTTTCATTTCATTTTTTGTGTTATAGGATTGATGTCAAGTATCAATGTTTAGAACATATGTGAAAGAAATATCTTCAATAAGGTGAGGATAGTAGACAGACTCAATTAGGACAACTAATGATTGACATCATAGAGAAATATTGAGTGAGAAGAATCTCAATAGGAAACTAAGTGATAGTAGATAGACCTAGTTAAAACAACTAGTGACTAACGTGAAAGACATCTCCTTCGAGAGGAATCTCTGTAGTAGAGCAAGTGATAGTAAGTAGATGCAACTAGAACAATTGGTGATTGATGCTAAAGAGATGTTCTTGAAGACCATAGGGTGCTGCCCCTAAGACTATGACTAGATTCAATCCATTGATGCATGAGCGAAAGCAACAAACTAAAGCAAGAAAGCAATTGTACAAGAGCCAGAAGATGTGCTGCAAGATGTAGCATTTGAAACAAGAGGCACTTGTTTATCAACTTTTCACCTTCTTAGTAGAAATTCTTTTTATTGCTATCATGACGCCTGTTTGACAAGTTTTCATCAATGGCACTTTTTTATTTTTTTTCAAATTTTTTTGTTCTTTTTCTCTTTTTGATTTTTTTTGTATTTTTAAAAAATTTCACTTTTTTTGGTATTACCAAGGTGCCTATTACTAGGTTTTCACCAAGATAATGATTTTTTCAAGACTTTTAAGTATGTACAAAGAGCTTTTGAAAGCATGTTTTTTGTGGAACCGCTTTAGATGGAGAGTTTTGATGGGCTCCTTCAGTGTCTCTCCCTCAATTGTTAAAAGTTGGTAAGGAACGGATCTAAACACTATAGTAACTATGCATGGACCAAGCCAGTTGGGTTCAAACATCCCTTTTTGTACCCATTTTTGTTGATTCTTAGGGTTTTCACTTAGAATGAGATCACCCAATTGGAAGTCACGTGGCTTGACTTTCTTTTTGTAGCTTCTAGACATATGTTGTTGATAAGCTTGGAGATGATCGCACACCACTTGTCAACATTCATCTAACAATTCTAGTTCTTGGAGCCAAGATATTTTGTAATCATCATCAGTAATGAGGCCTTTCATAGAGATCCTCAAAATAGGAATCTCGACCTCAATTGGAAGCACATCATCCACTTCATAGACCAAAGCAAAGGTCATTCTTCCCGTTGGAGTTCTTATACTTGTTTTGTAAGCCCATAAAGTTGGTTTAATTTGAAGGTGCTAGTTCCTTCTAGATTTGTTGATTGTGCGATGTAAGATCTTAAGGACAGCCTTATTGGATGCTTATGCCTACCCATTATCCTGGGGGTGATAAATAGAATACCAATTTTACATGATTATGAACTTTTTGCACAACTCTTTAAGATCCTTATTTTTAAACTATCCTCTATTGTCAGTAATGATGGAGGATGGTACACCATACCTACATATGATGTAATTCATAATGAATAGAGCTATAGTTTTGTCATTTGTTATGGAGAGAGGGACTACCTCAACCCATTTAGTGAAGTAGTTTGTAGTTGTAAGAATGAACTTGTGTCCATTTGAAGAAGATAGATGAATCTTACCCACTAGATCAAAGGCCCATTGTTGGAATGGCCATAGCATGATAGATGGAAATAGCTCCCTAGCTAGAGCATGAATCATATTTCCCTGGAGTTGGCATTTTTTGTAGGACTTGGCATATTTGATTGCCTCTTGCTCCATATTTGTCCAATAGTAACCTGCTCTAATAAGTTTATGAGCTAGTGTCAAGCCGTTAGAGTGAGATCTGCAAATGCCCTTGTGTACATCAACTAATGTGTGTTTGGACTCATCAGGTTCTAGAAACCTAAAGAGTGTTCCATCAATACCTCTCCTAAGCAAGTAAGCAGCAATAATGACATACCATGAAGCATTGCGAACAAGGTGACATTTTTCATTATGGGTTAAATTGTCCAAAAAATTTTAGTCATGCAAGTAATAGTATATATGATGGTAGCAAGATGAGTCATGTCCTAAAATAGAGCAATTCATCTGGTATTCAAGTGAATTATAGGCAGGGTAGAGTAATGTCTCCACCAAGAAGTCATGCCAAAAATCATTCTTGGACATATGTAGCATGGAGGTGAGAGTAGCCATTGCATCTGCTACTTTTTTGTCTGCACGAGGAATTTGTTGAAAAGTGATATGAGAAAAGTATTTCTTTAAATCATCAACCATTCATTTATAAGGTATCAACTTCTCATCCTTTTTCTAAAACACATTATTTACTTGGTTGATTATGTGTTGGGAATCACCAAAGATATTCAATTCATCAACTCTCCACTCGACTGCAATCTTCATGTCATTGATTAGGGCTTCATATTCTGCAATATTGTTTGTACAAGGAAATAGAATCTTGTACACCTTAGGTAGTGAATACTTTTGTGGTGTTATGAATAAGATCCCAGCACTAGATCCTTGTTGTGTGAAGGAACTATCAAAGCACATCACCCAAGTTTGATGTGTTAGCATTAGGATCGATTCATCGGGGAATTCGATATCCAGCGGTATCATACTTTGCATTAGTGCTTTTGCTAATTGATTAGCAATTGTTTGTCCTTTGATAACCTTTCTTTCAACATACTTAATATCAAACTCACTTAGTATCATGACTCACTTGGCTAATCTTCCTGTTAGAGTTGCCTTGCTAAGTAAGTATTTTAGTGGATCAATTTTGGCAACTAGTCACGTAGTGTGAGCGAGCATGTAGTGTCTCAACTTTTGAGAAGCAAACACAACTGCCAAGTAGGATTTTTCAATGATGCTATGGTTTATTTCATAAGAAATCAACATGTGACTAAGATAATAGATAGCTCATTCCTTGTTATCCTTATCCTCCTGAGCTAGCAAGATACCAAGAGATGACTCTGTTGCTAACATATAAAAAATGGGAGGCTTCCCAAAAATAGGAGGCATTAGGATCGATGGATTAGCAAGATATTATTTTATTTGCATTAAGCTCTAATCACAATCTTTGTTCTAGTCATATTTTACACCTTTATGAAGAGTTTGTGTAAAAGGTTGTGACCTATCCGCCAACTGTGAAATGAACCTGTGAATGGATTGAAGTCTTTCTTGCAAGCCTCTCATTTGACTAATGTTGTGGGGTGGAAAAATTTCCATGATTGCTTGAACTTTTTCTGGATCCACCTTGATTCCTTTCACAAAGACAATATAACCAAGTAATTTCTTGGAAGTTACACCAAATGTGCATTTCTTGGGATTTTATCTAAGACTGAATTTCTCCATATGATCAACGATGGGTCCCAAATCTTATAGATGAGTGTTGCATTGCATACTTTTGACCAAGGTTTCATCAATATAATCCTCCATTGTCTTATGCATTAGATCATGGAAGATTGTTGTAACTACCCTTTGATATGTGGCACCAGAATTTTTTAAACCAAATGGCATCACATTCCAATAAAGGTTCCCCATGCGCAAGTGAAAGCAATTTTCTCCTAGTCTTCTAGTGTAATTTTAATCTGATTATAGCTAGAAAAATCATCCATGAGTGAGTAATTTTCATATCCTTCTATTATATCCACTATCATATCAATGTTGGGGAGTGGAAAATCATCCTTTTAACATGCTAAGTTTAGATCTCAGAAATCTAAACAAACTCAGATAGATTTATCATGCTTGGAGACTGGAACAATGTTTGAAATCCATTCAGTATAGTCTATAGCACGGATGAAACCAACTTTTAGAAGCTTCTCCAATTCAGTTTTAACAAGTAATGCCACATGAGGATTCATTTTCATGAGCTTCTGTTTGATTGGTTTTACTCTTGGTGCAATAGATAAATGATGCATTATGAGATCAGGATCTAAGCCTGGCATATCTGATTCATCCATGCAAAATTAATTTTTTTCTCTTGGAAGAAGGCGATGAATTCCTCTTTTTCTTTTGTAGATAAGGATTATGCAATATGTATCATATAAGGCTCTTCTTTGTTCCCAAGTTGACTAGTTGTGTTGGCTCTATCAACATTGATGATCTTTTATGAGCATGACTAGGAAGTGCATCAAACATCTCATCCTTAGGTGCCTCAGAGAGTTTTTCACCTTTGGACACATCTTAAATATTTTTACTATTTTGGGTTATGATTCTACCACAATGTGGTTTTCACCATCAGACCTTCTATTTTTTTCCTTTTTTATTGATTGACTGAGATATTTGATGTCATCTTTAGCTATGCTAATGCTCTATTCATTGGTAAAGGATATTATTATTCAATATTGTTCAGATAGTACGCGAGAGCATAGTAATTCTAGAATGTAGGGACTTCACTAGATGTATTGGAATTCTAGTCTATGAGCTCAGGATAGGTGAGTGAGAGAGATGTGGTGAGTTCAATGTCATTTGTGATGTAGTCATCAAATGTTTGAGCAAGTAATTTGAGATCTAGAGCAACTTCATCCAAAGGTGTGTTTGAATGCCTTCAAGTTTTAACGACATTAATCAAAGACTCATTGACACTAGTTAGGTGAGACTCATCCAACCTAACCCTAGATGGTCCACCTATCTCAAGCTGATTTTCATATGTGTGAACTTGATCTACATCCTTGTCTATAGTTGCCTCTAAGAGAAAGTCAAATTCATACTCTTGAGAATCTGTGCTACATGGAGATGGACTATAGAGTTCCCCAATAGTGATGGGAACCCAATCTCCATTATTTTTATCATCTTGATTTTTGCAAAGGCATTCAATAACTATAGTATGACTGGACTCCCCTTGTTCCTTAGTAGTGTTGTCAAAAGAATCATTATCAACATCCATAGTGCTAACATGTGGTATGAAGTCATCTAGTTTTGCAAGGAACTTAGCAAGATCAAAAGGAATTGGATAAGGATAAGTATCCTCATCATCAGCATCATCCTCATGATTATCTGACTTAGTTTGTGACTCATGTTTATATGAACTCTCAGATTCTGATATTAATTTATTAATCCCTAGATGGAAAGGAATCTTCTTGGAACCTAGACCTGACGTATCCCAAGACTGTCTAGATATTGCTTTAATAGGATCAATCAAGCCATTATTGTTACATCCAATTGGACAATTCCTTTATACCCAAAGCATTTCATGAGCTTAAGACCTAGACCATACTTTTCAAAAGTAATCTCATTCTGTGAGATCAACTAGAGTTTCCTCTCTATATATCCATGTAGCAATGGCTTTATCTTTGTCTTCCTCTTCCAAAGGTATAGTAGCTTTGACAAAGGTACCATTGAACTTAGTCTAAGGTGGTAGCACAAAAGGTCTCTTTGATTCAAATGGCCTCTCGTAATGATGGGGAGACTCAAGAAGAGATGTCAAAGATAGGACAGGTTCAATGTGATACTCTCCCATTCTGGTTTCTTTCAACTTGAGTGACTTCTCCAT
The DNA here is from genome assembly GCA_028749045.1 of Cupressus sempervirens. Classification (NCBI taxonomy): domain Eukaryota; kingdom Viridiplantae; phylum Streptophyta; class Pinopsida; order Cupressales; family Cupressaceae; genus Cupressus; species Cupressus sempervirens. The sequence continues at coordinate 277,611,596 of CM053790.1, read as the reverse complement.
TTCTTTCATTTTATCTGAATGATGATCTGTAGATTCCCTATTAGCAGGCACAAAGCTTTTAGTATATTTTAGCATGTTACAAGTGTAACTAGTATTCACAAGTATGGTAACTTCATATCCTTGGAATGGAAACTTAACACATTGATGCTAAGTTGAAGCATAGCTTTCATTTCATGCATCCATGGTCTCCCTAGCAGGATATTGTATGCTAATGGAATGTTAAGGACAATATGTCTTTATATTGGACCAACTCAAAGAGGCAACACCACAAGACCTTCGGATTTACACTTGACTTCATCATATGTCTTGATGGTTATCTTGCAACGAGGATCAATAGACTCTTTCGAATAACCCAATTTCCTAAGCAAAGTAGCAAAGAAAATGTTTAAACCAGCTCTATTTTTAATGAGCATGCGATGGACATGCTTTTGATGTATCATAACTTCAATGTGCAATGGTTGATTATGAGGATGACTCGGTGAATTATCATCCTCTTTAGAAAAGGACAGATAGTGAGGTGAGTTCAGGTAACTTACCATAGATTGGAACCTATCAAGATCAAGATCTTGAGGTATATTTGCCTCATTTAGGGCTTTGTCAAGAATCTTCCTATGAGCAAGCAAGATTTTGAGTAATTCAAAGATTGTTATTTGAGCACTTGTCTATTGTAATTGGTCAAGGATACAATAGTTGGTAACTATAGAAGATGTTGCAATTTTTGTACCTTTACTAGATGGCTAGCAAGAGGTTTATCTTTATGTTGATCTAACTCAGGAGTAGACGGCGCAAGGCCTTTAAGTATTATCTTGGCACGAGAATGCATAACAATATTGGCACAAGATTGTGACTATTCTTTGTCAGATGTAGCAGATGTAGCACCTCTTAAGACAAATGGTGTCTTAGGTTTCATGTTGTCATGTTTTCCTTTAATCATGATAAGGTCACAATAGCAAACACAATCAAATCCAGAAGCAAATTGTCAAAAAAGGTCACAATATTCAAAGTCCATGGGTTCAACCATCTTGATCATATCATTGTCATTGGTGTATGTATAATTGACCTTGTTATGAGTTTTTTGTTTAGATTTTTCTTGTTTCTCATAATGTGGAAATGGCTCCTTAAAAGCCTTGTGGTTTGAATTCTAATTATATCCATCCACAATGATTTCACCATTGTCAATCAAGTCTTAAACTTTATGACATAGGTTGATGCAATTGTTTGTTTTGTGACCCTTGTTTTGATGGTATTCACAAAATGCACTCTCATTCCACCATATGGGTCATGGTTGTGGATCATAAGGATGATAATTATCCAATGGAGTAATGATCTTGTTTTGAAGCAAGGTCTTCTAACCACATCTAGGGGTTCACCAAGAGGTGTGTATTCTCATTTTTTATGTGTAACCCAAGATGAGTTCTTCATTTTGTTTCCAAATGTTTTGTTATCAAGAGGAGATTTCTCAACAGTTTTAGATGCATTGATATTGTCTATAAGATTGAAATCCACTTTAACAAGTTTAGGAGTAATGTTATCAACTACTCCATCATGTACTACCTCTCGATTCTTATTCACATACTTGGATTTATCCTTACTAGAGGTAGATCTTGTTTAATGTCCTTTTGAAGAGTTATTTCACCCTTTTTGACCATGAACTCCTCTATATAGATAGCTTGTGTAATCATATCTTGAAAGGCGCATGGGAATTGAAGTTGTATCTTATACCCAAACTCAGGCAAAAGATTATCTATGAAGGTATCAAGTTTCTATGTCTCAGGAATTTTTCATGAATACTTGGTGTACAGTTGTCGCCACCTTTAAAGAAATGTGAGGAAAGGTTCTCCAACTTTTTCTTTGAGGTTACATAGATTATGTATGTTAACTGGATGTTGTATGTTATGTGAGTATTGCTAAACAAATAGATTGACAATCTCATCAAATATTTTAATACTAGTAGGTAACCTTGAAAACCATTCCATTGCTTGACCACCTAGACTTTGTGGGAATAGATGCATGAGATACATTTGATTGTGTATGAATTCCATAGACAAAGCATCGAATTCCCTCAAATGATCTTTGGGGATCGAAAGTTCTGAAGTATTTCTCATACTTAGGTAACTTGACTCCTCTTGGAAAAGGAGGCATGTCTAAACTCTTGTCAAAAGGAAATGGACAAAGAGTGTCTAAGGTGTAGATTTTTGTTGGTTTATCCTTATTACCCATGATTTGGTCCAATTTCTCTTGGATGGCTTTCAGTTATTTTTGTAACTTGGATGTTTCAGTTTCTTCTTCTTTTGTGACAATTATTTCAACATTATTAAAGTTTTGAGGTAGCTTTGCTCCTTCTTGAGCAAGTTTGAGAAAGTTTTTTTCTTTATCTTCATTGAGTATGATCTCCATTACCTTCTAAAAGTTTTTATCCTTACGAAATTTTTTAATGTCTTCAGGAGGTATGTCTTCAATGTCCTCATACTCATTTGTGTAGTTGTAAGGGTCTTTCAATCTTTCATTTCTTTGGTAGTCTTGTCTTTTACTATGGTCTCCTATTTCTTGATCTTGATCATCCATTTTGGGAGTGTAGAAGATTTAAGTGTGTGTTTGTTGAAAAAGGTGTTTTGAACAAGAATTCAGTTGGTTCGCTTGAAGATGTAGGTATTGTGTCAATTTTAGGATTCGTCTAATATAAAGGATTCCTAGTTTTCTAGAAGTTTATGGAAAATGTTCTTCGAAGACTAGGTGGACTAACAGGTGAAAGAGATCATGAAGACTCTTCACTAGATTAATACTATGTGTAAACTTGGGAGTGACCTCTATTGTGATTCCTACCTCTAGCTCTGCCACATCATGGTCTGTAGGGAGTAAACAAGTTTTCACTCCTTGTGGCAATAGTCATAGACAATGACTAAAAACTAAGCTTAAACAACGATCACACTAGAATGTTGTCTCAAAGATAAGCGTGTTGTATATCTAGTTACAAATAGTCAGAGAAATAGCTAAAATGGCCAAGAGTTTTGACTATCATTATGCAAGCTATAACAAACACAAAAGAATAGAATAGGACAACCAATAAGGAGACTAGTTCATGTGTAAATCACAAGTTGTCAACTAAGCAAGAAATTAGAGTTTGATGCTATAGTAGACAAAGAAGTGACCAAATGTTTTAGAGATAGATCAAACTTGAATCAAGTTTTGACAAGAGAGCTTAGATTAGCTCACTAATTTGGAAAAATTTAGACAGACTCATGTGAGGAAATGACTCCTAGGCAAGGAAATGCAAACACACAGGCAAGAAAATACCTTTGGCAGAGCAATCATGACAGATTTAAGACAAAATCTTGATGAAGATTCACACAAAATTGTGTGAGGAAGTATAATAAACTAGGCAAACATTCAGAACAACAATTTTGGCAAAGTTTTGTCACACGAGAATATGCATAAAGCCACACGAGGAAAGGACAATTTTGACTTAAAAGACCAATTTTTAACTCAAAAATGTAACATTTTGGTAAACCTTCATGTGAGGATTCGTAAACAACTACATAAGGAACTGTAGAGAAGCCCACGAGGAAATGCAAAGTGACAGCTTTCTCACGCAAAGTTTTGTAGAAATGCAAGTGAGAAAAGGACCAAACTAACAAGTTTTGACCATACTTGAAGAGATTTCTAGTGATTTTGACGATTATTAAACATAGGACTAACAATGTTTACAAGTTTTAGGCAGATACCAACATTGTTTTCAAATTTTGAACATCATTTTGGTTTGGAAGTAGATATTTATTTTTCAAACACGAGTGTGTGCATAAAAATGTCACTCTTCTATAAACCATTATTCTTGAGAGAACCCATGGAAGAGGGAGTCTCAAGAGCCAGCTTATAGCTCTCTATCTATGACATGCAAAGGCTATGAGATGGTGGCTCTCAAATGAACCAAACTATGCAACCCTTGCAAGGTGCACCATAGAATGAGAGATTCAAAGATTAGAGGCAAGAGTGCCAGTATCCAAGAATCTAAAATAAAATGCAATGCAAGTGCAAGCTATTCTAAATGAATGCAAGCTAACAAAGAGAACTAAGTTAAAGCATAAATGAAACTAAGCTAAAAAGTATGACATAATGTAAGTATACTGAGAGCTAAGCTAAAATGCAAGAATCCTCCAAGTCTCCAAAATCACCAAGAAAACCTGTAGCATAACAATAGAATGAGAGACTAAGATTTTTTTGAATGAGGAGAGAGCCCTCCCTTTTAAATAAAATAGGTAGTAGAGATTAAGAGGCAAGATGAATGTAATCAACGGTGGACTTTGAAAGTGGGAGTGATCCATGTGCACAAGCATCTCAACCAATCACAATTAATGGTTGACTTTTGAGAGGGTTTGAAATGTGTGGAGGAGAATTAAAGTTATTTTTAAAATAGAAGATTCCTCTCACATAGGAAATTGTGCATTCATGTGTAAACAAAAATGTCTTTTCTTTTATTTCTAAAATAGGAATAATTCTTTATGTGTGCACACTTAGGATAAGAGATGAGTGAGGAATTTTATTTAATTAAAAGGGGAACATATTCTTTTAATTAAATATGAACTTGGGATAAAGTGGTCATACCATAGGTTATAATTGAATAAATAGATTTTTGAGGATTTGATCAAAAGTAACCATTAGATAAATTATGAAAATATGCGGGGGCTCATAGTCTAGATGACCATTTTTAGGTGATTACATTTGCCCCTCTTTGACTAATGTGTGATTGATCTAGGAACACATTACACCAAAGAAAATAGAAATCAAGTAGGCAGTGATAGATATAGATATATGATTCTAAAGAATGAAAGGCAGAAAGAGATAGCAAATCCTGAATGTACAGCCTAATAGCGATAGTACTGAACACTAGGAAAAAAGATGATGTCAGAGTTCAAGAAGAATGCTAACATCTAGTAAAGAAAATATATCAAGAGCAAGTGCAAAAGATCAAATAAATGCTCCTAAGAAATAGATAGCTATAGCAGGTGATGATAGAGTATTTTTGCCCCCTCGAGATCGAAATTGAAATGAGGTAAGGGGTTGTATAAATAAGTGAGATATGAGAAAATTGAGATATAGAAATGTCCAAGATGACAAATAGATGATTAGAACCAAAGAGTGACTATTAAGGAATGACAGAATGCCCCAATTTGACTAGATTTGACCATGAAGGATATAGCATAAAAATGAGGTCAAATCGAGTAGAAAAATGATTTTAGACATGAGAGGGTGAACTTGAGTAGATATGAAGCATGGAAATGATGAAGACATGAAGAAATGAAGATTCCCTAGTGAGATTCAAAGATTAAGCCTCAATAGGTTAACCAAATACATAGAAGAAGGAAGAAAATTTTGACTAGCAAGATGAAGCTAAATTTGGATTTTGATCCCGAAAATGAATCTAGGATGTCGAGATTAGCAAAGATAGGTCAAAAGCATAGATGAGATGGTAAGATAGAAAAGAAGAGATAAGATAAGATCGAGAAGAGGTAAGAAAAGCATGAACATAGTTAGCTGACACATCCATGAAAGATAAAGAAGAGAGCTCTCTCAACATGAAAAATGCAAAGATAAGCTAGAATGAACCCTAGAATGCAAGCTAGTATGAAAAGGTGAAATTGCAAGGGTTACATAAGTAGGTCCTAGTTTTTATCATCGAGCCTTATTAGGGACATCATAAGATCATACAATCATCACTAGTAAAACTATGAGGATATGAATATGATCTATATCAGATAGGTATTGTGGGCATCCAACCTATGCATCAAAGACATATAGGTCAAGGTGACTATGCAATTAGATTCCCTAAGTTTAGTATAGAAATATTACACTTGTATCAAGGAACAAGTGCCAAGACAACCCCTAAGTGCGGTCTTGCGAAAAAACATTCAAGGATGATACGTTTATAAGTCAAAGTGTCAAATAGGACAAGAATGAATGTTTTAAACACTATAGACAAATAAAGTATACCCACAAGCAGAAATCAAGAAAACATGCCCCATGTGCCTAGTCTTCTAGTCCATGACATCCTTGAAAAACTATTAGGGAGGGAACATATAGCAAAGAAATCATCATAGAAAGCACACAAAGTAGATAAAGATCAGCATAGCTCGGTCATTTAAGTGTTTAAGTGTGTGTGTAAGTCACTTGGCCATTTCTTCAAGACTTGATTCTAATAATGAGAAATATCACAACACCAGAGACTGTAGGTAAACTATCTAAAAAGTGTTGAGAAACACTTGATGTCAATTGGGGGGGGAGGGGGGGGTGTAGTGTTGAGAACCATTATTTTGTGAGTTGCCAAAGAAACCTTAAATAGGCTAAGTAGTGGTACCCCTAGGACGAGGACAAGAAACAATTTCAAGCTGGAAAATGTGTTGTACAGTGTGTGATTGAGACTGATAGACATAGGTGCAAGGGTCTCAAGTAGTGCCTATTTCCAGGTTTTCACCACTTGGAAAAATTTTCAAGACTTTTTTCAAAAAAAAAATTGTATTTTTGAATTTTTTTGATTTTTTTGGTGACACATCAAAGTTCCTATTGCTAGGTTTTCACTAAGATGATCATTTTTTTAGGACATTTTCTAATTTTTTAGGATTTTTTTAACATCATGTATGATTTTTACAATTTTTAAGAATGATTTAGAGATTACTAGTTCTCAAGAAAAATCACATAATTTTCTCCCAATGTCTAGCAAGGTGTATAATATGGAGTAGGAAGCTAGTGGATAAACAGAGATGGATTGGCAAGGAATATGAAGCAAGTGAAAGTGATCCTCAACGATTGACTCCTCAAGAGTACCCAAGCTAGGGAAAGATAGCCAAATGAATAAGGTTTTGAATAGAAATGGAAGCAATAAGCAAATTAAAATATAGGATAAGCAATGGAAGCCACTAACTGAGATAGCATATGGGATAAGTAATGGAAGTAAATAAGTGAGACAGCATGAAACATGTAGTCCAAAAGAGTAGCCATATCAAGAGACCTATGAGAACCATGTTTTATTTATTGTGATCAAGACCAAGGGGTTAACTAGATAGGATAGTGATGGGATAGAGCAATAAGAATAAAGTTGGATATGAAGGATATGAACAAATGAGCAAGCATTATAGAGAATCTCATAGACAAGATAGCTAATACACAAGGATAGCTCAACAATGTCAAGATCAAAGAGGAAGAGGGAAAAGGGGATAGATGGATGATGGAAGAATTACACATGATGCCTTTTTACTAGGTTTTCATCATGGTACTTATCCAAGGTGCCACAAGATGTGGTTTTCACCATAGGACAAATTTATTTCTCTTTACTTTTGCTACCAGGGTGCCACAAGAAGTGGTTTTCACCAAGGCACATTTTCTTTTCTTTTTTTGAATTTTTATCTTTTTGAATTTTGAATTTTTAGAAAGAGCTCAAGTTGTTTGAATGTAGATAGTGCTCCTATAGGAAAGATAAGTCATGATAAGCCAAGACCATAGAAAGGTATGCTCAAATATGCTGATAGGGTGATGAAAGAGAAATGGTATTAGGAAGAGTATATGGAGGATAAGGGTTCATGTACAGAAAGTAATTGTAAGCTTTAGAGGATTTCCTTAGGGTAACTGAAATATTGGACAAGATCAACATTAACACACGCCTTGAAGGGTGTTGGAATGATGGAGGAATCATGAATGAAATAGCTTGAGGTTTAGATGTATGGGGTAGTAGGAGAATTTGAGAAGAAGAGGAATGGAAGCCTTTGGAAGCTTTTGAGGATGATGTTTAAAAGAAAATGGAGTGGAATCCTTTGGAAGGTTGAATGTCAATTTTGAAGTATTTTCAATATTCAAGTCTTTCAAAAGAGACTTGGGAATCCATATAGGTTTAGATTTTTCTTGTTCTTTGGATGCTTGAGAGTGCATTTCTTCAACCCATATTTTCTTTGATTTAGCTCTCTTAATAGTGAACCTTTGCGGCCTCTTTTGCGCATTTTCCTTCTTAGCATCCACATGTCCTTTAGATGGGACATAGTGATCTTCACTTTTCAATGGATTCTTATGTTTATTCTCACTTCCAAAGGACTTGGGATTTGTGGATGAATAAGGTTGATATGACTGGTTTAGATGGATAGATGGGTGAAAATTCATCAAGGATGAGTGTCTTTTTTGATCTTAAGGTATGATGGGAGAGCTAGAAGTGGGAAATGTAGGCCTTGAAGGAACATAAGGTCCCAATATAGATGGAAGGTTTGAAGGCTTTAGCTTTGATGGATAAGGACCAAGGATAGAATTAGGAGATGCAAATGGATAGTGGAAAGGGATATCAACATCTTTAGAGTGAGAAACATGGTCAAAGCCATCAATAGACTCATGTGTAGCTTTGATAGGAACAACATTTTTAATAGGAGCACTTGAAGCTTGAGCATAATTTTGAAGTGGATATGGAGAAGTAGAACATGAGGGGATGCTTTGATCTTGACAAGTAGCTTTGGATAGCATACGTAGAGAACTTTTCTCATAATTTTTATTAAGCTCAAGGGAAATAGTGGAAGTGGTGTATTCATCATTATTAGGAGGTGGATAAGATATAGGATATGGAGGGGAAAAATCTTGAAAGAGATGAAAGGGTGCTTGATCTTGATCTTTCTTGACATATATAGCTTTTTCTTTATGAGATTCCTCTTGACATGGAGCCACTTCTAAGGACAAGGGAGAATGAAGAGTGAATGGAGTAGTGCTTGGATCTTTAGGCTTAGTAGCATGGAAAAGGTTTGCAGCCAAGTGAAGGTTATCTTGAGTTTCTTTTAGAGGTAGCCCTTGAGGATAGGCATAGTGTACGTGAAAAGCATTAGGTTCTTTATTTGATAGAGGCATGTTGGAAATATTTGAAGTGTTGGGAGGTGCATGAGTGTTGGAAGAAGTGGAGGTACTAAGGAAACCATCACTAGACATAGGTTAATTAATATGATCTTTCTCAAGAAAAGTATCTGCATTACATGAGTCATTAGAGGTATCAATAATCCCATTATCAACAAGGTCTTGGATTTTATGTTTTAGCTCAATGCAATCTAAAGTACTATGCTCATTATGTAGATGATAAGCACAATAGATATCCAAGAATGGGTTTCCATATGAGCTAGACTTAGGAAGCATGATGAGCTTGGTGCCAAGAAGTGTTTGCAAAGTGTCATCATAAGAATCTTCCAAGGGAGCAAAAGTTCTATCAAAAGTATGTCTAGAGTCCTTTTGTTGTTTCTCAAGTAAATGGTATGCATCCATGTCCTCATCATTGTCTTGGTCAAAGATAGGTCCATCATGATAGCTTGGAATAGGCTCAAAGGAGGTATCACTTTCTTTCTCTCTAAGGAGGTCTTTAGCTCTAGAAGATGAAGACATTTGATGTCTTGGAGTAGAATATGTAGACCTTGAAGAAGATGAACCATGTGTATGTAAAGGTCTTAAGGGAGATTCATTTAAAAATGAAATCTTCTCCTCTAATATTTTCTCAAGTTTAAACTTCATTTCTACAATACGCTTAGAGAGATGAACATAAGAAAGATCATTTGTCTCTTCTAGTTCTTTGTATTGAGTGTATAGATCTTGAAACTCTTTAGCGACATGGAGGATATCACAATCATCTGCATAAGGTTTGAATGCCATAGTTGTAGATGCAAAACCAAGCATAAAAGAGCCTAGAAGATAACTTGATGTTCAAACTATAAGAGGAAAAGTGTTCACTTGTCAAATAAAGGGTAGTAATGAGAAAATAACTTGTAAAACAATGTGTCCAAGAAACTTACAACATGAATGACTCAAGTCAAGATTTAGGCAAGAAGCCAAATATCCAAGTAGCCAACTAGATAGAGCAAGCAGGGTGACAAGTGAACAACTTTCCCAACATAAGAGTGTAGTCATGAAATCAAGGTAACCATTTTAGCAAAAAGATAACTTTTAAGTGGACATAGATGATGAAGATAGAAAGACCAAGAGAACTAAGACCAAAGAGTTGATTTAAGCATGTTCAAGCACTAGAGACATAGAAAAGAAAATCAAATGATGAGACTCCTCTTAGAGGGCAACACAAGAAAAATGTTAAGACTTGATGCTTTGACTTGGTTGACAAAGTTTGACAATAGTTGATAGCATAGAAAGTTTGATGTTCAAAAGCAATTTCTTTCCAAGCAAGATAGTGACACATGGAGTAGTCTTCAAACAATCAAGCAAGGGTCAAAGCAACCTTGCATGATACAAGCATATGTGGTCTTGAAAGAAAGCCCTAGAACTATCGTCATGTGTATGTTCAAAAGATTTCCATAGGTCTAGCACATTCAAGAACACATCAAGCAATATCTACCTAAAAGTCACGGTTCATTGCTCAAAAACTTGGCCCACGCTTGAAGCTCATTCACCTCACACCAAGTGGTTTCCCATAAGAGATATTGGCTTTGTCATGGAAGTGCCATAAACACAACCAAGGGAACACATGTGGTGAGTGTAAATCTTGGGGTGATCCAGGTAGTCCACTAGGATCTATCGTTGCACCAAGAAGTTGAGCAGAAAAATAGGGTAGATACTAACCTAGGGTGTTTAGAAAGGGCTTCCATTCATAATGTTTCTCTTGCACCCAAGGGACACCTTACCTTGTAGTGGGTAATAGACCTTGTGGCCACAAGAGCACCTTAAGCGTTCTTGCCTAGTGATCTCCTTATGGTCAAAATCCCATAAGCGATCACACTAAGTGAAGACAAACACTACATCTACCAAGGTTTTGTATCCTTGATAGCCTTGAGTTTATAGTGGGTTGGAAGAGCTGGGTAATTTTCTTTTCCCCACTTGGGTCATTCCTCTCAGGTTGTCCAAGAGCAAGCCCTCTAAAGGATCCTAACTACCAAAAAATGGATCCACTCTCAAGGGTCAAGGTTTTTGATTCACCTCAAGGGTGAAGAGAATACTCTCCTATCTTGATTGCTTCCCCCAAACATGCCAAGAAAATCCAATTACCCCCTTGCTTTTGAAATCCAAAGGCGGCTCAAGATTTATAATTCACTGCAAGGGTGAAGAGCATATTCTCCTATCACCAAGGAATCCCAATTGCAAGTTTAATGTGCCTACATAAAAAATGAACAACTAGTAAATTTCACACATGAAATAAAAAAGCAAGCAAGTTTGGTTTTTATGCTTTGGGTAGCCCTGCAAACAATCATTAGTAGCCCTTGCGCATTTGAAGCTTTGACATGTGTTCTTTTTAGCAATAAAAATGATAAACTCCCTACAAAGAAACCAAGGTTAGGGAATAACAACCAAGTAAGACCTACAACACAAAGTGGTTAGTTGCCTCAAAAATCTAAGTTATCTTCCAACCAAGTGTATGCAAAGAAAGTGCAATCTAATCACAAAATGATCTCTTTTTTACTCTTTGATTTTGACCTAGTCAACAATATTGGACTTTTTTGCTATAATTTTGGATTCAAAAATAGAAATGAAAAGAAGAGACCCCTACTAAAAACTAGAGAGCTTTCCAAAAATGCAAGAAATTCAAAAAAAACTCTTCATTTGTGCTCTAGGGACCCATTTTGTCAAAATAGAACATATTTATCAAATCAAGTTTTTGATCCTTAATATGACTTCAAAATTCAAAACACAAACAAAGTACCCCCTATAGAATTAAAAAACCTTTCTAAAAATGTAAGTTTTTTTCCAAAAAAGTTATTGATTTGCGACCAGAAATGGCTTTTTATGAAAAAAAAAAAAAATCATAACTAACGCAAATCAAGCCAAAATGATCTAAAAATTAGACTAAGACATTTCAGACACATAGTCAACTTGCAAAAAAAAATTTAGAACCAAAATCCAAGTGGTTTAGGAGATATGATCAAATATTCAAAAACCTAGGGTTTTGGCCTTCAAACCAATATGCATATGGGGTAGCCTTAAAACCAAAATGAGAACTTTACAAAACCACTTGATTAGATCCAATATGCTACTATAAAAAATTAGAAATGAGAAATGAAAGCAAATGGAGCTATAAATTTGATTCAAGCCCCACGGTGGGCGCCAAAAATGTGTGTATAAAAGTGTCACACTTCTATAAACCATTATTCTTGAGAGAACCCATGGAAGAGGGAGTCTCAAGAGCCAGCTTATAGATCTCTATCTATGATGTGAAAAGGCTATGAGATGGTGGCTCTTAAATGAACCAAACTATGCAACCCTCATAAGGTGCACCATAGAATGAGAGATTCAAAGAGTAGAGGCAAGAGTGCCAATATCGAATAATCTAGAATAAAATGCAATGCAAGTGCAAGCTATTCTAAATAAAATGCAAGCTAACAAAGAGAACTAAGCTAAAGCATAAATGAAACTAAGCTAAAAAGTATGCCATAATGTAAGTAGAATGAGAGCTAAGCTAAAATGAAAAAATGCAAGAATGCTCCAAGTCTCCAAAATCACCAAGAAAACCTATGGCATAACAATAGCATGAGAGACTAAGATTTTTCTAAATGAGGAGAGAGCCCTCCCTTTTAAAGAAAAATAGATGGTAGAGATTAAGAGGGAAGATGAATGTAATCAAGGGTGGAGTTTGAAAGTGGGAGTGATCCATGTGCACAAGCATCTCAACCAATCACAATTAATGGTTGACTTTTGAGAGGGTTTGAAATGTGTGGAGGAGAATTAAAGTTATTTTAAAAATAGAAAATTCCTCTCACATAGGAAATTGTGTATTCATGTGTAGACAAAAATGCCTTTTTCTTTTATTTCTAAAATAGGAATAATGCTTTATGTGTGCACATTTAGAACAAGAGATGAATGGGGAATTTTATTAATTAAAAGGGGGACATGTTCTTTTAATTAAATATGAACTTGGGATAAAGTGTTCATACCATAGGTTATAATTGAATAAATAGATTTTTGAGGATTTGATCAAAAATAACCATTAGAAAATTTATGGAAAATGCTAGAAAGGGGCCTCATAGTCTAGATGACCATTTTTAAGTGATTACAATGGGAAGCAAGTAGTAGTCATAAATAGTCCAACCAAGGACAAAGCAACTTAGAAGGATGGGAGAGTCTTGACCTTTTATTTGTTTGGATGTTTTGGACAGTTTAAACTTAGAAAAGATACTCTTTGTTCCTACAACCAAAAATGGTAAAGGTAGAAAAACCTTTATCTCACAACTTATGTGCATGTGTTCACCTCACACAGTTGTGTCACCCCACTAGAGGTTGCCCATGTTTTTGGTTTATTCTAAGGACTCAATAACATATATTCTCAATGAGCACCCTTGTGAAAAGGGTCAAGGGAGTATGTCACCTTTCAGCATCTAGGTACATGCCTATGGTGAAGATCTATATAAGAGATTCTTCCCCCTCCTTGCACAAAGATGATGCCCCTTTTCAGAGATGAACCAGGTAGCTCAACTATCTAAAAGTTTTTACTTGGCTTTCATTCACATTAATCCTCGATGGCTTCACAAACAAAGTTGAGGCTAGTAGCCCACACTGGCATCTGAAAGTGCACACACTTGACAAGCAACATTGGGGGCGGTCCCACCTAGTGCAACAAATAGAGCCTCTTCTTGATATGTGATATCAAAATCAAGAAGAAATTAACATGGCTTTGGAGTGTTTCACTCTATAAAGCTTCTTTATTATAGTGAGTTGGAATCATCAGCAAAAGGTGTGTGCTTACTTGGGTCATTCTCAAAGGTTGGATTGCTCTGGCAGGCCCTCTAAAGGTTGACTTGGACTGGTGGTTCAGATTCAAGGGTCAAGTTTCTAATTTTTTTGAAGGGAAAAGAGCATACTCCTCTACCTTGTCACCTTACCAAAACACATAGAACATGTTCATCACCGAGTTTGTTTATCAATCTCAACTTGTATTTTCTCAAGATTTTGATCTTCCTAAAAGGAAGTCATCATCCCTTCATAAAAAAGATTTGTATTAGAGAACTGCTAACTTTCTTGCCTCCCTCGGGTACCATCTTCCAAAGGCATCTAGGTTTCTTATTTACTCTTGGGAATCACTTCCAAGTAGCAAAGAACATACTCCCCTATTCCATTATCTAGAGCCCTACAATGTTCACAATCCCTATTAAACCATGGGTGTAAGAAAGCATTAAAAAGACACAATGTTTAAGTGGATTTGAATGCATTCTTTGACAAGCAAAACTTTGAGCAAGTGTCCTGCAATCAAACCATCAATACTATTTGCATGTTTGTGATAAGGTATCTTTGACAAGAGATCTGCACACCACTGTTAGGCTATTCAAAATTAGAAATCAAAAATAAATGCTTCAAAAAAAAATGTCAGATTTAATCATCTTTATGAAAAACAGAATTTGAAATTGCATTTTACTTTAACTGATGCCAAGTTTTGCTCAAGATTTTGCACAGATCCGTGCAAAATATGTTGTGTACCGCATGAGAAACTATGCAATTATACACTATTTTGCATGAGAAAGTACAAAACTAGGAGGGAAACTTTAGTTTCTTCATGCAAGAATTGGATTTTTCTCATGAGAAACTAAGAAACTATACAGATAGAAATGACAGAACATCAAAATTTTGAAAAATAAATAACAGATGAGGCCAGAAAATTGATTTCTCGGCCCCACGGTGGGCGCCAATGTGAGTTTTAATTATGGCCTATAAATTAACCACACTTCAACATGATAATTATATGTAGAATCATCCTAGAATGAACATCAGATTGTTCATCCAAGATAACCCGATAAGTCAATTTGTTGCCTCCTAACTAGATTGACTTTACTAGTCACTCTCAGATTGAGAAGCTAGCAACCAAACATCTAGAATGAAGGATTTTAAGCTATATGAGATGCAATAGTTAAGCTAAATGTATGCAAGTTTAAGGCTAAGAATAAAAAGAGAATATTAATCTAAGTGAATGCATTATTAAACTATATGAGATTAATATGCAAGAGTAATAAAACTATAAATGTAAATGTGTAAGTCAACAATTCAGCTTAAGTTCAACACTCTTTCTTTTCATCCTCCAAAATAAGGAACTGAAGGTTTCTTAAATATAATTCCAAAATTGATCAAAGGTCAAGATCAAATCAAATGAACAGTCAAGATTGGAAATGAGATTCAGTTAGAATAGAAACTTCCCTTGTGAAAAGAGAGTTAACTGATTGCTTTTGGGTGGAATAAAGAGTTAATTGACTTAATTCCTTTTCTAATTCTAGTTCACTCAAAGTTTCCAATTCTGGACTGGAGAGAGAATCTGGAGAGTATTTGATTTAATAAAATTGAATATGACCTCATAAATGAATGATCTTAATTAATTGAATAATTGAATTCAATAATTAGAGTGAGGATATTAAATCAAATACATTTAATTCCTTATTGTGTATTAGCCAAAGGGATAAAATTAATTTAATTAAAGTTCCATTACTCATAATTAAATTAAATTGATTAATAGGTTTACCTTTGGTAATTTTGATTAGACTTAGGAATTAAATAAAGTATGTAATTAATGCAGGTTAATGATTTTTTACATTTGACACTTAGGTCAAGTAGAGATTGTCAAAATCAAAATTTCCTAGTACAATGGGACTTTGAGATTTATTAATAGATTAAAATTGGTTTAGAATGGAAATGTGCCAATTTAGGGGTATTACACTTGGTACCCCCTTCAAGCAATCACACTTCAACTCTTCATAACTCTTCTCATCCTCCTACTCAAGTTCACCAATCAATAGCATCAATAACTGCTCTAGCCACATTATGTTAGCACTTGTACCTCCTTAAATAGGTAATTTTGATCTTTTTCCACTTAGACACCACCATAGATCTTAGGGTTTGGTTAGATTCATCGAATCCTTCCAACATTTCATGTCCTCTTTTCTCTTATAGAAAATTCTCAAAAATTTGCCTTGAATTCTTGCATAGGAACACTCAAACACAATTTCCCTTGAATTAAATGCTCTAGGTCATCCATCCTTATCTTCAACATGCTTTATATATTCCAAGAAATCAACTATGTCAGCTATAAATCACAATTTCCTCATCTTTTATCAAATGATGTCCCTCGGCCAACATTATGTTATAAAACTCGATCATCACTAGAATACTCGGTCGCTACTAACTTTTCTTTTTGACTCATATACTAATGCTCAATCAATATTGATGCTCGATCAACACTATATTTTCTCAGCTTATATTAGCACTCAATTGACACTAGCATCACTTGACATAAATTTCAAGTTCCTTAATCTTTTGCTCTTTTGCTCGATCAAGCCTATGCATTTTGTCATTCTTTAAACACTTCTTCTAGGCTTCAATTCAACTATCTTCTTCATTTATGTTATGATTAGACAATCACTTTATTTTGTCAAATTCTAACTAATCAAGTGCCCCTTGTAGTTCCTTTTTAGAGTGGAGTTTTCATTGTACCGAAAGACCAATCTATCAATGCTTGATACAACCACTCAACTTATAGTACATAGGAGGAAGTTACGCCCTTGTCACAAATCTTGAGGGGAGCACTGAACAAATTTCTAACAATTTCTGCCTAAATGTTACCCAAAGGTTTAAGGATTCAAACCTATGACCAAGCTCTAATACCACTTGTTAGAGTGGGGTTTTTGTTGCACCAAAAGATCGATCTATCAATGCCCAATACAACCACTCAACTTATAGTACAGAGGAGGTGGTTAAGCCCTTGTTGTGAATCCTGAGGGGAGTGCTAAACAAATTTCTAACATTCCTTTCATAACTCAACCTTTCCTCTAGGTCCTTTTGTTTTTTTCCATCTTCTCAAATCCTCTTCATCAATCATCTTGATATGACACTCAAATCATATAGCACTATCTTACCAATAAGGTTTGACATTGATGACAATATAATAATTATCTCAATGATAGTTTCCAACAATGAGAAGAAAGCATACGTCAAAACATTTTGAAGGAGTTATTGAATCATTATCCTAGATTATTAGATCATAAAAAAAAACTACTAGATCCATGGAGAAATCTAATACTTTTTTTGTAAATTTAATGTAGTCCACCAGGTGGTAGACACCCTTTTAGCTTCTTCCTTGTTTGTTGTTAAAGAACCCTTATTTGACACAGTCTTGCATCATTCTTAATGATAGCTACATATATTTCTAATCAATTGTCACCTACACAATATAATAGATAATACTTCAATAATGGTTATGAAACCTCATTTATGACTCATTATTCCATCCATATGTATATTTAACTTTAAATAGGGCTAAATTAGTAAGTCCTATATCATTTGCATGACTCATGATCATAATGGCTATAGGAGATACTTTATCTTATGGTCTGAAGACTAAAAATATTTCACACTACTTTCAAAACAAAGAGTATTTATACATAAAATAATTTAGAGGCATATTATATTATCATATAATATTAATTATAAAAGTCCACATATTATCTACAATTTAGTACTTAAAGTATGTTCAGTAGTAGATTGTTGAAAACATATTGAAACAAGTATGAATATGTGTTTCAATCATTGTTTTGTCACTGATGTCAAACTTGCTACTTGCTAGTAAGACAATTGCTTAGATGATTTGAGTATTATCATTTGTTTGATTGATGAAGAGGATTTGATCAAATGAGGTAACAATAGCACTTAGAGAAAAGGTTGAGTTAGGATATGGAAAAGGAATACAAGGATCAGTTAAGATAGTGATATCATAGTGCATTAATAATCTACTTAAGATTGCAAAGGATGGATCCACTAATTAAGTTCAAAAGAAAAAGTTAAAAGAATTGTGTTTGCCAAGCTTATTAATCTGTATAGTAGGTGTCGAGAAAATTTAGTGTAAGCCAAGCAAAAAATTAGTTGGAGGTGAGAAAAGTCAAATTCAATGTATGCTGAGTGATACAATGTAAGCCGAGTTAAGATTAGTTGATGTCAAGCACCAGTAAACTTTAGTTTGTGCTAAGTGTTTTGATAGTGGATGTCGAGCAATGCAATTTGTGTTGAGCATCAGAAACAAGTTAATGCCAAGTGTTACCATTATGAGAAAGATCATGAATTCAATTAGTCTAAGCTGACAATTTTGATTTCTTGGATTATGTGAACTGTGTGGAAGATAAGCTTGATGAGTTGGTGGCACAAAATTCAAAATAAACCATTTTGAGGTGAATTGAAAGAGGATTGAAGGAGAAGTTTATAGAAGGGAATAAAATGAAATGATGGGTAGATTCATTAAATCCTACCTAATCCAACCTAACCCTAAAATAGACGATGGAGGATGAACGACAAAATATCTTAATTTTCTATTTATAGAGATGGTTGGTCAAAAGAAAAGGTTGTCATGTACAAGAATCTAAGGAAGACAAGGAGTCTAGGGTGTTGCTTCATTTAGTGACCTAAGAGAAGAGACTGTTATTGGCAAGAAAAGAAAGAAGGCTTAAAGGTATGGATGCTTGAAGAGTGAACAAGCTATCGGAGCTTAAGTGTGTGAAAGCCAAGCAGAACAGAGGACTGAAATAGAGATCTATAATCTAAAAAGTGAGTTGTAACTTGTTATCGGATCAAACCTTATTGTTACTCTCTAATCATTGTATCGGTATAGGGAAAATCCTTTGGATTAAGGCTAACCCAACAGTCATTTGTAAATCCTTTAACTGGGTGATATTCCAAGTGAATGATCTAAAGTTCTCTAACAAGGCTCACTCCTAACAGGGTGATTAAAATCCTCTAACCAGGTCACATTTAACAGTGTGTATTGTAACCTTTAACAAGGTTGACCTTTCACAGGGCATCACTTCAGAAGAGTGAGAATGAGTAGCATGTTACTGATGGTTTTTCCAAATTTGGTTTCCATGTAAAATCATTGTGTTAAATGTGTTATTGAATCTATTATGTTTCATGCTTACATTTCTGCAAAGTTGATTTGATAGTAACCTACAAGTTTAAGTGAATGTATGATCTAATGGATGCATGCATGATAAATATGTTATATGGATATGGGTTCACTAAGCTATGAAAAGTTTTATTTTTACATATGGACCTTGGATAATTGATTCACCCCCACCACCCCGCCCCGCCAGTCCCCCCCCTCTCAGTTATTCTAAATAATTTCGATAGTACACAAGGTTTTAAAAGAGTTCTTGAATATATAAGAAAAACATTCTAAATGTGAGCTTAATTATGCAAAAATTGAGGCTTATCACATGCTAAGAGGTTAAAATATCTATTTTAGAACAATTAGATCCTTTATTAAATGCACTATCTTTTTAATATCATGGCATACTTCAAGTTCTATTGCCAATGATATTAAGCGGTCATCGTTGTTACTCAACTATGACCAATCTTTTATAAATCGTCAAAACTTAGCAATGAATCACATTCCTTAAGAAACATTTAAAAACCTTGTTGTTGGAATATTTCATGACATGAACTACTTATCTAGAGATGGGATAATAAAAAGAGATTATGCCTGTCCTCAGTAGATATCACAACCTGATTTTATGTGTATTTTTGTGTCTACTTGCTACTTTATCATTTGCAATGTGCCATGTGGTAAAATTAGGATCTTATCTTGTAAAATAAAGTTGAGTTAAGTGACTTAACTAAAAAATATATATATATATATATATATATATATATATATATATATATATATATATATATTCTTGCTTTTTCCATAATTGAGTCTATTATTTTAGAAAACCTATTGAATTTTCTATATTATAAGGGTTTGGGGTTATTGTTTGGGATGTTTATAAGGTTTTAGAGATTTTTTGGATTTTGAGAGTTTAAAAGAATCTGTTCAAAGCTTGGAGTTTTTTTAAGGGTTTTGAAATTGTTCTTTACAATTGCAATTCATTTCGGTGGATCAAGGTAGGGTCTTGAAATCTCTCTTTGCAATTTTCTTTTGGAAAGATTATTTTATTGGGCTTGCTAGATTGTTGAAAGTTTTTGGTTTCTATTGTTTGAGGGTTTGAATTGGAAATAATTTGTAGGATTTTAATTTTTATTTATGTGAATAATTATTAAACTCTAGGTTTTACCTATCAATTTTTTTTATTAAACCCTAGTATTGAGTTGGGAATATATTCTTTTATAGAAGATTTAATTTTAAAAAATTAATAATTATAAGAATTTTCCTAAGGGCAAAATTCACCTAGGAACTAAGAATTCAAACACAAGCACACAGTAGACCAAAAATGGATATGATCAATTAATTAGAGTATGTCTGAATACATTGCTTTGTTCAGAATGTGATGTCCAACACAGTAGGAGTGTCTGTATATAAAGGCCTCTTAGGAAGCACTTAGAATGTCTCTAGAAACAACCAGGAGATAAGACAACTAAGCACCTTATCCAACATTCTAGATGAATGGATAAGAATGACAAAGTGTCATATGTGTGTAGAAGATTCCTATTTTGTAGACAACGTGTGCTTAAAAGAGGTGCGAACCCCTGTGATGTCATCATGACAACTCACAAGAGTGCACATACTCCTAAGTGTCTCACAAATAAAATAATGCAAAATAATTAAATAATGCATTAACCTAATTAAACTTAAGTGTAATAAGTAAATACTTATTTACACCAACATCCCCCCTTAAGTGCAACTTAGGAGAATGCCCTTAAGCTTATGAACTAGGATGAAGATGCATAATGGGTCCCAGCTAGTAGGCCATGTTAGGTACCCATGTACATAATGAAGATGCAAATCTCCCATAAAGCAAAGAAAGAGGGAAAACCTCATGGGAAAAACCCTCCCCCAAAAAGAGAGATAAATATGGATGCATGGATGGATGGAGTAATCAAAACCCCCCCATTATGACATGCATCCATGTATATACAAGAAAGAATGGAGAAGGACAAAACCTCCTATGAGGAAAAAGTCCCCCACCCCCCAAAAAAGGAGAAGAAGGAAACAAGGTAGTCCCCACCCCTTAAAAGTAGTGTGTCGATCAGTGAAGAATGCTCTGATGTAGAAGCTGATCCATGACCTTTGAATGATGTTCCTCCCCTTTGGAAGAAACAAGAGCAAGGGTACCTGTGAGATGCATCCCCTGGATGGAGAAGGAATCTCTATGATGACTGGTATCTCTAAAACCTGTTTAAAAGTCCCTATGTCGATACTAATGATGGCTTCCTCCAAAATTGCTAAAGAGAAGAGTAGATCAAACAAGGAAGGAGGTAGAACATGTCTCAGGAAACCAACAGTCTTCTCAACTAATGAAGAGACCTCCTGCAGATGCTGTAAAGAAGAATCCACAATCATGCTAATCTCAAACAATTGATCATGTAGAGAATGGAGTTGAGGGTCAGAGTGGCCCCTTGCAACAACTATAGAAGACTCCTCAGCAAAGAGAAGCGAGAAATCTTCATAAAAGTCTCCCATATCTACTATTTGTGACTCTAAGAACAGAACTAAAATGTCTGGCAAGAAATCATCACCTGGAAGACCATGAGTACCCTGCAGTGCTGAAGTACATGAATTTGTCACTACGGAAAAGGATGAAATATCTGCCTCAAAAAGAAGATGAATGTCATCAAGAATATCTCCCACATCTTCAATGTGAGACTCCTAGAACAACTGTGCAATGTCTGAAAGGGAGTCTTTGCATGAAGGTAGAGTAGGAAGACATAAAGTATCCTACTGCACTGATTCCAAAGCATCTGTGGCTAAAATAGGATTAGTTGGAGCAATAGGAGCTGGAGGTGTGATCTCATATGAAGAGGAGTCAGCTACAACTAGAGGAAGAAGATCTTTTGGGAATGGAGGAATAGCTGGATCTCCATAATGCTCCCAAAGATACATCCAAAAAACATATGGATTAGAAGACTTAATTTTGATTAGCTTTTTCAGAACTTTATATTCCATATGTAAATAGAGAGTATGCCAAATGATGTCACGCTGACCAAAAGTAAACTCAAGATCTGGTGCATAGGGTAGTACATTGTGCTGACAGAGATATCTGATAGAAAGTTGACTCCATTCATGATAGTTGTGCGAACTCAATTCAATCAAATCAGTCTCTTCCATGATGGACCAATCAAAGAAACCTCAAAAAAAATCAAAGAACACCCCCTGAAAAAGATGATGTTGGCACTTGAAAGCCACTTGCCAATTTAAGGCCTATTTTTGAAAGTAGTATTTATGTCTACAAAACCTATAATGTGATTGTAGATCTGGAAAGTAGGCAAAAAAAATGTACTTTCAAAAAAATGGAACTTGATTTGGAGTCCAGATGAGCGCGTACCAAGCATTTTAAGTGACAAAATTTGAGATTTTGGAATTGCAGAAAAATTCAAAAATAGAGATCTCAAACCACCTGCACCAATGTGTAGATCACGAAATCCTACACCAAAACAAAAAAAAATTGCTTGCAAAAAGGAGTCTGTATGAGGAAGATATCGTTGTTTGAAAATCGTTGCTGCTGTTATTTTTTCTGAATCGTCGTCATGCCTCCAAAAAATAAATGGCTCTAGATTTTGCCTCAGATGTCCGATTTGGATGAAACAAAATCTGATCTGGGGGTTTATGGACCTTCTAAATGTGATGCAAATATCAAATTTGCACCAACAAGCTTCAATCTTCACTTGCAAAAAATCTCTCCTATGGCCCTATGGCCAAAAAAAATTCAAAAAATGATGCAGATCTGAAAAAAATAGCAGAGATGTAGATGAAAAAAAGTAGATTTGAGAATTAAATGTACAAATCTGAAATGATCATACTAATTTTGCAAATCGGTCCTTCGAGTGCCAATTTGCAAAAAAAAATTGCCTCACAATCGACTTTGGCCTCGGGTAGGCAGCTTTGTAGCCAATTTTCACCGGTTCAATGTTCCAAACACAATGGCGAGGTCAGATATGATGTTGGACACTCTTAATTTTTGCAGCACTCTAGATTCGAGCTGAGGTGATGAAGCAAGCATGGTCTCAAATGGCTATGTGATGAGAAAATCTCCAAGTTGCTCCGGTACCATGTAAGAATTTGCCTAAGGGCAAAATTCACCCAGGAACTAAGAACTCAAACACAAGCACACAGTAGACCAAAAATGGATATGATCAATTAATTAGAGTATGTCTGAATACATTGTTGTGTTTAGAATGTGTTTCTCAACGTACTAGGAGAGCCTGTATATAAAGGCCTCTTAGGAAGCACCTAGAATGTCTCTAAAAACAACCAGGAGATAAGACAACTAAGCACCTTATCCAACATTCTAGATGAATGGATAAGAATGACAAAGTATCATATGTGTGTAGAAGATTCTTGTGTTGTAGACAACATGTGCTTAAAAGAGGTGCGGACCCCTATGATTTCATCATGACAACTCACAAGAGTGCACATACTCCTAAGTGTCTCACAAATAAACTAATGCAAAATAATTAAATAATGCATTAACCTAAGTAAACTTAAGTAAGTGTAATAAGTAAATACTTATTTAACCAACAATAATAAAATAAAATAATAAATTTATATACTATTATGCATATGAGCATATACTTTTTTGGGGGGTAGGTAATGATTGAAGCCTAGATGATTTATTATTTATTTATTATTAGTTGTTGAGATTAATTGTTATTGTGTATTAAGCTTGTGTGGACTCGAACCCAAAACCTTACTATTGCATATCATTAATTAAGTTAAAACAACTAGAAACCCACACAAAAATTTAAATTTTAACTACATAATCAAAGCTAAAACTAGACTATAGGTTGTTATGATAGTATACACATATCTTACAGTGACTACAATAAAAAAAAAGAACCAAGAACTAACTAACAGTCCTATACTAGTCACTGTCAAATTTGTCTTCACTATATTCATAAGTAGTGAAGTTGATGGGCAAGATTAGGTGTACAAAATGAGTTCCAACTACTTCTCCTTACATTTTCTTGTCCAGAATCTCATTTTTTTCCTTGAGTTGCTAAAGAAACTTTGCTAATGTTATGTCAAATTCATCCTTATTAGTGATAGATGAGTATCCATGTGCCAATTCTTTATTCTCCAAAGTAACTTTTCCCTCCTTTAACAATTGAAAATTTTTGGTTTCTTTGACCTAGAAAACCATTTTCACCTTCATTGCAATATTAACCCTTACGAGTCTCCTTAGAGACCCAATGAGATACCTATTAATACCTTGAAATATATTGTTATTCCTAGCTTTCCAAATGAACCAAAGTCTATTAGAAGATAATATAGACCAAAACATATTGAATATTTTACTAAATCAAAGAATACCACCATATATAATGTTATTAATAGAGAAGTTACCATCAAGTACCAATCCAACCAAGATCCATACTTCCTTTGCAAATATACAATTAATAAAGACGTGTTTGATTGACTCAAATTGTTTATAGGCTGAGAAAATGTTGGGCTCCCCCACCCCATAATTTTTTAAAGGGAAGATATTGAAAAAATAATCTCCAAAGGAAGCAACAAATCTTGGGTTATATGGGTCTACGCCAGAGCTGAACAAGAACTTTCTTCCAAACTTCTAGGTCTAGATGAAACCTCTAAGAGTTTTCAAGATGGTTTAGGAAATTAGGGCTAGAAGATATAAGGGAATAAATATATTTAGCTTAAAAAAAGTGTATGAGGGTTGAATATGACTACTTCAATTGAGATGTGCAAGAGGTAGAGGAGAAACATTCTAGTTTGACAAAGAGCCTACCAAAGGCCTTATTGATTAGACAGTAAATCATCCATTGTGAATGCGAGAAATCAAACTTTCTCCTTAATTATTCCCATGGTACAAGGGATCTAGGGTTAAGAATATGTTTGAATTACTTGATGCACTTTACATTCAACTTTTTGACAGAGCAACCCTATACAAGAGCTAACTAACTATCACCAAGCTTCAAGTTCCACCAGATGGAGTCCAAACTAAAAAGTATATTTCCCTGCTCCATTTTGATTTCTCTAGAAAATAAGTGTCTAACATATTTCTAAATTTTCTAGATTGACTTAAAAATATTAAAACCTCCCACACTATTGTTAATATCAATGGTGAGAAGATCTCTAAAATTCAGTCCAAACCAATCCTTAGCTTTGCTTGGAGGAGCTACTTGAAGGTTGTGCCAAACTAGAATTTTTTTGGGGTTCATCTCCACAAAATTCTTAAGAAATCCATTTCACAACTAATGCAATGCTTTGTAGTCTCAAGTCTTTAAGCCCTAGATCTCCCCATTCTTTGGTCACTATGCACCATTTCTAGTTGGCTGCATGGCTTTTATTATTTCCTTTGTCATTTGACCATAGAAAGTTCCTATTAATATTCTTCAAGAATTCAAATTGATTGACATTAAATAGCCATGTAGATGAGAAGTAGATTGAGTATAAAGCCATAATCTTTTGGCACACTTGTATCCTCCCAGGCATAGAGGTATAATTGAAGTTCCATTTATTAAGTTTGAGGATAATCCTTTGTTTGACCCTTTCCAACATGTCATTAATGTTTGGATTAATATAAAATAGAATGCCCAAATATCTAATGACTTCATTGGGACCCCCCAACTAAAACCATATCTTGCACACCAGGAAAAGGGTTGGCCTTCCCAACCTAGAAGGAAGGATTTAGCCACTAAGATCTTACTTCTTGATGTGCAACACAAAACAGATCTAACTTAGCCATCAAGTGAACCATATTTTCTTCCTCAAGAATGAGCATGATGGTTGTGTCATCTACAAATTAGATATTGATAGTCTCCTCTTTGTTGGGTAAAGCAGGACCTCTACCTCTTGGGGACAAGGAGTCATCTCTTAATAGACAATGTAAAGAATCAACTGCAATGACAAACAATGTTGGGGCTAGAGGACAACCCTGCCTTATGGATATGGTAAAGATGAAAAACTTAGAGCTAACAAAATTTGCCACAACTACAACTTTGGCACCTAACATGAGAGAGGATACCATGTGATAGAAGTAATTGGGAAACCAAGACCATGTAGCATCATCTTAATGAAAATCCATTCAATACTATCAAGGCCTTTTCATTGTCCAGTTGGAGCATCCCTGCATTATGTCTAGATACCTTAGCCCAATCTATGGTTTCCCAACAAGTAATAAGGTTTTCAAGGATATAACACCCTTCACAAAGCTTGTTTGCATTGGACATATGATCTTAGATAGATTATTCACCAACCTAGAAACTAATATCTTGGGCAACATCTTATAGGAAATATTTAGAATGGTGATAGGCCTCTAATTCTTGATAAGTGCCTTATCCCAACCTTTGGGGATTAGATTAATAAGACCCACATTGATTTCAGGTCCCAAGGAACCTTCTTTGATAGCCCATTGGTGTACCTCCAAGATCTCATCACATATCCATTCTACATTTTTCATATAGAATTAATTGGTAAGCCATTGGGCCATAAAGATTTCTCATTTTTCATACTCATGATAGTTTCTTTGATTTCCTCAATAGTTATATCCCTATTAAGAAGAATTGCATCCTCGTTAGAAACCTTCTTGGGGATGATACTCCAAATCTTCATTCTTGCCTTTTTCATTAACCCACCCTTATCTTCAGTTGTGAACAACTTATTGTAGTAGTTGCTTAAGGTAGCTAATATCTCTTCTTGAGAAGCAAGGTCCAATTCAATATCACTAATCCTTTCAATGTTATCTTTGACTTCTTTAGCTTTGAGCACATGAAAGAAGAATTTGGTTCCTCTATCCCTTAAATCCATCTAATTCAATTTGGCCCTCATTCTAGCACCTTGGGATATTTTTGTTTGAAGTCTCCTGAGCTTGTGTCTAACTTCGGGTTATCTAGTGCAAATAATTTACCTAGATTGTCTTGAAGGGAGGATTTTTCCTCTTGTAAGGAATTGGTCAGTATTGGTTTTAGGGCTATGGCATATTTGGTCTTTTTCCTCCAACAACTTTGAACAACTCTTGCTATGATTGAGTATTCTAAATCCATATAACAATGGAGTTATCATGTTTTTAGAGTGCTCTATTGAACCATGAACAATCTCTATGGTTGTTGATACTTCCTCTTTTAGGAGGGAAAAGTAAAGAGAAAAACCTTCCAGTCTATGGCATGTTGAGCTTCAATGCTCCAAGGTAGTTATCTTGTATACCACAAGATGATGAGTAGACAAGGTATAGGAATGACTTGGACATGATTGTCATTTACAAGATTAATGAAGCTGAAGGTGTCCTTATTGGCATGCATTTATCTTCTCTGTAATAAATCATTTTTTCTCCTTTTTGAAAAATTGTCCATGTAAACCATATGCCTTTGGTGCTTTCTTTCATTCCTTCTAACAAATTATTCAAGTTAAGTTTTCCAATCATCATGCTCTACTAGAGTTGTTCATCACCTTTGCTTTTAAATTTTAAACTTCCTGCTTTATCTTAAGATCATGCTATCATATTAAAGTCACCTAAAACCATCCATGGGGTATTTAGTAACTCATCAATCCATTTCCACAACCTAATTCTTTCATTATAGTCATTTGGTGTGTAAATAGATCATACCCCAAACTCCAAATTACCATTCTTCAATGTAGCCCAAACTACTTTCTTACAAGGTTAGCAGCCCCAATTACATATTGTTTTCTTCCAGTTAGGACCAATAAGAATTGAGGAGCCACCTTTACCTTTATGGTGAGTATAGGATCATGAAACCTTGCAAATGATAGACTCACAATTTACCATTGTGTTGTAGGCTCTTGCCTATGAGCATACATATATTAATTTGCATACAAGCATAATATTTTTTATAGAATCAAAACCAAAAAGACGAAATAATATATACCTAGAGAAAAATATATTAAATCATGAATTATAAAATCAAAAGAAAGATAGATGTACATTTTTTTAGACCTTTTGAAATTTATTTTAAATTTTTAGATTAAAAAATAAATTATATATAGAAATTAATTATTAAAACCTATTTTTTATAATAAAGAAATTTTAAAAAAATAAAAAATAGAAAACAATACTATTTAATTATTTTGGAAATTAACTTTAAAATTTTAAAAATTTAAAAATAATACTATTTAATTATCTTGAAAATTAACTAATTAAATATTACTCGCTTTTCTTATAAATGGATTTTAATCATTATGATTATGATTTTATTTTCACAAGTAAGTTTAGTTAAACTGATGGTTGGATATGATTATGATTTAGTTATATTTCAAGAGGAGTTGTAGTGGAATTCATTTTATATTTATTTAGTTATAATTACGGATATTATGGGTGAATCTATAAATAATTTAATTATAATTATAATTTAGGGTGAGTTGAATTTTGAATTAAAGGAAAGTTA
Organism: Cupressus sempervirens; assembly: GCA_028749045.1. Classification (NCBI taxonomy): domain Eukaryota; kingdom Viridiplantae; phylum Streptophyta; class Pinopsida; order Cupressales; family Cupressaceae; genus Cupressus; species Cupressus sempervirens. The sequence continues at coordinate 277,583,342 of CM053790.1, read as the reverse complement.
AACATTAATATTGAAGTTAAATGGAAGCCAAACTAATAAATTTTAAAGGAAATTCATATTACTATTTAACTTAACAATATTTATATTTCTTGTATTGACTAAGTCATTTATGATTTAAGATATTTTAAATTAATAACATGATGATATTGTGTGATATTTTATACACATAAAGAATGTAGTTATACATGTAACCCTTTATAGTCAGATTAGAGTTCAAAACATAACTTAATTTTGGCTGTAAAACTAAATTTATTTTATTATTGTGATTCCTTGTGCATGTTTATATTACATTCTTTATGATGGTTATTTGGGGGTTAAGTTGACCCTTAGGATTTAGGATCCAAAGGCTTGGGATTAATTTTCCATCTAAAGATTATAACCATTTTTATGTCACAATCAATGCATGTGTTATTTTTGGATTTATAATCATTCTTATGTCATGATCATTCCATGCATTATTTTGATGAAACTATGAGTAATGTTACTTATTTCTGATCATTATATTTATTAACCAAAAGGGTGATAACCATTATTTTGTTAAGTTTGATTTATGCGGTCACCTTGTGTTATCATTTATGTTGTCCTATATTCTGGATGGTTGTATTTGTGGGTTATATTTCTTTATGATCGTTCTATGATATAGATGGTTATCTTTATGAGTTATACATTGCATGATAGAGATGGGTGATATTTATGTCGGTTTATCATTGCTCTTATCTTATGAGATGATGTAGATTCTATTATGATTGTGAGACATCCATTATGGAATGAATGATCTTTCGAGATGTTATATTGAGATTAATAGTGGATCCTTGTATGGATGTGATATTCTTTCATACCCTCCATTATTATACTTTGGTGATTTTTTTTATTATGGTTTTATGCTCAAACATTTTTTGATAATTATTTCATCCTTCTATTTGACTTTCTTGAATGAAGCATTAGAGTAGGTTATCTAGGTGTATAGGGGGGAAGTGGTTTGTAATGGGGGTTGGGGCCCTAAGTGGCTACTAGGGTAAGTCATGTAAGTTGACTTAGTAAGTGATAGCTTAATAAAATTTGGGAATCAGTTCAAATACTAAAAAGATAACTTTGTCCCTGTTGGGCTATCATTTTGCACGATGCTTAACCGCAGGAATCTTTTCGAACTCCTCTCTCTTGAAAAGCTAATATTGGATCAACTCCCAAGTTCTAGGGGAAATTGTGACCTACTGGAATCCGTTCAGTAGAAGATAAATGTATTTGTTCACAAGGAGGCCTTTGCTAGTTCTGACCAATTTCAAATAAGATGTTGAATCTACTTGCTATCTCAAAAGAATAACCACACAAAAAGAAATATAATTTTGTATTTTTCTTTTTTTTAATGAATATAGTTTTAGCTATGCAACTATATGAATTAATAAATTAACTAAGTGTTTTTAAAAGAAAATAACGAAGATAGGGTAACAAGAAACTTAAGAAAATGACTTGAAAAGTAAATTCTTAACGAACATAAGCCACGAAAACAACATGTCTACAAGTTAAGCCTTTGAAAAGATTAGTAGGTAACCAATGAAAATAGGAGCAATGCTTCCTTAATTCCACTGATGCAATCGTCGATGGGAATTCAGTAACCATAAGATGTTTCACTTTTCATCAAATCTCAAGACCACAGAAAGTGTGCTCATGCAAGACAAAAAGCTATGCAAGAACAATATGGTTATCTCTTCTCAAACTTGGTACGTTAGTGGAATTCATAAACACATGGAAAACATCAAAATTAAAAGATCACTCAATCAAAATAACACAATAAAACTATTGGCTCGATTACACTTCATGAACATACATTCACAAAATATAACACACTCAAGCAAGAATAACTACACTCCAAATGAGAGCACCAATAGCATTTATTATTGCATCAAAATAATGGCCTGGAATACATGTTACATTCTTGAATTTATAAGAAATCATCTCCTCAATTTGTGTTGAGAGTGAGATATATCTTAATGCAAACATATGCTTCTAAATTAATAAAAACAAATCTAATTATATACAAATTGACTCTCTAATGGTGCTAAGTAGGACTTCACGCTTGTTTATATCAAGTAATGGGTGCATGAGCCTTTATATGTCTTAAAACAAAGAAAGCATGAGAAAATAAGAAGAAGGAAGTTGTCAGATGATGTAGGAGTCTCTAGAGATGCCAAAAATAGAAGCTCCATCTTCACTAGGTGTTTGTAGGAGTTAAACTGTCGTTAGAATGCATTTTCGATGCATGGAAAGCTCTAAATTTGGAACTGGTAGTTATCTGTAGGTGCACCTTTGAACTCTTCAAAAACTTCTAGCGCACCTTGGAACCTTGCACACCTTAGAAGCTTGAGCAAAAAATGTAAAATTTTACCAAGTGTCAAAACCAAAATTTTAGCTTCTAGGTTTTGTTCCCCTTCATACTAGAGCTATGTCTGGGTATTTGCTCTTGAATTTCTCTATAATCTCTATGACTTGGGTTGCATCCAAAAAATATGAAGCATCATATTTATCCTTTACTTTTTTCCTATAGTTGCCCACCTCTATGTGATTCTCTACAAAATCTCCCAATTTCACATCTAAATTTAGCAATGCCTCTTCAATCTTAAATGCCTGTCTGATATCCTCATCAATGGAAGCTTCTTTAAAAGTCTTCTGAAACTATTCAACAACTACTTGTATAGTCATTAGTTTATTTCTTGAATCATCTTCAAAAATGTCCAAGCAAGCATCACTATAATGTTTATCTGTCTCCAAAATTTGTTGTTGGGTTTGATCCTTGATCTTATGAATATCCATGTGTAATGTTTCCATTAATTTATTACCATCTGCAATCTTCTCTATCCAGCCATCTATTTTATCTAACTCATCTGCAGTATATACATCAATCAACATCCAATATCTCTGACCCTTTATTGATTGCAATGCTTACAGGTCTTTACCCTAGGTATGTACTTCATCCATTAACTCAAAATCCTGGTTCAATATAGCAACCAACTTATCTGCATTATTCTACATATGGTGTAGCAATTTAAGATTTCCTTGTATAATCTACACACCTTTCTCTTCAAAACTTTCCCACCATTGCTAACAAGCCTTCAAAAATGGATCTAATTGTGCAGTCTTCTTATTCCTTTTATCAAGTGTCACATTTAGAGTCTCCTTGGGATTTTCAAGATCCAACGGACCAACTACTTCATTCAAATATCCTCTTAGGATTTCATTATGCTTCCAAAGGTTTATCAATTCACACTCGTTCTGTTCCAAGTGCCTAAACACTTGTTTGATTCCTTTAGTAACCATCAATTTGGCAGTATCTACAATGGGTTTTCCAAGAAAGACCTCCTTGATTTGATAATCTTTTGGATTCAAATCCTCAATACCTATATGTGGAGGGATAGCAACATGGGCGAACAAGTCTTGATTTTGATCACTCATAACAAAGGCCAGTGTTCGTGCATCACCTACAGGTGGCTCAAGTTTCTTGAGAGCTTCAATTAATTCTCCCATTCCCTCTTCTTCAATACCATATAGCTATCTATTATGTCTAACCATCACCTCTTTTCTCAACCATCTTGGAGCATCTTCCATAAAAGATTTATCTTTAGATGAAGGTGGATTCTACATTGCTATGCTTTTTCCCATATCACTCCTCTCTAGAGTCTTCTCCTTTTGTGAGAGATCCATCTCAAGCATCTCTGTGTATTTCAAGTCCACAATCCTCACCTTTGTATCTTGAGAAGTCTATTGAGGTTCCTCATATATTTGCCCTTCTTCTGACACTTCATCGGTGAGTATTTGTTGTGGTTCTTCTTCCTGTTCAGCTTGGACCTATTCATCATTACCCAAAGGGAGAGGAGTAACTGAACCTTTATCCACGCAAAATGAATCTTGATTTGGTGATGGTGGAGCAATTAAAGGTCCTGGTGACTGAGGCAGCAATTGACTCCAATCCTCTTGAGGAGGTTGATTTGTTGGGGTGTCCCTTATCTTGTCGCCTACCAACTCAGTGCCTATTGACATGAAATCAAAATATGATATCTTAAGGACATTAGCCCCTTCATCCTCTTGCTCATCAATCCATTATTGTAACTCATCCTCCAAAGTTGTAGCCTAAATAGGTTGTGCAGGAATTGATTGTGGTGTTATAGTGGATCTTCTTCTCCATTCTACTTCTATAGCCCTAGCAAGACAAGTCCTTTGACTCAAGGGAAGGTTATCTTCTTCATCTTCATCATCCTCTTCTAGAATTACTTTTGAGATTGATGGAAAACGAATAACCTTTCTTATCACTTTTTGTCTCCTTTTCCTTCTAATTAGAGTTTTCATCTTTCTTCTCTTGGGAACCGATGGGGATGTTTCTTCCTCTTCTACAGGTGGAGACACTTCCTATGCTTCTACTTTAGCTCCTTGCTCTTGTACTAATGGTGGCACTAGCGGATTATCCTGAGTTTGGATGAATTCTTTTTGGGCCGGATTATCCTGAGTTTGGATGAATTCTATGTTTTTGGGCCCTTTTGCATTCTTTTCCCATTGGTGTGTTGGTGCTTGAGTTGCTCCTTTAGGATCAACTTGTTGAGGGCAAGTTCTTTTCCTTTTGCCCTTACCCTTCTATGCCCTGAAGTGCCCAACTTCTCTATCAAGATGATGCATTATTTCTGGCCTTACTGGAGACTGAGCTACAAATGTTGGTATTGTCACCTTGGCTCCTCTACCTTTCATTGGGCGGGTTGTAGCTTGGAAAACTATAGTTTGTGGAATTGGATCCAGCTTGAATGGTCTCTTGATCTAGTCCTTGGTCAATTGGATGACATGCCTTGCCCTATGATTAATATCTATGTTTTCTTCTTGATCAATATCTGCATTCATGATAGGTTGATCAAATATCTTATCTCTATTATACAAGGGATCTAAAACCTCTTCAGTGTCTTGTTGCACTATCTTTAACGAGACCTTTATTTTCAAGGTACTGCCTACCAAATAGAGAGTCATCCTACAATAATCCCTTATTCATATTTTGTAGTCATCTACTGCATTCATCCAATGATCCTCTATGGTATCCTCATGTTGGAATTATTTTCCCACCAAGTACTAAACTCTGCCAATGATATTAAAATAGGGACAAGGAGAGTTGTAGTCTTCTAAGGGATATTGATCCTGTTCAGACTCAAAAGTCACAATATCCTGCTTCCAACTAACACTAAATGGACCTATAGAGATGGGCCATACCCAAGTCTTCTTATGTTGCTTCCTTACTCTCTCATATGTAGACAACAGTTGTCATGCAATCTCTAGCAATATGAGTCTGTCACATAGATACCTAGGGAGCTTCTTTGGATTCACAATTGTACCTGCTACCCTTAAATAGGTGAATATTTTAAATTGGATGTAATAGGTGAATGTTTTAAATTGGATGTAATAGGTGCTGATTTTTGTAATATTTTTCGCTGCCTCATTTGACATCCTTTTCACATAATCTCCTTCAATGAACTGAGAGAATGAAGGCATCATTCACTATTATGTATATCTTGCTATGCTCTGAAAGCTTTTTCTTTACCAACTGGGGGTATACCACATAAGGCCATGCGTTTGCATCTTGCATGTTGCCCCTTTTGAACAATCCCAGATAATTTGTTGCTCTTGGAGCTAATAGGTACACCAAATAGGATGTCATATAGAACCTTTGGTTGTTCTTGAATACCACCAATTGCTCATCTAAATTCTCACTAAGAATTGAAGCCCAATAATTGGCATCTTTTTTGTTTTGATGGTCTCGATAAAGTATACCATCCATATGTTCAGGTGTCTGGCTACTGGTAATCCCATAACTCTACTGAAGAGCACTATAGAATGTCTAATATCATCTTTCATATAGCCCCTCATCATATCTACTTTGCCTACTTTTTTCCAAGAGGAGTCTTCTCAATGAGATATGAGTATTGAATGATTTCAGATGCTTCCTCTCCACGTTCTCTATAGCACCACCTTTCTGCTTGATGATATGTTAAACTAATGTACTGATCTACCCTTGGAAGATGGAATACTTTCTCTATATTCTTAGGCCTCAAATCTAGGACGATCTCTCCAATAATGCTTTTTACAACCCTTTCCTCTAAAACATAGTTCTCCACCAATGTCATGATCAACTCTGAAGACTGTATTGAAATTGGGTGTGACGTTGCGTTAACTAGCCCTGATCTAATAAGTATAGATACAATAGGAGACCTCTCAATTGGTTTGTTGCATAAAACTAGGAACGTGTTCCAATCGACATGATCTAGCTCAGTATCTCAAATTTTTGAATATTCATCCTAGAAGTGTGATTTTGCTGGAAAACCTTGGAATTTGAAGACCACTAGTTTCAGAGCCATCTTTGCAACAAGGGAGGATGAGGAGGACACCATTAAAATCTACTCAAAACCAATATCCATTAGTCCAAAAAGTAGAAAAAATCAACTTACATAGACCCTAATTATGACAAAAAAGACCCAAAACATAAAATCCTAAAAAATTGTGACAAAAACACCTAAAACCTACAAAATCCTCTAAAAACCAAAAAAAATGGTGCACTTTCACACCTCAGAGATGCACTAGGTGTGCATTTCCCTTAGTAAACAAAAACACCACTAAGGGTGCGCACCTATTGCACCTTGTGGGGTGCTCTGTGTGTGCACCCTTTTCTATAATAAGGGAATGCTAAGCCTTTTGAAAGGTGCGTATGTGCGCACCTTGGATAGGTGCACACATGCATACCTTTTACTAGATGATAGCTAGTTAGCTTAGGTTTTTTTTTTTTGCTAATGTTTTATTATGTTAAGGTTTTGCAAAAAGGTGCGCACCTTGATGGGTGTCCATGGTACACACCTTCTTGTTTGTTAATTAATGTGTGTTGTGTGTGCAAGTGATGGAGAGGGGATCGAGCACACCTAGCAAGGTGCAGACGTGCACCTACTAAAAACCCAAAAGAAATAATGGAAAAGGAGGGAGGGGTTCCAAGCTTTTATAGACCCGAGATTGAACGCACTTCTTGGAGGTGTGCACCCAAACAGGTGCACACTTCCAAGAGAAATGTGTTTTTTTCTTCAAGTGACTAGCACACTAGCACACCTTTAGGGGTGTGCTAGGTGGGCTAATGCACCCCTTATAACAAAAAAATGATTTCCCCTCCTTAGAAACATGGTTTTTGGCAACTGGGTTTTTTGACAGAGAGCCAGACTAAGCCAAAACACTATGAAAAACCCTAAAAAAGACTTAGACCTCGGACTAGGGATATGGAAAGCTAAACAAAAAAACAAAAAACTTGGGGGTCCCCATTTCTAAGCAAAATGGGGCATGCATTGTGAAACCACAACAGTCCCTAGCACGTGCTTTGAGCACTAGTACAAGCTAGGATGGAGCTTGAGATGATGCTCAATTGAGGTCTTACATAGTTGGTATCCTTGTCTATACGAAAGGATCTCTAGTGCCACAAAGACTCACTATGGGACAAAGTCTAGAGAGGATTCTAGGCAACATTAGAGTTTACTCATGTGATGATATTTCTCTATATGACTATTAGGCTCCCTATATTTTGTTTGTATTTTTGTGTTGATTTCCTCTGAGGTCATTTTTGTCATTTGTATAACACCACTTGAGATAGACAACTTTTTGGATCCCTTGCCTAAGGTTGTATTTATTATTTTTATGGATTGGTTATCCATGTGGGACTTGACATTACCTCCTCAATACAGTGGGAGTGGGATTGATTATCTTACCACAAGGTTGGGTGGTAGTGCTTATTTTACCATTGAGATCTAATAAACTTGTACCAGTGTTGGATGTTTTATTATTGCAGTTGTACCATTCTATTTCTTATATTTTAGAGATTTTTCTCTTTTTTTCATTCAATGTATTCATGTATCTTGTACTTTATATCTCACAATATATTGTAATGATGTATTGTATTGTATTGAACTTGTATTATTATTGTGTACCTTGCAACATGTGCAGTGGATGTACTTTATTGTATCAATTGTGCTTCATGCGTTCAGTTGTGAGATCATGCATCTACTATTCCTTTATGGATGTGGACATTGAACTTAAGATCAAATCTAATTAATAAATTTACATAAATGTGATTCAATTTTAAGGAACCCTTGAGAAATGTAAATTGTAATTGTATTGTTTAATGTATATGTGATGTGTTTTGATATATTACTTCTGCATTGATATTCATTAATGTTGTATGAAACTTTTTTTAAAAAATTGTTCAATAAATTTAGTAACATGTTTAGATTAATTTATCTTGGGTCCCTAAAGGGGTATTAAGGATTTCATCCATTGCTTGTAGGGCTTCATCTTTTATTTTCTTAGCATCATCTGCAACTTTCCTTCTTCCATTTCCTAACCCACCTTGATAGATAATGTTCCATTTCCCTTTGAGTGTTCTTCTCATTTTTGTAGTTGTTCATTCTCTTGAGACAAGGCTTCAATGTCTTCAAATTCACTATTTCTATAAGCTTCTAATTGATCACATTATTCCATCCTCTTTTCCTTGGAGTGTATCACATGATCTTTCAACCTTTTGATTGCATGATTTATCTCTGCAAGTTTTAGATTAAGGTAAAAATAGGTTTTGAAGGGACCTGTAACTCTTTAACAAAATAAAAAGATCAGCATTAAGAACTAGTCATGTTTTACAAGGACCTAAAACCTAGAGTAAAGCAAAAAACACAAAAAAACTAGGTTTTACAAAGACCGAAAACTGCAAGTTTAAACCAAACACACAAGTTTTACAAGGACCTGGAACCTACAATTTTAAATAGAAAGATGGAAAATAAAAATAGAACCAGCAATACCACCCAGACTAGCAACCAACACACCAACGACCATAACCAACACCTATAACAGTTCCTTGATGCTCTTCTCCACCTCCTTCCTAGCTTCAATAGTAGCCTGGATAATATCAATCATGGCAAAAATAATGTTAGTTTTTGGTGACTAATCAGGGAAGTACTATACATACTTCATAAATTCTTTGGGGTTGAAATAAATTGTGGGTCGTGGTCAACGTTGTAGCCAACGTATGGCCGACATATGGCCAACATGTTGTAACCCTAAAGCGGCATAAAAATACTTGTATAAAAGGGATTAGGGTTAGGGATTGTTTCATTGTAGTGATGTGAAATTGGTTCTTGCGACGGTATTGAGTTGTAAGGGATTATGGATTGTAATCAGGTTATAATCACTAGATCGTAATAATATCAAACTTGTTGTTTGGTGGATGTAGCCCCGGGATTGGATGAACCACGTTAAATTTTGGTGTCTTGTGTTCTTTTCTGTGTGATCTATTATTTTCTATTATTGGTTATAGTTGCATGTAATTGTTATTTTTGTCCATGGTTTAATCCTAACAAACAAGAACCTCGGGAGCATCAACAATCTTTTTCCTCATACTCTACCTCATTCTCTTGCTAGGCCCTCCTAGACTCCTCACCATAGTAGTTTCTGGAGACATGATCTCCTCGTTGCTTTTCTTACCCAAACTAGTCATTGTGGAACATAAACTGGAAGTGACCTGCTCCATTCTCTGCCTGCTTTCCTTAATAAGTTGATAGAGTTCCAGCTCATAATCCTTTAGTTTGTCAGGGATATTACCAGCAAGTTTCTCTAGGTGGGCTCTCATAACATGTTCATGGTCCAACTCTTTCTAAATGACTTCAACTTTTTTCTTGAACACCATGATTTTGTTGTATAGCCATGAACCCACTTGCAAAGAAGCCTCTACTTTAAGTTTGGCAATATGAAGAAAAGACAGCTTCGCATGGTTAGTCTCATCCTTTTTACCTTCTTCAATCCTAATCATGACCTAAATGGTAGTGTTATTGACCTGGATGTCAGTGTTAGCATCCTATTTCTCCTTGAACTCCTTTTTCTTCTCCTTACTCGAGCTATGTTCTTTCATAACAAGGAAATTACCCTCATTGTTCTTTTTAGTGTCAATGTCCATTTTCTCCTCACTAGATTTTGGAGGAGAAGAGGAAACTTTGTCTTTCCCCTCATTATCCTTTAAAGCTTTAGACCCTAAATTAGAATCAGTTTTCCTATCTTTACTTTCCTCCACTTGGTCCTTAGTAATTGGCATGCCTTTACTTCCAAAATAACCTTCTAGGTTTGACCTAAGGTCTCCCATTTTAGTCTTATTGTCCTCCTTAACAGAATTCTTAGAATTCATCACTTCCTTAACATTCTTCTTTCTAATCTCCCACTTGTGACCCTTTTTAGTACTCTTACTATCACTAGTGCATTCCTCACTTTTAATCTTTTTATTTGAGGGTTCATTACCAGACACTTTTCTTCTTTTTTTCTCCATAGTTGGAGAGGGTTTAACAACCTTACTTTTACAATACTTGTCAATAAGAAGGATTAAGCCCTCATGGAGCACAGGACGAGAATCCTTCTTCCTATGTGCTTGGAGGCTTTGTAACAAAGAGTACTTTAGGTAGAATAGGAAATAAATTCTATCTTTATACCTTAAATGATTTAAGAACACAAAATGAAACTTGTGGGCTCTCTTAGCTCTACCATCAAGGATAAAATATTCATGGATACACGAAAGAACATCCCTCCAAATTACCTTAATATAGCTTAGATCATAAAAATTGCCATTCTTCTCTAGCCTTTTCTCCTCCTCATCAGTTTTAGGGAATTTTTTGAAGGCCCCATTTGAGATATTAGTTTCCTTGCTAAATTTGAGACCCTCCATTGGAAGACCCGTAATCTCAGCGATGAACTCCTTCGAAAAATTCACAATAACTCCATGCAACGTTACCTTGTCCAATCCAATTTTTGAAGAAGGATTCTCCAATGTGTGGCTTATACCCATGAAGTTTCTCTATATAAGTCGTGACTTTCCCTTTCTTTAGTATTTCCAAAACATCCAAATTCACCCTTCACTCTTTGTAGTTATTTGACCCTTGCTTTCTTGGTTCCCCTCCCATCTCATATTCAGGTTTGCACCTACAACTAGACTGAAAAACTATCACCAAAAAGAAGAGTAAGTTGTTAATGATTTCCAAGAAACCTTTAACCTTGCATGTGTGCCAAGTACAATCTATAATTATACAAAAGTACCACCTAGGGATACTTAGAAAATCTACCACAAACCCGTCACTTCCCTTAATAAATTCCTCGATCTTGCATGATCTCTCCTTCATTAGCATGTGTCTTATCATAATTAACTATTGTTGTCAGCTCCACTTCCTTGCTTAGGTCATCTTGCCAACTCAACTTAATTTCCCTATAGACTACTTGATTTGCAATCCAGTCAGCAACTTTTTTGCCCTCCCAAAAAATATGAAAGATATAGACATTATCAGATTTATTCATTAGGTCTTTTATTTCCATTATACTTCCCTCAATACTCCAGGTAATTGAACTCTTTTTATTCAAGATGTTAATGATGTTAAGAGAATATCCTTCTAACCAAAGATCCTCAAAACTAGATTCCACTACCATCCTTATAGTGAAAAGAGTAGTTGTTGCTTTTTCTTTATGACTAGTAGACTTCCCTATAGGGATAACAATAACATCCAAAATCATACTGAAATGGTCTCTCAAAACATCTCCACATCCAGCTTTTCTCGAGTTCTCTTTAGTAGAGCCATCAAAATTACCTTTAATCTAGCCCATAGGTGGAGATCTCCATTTAACATTCTATCTCTAATCCTTTTGTTTTGTTATAGTACCTTTACAATTCATAGGATTACTTATTTGAATCTCATCAAACATTTTCCTCTAAGATTTGAAATTCTCTTTTATAGATCTAATTATATTATGACCTAAAACCCAATCAGGAGTCTCCTTATTTCTAAAAATTCTATTGTTCCTCTACTTCCAAATACCCCACTAGAGATAAGATAGAGAAATATTCCAAAGAAAACCACTATGATCATTCTTAGTAGGACAAGTCTAGCTCTGAAAACAATGGTCAATATGATTGTGCTGGACCCAATCTAAATTCTAGTATTTGAGGAGATAGCTCCAGACATTCTGGCTAAAACAACAGTTTAAAAAAAGTTGGTTCATGTCTTCAAAGTTCTTCTTATAGAGACAACTTATGTTCACCAAGTATACTCCTCTCTTTTACAAGTTATCTAAAGTTAAGATTTTGTTTTGAAGCAAAGTCCAAAAAAAGACATTGATTTTTGGAGTAAGCACTTTAATCCAAGCTTTAGCTCACAAAGGAGTATTTCCTCTATCCTTTGATTTAAACACAGAAGAGACATTATAGCATCCTCTTGGTTCAATCCCCCAAACCAAAGTATCTTCTTTTTGAGGGTAGAGGCTAACATCATTCAAGGCCAACTGGATGTTGGAAAATCTTGACTAATTGAATCAATTTTGACCCATTTACTCTGAGCCTAGTAATTCTCCACATATTCACCAAAGTCCTATTTACACCTATCCACAAAAGTACTATCATCAAAATCATCAATCAAAGGGTGATCTAGTAGCCATTTATCATCCCAAAACCTGATCTTGCTCCCATTACCTACTTTCCATTTGCAACCTTTGTTTAAAACATGTTTAACTACCTTAACCGCATTTTAAATTGCATAAGAAGAAGAAATAATAGGGTAGGAAAGAAAGTCAAAAAAGGAAGGAGCCTCATAAAGGTACTTATGTTTCTAGATAGAGCTCCATTCCTTGTTATCATGATAGACTCTCCAACCCTATTTTGCTAATAAAGCTTTATTCATACTTTTGGCAGATCTTATACCCAAGCCCCCTTCCAATTTAGGTTTACAAATATTATCCCAAACAATTAAGGTCATTCTCTTCTTATCCTCTGAATCAGACCAAAGGAAATTCCTTTGAATTTTGTTCATTACATCAACAAATTTTGTTGGGATCTTAAAAAGGCTCAAGGCATACATAGGAATACTTTGAAGATAGGCTTTGAGGAGAGTAACTTTACTAGCTTGACTCAATAAATTACCTTTCCACCTAGCTAGTTTCTTGTTAAATTTCTTAATAAGATCTTCCCAAAAACTCTTTGAAGGATTCAACCCCAAAGGTAATCCAAGATAGGTACATGGAAAAGATCCTATAGAGCACCTAAGAATGTTATCAATCTTACCTTATCTAATAGTTGGAGTGTTAATAAAGAATAAGGAACTCTTGTTCCAATTAATCAATCGCCCAGTTGCAGAGGAGTAAAGGTTAAGTGCCTCTTTAAGATTCCTCACCTCTCTAACATCAGCTATTCCAAGGAAAATGGGGTCATGCACAAATTGTTCATGAAAATAGATAAGAGGATGAGATGAGGGTCTCAAACCTTGAATTTCCCCTTTAGAAACCATCTTCCCAATATATCTCCCCAGACAGTCAGCCATCATGGTAAAAACTATCGGAGATAAGGAGTCACCCTGCCTCAGCCCCCTAGAGGGCTTAAAACATTTAGTAGAACTCCCATTGACCAACACAAGAACTGAAGTAGTAGAAACCATCTACAAAAATCTACAAAATAAGCTTAATCACATTGATACTAAATCCAAAAGACATAAGGATCTTTTGGAGAAAGGACCATTCAACTCTATCATATGCTTTGGCTATCTTTCATAATTAAACTCTGATTGTTAAAAAGTGATAAGGAATGGATATTTTCATGCACAAAAATAGTAGAGTTAAGGATTTGTCTACCAATAATAAAACCATTATGTTGCTCAAAAATCAAGACTAGAAGTATGTTTAGCAATCTCAAAGTGAGGACTTTTGAGATTATTTTATAAATCAAGATGCAAAGACTAATAGGTCTGAACTGATCTAGAGAATCAACTCCAATCTTCTTCAAAATCAGACAAAGGAAGGTAGATTTAATCTCCTTCAACATTCTTTTAGATCCATAGAATTATTTTATAGCATCACAAACATCTTTTCCAACCAGTTTCCACTCTTTCTGAAAGAAAAGCATAGGGAAACCATCCAACCCTGGGGATTTGTCTCCTTTAAGCGAGAAAAAAACTTTATAGATTTCCTCTCCCTTAGGGATAGCACACAACATTTTTTTTTGCTCCTTAGAGACTAAAGAAGGAATAGCATCAAGTAACTCACCCTGTTTAGATTGGTCAATATCAAGATTTGCAAACAACAAAGATGAAAAAAAGGAAACTATTTCATTAGAGATTTCCTAATCGTTAGTAATATGAAGTTTTCCTTTAGTGAGACTAGAAATATGGTATTTGGCTCTGTGTTTCAGAGTAAACAGATGAAATTTTTTTATGTTCCTATCTCCCTCTTCAAGCCAAATAGATCTAGATTGTTGTCTCCAATAGGTCTCTTCTTTAGAAATTATGTCATGATACTCCACCAGTTTCTCATTTTCTTCCTCACCAAATCCATCGAGTATCCCTCCAGGTAGATTCTATCTTGGATTATTTTGAGGTCACCCTTAATAGAAGTTTTACTCTTAAAGATATTCCCAAAATGTCTTTTATTCCATTCTCTAACTTTCTTTTTAACATGTTTAAGTTTTGAAGCCACTTGGCATAAGGTCATACCTTCAATGTTTATGTTCCACCAATCCACAAGCCAATCCTCAAACTGTGGATATTGCATCCACATTTTCTCAAATCTAAATGGGGAATTTTTCCTAATTTGACTAGCCTCTGCCATAAATAAATGAGGGAAATGGTTTGAAGTTATCTTCTAGATAGCCTTCAACTTACACACAAAATCTTTTGTCCAGTTTGAAGATATTAAGACTCTATCCAACTGAGCTAGGATACTTTCATTTCCCACTCTTTTGTTACTCCACGTAAACTCAATCCCTTGAAGATCTAAATCCATTAATCCCTCCTTGTTTATAAAATCCATAAGGTCTAGTCTCCCTTCCAATTGACTGGCATTTCCACCTTTTTTTTCATGCTCATAAAGAGGAACATTAAAATCCCCCTAAAAAAGCCATCTGCCATTATAGTCAACACTCTTTATCTTAGATAAAGACTTCCAAAACTTTTTTCTAGAGTTCTTGTTGTTTGACACATACACATTAACTATATACCAATATTTATTTTGGGCATAACTCTTTAACTTGACCACCAATAAATGTTTATTATCATCAATCCGATTACCAGAGAATAAAGATTGTTTCCACAAGATCATTGTTCCTCCAGAAGCACCTTCATAACTACTTGCCATAATACAATAATTATTAAAAGATTTCAGCTTTTCAACTTTTTCTTTTTCCATTTTACTTTCTTGAAGCACTAAAATATCAGGTTTATGCTCTGTAACAAAATTTCAAACAATATCAAGTTTGTGAATACTATTCATCCCTCTAATATTCCAGGTGATCACTTTCATTGTAGCTTTTTGGGAGTAAAATCTAGAATAGTTGCCTATTTTCCATTAGCAATATTCTGCAAGCTTTCACTTTCTCTTGTCTTCCTAGTAGTTTTCAAACTAGGTTTCTCTAGAGTTCCCACATTTGGTTTCAGTTTGAGTGAGCCAATTTCCAGCTTGCTTCTTCGGGTTTCCACTCCTAAAGATGTCGGATTAGGGTTATATTTCTTCTCTATTTTCTTCCTTTGACCCAGTTTCTATTTAGATTTTATCTTGATAGAAATCAAATCCAATCATTATGGCTCCTAAACATCTTTTGTCTCCTCTTAATCTACAAAACCTTCCATTTCAAGATCTTTGTTTTGATAAATTACCATCTGGTTCATAGGATCTCCACATTCCTCTTTGTCCTTTGTCCTAGAGACTTCATTATTCTAGGATTTCTCCTCTTTTTCCAACAGCTTCTCCTTATTTTGAAACTCTTGAATAACTTTAATTTCAGCCACCTTTTTCGAGATGGTTTTAGGTTTCCAATCTCTTTTTTGTTTTGGTTCCCTCTTTTTTTCCCCATTAACCATCTTTCATTTGTTGTTATTTTCATCAAACAATTTTTAGCCAAGTGACCCTATCTTTTATAGACAAAATAGGCATTAGGGAGGTCCTCAAAGACAATTCCTTGCATCCTTTTTCCAAGTTATGAATTTAATTCCACTTTCTAGGGTAGATTTTTCAAATGAGCAACTTTCACATAGATTCAAGCACAATACATTTTTGACCTTATAGTCATCCCATTATCAATAGCTATTAGTTCACCAAATGAACCAGCTATCCCCTTAAAAATGTCTTCATGCTAAAATTCAAGCGGGAGACCTAGTAATCTGATCCAAACCAAAGTAGTAAGGAAAAAGGCATCAGACAGATCCATATTGGGTTCCCACTTCTTGATCGTAAGAGTACCATTACCAAACAACCAAGGACCACCACATAGAACTATATTTAAATCTTCCTTACATGTAAAGACAAAGGAAAAGAACTCGTTCATCATTAGTGCAATATCCACTTGCCCACGAAGAGCCCATCTCCTTTTTACCATGTTTCTAAGCCCATCAACTTCTAGACAAGCCCCCAAAAATTTTCCAACTAGGGTAAACTCCATAGTCGAAATAGAATAATCAACAATCAAATCCAGGATGAAAATTTGAAACTCATCTTTTTCCCAGTAGGACTTAGAAGTAATAGGAGAAAAATATGACTTTCCTCCTTACTTTCTTCCAAACAATGAAGGCCATGTGTGTTAGCTAGTTTCTAACTCATCCTTCTTTTGGTCCTCCACAAAATGTGATGGAATCACATCCTTACCCACATCCACTAAAATATTCCCTTCTTGTAGTGAGTCCCTAGACTGGGCAGGACAGTCAGTTAAAGGGCCAAAATAATAGATATCCACAACCCCACATCTTCTATAATAGAATCCAAGAAACAATTTGTCTTCTTCCTGCTCCAGACCATTAACACCTGACCTCGATGACACGTCAATCTCTATCAATTTCCCTACATTCCCTACATCCCCAGCTGAGGTCGCCACATTCAAATCCCCTCCAATGCCAGGGTCAATTCCTACTACTAGATTCTTGCCTACCAAATTCCTACCCACGAGAGCACTCACAATTTAAAACATGGGAAATTGTTACAATGATGGCGTCATTGTTTGTCTCTGCAAGTTGTTCCTCAAAACTCCTCACATATCTTGTAGAATCCATGTCTCCTTTAAGGATTTTGTAATGTCCCCTTTTGGGACATCCTTCAATTGCTCATAATTTCCAATTTAAAATCTTATAAATAACTTCAAGTACCCGTTCTATACTTGGAAATACAAGGAATTGTATTTTATATGTATATATATAGTGATTTTGTTATATAACAATAATGATTTTTTTATATAAAATAGAATATAATTGAAATTGAGGATCTATCCTAATATATCACCTTGTACTTCCCCTTTATGTATTGTTTTAATGTCCTTAATATATTAGCAAATTCAATTGTATAAATTGATTATCAATTTCTTTCTCCTTATTACTTTCCCCACTTTTAACATTGATTTTGTATTCATAAGTATGCCA
This sequence comes from Cupressus sempervirens, assembly GCA_028749045.1. Taxonomy (NCBI): domain Eukaryota; kingdom Viridiplantae; phylum Streptophyta; class Pinopsida; order Cupressales; family Cupressaceae; genus Cupressus; species Cupressus sempervirens. The sequence continues at coordinate 277,565,886 of CM053790.1, read as the reverse complement.
TCCATGTATTCAAGTCGATATTATGTATTCAAAGGAATGATGACTCAGTTTTTCCTTTATGTCAATGAGGTGTTATATTCGTTGCAACTTGGACGTTCGTAGTTTCCAATATACTTCACGGTTGCCACGACTTCCTCCTTGTCCTACTCTAGCGCAATCTAGCAATGATGTCTTGTTCGATGAGCTTCGGCCACGTGGAATTCGTAATGATCTTCCTCTGTCCACAATTTGACCACGGATGGGAAGTATTATGCCATTCTTTGTTGATGCCGACACTTTCTTTGCTCGGCGTATTAATATGAATTTGATGTCTTGCTTAATCTGTCTTCTGCTAAAATGGTTCAGTGAATGTCTCTCCTTGATGTGTCCTTCGTTACCCTTTTTTATACGTGTTTGCTCGGTATGGCCAAAAGTCACGTCCTTTAGGCGCTTAACTAATTAATTTGTTATGTTAAAATATATATATTATATCATATATTTATTATTATTATTATATGTTATCATATATATTTAAATATGTTATTATAGCATATTTAAATATATGTTTGTAAATATAATACCATATTGTATTATCACTTATATTAATTCTTGTATTATTATTAATATATATAATATTATATTGATCAGTTTATTAATCAATTTATTATCATTAGTTATTAATATTATATATATTCAAATGTGATAATATTTAAATATATTATAATCTTCATTGGTTTATAATGTAATTATAATATTTATTATTATTGATTCATTATTAAAATATATGTTAAAATTAAGGATATTACAGCCCTCCCTTCTCGATTGCTTGTCCTCAAGCAAAATCATTCATACACTAGCTCTTACATAGACAAAAACATATTTTCATACAAAGGCCTAGAAGATTTTATAAAACATTCATACATCTTTAATGAATGAAAACACGAAGCAAACACGATGCAAACAGATGAAGACACGAAACAAACACGGTGCAGACACATCATACATTCTTTAAAAAAAATTCACAATGAAGTAGAGTAAAGGGAATGATTTATAACATACAGTTCCCCAGTACACCTTTTTGATTGTGGATCCTCCATTATTCTCTTGATTATGCTCGAGATTATGTTTAGATCTTTTGTTCATCCTTTCCTTTTTCTCTCTTATCAAGTATAGCGTCTATTCTTCGAACTTGGCTTCTCTTTCCGCAAGCTGGTAGGAAATATGCTCTAATACCACTTGTAATGTCCCCTTTTGGGATGTCCTTCAATTGCTCATAATTTCCAATTTAAAATCTTATAAATAACTTCAAGTACCCGTTCTATACTTGGAAATACAAGGAATTGTATTTTATATGTATATATATAATGATTTTGTTATATAACAATAATGATTTTTTTATATAAAATAGAATATAATTGAAATTGGGGATCTATCCTAATATATCACCTTGTACTTCCCCTTTATGTATTGTTTTAATCTCCTTAATATATTGGCAAATTCAATTGTATAAATTGATTATCGATTCCTTTCTCCTTATTACTTTCCCCACTTTTAACATTGATTTTGTATTCATAAGTATGCCATCCACGTATTCAAGTCGATGCTATGTATTCAAAGGAACATTTGATGACTCGATTTTTCCTTTATGTTAATGAGGTGTTATATCCATTGCAACTTGGACGTTCATAGTTTCCAATATACCTCATGGCTGCCATGACTTCCTCCCTGTCCTACTCCAGTATGATCTAACAATGATGTCTTGTTCAATGTGCTCTGGCCACATGGAATCCGCGATGATCTTCCTCTGTCCACGATTTGACCATGGATGGGAAGTATTATGCCATTCTTTTTTGATGCTGAAACTTTCTTTGCTCAATGTATTAATATGAATTTGATGTCTTTCTTAATCTACCTTCTGCTAAAATGGTTCGGTGAATGTCTCTCCTTGATGTGTCCTCCGTTACCCTTTTTTATACGTGTTTGCTCGGTATGGCCAAAAGTCACATCCTTTAGGCACTTAACTAATTAATTTGTTATGTTAAAATATATATATTATATCATATATTTATTATTATTATATGTTATCATATATATTTAAATATGTTATATAGTATTATATGTTATTATAACATATTTAACTATATGTTATGTAAATATAATACCATATTGTATTATCACTTACATTAATTCTTGTATTATTATTAATATATATAATATTATATTGATTAGTTTATTAATCAATTTATTATCATTAGTTATTAATATTATATATATTCAAATGTGATAATATTTAAATATATTATAATCTTCATTGGTTTATAATGTAATTATAATATTTATTATTATTGATTTATTATTAAAATATATGTTAAAATTAGGGATATTACAGATTCTTGCCAAGATATTAGGTCTTCTCAATGGATCTTGGCTCTAATACCAATTGTTAATATCGGGTGACACTAAAAGCAGGGTGAATCAATGTAACTAAGATCTAATTAATGCCATCACCAACTCTATCATCTTAAAATGGAAGCACTTTTATTTTAAGATTGTTTAGCCCTTTGAGTAAGTGGTCTAGAGTCATGTCAAGCACCTTGAACGGGTCTTTGCATGGATTTGGTTGTTTTCCCCCTGTTTTGCTTCTCTCTCTCTCTCTATTTCTAGCCTATCTTCTCACAAACTGCTCTACGAAACTAAGGACTTTGGCCTCTAGGTCAAGGTTGACCTTGACCCTAACCTAGGTCATAGACGACCTTAACCCTGACCTAGGGCAGGGATGACCTAGGGCAGGGTTGACCTTGTCCTTGACCCTAAGTCCCATTTTCAATTTCTGGGAGTTTCAGGATCTCAGACTTCAGAAAGTTTCTTTTCCCACTTTCGGGTAGATTGTTTTAGGTTTCAGAATGGTAGACTCTTAACTTACATTTAATCTAGGTCCATTCCTAGGGGTTAAGGTTAAATGGGATTTAATACTCCTATGTCGGCCTTCTCTAGGAGTTAGTACTATAGATCTCTATATAAGGAAGCCTTCTTCCCTCGTTTTGACATCCACGAATATCTACAAGCTATCAATTATCTTGCACATCCATCATCCACTATCTATGAGCAAAGTTATTATCTACAATCTATGTACGATCAATCCACTATTTATCAAACATTAAAGTATTCAAGTGTTCAAGTGTTCAAGCATCCAATTCATTAAGGAAATCCATTGTTAGCCATTGAAGGATTCAATCTTTATGGAGCCCTATTGTTGAAGATTTCATCCACATTCATCCAAGCCTTTTGCTATGCAATTATACATTCAAGATTGGTGTTGAAGATCTAATGAAATTGATTTGAGATATCCTACATACATTTCTACATTCATTTGGAGCATCCACACTTATGGATTCAAGGATTCAAATCCTCCACAAGCATTTTCACATAAGCAAGGTGAATAGTTCCAATTACTTTGTTTATGTGTATATTATTTCAATTATATTTCAAGGTTAATTCCAAACTGGGGTTTGATTGAGGCAAACCCCACATCCAACAAACAAACCATTTTTCTTGCAGATACAGGTGTGGAACAACGAATTGAAGAGCAGATTTGGATACCCTTTTCGTCGAACTTGCAAGATCCATGAACAAAGCTTTCATCGAAGCAGTGCAGGGCAAGGTCGACTTTTCAAGGTACAATTATGCCCCGAGGTAAGATTATGACCTACTAACAGGGTCAACGTCGACCTCCCTTCAAAAAGATAAAAGATTTATGGGTTTTCTCTGTCTCAACATTTCTAGTTGGAAATAAATTACAGATTTTCCAAAAACTATATACAAACATCAGAAAACAACATTTTCAAGATTCAAGGTTAGTATTTGTCTTTCATCTATTTCAAGATTTAAGCACATACTCCCCCCCACAATAGAAAGATTATATAACCTTCTCTCTCCCTAGTTTCCATCACTTGATCCATTTCTGCATTGAACATTCTCTTGTACTTAATCAATTTGGATCATCACATTGAAAATTAGGGTTGAGAAGAGGGTTTCCATTTCCTTTCTATTAATTTTGGTGAACCCATAATAGACAACACTTTCTTTTTGGTGTTAGATTTAAATCTTGCATTAGATTTCCTTTCATATTATCTTGTGTGTGGAATTAGATGCCCTATTGTGCTTTGTGGTGTTATATTTCCTTTCATTTCATTAGGTCTTTTCTTGCATTAAGATTAGATTTAGTTTATGCTCTTGCATTTTAAAATCAAAAATACTAAAAAACTTGCAAATTTTCTTTCAAAATACAAAAATATTTATGCTATAGTTCATTTTCTTTGAATTGGTTTATGAGCTTTATTACTTCTAGTCCTACTTCTAATCTTAGGGTTAGACGCAGTCATAGACTTATGGGTACCTTTGAGCCTAAGTCTTCTTCTCCTTTCCTTAGGATTCTGGATGAGCCTTTGATTCTTCTTGATTCTAATCCTCTTATGGAGTAAAACTCTTCTCGCTTATCTCATGGTGATGATGATTCTTTAAGAGTTCCTCCTCAACAAGTCCAAAAACTTTCAAACGAACTTGATAAAATGGGTAATTGGCTTCTTCAAGAAAACCATAATCAAGATTCTATTCAAGCTATAGAGGCTCTTAAGAAAGTTCTTCATGATAGTGACCAAGGTTTTAATCTCTTGTGTGGTATTACTCACCTTATGCATTCCAATGTTAAACCTTTAGCTCAAGAAGCTCAAGATTTTGGGTTGTTTCCTCCTGTCACTAGTTTAGAACCTTCTTTTGTTCCTTTCCCTAGTGTTCCTACATATAATCCTTATTTGATGACTGTGACAGTTCCATCTATCCCTATGAGTGTTCCTCCTGTGTCCCTTCCTACTTTACAACCTTCTTATCATAATGTTCCTTTTACTTATTCTAATCCTCTGCCAATTGTAGTTCCTAGTGTTCCTCTAGTTTTGTCTTCTATTCCTGCAACTTCTTATACTTTACCTAGTGTAACTAATGTTTCTATTCCTCCTATTTCTTCTCATGATTCTATAATTATCAGTTTGGCTCATACTTGTTGGGTTGTCGTTTTACACAATGCTAAATGACAAGAATTCTTGCGAACTCCTCTCTTGAAAAGCTGATTTTATAAATTGACTCCAAAGTTTTGGGTGATCTTGTGACCTACCAGAACCCACCCAATTGAAGATAAATGTGAATGTTCATGAGGAGGCCTTTGTTGGTTTGTTTTGATTTTGGATGGAATGTAGAATCTGCACACTGTTTCAAAAAATAACACTAAAAGAAAACTATATTTTTGTATTTTATGTTTTTTTTAATGAATGCAATCTAATAATGCAACTAATATGAGTTCCTATTCTAACAAAGGGTTAGCTAAGCAAATAACAAAACTTGAAATCAAATAACATGAAATTGAAATCCTAATGGACATAAGCTACGAAAAATAACACATTGCGAGTTAAGCTTTCGAAGAGATCGGTAGGTAACCAATGAAAATAGGAGCAATGCTTCTTAGATTCCATTGATGCAATCGTTGACAGGAAATTTCAATAACCAAATGATGTTTCAATCTTCATCAAATTGCAAGGCCATGGAAAGTGTGCTCATGCGAGACAAAGTTATGCAAGCACAATTTGGTGATTTCTTCTTAAACTCGATATGTCAATGGAATTCGTAAATTTGTAGCAAACACCAGAACCAAAAGATCGCACAACCAAAAACAACGCAATAAACCTTTGGCTCAAGCACAATCTCATGAACAAAATTCATAAAACAATGACACATTCAGGCAATAATGACTACACTCCAAATGCGAGCACCTAAAGCATAATTTTATTGCATAATAATGGCGGCCCTGATTACAAATTACAATAGGGTATTTATAAGAAATCATTTCCTCAATTTGTGTTGAGAGTGAGAGATATTCTTCATGCAATAAAATGCTTTTAAACAATAAAAACAAACTAAATATATACAAACTAACAATTAATCTGGTGCTTAGTAGGACTCCATCCATATTTTATTCATTAACTAGATGCATGAGCCTTTACATGTCAAAAACAAAGAAATTATGAGAGAAGAAAGAGGAGGAAAGCCTTCAGTCGAAGTAGAAGTGTTTGGAAGTGCCAAAAATAGAAGTTGGTCCTTTACTAGGCATGTGTCGAAGTTAAACTACCATCAAAATGTATTTTTGATGTATGGAAAGTGTTATTTTTGGAACTAGCAGTTAACTGTCAGTGCACCTCTAAATTGCAGAGCTACAGACCTACAGACTTGTGCACCTGTGGAGCTGTGGACCTCGACAAGGTCAAAAATCTCAAAATTTTACGAAGTGTCAAAATTGAAATTTTGGCATCTAGATTTTGTTCTTCTTCATCCCAAAGCTATGTTCAGATGTTTGCCCTTGAATTTCTCTATCATCTCAGTAATTTTGGCCGCATCCAGTAAATCTAAAGCCTTATATTTGTCATTTACCTTCTGTCTATAATTATCTACCTCAATTTAGGTATTAGCAAAATCCTTGAGTTTGGTATCCAATTCTAACAAGGGCTTCTTATATCCTGAAGGCTTGCCAGATATCTTCATCATTGGATGCCTCCTCCAAAGTCTTCTTAAAATTCTCTACTAATACCTCAACCAGCAATAGCTTCTCTCATTCCTCATCCTCAAAAATGTCCAAGCATGCATCACTATAGAGCTTTTTTGCTTCCAAAATTTACTCTCAGGCTTGGTCCTTGAGCTGATGAATCTCTTCATGTAATGTTCCCATTACCTTATTGCTATCTGCTATCTTCTTAATCCAGTCATTGATCATATCTAGCTCTTCTTCCGTATATACATCGATCAAAATTCAGTACCTTTGCCCCTTTATGGCTTGTAGAGTTTGTAGATCCTTACTCTAGGCCCATACTCCATCCACAATACTGAAGTCTTGCTTCAAAATTGCTACGATCTTATTCACATTCTCTTGTGTAGCATGTAGTAACTTCAAATTTCTCGTAATTATCGTAACACCTTTCTCTTCAAGGCTTTCTTGCCACTCCTGACCGATCTTTAAAAATGGGTCAAGTTGCACACCTCCCCCTTCTCTAAGTATGGTATTCAGAGTCTACTTAGGGTGCTCAAGATCTAGAGGACCAACAACTTCGACTAGATATCCCTTTAGGATCTTGACTTACCTTCGAAGTGTTTGGAGTTTGGCCTCCTCTTGCTCCATGTACTTGAGGACCTCTTTGACTCCCATGGTCATCATTAATTAGGCTGAATCTTGTATAGGCCTTCCCAACATAACATCCTTTAATTCATAATCCTCGAGGCTAAGGCTTTCTGCATCTATGCCTTCAAGAGGGAGAGCCACTTGTGCAAACAATTCTTGATTCCAAGTGCTGGTGACAAATGCCAACGATGTTGCCTCGTGTGATGGAGACTTAGATTTATTCAAAATCTTTGCAATGTCACAAATTTCTTCTTCTGAAGCACATAACTGAGGCTTAGTACTCCTCATTATTTACTTCCAGATCCATCTAGGGATGCATCCTGCTATGGACCTAGCTCTTGATGACAAAGCGGTATGTTCTACAACTTCCTTCCTTTTGTCACTCCTGCTCGACATTGTCTCCTATTGGGAGGGCTCTTCTTCTATAGCCTCAATCTCAATAGACCCTGTAGCTTGAACCTCAGTGTCTTGGAAAGGTGATTGAGAATATTCCACCATTTGCCCCTCCTTTGACACTTCATCGATCGCCATTTGTTCTACTCCCTCCTCCTGTGATGGTTCCTTTTGAACCTGCTCTTCTTCTAAACTTAGAAGTGGAGGAGTAACCAAACCCTTATCTAACACCGTAATTTGTGGTGGAGATGGGGGATTAAGATCAAGCCCTTGTGTATCTGGCAGCATCTGCATCTAGTCTTCCTATTGAGGTTCACCTGTAGGAGTGTCCCTGGTCTTGTCCCCGATCAACTCTATACCTACGGGCATGAAATGAAAATTTGACATTGAGAAAACATCATCGCCCTCTTCACTTTGCTCATCCACCCACTATTGTACTTCATCTTCTGAGTAAGAGAGCTCTAAGGGTTCTACTTGGGTGGATAGTGGGTACCTGTGGCACTCTTTCTCCTTTGTAATTATGTGGCTCTTGCTAGCTGAGTTCTTCCCTGTAGGGGCACTTGTTCCTCTTCCTCTTCTGATTCTTCTTCTTCCTCCTCTTCATCTCCCTTTGGAATGCTTTCAGGAATAGATGGAGAAGGCACCAATCTTTTGTTGATCCTTTGCCTCTTTTTCATCCGGATCTTAATCCTCTTCTTTCCTTTCTTGGAGGTAGAAGGTGCATAGGAGGAATGGAGACTTGTGGAATCTCTCTTTCTTCTGATTGGCTGGGCACAACGAGAGGCAATTGAGGTTCATCATGGATTTGAGTAGCTCTAGTATCTTGGGACCCTTGTGTACTCTCTTCTTGTTCTTGGGGAGGTGCCTATTCTTTAGCCTATAAAGGTAGGAACTATTACTTTCTTTCCCTCTACATCTTTTTGGGTGGACATGTGCATGAAAGATCATTGTATCAGGTATTGGATCAAGTGGAAAGGTTTCTTGATCCAATCCTTCATCATTTTGATGACATGCCTTGCCCGATGATTAATATCATTGACCTCTTCCCTATCAACCTCAACGTTCATAATGGATCTTTCACCAATTTTGTCTGAGTTGAACAGGGGGTCCAGTAACTCCTTAGAATCTTGTTGTCTTATCTCCTCTAGGATATTCAACTGGAGAGCCTTCTCTACCAGATACAAAGTCATCCTATAATAATCCCTTATGCAAACATCATAGTCATTTGTTGCATTCATCTAGTGATCTTCAATAGCATCCTCATGATGGAAGTCTTTTACTGCTAGACTTTCCACTCTCCCAACATTATCAAAATAGGGTTGGGGAGAGTTGTATTCTTCAAGGGGATAATTCTCCCACTCCCACTCAAAGGACGAAATATCTTGCTTCTGCTTCACCTGATATGGTCCAATGACCAATGGCCATGCCTAGCAAGGTATCCATTGTCTCTTCATCTTCTCATAGGCCAACTCAATTTGTTAGGCAATCTCCAATAGCACCAGTTTGTCACTTGGATATCTCTGGAGCTTCTTAGGATTGATGGAGGCACTGACTACCCAAAGATATGTGAACGTCTTGAACTAGATGAAATAGGCTCCGAGAACTATAATCTGTGCTTTGGCTTCATCAAATAGCCTCTTCCCATAATCTCCCTTAATGAATTGAATGATCACAAAAATGAATACATCATTCATGATTCTATACTCTTTGCTTTATGCCGAGAGCTTCTTCTTTACCAACTGAGGGTAGACTATGTATGGCCAGGCATTGGGATCCTGCATACTACCTCTCCTATACAAACAGGGGTAGTTTTTTGCCCTTGTTGCGAGTAGGTATACCATGTAAGAATTCATATAAAACTTCTTCTTGTCCTTTACTATCCTTAATTTCTCACACAAGTTTTCACTTAGTGTGGTGGCCCAGTACAATGGTATCTTTGCCGCTCTGATGGTCTCAATGAAGTTGACCATGAAAGTGTTGAGGTGGCCTGTTGCAGGTAGACCCATGACTCTGCTTAAGAGAATGATAGAATATCCAATGTCCTCCTTCATATATCCTCGAGTCATGTCTACTTTGCTTGTTATCCTTCCCTGAGGAGGCTTCTCAATGAGGTATGAGTATTGTATGATGTTCATGGCTTCCTATTGGTGCTCTCTGTACCATCTCTCAGCTATTTCATATGAGAGTCTTATGAATTGGTCTGCTCTTAGGAGATGGAAGACCCTCTCAATGTTGTCAGGTTGCAGATCCAACACAACCTCTCTAGTAACACTCTTGATTACCCTTTCTTCAGGAACAAAACGTTGCGCCAATGCTATGATCAGTTCTGGTGACTACACTGATACAAGATGTGATGCTCCATTCACCAATCTGGAAAAAATCAATCCAGATACCAGGGCTGATCTCTCGATTGGTTTGTTACAGATTCTAAGGAATTCTCCTAAATCTATGTGCCCTAATTCAGTATCCTTGATTTTTGCATAGTCATCATGAAATATTAACTTTGAGGGAATGCCTTGGAATTTGAAAACTACGGGCTTGGGTGCCATTCTGGATGTGGACGCCATTTGATCACCTACACGACACAAGAAAAAGGCATTTATTAGCTCAATGATAAAAAGTAATTAGGAAGAAAAACATTAAATTTACGTCTAATTGAGTGTTTTAAAAAAATGTGTCCCTTTTAATAATAATTTTTTAATTTCTTTTTAATATTTTTTTTTTTAAATTTATTTTTGAGAAATGTGTAGGTGTGTGGTGCAAAAGTGCATGTGAAGGAGTGTGAAGCTTGTGACAAGGGCACGCAGTTTGTTATTATGAGCGCACATACTAGGAGGGTGTGCACGAGGCCTTTATGAAGAGCACGCGGTGCCGCCATGGAGGGCGCGTGCGGCGCCTTTCATGAGGCGTGTGCATGACGCCTCCATAAAGGGTGCGTGTGGCTCCACCATGGAGGGCACATGACGCGTCATGTTGCCACATAGGGCACGCATGGTGCCACCATGGAGGGCATATGTAGTGCCACCACATAGGGCGCGCGCGGCGCTACCACATAGGGTGTACAGTGCAAAAATAAAAGAAGGGTGCAGTTGTTCGAATGCACCTTGTGTGCAATGAGCGCAAAACCTAAGTGTAATGAGAGTAGAATGAAATGTTAAGGGGGGGAAGGGGTTTTATAACCCTGCGAACACGCGCTACACACCTCTTTTTTTTATACTTTGACTTTTATAAATTTTATAAATTTTATGTTTTTTTATTTTTTCATCTTTTTCAATTTTTTGATTTTTTTTGTTGTGTTTTTCAATTTTTTTACTCTAACATCTTTTATCGACTCTTGAACTGTAAGTTCGAGAGTCCAAAAAAGGTAGGGGGTCCCCATTCCTAACTAGGAATGGGGCGTGTGTTGTGAGACCACAACAATAATGTGTCATCTTTACAACAAAAACTTGCATCCTCAACTCAAAACAAGTCTAGTATTCCTACTTGTGACATGGGAAGTCCATTGTCTTCGCATATTATTCGTACTCTTGTTCCTCAGCAAGTTGATATGCCTTGTCTTTTGAATTATAATTGTAAGGGAGACCCTGTTCATCATGTTAAAATATTTCAAATCCTTTGGAGTGATTATGCTCATGATGATAGGATTTTAGCGAAGTTATTTGCTCCTTACAATGGTTTTATTCTTTGACTCCTTATTCTAATCATTCATTTCCTCAACTTGCTAATGCTTTTATTCAACAATTTCAAAACAAAATTGGCTTGCAAGTGTCTTTGACTGATTTGATGCATTGTAAACAAAATTCTAAGGAAAATTTGACTGAATTTATTGGTAGATTTAAGCATTTGCATGCTTAGATTTCGTATCCTGTAGCTAATATTGATATTCAACGTACGTTTATTTCAAATTTGCAAAAGGATATTAGAGATAAGATTTTGTTTACTGAATTTATTTCTTTTCAACAACTTTGTGCAACACTTCATCATTATCAATTACAAGTGAGTCAATTTGAGAGCACCACTCCAATGGAACCTTTTCATGTTGATAAAAGTGATGTTGCTCCTAATCCAAAAAAAAGTTCAAAAATTCAACAACTGTATCAAGATAAATAAACAAACAAATGTAGTTGTTGATCAAGTTGTTGTTGCAATTCACAATGCCACTTCTACATCCACTACTTTTCGATTGAATCATACCTTTACTCCTCTCTCTGAATCTTTGCATTCTATTATGAATAGGTTGTTAACTACTAATATGATTACTTTACCTCCTATTCAACCTCTTTTACCTTCTAGGATGGATATTGTGTATGATTTGAAGATGGGTGATCTTAATCATGTGGTTAATCAAGTGGAGCATGTGGTTCTGTCTGTATCTCCACTTCAATCTCAACCTCGGCGTCAATCTCAAGTTTCAACTCCACCTCAACTAAAACCTAAGCCTAAATTGAAGCCTCAACCTAAACCTCTACAAAAATCTAAGAAAAAAAGACCTCGGGAAACTTTGATTACCCGTGATGATTCTGAGACTATTAAAGCTCCTGATGGTCCCCTTTATATTTATGCTAAGATTACTGAGATACCCACTCGTGGTTGTCTTTTTGATCCTACCTCCTTAGTCAATGTTATTACATAAGAAATTTTTTTAATGAAAAGTTTACAACATGATTTTTATGATACATCGGATGTATGGATTCAAACTTGTAATGGTTTTATTTATCCATCATTTGGCTAAATTGATTTACCGATTGAACTTTGTGGAAAGATTTTGAATACCACCTTTTTTATTGTTCCTACTTCTAATCAATTTCAAGTTAAGCTTGGTTTACCATGGTTAAATGCTATGCATGTTGTTGCTTCACCTATTCATAAATATCTTAAGTTTGTTTATGATGATGAAGTGAAGACAGTTAATCATAGCTTATACCATACTTCTAGGCCCAGGGATGTTGCTACCATTGACTTCTTTTGGTCTTTATTACCTAATTCATGTCCTGCTTGACCTAATCATCTTTTCTGTTCATATCAAGTATATAAGTAGCGAAAGATTCTTGAATTAAGCTTCTCCTAGGATCTTAACTGTGATATTTTGCCTACACCTTCCATACCTCCTTTATCTATGGATTCTACATCTATTAATCAAGCTCCTCATGTTGCTTGTCTATCTCTTATTAATCCTCCTATAGAAGATGTGAAGGATTCAATAATTGTTCCTCCAAGTTCTCAACAAATTTCAAGTAAGAAAAAATATAATTGATCTACTAACGAACGTAATAAGAAGCATTGTGCTCAAGCTAAAGCTCATAATTTTGTTATTCAAAATTTTTTATCTTCTTTGGATACAACTATGCATGATGTGTTAGAAGAAATTGTTGTTATCAATGATAATAAGTTGCATAATTCTAATGATTCTATTCGTATCTTAGATCCTATTTTGATTAATTTAGATGAAGAAGATACTCTTGATGATGTTATTGATAAATATGAAACTATTGACATTGACATTAATTTACCTAATATGTTTTCCTCACAATTAACACTTACATCTAGTATTAAACATTGTGATTCTCAAGAGGATCCTTGTTTGGAACTGGCTATCATTCCTACTGTATTGGATATAGTCCCTATTGCGAATTACCTACCTTCCCTAAATGATAAAAAATGAGATGGGGAGAGTAGGTGACACACTTGATTGGCTACTCCTTCATGGTAGTCTTTGTTGTGTGTTTGTTTGTTGTAGTGTATTTCTCTCGTGATATGTTTGCTAAATGTTGTCAGATTCTTTTATACGATCTTTGTTGCTCTGTTGGTGCAAGGTGATAAAATAATTGAACCTGATGTACTATTCCTCTATATGTATATCTATTCTTCCATATGTTGTTTCATGTTATATTGTACCTATGGTATTGTTCATACATGTTTCCTTGTGTAATCTGCTTGGATCCACGACTTGGTAGCACTGATTCTTTTTGGTCTCTAGGTCATGGTCCAAAAAAATTCTTCTTTGTATTTCTTATGTGATCTTTCCTCCTTTGTGATTTTAGTTCTACTTTCTTTGGGGAATTATGTTAATTCATTTGTAATAATATCATATATATATTATCTTTTGATCATACTAACCCCATAGTAGGTAGATCCCTTTTGTGTTCTCTATATGTTTATGTGGTATTTCCCTTGATTTGTCTTCATCTAGGGGCATTTCACAGTGGAAATGCAATCAATTTATGTTAAGTCATTGCTCCTATTAAAGTGTTAGCAATGACTTTAACGTGGGGGCATACACTCTACTCATTTATTGCGCACACACACTTTTCAATACATATATATTATTTTTCAAGATACTTTTTCTCCCTTTTTGGATTAGTGACTAATCATTAAAGCATGGATTTATATTTTAGGATCTCTTGATTCCTCCAGTTTCAAATATTGTTGATCCCTTAAGGTCGAAGGTGTCTATAACGCCCTGCTAGGGAACCCAGAAGAAATTAACCTAAAGTTTCACTAAGTTTGCCAAATTTTTTTTTTTGAAAGACAATAACTTAACAACAAAATAAATAAAATAGTGGAAGCAATAACATACACATAAACACATTCCATAAAATAGATTACAATTCTTATGGGTCCCATGACGTTGAATCACATTTAAGTTTAATTAATACTAAAACCAATATATAACACATCCATATTAAAGAATAACTACAATTATAAATCCATTTAAATAATATACAATTACCTTGAATGCCACTTGGCAATAATTAGAATGCACAATCATCCACTATACATGTCATAGGATATGAAAGGCTGAAAGAATATACATCATAAAAATATATTACACCATCTTTTAAGATCCATGAAATAAAATACAATAGAATAGGTATAAAAATCCATCATAGTACATAATAATAGAATGAAAGGGAATATAGAACAGGGAACTTCAACCATGACATTGAATTGTCAAATCTCAATGGTAAAAGTAAAAATCACTACCACCCGACCTTGTGGTAACCTGAAAAGGGTCCACTCCCACCGCACTGAGGAGATAGTCTCAAGTCCCAAATATGATAACAATCCCAAAAGTCAAAATCAACATCTAGGTCAAGGAATCACCTAAAATCAAACTATCTCAAAGGGTACCAAGACACAAGTATCATCTAATCCCAAAGGCAACAAAGACATGTAGGAAATATACTATGCAAGTGGGCAACTGTCATCGCATGAGCCAACTCTAAGGTTACTCGGGTAGCCACTATGGACTTTGGCCCCCTAGTGCCTCTATGCGGCATCAATATCCTTTCATATAGACAAGGCATATTAAGAAGTCAACTCTAAGGTTACCCTAGTAGTCCCTTAGGACTCTAGACCCCCTAGTGACTTTATGTGGCACCTTATCTTATTAATTTATTTTAACCCATTCAATGAAATATTATCACTTATTAAAATAACCTACAATGGGTTACCCGACAACCTCTTTAGGGCCTCGACCTCTATTGCAAATCACTTCCCAACATGACATACATATAACCTACCCTAAGCTCAGTAAAAGCAGTAGGTCACCTACAACCATAAATCACTCATCAGTTCTTAAACAAGCAACTGGAAAAATATTGAAAACATTACTGATCATAACCACATATTTTACCAATATGATCATCCTTAACATGACCGATCAAAGGTCAAGTAACGTGAACCAATCCATTACATAACATGACATCACCAAAAACAAATCACATAATCACCTCACTTTACACAAGAAACTAGAAAGCACATCAAAATATCTGATCAAACTCATCATAGCACACACATGACACATCACCATGGTCGAGTATAAAAGATCGTAAGAAAACATCATTGTGACATTATAGGACAAAAACTCTTAAGCCTCTAGTAAACACCCTGACTGGCCAGAGCTAAGTCAACCCCGAAACCCAACAGACAAGAAAACATACAACTGGAAGTGTAGTTTCATAGTTATGTTTGGTTTTGAAAACACACAATTTGATTTAATAGTAGGGTTCAAGTTTGCATTTTGTTGTAAGTTTTTTACTTTAATAAAGTTTTAAAAAAACCCCCCTTACAACTTAACCCACATTCACTTTTAAATTCAATCACCTAATTACCAATAATTCACAAAACCATTTTCTTTATTAAATACTATAACATAAATTAAATAATAATTATTAAATTATTTAAATAGTAAATTTCAAATTATTAATAAAAATAATACAATTTTATTAACAACCATGATCATAAAAAGATAATATAATTAACGATTTATCGAAGTTTATTAAATAACATTTAATATTAATCTAAATAATCTAAATAATTTAAAAACATATTAATTAATTAATTAACATTAATCTATAACTATAATAATATTTATTAAAATAAAAAATATATTTAAAATTTAAAATGCAAAAAAAACTAATAACAAACCTACTTTAAAAAAAATCAACGTGTTTAAAGACCCGTCGCCTGCAACACGTTTGCTGTCGCAACAACAATACATCGTAGTTGCTATTGCAACAGTACCTGTTGCATAACAGTGTTTGATAACATCGTCAAGTAAGAAGAAATGAGGAGGGTAGAAGGAAAGTGGACGGGGGGGTGGTGGCCCCCGCCCACCATTATATATATATTTTAAATTTAAAAAAACAAACAAAAGCCCCCCTCCCCCTAATTTTTTTTAAAATATTTAATAATGTAATTACATAGTAATTAAAAGTTATTGTGTAATTACATTATTGCATATAGATTTTTGATAAATTCTCCAATATAAACCTGGTATAGAAATCTGGACCGAACAGTCAAAATCTATAAAACAAAATAGGTTTTCTTTTCAAAACCCGCATCCTGATTTTAACAAATCCATTGCAAATCACTCAATTTAATCAAATAAGGGCTTCTAATACTCAATCCTCATATACAAATAATCTTGAAACAAAGAACAAATAACATTTATCACAAGGGTTTCAATTTGATCTATAACTCTGAAAATAAGATTTATCCAGACATGAAGAAGACAGGAATTCGAAGAACGAAAAACTATTGCACAAATAAACCACAAGATCCTACCTAGATCTTATGCTAAAATGACAATCGCACGGAGCACACGAATAATCTCATTTTTTTGAAACCCCTCTTCTCTGAAATTGCTCCTCCAAAACTCAGATCCCAAGAAATGAACTCTAAAACTGCTAATAAAGAGTTTTTCCCCAAATTTAAGGCTTTGATTGTGCAATCACGCGAAAAGCCCTTTACCTTTATTATTTAATTATATTTTAATATTCATGCACAACCTTTTTGCCATTTAATTAAAATATCTTTATTAAATATTTTTCTCTCTCTTTAATTAATTTGCGAGACATTTATAATAATAATATATTTATTAATTTAATTAATAATATTATTTAGAGTTTATTATTAAAATAAAACTCCTAAATAATTATCATTAAATAAAATAAATATGAATATGCCAAAATTATAACTTTAATAAAATCTTTTAAATTTAATTCTCTTATTTAATTAATTTCTCAATTATTTAAATATAATTAAATATCAAATTTCTTTATAAAAATTTCATTAAATTAGATCATGAAATTATCTTTTAATTTGATTTAATTATAACAGAAAATCATCACAGACCTACAAGACTAAATACGAAAACTCATCATATAGAATAGAATACTAAATCAAACTTCAGGGTCAAAATCATGAATTTACGTCACTTGACAAATTCAAATGGGCAAACAACTTAGATACTTGTCCTACTTTCTAGGACAATTGGCTTAGGATTTAGGATTCAAACTCAAGAGTTATCTCCCCTCTCTTATTATTGAGATATTGTGATAGGGTACACTCATCCTGACAATTCAAGGAAGTCGATACCCGATACCTACAACCTACATAAAATCCACACATGTACATACACATATATTCTAAACTAAATAGGCAATGGTGGTAAGTGGTGCATCGTGTAGATCCCGACTAGTAGGTGACTACGACTCCTTCCCTCAACCATATCAGAAACATCATGCATAAAATAAAATATACAAGTACACCATACACATGCAAGTATGGGGTAAGTATCCATAAAAAACATATATAAATAATCCATCTAACTATCATCATGAAATAACCAGATTCACTGTATACTATCATCATCATCGAAGAACAATCATGCATACATGAAATAACTAGTACCAAAGTCATTCATCATAAAATCAACTAAGTATGAAATGATATCCAACAATCTGGAAAACAATGTCATTGGTCATCAAACATAAACATAAAGCTGGCTTAAAAGAGTTTGGCAATAATATCAGAAAAGTAAGCTAGAGGTAGGCATTACAGTATCCTTAAGATTGGATCTCTTTTGGTTTTACTCTTATAGAATAGAATATTCTTGAGGGTAAATCCTTGATGGCTTGACTAGTGAGTAGCCATATTCACTAGGCAGTTCAATTCCATCTTTCCAATTGCACAGTTTCCTTGTGTGGTTCACAATAAGATATAAGTTCTCATTGGTGAGATAATCACACTCTTTTTTCTTTTTTCTTTTTTCTTGAGATGTCTCTCACTATATACTATCATCATCATTGAAGAACAATCATGCATACATGAAATAACTAGTACCAAAGTCATTCATCATAAAATCAACTTAGTATGAAATGATATCCAACAATCTGGAAAGCAATGTCACTGGTCATCAAACATAAACATAAAGCTGGCCTAAAAGAGTTTGGCAATAATATCATAAAAGTAAGCTAGGGGTAGGCATTACAGTGTCGTTAAGATTGGATCTCTTTTGGTTTTACTCAAATAGAATAGAATATTCTAGATGGTAAACCCTTGATCGGTTGACTAGTGAGTAGCCATATTCATTAGGGAGTTGATGTAGGAGCATCTTGGGGTAGTTGGCTATCTTGCATGATTAAGGGATTTTGGTAGGGTTGGACCTATTTGGGTCTTGGGTAGTTAATTTAGATCTATTTAATAATTATTGTGAGCCTTTAAAGGCATTTGGTAGTTAATTCCTGTTAGAGGCCAACTTGTGGCTCTTTAAGTAGTTAATGTAAGGGATATTTGATTTGTACCATTTTGGACCGACTTGTGGCTTAGATTGGTATATGTAGGGGTTGTGGTGAAGTCTTTAGTCATTAATCATTCATTTTGGAGGAGTGAGTGTGGAGAGTAGCTGAAGAGCGAGTTTTTCCTGAGTCTATGGACAAAGTGCCGAATGTGAGGCAATTTACAACAGGATTGTGATTATCATCTAGCTTGGAGAAGAGCATGGAAGATAGAGTAGTTGAGTGAGAGAAGATCTCTAGAGTGTATGGATAGAGTGCCAAATGTGAGGCAGTTTACACTTTGATCTTGGATAAAATTTGAGAAGAGCTAGTAGCTGCGACTGGAAAACAAGAAGATTTCTTGGTGGGCTTGCGAGCACAAGTTGAGATTTCCTTAGTGGTTACTTCCATATTGCTATTATGTTACAAATCTAGGCTAGTTGGGATAGTGTTTGGGTTGGATCTTGTAGAATTGATTTTTTAATTGCTATTTGTATTTGGCCCTAACCCAGAAGGCCTTATAGCTGGGCATATTGCTTGTAACCAGTTATATTTTATGAACAAATTATTGTAATTTGGTATCAGATCTTGCATTGTTGCTTCTTGCTGTTGTGTTTCCACTGTGTGGTTATATTACTGGGGGCTAGGACATCTCCTTTGGGGATTCTCCTACCTTGCACTATGTCAAACAGTATCAGAGTGAAGGTTGTTCCTAAGTATGCAGACATATCACCAAAGTTGAAATAGTTTGCACTAGGACCTTGGGAGGACATGCAGATGGATCTTTGGTTGTAAAGATGGAAGGTTGATCTTGTTCAGGAAGATTGATCTGCTAGTAATTTGTTGCAAAGGGTTTGCAAAGATCTTGGAAGATGGCTCTGAGAGGATTGGACCCTGGGATGATTGCGAGTCTTCGTGATATAGTGGAGAGGAGAAATAATGAGACAATAGCTCAGGTGGATGCTACTTTTTCTAAAAGAGTTGAGGAACCAAAGAAGGAAGTTGTATGCTACTGGAGTTGGAGTCTACCAATCCAGATGAGAGTTGTTTGGCCGGTTAGAAGACTTGTTCAAGAGAGAAGATGGCATAGCAAGGTCGAAGTGGAAGAGGTTGGTTTTGTTGATCAGTTTGTGGAATCTGATACAAAACCTATAAAGAAACTTGAGGCTGTTGCTGAGGATATTCCTAACCTTGTTGATGCTAGGATGGAGATTGATTTTCATGATCAATTGGTTGAGTTTAACATGGAGATTGCAGAGCACTCAGTCTTGGATGATCTGGTTGTTGTTGGTGGTGACTTGTATGTTGCAAAGCATCTTATTGTGAGTAATGTGATTGCTAGTGTTGTGAGTTTAGAATGTGTTGATGGAGATCTACATATTGCTACTGATATGGAGTTTATTCTTGCTGATATGGAGTTTATTGTTGTTGGTGTGGATTCACTAGTTGCTGATGTGGATGAGGGTTTGTTAATGAAGCGTTATATTTAGTTTGTTCTTGGGAGTGAACATGCTAATTGGATGGTTGAGATTCTAGTGTTTGATAGAGTGATGCAGATGTGGATGATTCACATGTTGGTTTTCTTGTCCTTTTTGGAGTGGAAGCCTTGGTGAAGATGAAGACCTCTTTTTGCAGCTGAGGAGTCTAATGGAGGGGGATCTTGGGGTAGTTGGCTATCCTGCATGATTAAGGGATTTTGGTAGGGTTGAGTGGACCTATTTGGTCTTGGGTAGTTAATTTTGATCTATTTAATAAATATTGTAAGCCTTTAAAGGCGTTTGCTATTTAATTCCTATTGGAGGTCGACTTGTGGCTCTTCAAGTAGTTAATGTAAGGGATATTTGACTTGTAGCATTTTGGGATGAATTGTGGCTTAGATTAGTATAAGTAGGGGTTGTGGTGAAGTCTTTAGTCATTATTCATTTATTTTGGAGGAGTGTGGAGAGTAGCTGAAGAGTGAGTTTTTCCTGAGTCTGTGGACAAAGTGCCGAATGTGAGGTAGTTTATAGCAGGATTGTGATTATCATCTAGCTTGGAGAAGAGCATGGAAGATAGAGTATCTGAGTGAGAGAAGATCTCTAGAGTGTGTGGATAGAGTGTTGAATGTGAGGTAGTTTACACTTGGATTTTGGATAACGTTTGAGAAGAGCCAGTAGTTGTGGCTAGAAAACAAGGAGATCTTTTGGTGGGCTTGCGCACACAAGTTGAGATTTCCTTGGTGGTTTCTTCCATATTGCTATTATGTTATAGATCTGAGCTAGTTGGGATAGTGTTTGGGTTGGATCTTGAGGGATCTTGTAGAACTAATTTTTTAATTACTATTTGTATATGGCCCTAACCTGAAAGGCCTTACAGTCAGGAATATTGCATGTAATCAGTTCTATTTTATGAACAAATTATTGTAATTTGATATCAAATCTTGCATTGTTGTGTCTTGTTGTTGTGTTTTCGCTGTGTGGTTATATTGTTGGGGGCTAGGACATCTCCTTTGGGGATTCTCCTGCCTTGCACTATGTGAGGATTTCAATTCCATCTTTCTAGTTGCACAATTTCCTTGTGTGGTTCACAATGAGATATAAGTTCTCATTGGGTGAGATAATCACACTCTTTTTCTTTTTCTTTTTTCTAGAGTTGTCTCTCTTATTGTGATCTTGGAGTTGACAAAGACTTGAGTCTTTGGGGGCTTGAGGATATCTTTGTCCCTTTGATTTTGATAAGGTTATCTTTTTGTTACAATCTACTTTACCAAGAGTTTGCATTGAGTCCATACTCTTGCTAATGGGGGCTTAATGTATCATCTTAAAATGGAAGCATTTTCGTGTTAAGAGTGTTTAGCCCTCCAAGTAAGTAGTCTGGGGTCACGTCAAGTGCCTTGAATGGGTCTTTGCATGGATCTAGTTGTTTCCCCCTATTTTGCTTCTCTCTCTCTCTCTCTCTCTCTCTCTCTCTCTCTCTCTCTCTCTCTCTCTCCAGCCTATTTTTAGACAAACTACTCTATGAAATTGAGGACTTTGGCCTCTAGGTCAAGGATGACCTTATGGGTCAAGGTCAACCTTGACTTGACCTAGGTCATGGATGACCTCGACCGCAATCTAGGGCAGGGTCGACCTCATTCCTGACCCTTGGTCCCATTTTCAATTTTTGGGAGTTTCAGGATCTTGGGCTTCGAAAAGTTTCTTTTCTTGCTTTCAGGTTGACTGTTTCGGGTTTCAAAATGGTAGACTCTTAAATTAAATTTAATCTAGGTCCATTGCTAGGGGTTAAGGTTAAATGTGATTTAATGCTCCTATGTCAGCCTTCTCTAGGAGTTAGTTCCCTAGATCTCTATATAAGGAAGCCTTCTTCCCTCATTTTGACATCCACGCATATCTACAAGCTATTGATTATCTTGCACATCCATCATCCACTATCTATAAGTCTATAAGTGAAGTTATTATCTACAATCTATCCACAATCAATCCACTATCTATCAAGCATTAAAGTATTTAAGCTTTCAAGTGTTCAAGCATCCAATTCATCAAGGATATCCATTGTTAGTCATTGAAGGATTCAATCTCTATGGAGCCCTTTTGTTCAAGATTTCATCCACATTCATCCAAGACTTTTCCTATGCAAAGATATATTCAAGATTGGTGTTGAAGATCTAATGACATTGATTTGAGACACCTTACATACATTTCTACATTCATTTGGAGCATCTGCACTTGTGGATTCAAGGATTTGAATCCTCCACAAGGATTTCCACATAAGCAAGGTGAATAGTTTCATTTACTTTGTTTATGCATATATTATTTCAATTATATTTCAAAGTTAATTCCAAATTGGGGTTTGACTGAGGCAAACCCCCCATCTAACAAACAAACCATTTTTCTTGCAGATATGGGTGTAGAACAACAAATTGAAGAGTAGATTTGGATACCCTTTTCGTTGAACTTGCAAGATTCACGAACATAAATTTAGTCAGAGCAGTGTAGGTGAAAGTTGAATTTTCGGGGTACAATTGTGCCTTAGGGTAAGATTGTGCCTCGCCAATAGCATTAAGGTCGACCTCCCTCCAAAAAGATAAAAGATTTTTGGGTTTTCTCTGTCTTGACATTTCCAATCTAAAATAGATTGTAGATTTTCCAAAAACGACATACAAACATCAAAAAACAACATTTTCCAAATTCAAAGTTAGTATTTGTCTTTCATCTATTTTAGGATTTAATCACATACTCCCCCCCACAATAGAAATGTTATATGACCTCCTTTCTCCCTATTTTCCATCACTTATCTATTTCTGCATTGAACACTCTCTTCTGCTTAATCAATTTGGATCATCACATTGAAAATTAGGGTTTAGAAGAAGGTTTCCATTTCCTTTCTATTCACCAACCTTCACAACATGAAACGTGCAAATGAAATAAATAAGTAATAGCAAAAAAATTAAAATATTCACACATGAAACACTTTGACACCAATATTTTTCATGTGGAAACCCTTGGTTAGAGGGAAAAAAATATAGTGGAAATTAGTACCCACAAATCTTCACTACTACAATAATATATTGCCTTGTCAGGAGCATTACAACCCACTTGGTTAGGATTTCACTCGTTTAAGAGTGTCAAGCCTTGTTAGAAGCTTTATAATAATATATGTTGGGATCTATCTTGTTAAGAGAATCAACACTCCTTCTAAGAGTCACCTAGTTAGAGGATTTCTTCTTTAGACATGTTATGATCCTGTACACCTTTTTGGGAGTGACTTTGTTAGAGGATTTTCCTTGTCAATCTGCTAAAATCAACAAGTGATAGTTGATCTAAAAGTTGCACTTTTTGCATGTTATATCCACTTGTTTCATGATCACTTATCTTCTCTAGATCAATGCTAACACACTATATTACATTATCCTTTACAAACTTAACACTTCACATCATCAACAACTATTGTGCATTTATCTTTCATCACTTTTATATTGTTCTTGAGGTAGTGAAAAAATCCTAAACGTGTTTCCACGAGTCAACCTCAAAACCATTTCAATTCTTATGAGCAAGAGATTGATCTTCAAACTTTGTGCCTTTATGTCAACCACATCACAAGTATCCTTTTGTTTTACTGATCAAAATCATAAAATGTATAAACCTTGTACTCTATTATTTCATTATTGTTCACTTTATGTCTTGTATATCATATTAGACCGCCATCCTATCTGTATTTCTAATCGATTTTTCTTAAGATCTCTATTCCAATACCTCTATGTAAATGAAATATTGTAATCCATTCATCATAATTGTACTTCAAAGTTGTCGCATACTCAAATTACTAAATGATCTCTACTATATTCAGTTCATCGAACATTTAACCATTTTTTCTATCTGATCAAATCTAATTAATGGTATACTTGATTTATGACATGTAGATCATCTAGTTGCTAGTAACGACAAAATTGGGATGATGATCCACCCAAAGTAACACATTATCAACTTAGTTATCATCATCATTCCAATAATAAATTGTCAGACACTGCATAAAATGGACAAAGCTCTAATCCTTTTTCTTTTGTTGCTTTGTCTTCTCTACTTGTAACAAGCTCTTTTA
The DNA here is from genome assembly GCA_028749045.1 of Cupressus sempervirens. NCBI lineage: Eukaryota > Viridiplantae > Streptophyta > Pinopsida > Cupressales > Cupressaceae > Cupressus > Cupressus sempervirens. The sequence goes on along the minus strand of CM053790.1, from coordinate 277,541,658 downwards.
ACTTTTTTCCCTCAGCCTTCAAGATGTGCCCGTCCTTGAAGAATGTGGAGGCTAATCTTATTGAGAGTAGCTGATCACTCCCCTACAAAATAAAGCATCCATTAAATAAGATTCTTTGCAAAAATAACAGTTGCTGATGGAAAGATAGTGTCTTCGCTTTTTCATAATTACACTACTTCTAATTTATCGTCACTTTGCAATAATACATAAAGGAGACAAATTCTGTACCTTTACATTTAAGATTTAGAGAATTAATTGTGTCATTAAAGTTATATATATATATATATATATATATATATATATATATATATATATCCTACTTGAACTGTATTTTGTTTAATTTTTATAATTTTTTATAATTTAAGTTAATAATTTAATTAGCAATATAACTATATATCTATAGAGAAAATCAACACTAAATATAAATAATGAATTAGTACTTTTCCTTTTCCCTTGTGGTCCGACCAACCTCTGCTTTCTGGCATCTCAAATTGTAGCACTAAACCCCCCTATCTACTCTAGTGACAATGATCCCACATGCATGTAAACTACATGCACTAAATAAAAAGCTCCAATCATTGTTATGACAGGAAATAAAATCTTTAGGACTTCCTTATTGCCAAAATCAACCTTCTCTCTTCCTACACCCAACAACTAATCATATAATTATATGATTAAGTCAGTGGTCTCAGTCCTCTATTCCTACACACAACAACTAATCATATATTATATGATTAAGTCCATGGTCTTGAGTTTGACTCCTTGATTTAAGAAGTGGCACATCTGTCAAGGGAGTATCTCACTTAGAGGAGGACCAATCTCATTGTAACTCACACTAACACCCAAGAAATGGGTTGTTGATGGAAAGGCTAGGACATAGAGATACCTCCCAATTGCATAAACTAAATAAACTAATAACATACTTACGAATTCTCGAGCACCATACTAAATACAACATTTTTTTTTTGAATATATGTTTCCATTGTGACCAATTGAAGAATACTTAGTTCTTCACAAGCCCCCCCTTTTTTTGGGCCATGTAAGATAGTTTTGAACTTCTATTTCACCCCACACATAATTTTCACCTTACAAACTAAATGAATGAATGAATGACATATTTTAATAACGTCCACAAGGCCAAAGCAACCTAAGGGACCACCTAGAGAAGCACACCACCAGAGAGGGCAAGAGGACCCTAAGTCTTCTAAAACTGCTTCTTTAGTTCTATTCTTCTACAATGAATGTTCATTAAATTTGTTGACTTGTTCAGCTGTGTTTCTTCAAAAATAGAATCCCAATTGTCGGTTGCTAGGATATCGCCATAGTTGGAGTGAATGTCAATGTACACCGGGCAATCCATGATAAAATTACGTTCTATCTCCACCACTCCTATGTTGCAAAATAAACATATTCTTTCCTCCCATTCTTCTTTTGGTAGTGTCCACCTACCCGTTTGACACCTCAAGTGATGAGAACCCATTCTCAGTTGAGCTATGAGAATTTTTGCTTTCCAATTGATATTTGCTCCTATGTATGCTTTTTCCTCGTGCTCCCTCTTTGGATTAAATTCTCTGATATAATAATCTTTTTTACGTCCTTCTTGTTTTGACCATATTAGACTCTGAACTTTTCATTCATATACTTTTTTATTTCCTCATTGTTTAATAATCAAACTATGGCAGCAACCTCTAATGAAAAAGTGCCCATAGTGAACAAGATCTCTCGTAAGGCACTCTGGTTTTAATCTTGAGATTACAAATGATTAAATATTTTTGGATTTTTTCCATTTGTCTTGTTTTTTATCTTCCATATTGCTACCCCAAATCTCACATCCGTAAAAAATCACCGGATATATGTTTATTTAACTTTAACTTATATCTTTAACTTCTATTTTTAGCCGACAGATTCTCGTGCCGGGAAAACAATTTTCAGGCAGATGAAGCGTTCCTCGCTACAAGCCGGGTTAACAGCTTTCAGGCAGATGAAACATTCCTCGCGCTACTCCTGCCAAAATCTTGTCTCGACTTCAAGAATACGTAGCTCGAAACCCTGGTATTTTATATTTACTTGTCTGTTATTGTCAATGGATCGAAGCTGGAGCTGTGGGCAGAGTGGCTTTGCTTAATTTCATTTGAAAAAAACAAAATCTGCTTTCGTAGGGTTTTCTAATATTTTTTCTTGAAATGCATCTTGTTTTATCTCGTCGGCAGCAGTGAAAAAGCAACAGTTTTTGAAGCATCTTGAAGTAAGGCACTTGCCATGGTTTCCTTGATTTTTTTTTCCAATATGTACGCGGTCATATCATTTTTTGTTGCGTCTTATTTCTTTCGAAAATGATTCTTTTGTTATATTTATTAAATAAATGGCTTGGCTATGTAGTTTTTGTATGGCTGTTTTCATATATGATGCATACTGTTGGATCCATGCTGGATCCTGTTTGGTTCTGTATGCGGAGATATTTCTACCCTTGAATAAATTCTATATTTATTTGGTGGTTTTAAACTATTTTTCATTTTGTTTTCCTTATTCTCGAGGTTATTTTTGTGATATAATTATATAGTATTGAATGGATACCAGCTACTGCTGAGGCTGTAAATGCAAATTTACAATGGTTGTCAAAGCTATTTTCACATAAAGTTAATGGCGGGGTTTGGACAGTCTTAAAATTTTAAACTTATCACATTTTTCTTTACCAATTTTATACAGTGTGCAGCATATTTCTTCACTGTTTTGTGCCATTCTTCTGGCTGTTGTACTTTAAAGGCCAAAAGTGACAAGGCGAGGGATTGGCGTGACACAAAGTGACTAAAAATTTAAATGATTGTGTTGAGTAAGGAACAAATAGCTTGGTTTTTCAGATGGATACATCCTCTGACATGATTAGTTACATGGTTAGGACTCAGCGATACACTCAGGTATCAATATACTTTTGCTATTATTATATTTGATTTTAAGTCACTTGTCCATGTTACTTCAACAAAACTGGGATTCCACATTTGAGAAATTATCTTTGCAGACAAATACAGCTGGCATTTTGCGATTGCATCAACTTAGAATGATTTATCCTTTTAGAAGTAACTCTAGACGTAATTGTGTTTGCTAGGTCTATCCTTAAAGAATCAGGTTTCTGTAACTAAAACGAAGAATTCTATCTCTGAAAATTTGATTCTAGTCTCTTTTATATGCAAAAAGTTGCATAGTTCGACATTTGTCTGTTCTGGTCCCTAATCATCCATATTTCTTCTCATAGAGTTGTTTTCCATTGCAAGGCCAACGCACAGTCCCCTATAATCTGCTTTTTATGCACTCCTTAAAGGTTTTAACAATTTTTCACATAGAAAGGTCTACAACACTGTTTATTTTTGATGTCATTTAGCACAAGTAATGTTTACAAGCCTCAGCTTCTTCAGTCTTATCTTGACTGATTAGTTCTAATGGAGAAATAATCAATATAATATATTCTGCGTCAAGCATATTTTCCTAAACTTCCATACTTTGGCATCCATGCAACCATCAGTCGTTGGCCTTTGTGTGTTGATTTTTGTTTTTCAGTGTAGCTTGGAAGGGGAAGTTGCTTTAAAGCAACTCAAGTTCGATGTTAAGCAACAACTTTAGTTTTTATTATTTAAATAGGATAATTATGAGTTTGTGAGGTTTCATAAAGCAAGAGTGATTTCATGTGTTTTAAAGCCAAAGAAAGCAAGGGAAGTTTCTTTCCTCGCTTGCTAAGTAAAGTAGCTGGACTCTATATATGTAAAGTTGCTGTAGCACACTCTATTGTATTTGGAAGAGAAAGTTTGCTGTTAGGCCGAATAGAAGATCCAACAGTTGCAGGTTTTTTCCTAAGCTGGGGTTTCTTGGGTATATCTGTGTTATTGTCTATGTGTGTTTGGCTTCTACTATTTTGCTTTCGCTATTTAGTTTCAATTAATTAATCCAGAGTATTAATTGTTATAAATCAGATAGAGCTTCTTTTAGTGAATTTATTGTGCAATTGATCTGTAACTGGGTTATAAGAAATTAACATGGTAACAAAGCTCTAAACTCTGAATACAAAGCTAAGATTTGTGGCGCAGATTTCAGAAGAAAAAAAAGACTTTTTTTTTGTCTCTAGGTTTTCTTGTGGCTATGGCTACCAGTCTTTGATATGAGGACAAAGTCGAGGGTACGTCTAACTTCTTGTAGTTGAAGATTCGAATTACATCTATTCTCAAGGAGAATAGGTTGTGGATCCATGCTAGTACAACAATGACTCCACTTGCGAATGATCTTGTTGCTTTGGATTTGCATGAGGTCAAGGAGGCCAAAGCTCAAAGAATCATTCTTGACAGAGTAAGAGATATATTAATTCCTCATCTATCAGGGAAAATCACTGCCAAGGAGATGTGGGATATGCTCACAAGACTCTATCAAAGCGACTACTAGAGTCGTAAGATGATGCTCAAGGACAAATTGCATAATACCAAGATGTCTAAAGGTGAGAGTGTGACCTCTTGTTTGTCAAAGTTGACACAAGTCAGAGATGAGTTGGCTGCTATTGGAGAGACAAGTGCTGAAGATGAGTTGGTACGTATAGCCTTAAATGGTTTTTCGAAGCACTGGGAAGTTTTTGTCAAGTGCGTGGTTGGTAGAGATTGACTACCTAATTGGGCAAGACTTTGGGATGATTTTGTTCAACAGGAAATCCACGAAGGTGCTAATCGAGGAGACTAGACAAAGAATGGTCAAGATGAAGAAAATCTTGCTCTTGCAAGCAAGGGTAAGAAGAAGTCTAATAAAGGGCAAATAGAAGGTTCTTCTTCTAAGAGTGGGCTGAGGAAATATCTGAGTAGGATAAAATGTTTTTGCTGCCATCAAATGGGTCACTATGCCAGTCGATGTCACTATGCCAGTCGATGTCCGAATAGGAATAAGAAAAATAAGGACAACTAGAACCAAGTTGTTGCTACAGCCGAGGTGGAGGAGTTTGCATCATGATTTGAGAATGAGTTTTCACTCATCGTTTGTCTCTCAAGCTCAGTTGTCAACAGGGTTTGGTATATTGACAGTGGGGCTTTTTGCCACATGATGGGAGTCAGAGATTGTTTCACCAAGTTGGAGGAGAAGAAGGTGGATTTCTTTATTGAACTTGGTGACAATGCCAAGTACCATGCAATTAGTATTGGCACTGTTAAGTTTCAAAGGGAGTGTGGCAAACCCTTGTTGGTGGAGGATGTGTTGTATGTTCCTGACATGACAAAGAATTTAATTTTAGTTTCTACTTTGGAAGACAAGGGTTACATTGTAACGTTTGAAAGGAGAAAAGTTTATATTCGTCCCAAGGATTCCAAAGTTGCAAAAGTGATTGGAGTTGGACATTGCAACTTGTTTCGGTTATAGTTTGAGACTGCACAAGCATTGGTAAGCAATTGTAAAGGGCCAGGGAATTGTGGCAAAGGAGGATGGCTCATCTTCACCATGGAGCACTTAATGTGCTCAATGAAATAGTGACGGGGCTGCCTGAGATGAAGACAAAAAAGTACAAGGTATGTAGGGGTTGTGCTCTTGCGAAATATGCCAAGACCAATTTTCCAATAGTAGTTATAGTAGATCTGAAGGGATTTTGGATTTCGTACACTCATATGTGTGTGGGCCTATGTCAACAAGATCCTTAAATGAGTATGAGTATTATGTTACTTTCATTGATGATTTCTCCAAGAAGACATGGATATATTTCATGAAGAACAAGGATGAGGTCTTTGGTAAATTCAAAGAGTTTAAGGCTCTTATGGAAAACCAGACAGGAACAAAGATCAAGATACTGAGGTCTGATAATGGAGGCGAGTATACCTTGAATGCCTTCAAAGACTTTTGTACTCAGGAAGGTATCAAGAAAGAGTTGACAGTTACATACAACCCTCAACAAAATGGGGTTGCTGAGCAGAAGAACATGGTTATAGTTGGAGCAGCCAAGATCATGCTTCATGATTAGGACTTGCCTTGGTTCCTAAGGGCAAAAGCTTGCAATACAGCTATATATTTGTAGAATAGGAGTCCTCACAAAGTGTTGGGGAAATTTACTCCAAAAGAGGCGTTTAGTGGTAAGAAACCAGATATGGGCCATATTCGCATTTTTGGATGCCTTGTGTATTGTCATGTTCCTGTGGAGAAAAGAACAAAGTTAGAACCAACTGCAAAGAAGGGTATCCTTGTTGGGTATAGTGAAACTTCTAAGGCTTATCGGGTTTACATTCCTTTCCTAAGGAAAATAGTTGTTTGTAGAGATGTAAGATTTGTGTAACAAACGGATTTCATAACAAAATAAAGGCAAACTAGAAAGAGTTTTCCCCAACTACTTATTGAACAATTTATAATGAATTCCTTTTTATGAGACAATAACTACTTTTAACTACGAACGATTAACTGAAATAATAAGGCTCAACTAAAATAACTATAACAATGATCCACTGAAATAATTGTAACAATGATCAACTGTAATAACTATAATAATGATTAACTGAAATAATCATGATAACGTTCAACTGAAATAACTGTAACATTGATCAATTGTAATAACTGAAATAACGATTAACCAGAAATAACGATTTACCTACATATATGTAAAGTAATTGCATAACATGAAAAAGAAAGAACATATAAGAAATATTTGGTGAATCTTTATTTGGTTGTGCAAGCCTTGACTTTCGGTAAGAGGAGAAGCATTGACGTAGGCTTCACCTCGCAACCTCAAACCATATTTATCCCCACACAATCTATTGAATAGAAAGGCCCTCCCTACCCTGGGATTATGCTTGGGATACTTTTAGTCCAGCCACCTGAGCATTCCGGTGTTTAGAATGTTCGCACAGTTATGGATGGATATGTCTGAATAATTGGCTCTACTGACATCAAGTGATCGTAGATGGAAAACATGCCTAAAAAATGACTTTGGCCAAGGTTTTCTAATGGGTTTAATGACCTGATCACCATCGCTTGAATTGACAATAGGGGAACAATAATATGGACGAGCATGAGCTATTAAATGAAATTAATTTAGGTTTATTGTATCATGTCTGACTTTTATTTCCACATCATTGCAGATTCCATCTCACCTCTTCACCTTTTCCATGGCTATACAACCGATGAGTCCTAGGTGCTCGAATCTCAGAGCAATCTGCTCTGTCCGTTGATCCTCAACTGATTCACGAATATTATATGTTTCTAGCTTATCACAATCTGTGATTTGAAGAACGTTTTCTTAAAGACTTGCAGAAAAATATCATTTGATTGTGACTTTCAGTGGCATAAATAAATTATGATATCATAACATGGTTACTTGGCTTTTATTTGCCATAAACAACTCTAATTTAGAGAAGGTCTAACCTATGATATTAAGCAAGATGATTTGCATCAAGATATAAACTGTAGCTTACTGCTAAATAGATCGGAATGCTGTAACAACTGATAAAGAAAACATATTGCAATGCTTGGATTTTGAATAACCACAACTTGGTATAATCTGGAAAAAGAATGGAGTTCTGCTAGATGCTAACAATTCGCCTCACTCTTTATCGAAGAGATCTTGAATGCTAATTCCCAGTATGATTATTGTTCACGATTTCAGCAGAACATCAGAATAACAGGGAAATCGTGGAAGGGAAATAATGTAATGGTTACTAAGTGGTATACTGCAGAGATATTGAGTGCTATGAAAACTGTGGTCGGGTATAATGAAAGAAGTCGGGGTGATAAACAAGGAAGTCGGGTGATGAAAAATCATGTCTTTTGCCTCTCTCGACTTCATAATATAAGGAGGTTATATGTCTCTTTGGCTTCCAAGAAGCCGTAACATAAAAAAAAGACTTGGCTCTTGGACGCCAAATAATTATGCCAAGTGTTCATTCGGTTTCTAGCAAGAAAAATGAATAAATATGGAAAAAGATTTGAAGGTTATAAATCGAGAATAATTATAGTTTATATCTGTATACTTGCACGTAGACATACTTACGAGGTGGCATCATATTATTATAAAAAATAATATCATGTTGTCACTTTATTCTTATATCTGTGTACGTACATAAGTATACATTATAATAATGTGGTGGAAAGATCAATCAAAAACCTTTTGAGGTAAGTATTATTTTTAATTAAATTAATTTATGTTTTAGAATGTTTATTTAATAGCTCATGCGGGTCCGTCAATTGTATCTTGAGGTTCAAGTTGCTAGGTCCTTACCAAGACAATTTAAGGTCATACCTGTCAACTTGATAATTGGACTAAGCTAGTATACCGTTCCGTTGATCCCGTTTAGCAATGCTTTCTCCCTTCATCTTCTCCTACAATCACCTGTGCAATATTTCCACGATAATAACAAGTTCCATAATAATTTCATAATAACATTTAGTATAGATAAAGAATTTAATAATTAACCATAATTCCAAGATCAAGCAACTGCTAAACATCACATGACAAATAATGGATAATGACCATCTTCATTAAATAGTTAACATAATGAATACAACAGATATAAATAACTACCTTCTTCACATGACTATGAAAGAAAAATCCGTTCAATCTAATGGCTATAAATATATTAAAATTAGGTCAAAATTTGGGATGTAATAGTTTGAGGAGGAAGCTCTTTAGAAGTCTAGTAGCTTGATGAATGAGGAGGAGCAATCATCCACAGTTGAGGTAGCACAAATTCCTCAAACTTCAGTCACTCAAGCTGGAGAGGAAGACAAGCAAACCGAACAGGATGATCAGGAGGCTCAAAGGAATCCTTAGACTCATCCCTATTACAGAGAAGAGAAAAAATAGGGCAACTGAGAAAACTTTGAGAGAGACTCAGGAATATGTGGGTGATCCACAAGATTCAATTAGACAGAGAAAGGCTCCCAAATGTTATTTTGATTATGTAGCACTCATGAGTGAATTAATTGAAGTAGCTTTCAAGAGGCGTCCAAGCACCAAGTTTGGAAGGATGCTATGGTGGAAGAGTAGTCTTCCATAATGAAGAATAGCGTGTGGGAAATAGTACCACGACCAAAAGAGAAGTCTGTGGTGGGCTCGAGATGGCTGTATAAGATTATGTGGTAGTGTGGAAAAGTTCAAAACTCGTTTTGTGGCTAAGGGGTTTTCTCAAAAGGAAGCAATTGACTATGAAGAGGCATTTTCTCTGGTAGTTAGGTACTCTTCCATAAGAGCTATAATTTCTGTGGCCACACAGATGGGGTGGAAGATTCACCAAATGGATGTTGAAATTGTATTTCTCAATGGAGTAATTGAGGAAGAAATTTACATTAACCAGCCTGAAGGATTTGAAGCACATGGGAGGGATTCTCATGTTTGCAGGTTGGAAAGAGCACTATATGGACTCATGCAAGCTCCTAGGGCATGGTATTCACGTATTGACAGTTACTTGCATAGTGTGGGCTTCATCAAAAGTGAGAGTGTGGGCTTCATCAAAAGTGAGGCAGATTCAAACCTGTATTATGTTTAGGTGATGAATGAACTTCTCGTACTGTTATTATATGTTGATGACTTATTTCTTACAGGGGCAGAGGAGCTCATATCACACTGCAAGCGAGATCTTGCAGGAGAGTTTGAGATGAAGGATTTGGGGTTGATGCACTACTTTTTGGGATTGGAGTTGTGGCAGAAAGAGGGAGAGATTTTCCTTGGACAGGGGAAATACTTAATTAATATCTTGAAACGATTTAGGATGGAGAATTGTAAGCCCATGTCAACACCACTTATGACAAATTGGAGAAAGATTGATACTTCTAGATCAGAAGCAGTGGACCCTACTTTATACAGACAATTGATAGTCTCTCTTATGTATTTGGAACACTAGGCTAGACATTTGTTTTGCAGTGAACTCTCTCAGTTAGTTTATGGTGGAACCTAAACGTGTGCACTAGATAGTTGCAAAGCATGTTTTGAGATATCTCCGAGGCATAGTTGATTTTGGGCTGAAATATGTTCAACAGGATGGAGTGAAGCTTGAGGGGTTTACTGATGCAGATTGGGCAGGGAGGACAGTTGACAAGAAGAGCACTTCAGGTTGTAGTTTCAGTTTGGGACCAGGAGTTGTCTCTTGGTACAACAGGAAACAAAAGTCAGTTGCACAAAGTTCTGCAGAGGCTGAGTATATGGCCTGCCAGTATGGCTACATGTGAGGCTATTTGGCTTGGTAAACTTCTAATTTGGCTCTTTGATCAGAAGCTAGATACCACAATCATTTACTGTGATAATCGAAGTTGCATCAAACTTTCTGAGAATCCAGTGTTTCATAACAAGTCCAAGCACATTGAGATCAGGTATCACTCATCAGAGATTGTGTGGAGAAGGGGATAGTGAAACTTCGGTACATTCCTACAAAAGAAAAGATAGCAGACATCCTGACAAAGGCTTTGGTGAAGAATAAGTTTGTATTCTTCAGGGATAAGTTGGGTGTCGTACATAACACCTTCCTCACTAAGAGGGAGTGTTGATTTTTGTTTTTCTGTGTAGCTTGGAAGGCGAAGTTGCTTTAAAGCAAATTCGAGTTGGATGTTTAGCAACAAGTTTAGTTTTTATTCTTAAATAGGATGAGTTTGTGAGGTTGCATAAGCAAGAGTGATTTTATGTGTTTTAAAGCCAAAGAAAGCAAGGAAAGTTTCTTTCCTTGCTAAGTAAAGCAGCTGGGCTCTATAAATGTAAAGTTGCTGTTGCAAACTCTATTGTATTCTGGAAGAGAAGGTTTGCTGTTAGGCTGAATAGAAGATCCGACAGTTGCAGGTTTTTCCCCAAGCTGGGGTTTCCTGGATTATCTGTGTTATTGTCTATGTGTGTTTGGCTTCTGTTATTTAGTTTCAGTTAATTAAACCAGAGTATTAATTGTTATAAATCAGATAGAGCTTCTTTCTGTGAATTTATTCTGCAATTGATCTATAACTAGTTTATAAGAAATTAACATTGTGCTCGTTAGTTAATAGAAAATATGAAACTTGTTCTATACTTTTTTTCATTCAGATCATTAATTGCATCAATGGAGAGGCATTCTTGTTAGTCGATGATTAGTCTTTATGAATATTCCCCCAAAAAACTATTTTCATTCCTTCAAAAACACTTTGGATGGCTAACCCTGCAAGCACTAGGTAAATTAGCTTATCCATTTCCACATATCTTTGGAGATGATGGACAGCCCTCAAATTTATTTCAAAGTTTTTTTTGCTTTTCTCAGAAATTTGAAAAAGAACTTTACTTTTAACAAGTGTTTCCTTTCTAGTTTGGTGTACTCCCTCAGTTGTGCTCTAGGTGTGATAATCTGCCAGCATTTGGAGAAATCATGAAAGCAATATGATACCTTGAGTAGAATTTTTGTTTTGAATGGCTGCAAAATACCATTGGTAACTATCATATATTGCAAACCATAGGGCCCTGGTGGGGGTAAGAGATTGAAAGAAACGTCATTTAATTCTGTCCCAACTTTCTCCTTTCCTTCCCAATTCAGATATTGCACCCATATTCTCTGCTTATATGTTGAATGTATAGATTTCTGGTTTATACAAAGTCTTTGTATTTTCTTTAGACAATTTCTTGCAGATTTCTTTGCAAGGCAACACATAAAATATATGAGCACCAGCATACATGAGCAGGAATAAGAGTGCTTTTCCTTATTAAGAATACTATCTCAGAAATTACAGAGAAAATTTCTGGTTTCCTGAGCTTGGTATAAGTTACTGCAAATTGAGATTATGTGTGCACGGAAAAGAACCTGAGTCCTATATAATTTCTAATACTTGAGCACTCAGATATAAATCGCTGCAGAGTTGTGTGTTCGCTGCAGTAGCTCACTTTGCATCCATCACACTTCTTTTTTAGAATTTCTTCCTAAAAGGTTAGTGCCGGTTTGAATAGATGGCTCACACAATGACATTTCTGCAATCTGGGTTTGTTTATAATGTTAAATTTTTTTAAGTAGAATATTGTGCACCTTCTTATAATAGATTTGTTTCGAATTGGAGCAGAAGAAAGTATAAGAATGATTCTCATGCTCATGGCGATCTTCTCCTAAAAGAAGAAGAAAGTATAAGAATGAAAGACCCTTTATCAACTATTAAGGAAGCAATTGTGATTTTTTATATTTTTTAAAAATAAAGATTTTTTGTAATTATAATTTTTCAAGGATAACAAGCAATACATGTATAGGGTTTTCCAGTTTTGATTGTTGATTGAAGAGTCAGGGGTGCCAAAGCATTTTAGATCAAGGAAAATTTAGAAAGTGAAAATAAAAAACATATTATATTATTAATTTATTTGTAATGGTGAAATTTGCTACTTCTTTTATTTAGTTTTATGTTTATTTTAAGGGAATGTTTTGATATGTATATTCTGAAATAGTTTCATAAAAGACCTATTTCTGTGCACATTTGACCTAATTTCTTTGCCCTCTTGCTCTCTTGTCCACTCTATTATTCCGCACACAAATTGAATTTTACTTTCTAACATGTTAGTATACATATAGTTCTCTATCAGTGTAACCATTGCATGTACTTCAGGTGCTAAGTGCTAGTTTAAAACTAGTTGTGAAGCACATATTTCTTATATGAAGCATGCCTCTGTCTTAGAAGAACAACTTTCACTATTGTTATCATATTTATTTTTTTTAATTTGCAGGTTGGGGAGCTAAGGAATGGCTAGCATTTACAATTTGTTTATCATAAATAAATCCGGTGGCCTCATCTTCTGCAAGGTAGATTTAATGTCTTAAGAGAGCCCTTTTCTGCATATTTGGTTTTTTCATTTTACATTTAAAAGCAACTTGCTTTTATGTATGTTGTATTAGTTGACTTGAGGTTTAAAGTCTTCAAAAATGCGGGTTCTTTCCAACTTTTGAGTCTGAGATTTTGGTTGAGATTCCTCTCCACAAGTAGTTGAATCCAGATTCAATGTTGTAGATAGTTACATGATCACAACCATCTATGATCCTCTTCATGACATGCCAGACTATAATTGAAAATCAAGGCTGTCTTCTTATGCATAGTTTGAAAGAGCAAAATGGATTCAATCTACTGAAAATTGAAATCTTTAAAATATCATCTGTTATTTCTTCCGTAATTTGCCTTCTCCCTGAAAATATAGATCAGAAAAATTCTTATACATATTCTATAATTAAGATCAATGGCTTTGGTCTTCAAGTTAGCCTACTGCATCATGATTTTCTTGATGAATACTTAATACTGTCTCAGCAGCACCGATCATATGTATTCTCTTTCTTTGGAGACTTGTCAAATAGGTTTTTATCAAAAGGGAGTCTTAATCCTTTTTAGGTGTGCTTTTCCCTTCCTAGGATCATCCAGCAACTATTAGCATTGATCCATACAATTAGTCATGCAACTTTACCATCTTTAAATCTTTATGCACAACTTCCATTTCTCAGTCAGAGTTCCACATCTTTAAATTATTTCTTTGTGTGGTACAATCAAAGCTGGCAATTGTTGGCTGATAGTAGCCTTGCTGTCCCCCACTTTTTTTTAAAATGTGACATCATATACTCAGCAACTAATCTTCCTGCCATTTACCTGTGCTATGACGGCCTTGCAGTGTCTCAATCTTGAAGGTCTCATTGTCATAACAAGCAGTAGTTAGCGTAGAATCTGAATTGCTTAGCCACAAAATCTAAGTACAGGCATTATTTTGGCTAAATCTACACCTTTAATATTGAAAATAAGATGAGGACAAATTTCAGTAGAATCTAGATAAATTAAAAATTACCTTACTGCTTCTTTTCAATATTTCTTACTTCGCTATATATACTTCTGCACCATATCCCACATCATAACATATTGAGCTTTGTATACTGGTCGGATCATTTCTACATTTATGATTTAACTAAAGATAGTCAATCTCCTGCAAATATTTCTATAATTGTGAATGCCTTTACCATTTATATGATCTAGTTCACTGTAGCCTTGTCAGACTGCATGCTAGATAAATCAAGAAAAGTGCATTATGGTTTTTGCTTGTGCTTGGTCATACTTAGCAAGCATATACTCTTCCCTCTCTCTCTCTCTCCCTCTCCCTACACACACATGCATAACAACTTGTATATTTAGGAGTTGTTATAGAAGTCTCCTATAATATAGGATATGAAAACCCATAAATATGTAATGCTTTACAAATGAAAATGGTGCGACTGTCGAACTTCTGTGTATAACCTTTTGCAAATTATATAATTCTGCACAAATCTCTGACATAATTACCCTCTGATGGAAATTATTTTACCCAAAGCAAATTGTAAAAGTTTCAAATCACCTTACCTTGTTTGTGTGCCCAAGTCCGTTTGGACAATTTGGAAGCCCAGCAACTCTATTGCATTTCTTTTCCTTTGGATGAAATTTGCCATTTAGGTGACGACATGCCCTTGAGAATCTTCCTTTACCCTGCTTTGTTTTTTGGACTGCTTGGTAACTGATTCTTGTATGAGAGAAGAAAGAGCACTGATGTTCAAGGGTGTTTCTGGCAAAAATTTCCTTTTTGTTGTTTTGCCATAACTTTCTCATTTGGACTCCGCTTTTTTTGGTAGGTAATAGCTTAATCTATTCATAATTATTAAAGATTTACATGAAATGTAAAATTATGAAAGTTTGCAACTGGATTCAAGCAGTCCTGAAACTACCCATTAACCCACTTCTGCATTTATCCACATGATTTTCATTACGTTTCTGGCCATCAATAGCCATAGCATCTAAAAAAGCACCCTTTGACTATTGTGAGTCGAGGCCCCTGCTACCAAAATACACTCTCCTTAGATTCATTACTGCACAAAAGACATACGAAATCAACAGAAAAAGGAGACATAGACACTACATTCCAGGGTTTGAAGGACCAAGGCCCGTGGCTTGTTGGAACCTCCCTCCTTGCCTGATCCCTTCTTGCTGCCACCTATCCCTTGTGTTGGTGTCGCTCCTCAGGTTCCTCGCATCGACCACCACCTTGTCCAACATTCCTCCTTCGTCCACTTAGTCGATTTCTTGGCCCATTCCTTCACCCGCGTTGCGCTTCCTCCCCACCACCTTGTGGTACCCTTTAATAGTTTGTAACTTGGTGTGTGGGGGCAGTTTTGTCAAGGGTCTCCTTGTCCAGACTAGAATTGATGACTCACTCCTAGTCCTCTGTGTATTGACACATTACCTTCCACATATTCTTTACCTTGGTTTTCCTTGCAACTTTGTTTTTCGCAGCATGATAGAATAAGAAAGGATGGAGGTGCATGGGGTACCTTGGAACATGAATCCATATCCCTTTGTGCGTGTGGAATTCGATCTCCAACTGTGCCACTCAAATAAATGTCTCAATATTCTTCCTTCATTCTTCTTGCAAACACCTCACCATGACTCTATGGACCATGTCCACATTATTGAATTCAAGTCCCCATGCGTAGATTAGAGAGAAAATGTTGGTGTTGATCGATCATTTGTATTTAGCTTGGAACTCAATCCCCAACAACCCACGCACCATCATGAGGAAGAAGGGGTCATTAATAGTAAACATATTTTTGAGCCTCTCATAAACTTCACCCCAAAATGCCATATGCTACTTTGTAGCATCAAGATTGAAACTTGTCTCCATTGTTTACTTGCTCTGTGAGTTGCCCTCTTTAGTGCAAAAAGAAAGCTATTGAAGGCTTTTTGTGGACGCCAAATGTGTTATTTTTCTAATAGTGCTCGTTTAACAACAAACAATGTTATGCCCTCCCAACCACAGAGAATACATGGGTATCTCCCTTGAGCATTGCTTTTTCTCAATGATGTAGATTGTGTGTATTATTTCATTGCCAAGAGAGAAAGATTTAATCTTCCTTTATATCTATTGGCAGTGCCCCTTCACCAAGGTGTTGTCTTGTATTTTGTCACCACAAGATGTAGGTAATAGTATGGAACTTTTTAAACTTAGTTTTGCATTTCTTTGAGATAACTCATTATTTAATTGGCCAACATTAATCAACCAATTGACCCCAATTTGCATAATGAATCTTTTTACTGAAGGCTTTCGTCAAGTTCTTTTCGTTTTTCATTTTATTAAGCCTATGCTTGCTTTTTGAAGCCTTCAAAGTCCTTATTTGCATTTTCGAGTGTGCGTTTAGTTGCTTTTAGTCCTTTTGTTTCGTCCAATGTCTTGCATTCAATTTTCCCTTTGATTCGGTGCATCTTAGGGCATAATCGGACTTGGTAGTTAAAAGATATCATCATTTAAGTGCCCAAAAAGTGGACTCTCCAGGGACAATTGTATATTTAAAATATCAATGCTATAATTTAATGTTGACATTCACTTTTTGAAAAATATAACATAAATTGACTTTATGTTATGTTTTTAAGTAACTTTATCACTTAAATTTATAACTTGAGTGACTATAGTGCACTTTATGTTATATTTTCATGTGGAGTTTCTTTTTAATTTTTCACTTAAGTAACTTTATCACTATATAGTTCTAATTTAATGTTGAGTTTTACTTTATGTTTTAGTTTAAAACATCTAAGTTAAATATTACTTTTTGAATAGTATTTGCATATAGTGTAAATATGTTATTTGATCCCTTCAAGTAATATTAACTCAAAAATAGTGGGGCTTCTTGCCTGTAGTGCTTACAACCAAGGGTTAATAAAATTTTTATTTTTCAAAAATTGAAATGGCGCCTGCGTCCGTTTTGCAACCCTTGCCTACATCCACGGCTCACTCTGCTTCTAGTCTTGTTCTCATTTCGGCTTCCTCTGCGGCCGTTGCTATTTCGATTGGGGGACCCGAGTCGATTTTTGCCCATGAGTCTGACTTCCGCGGCTCTGCCCATGCAGGGGTCCATTTTGCTCTTCCTAATTCGTCCATTGGGGATGTGTTACGACCGATTAGTGGTCTCTCCACGGTGTCTCTGTCTCATGGTGCCGACAGATCTGCAATATCTTACGCTGATGTTGCCGCTTATGAGGCAAGCATTAGAGGGCAGCCTGTATGTTCGGGGTTTCGCAATGCTATGCCAGTTACAGTTAGTAACTTGATAATGATAGATTTAGAGCCAGATTTTGTTAATGAGGTCTTTGGTTATGTGGATGATCTCTCCTCCAATGCTGCTATCTTTCGCTTTAAGGGTTTCTGGCCCTCTCTGCCAGAGTTGCATGCCTGGATCTCCCGTGTTTGGAAGCCATTCATTTTAGGTACAACTCAGATATACCTTGTTACAAGGGGTTTTTTCATTGTGAAATTTGAATCTATTGAAGACAGAAATGCCATCCTGCACCGTGGTTTCTCATGGGCGGAGAAGTTTTCCTTAATGGCCAAACCTTGGTATAAGGAGTTTGACCCATCGACTAAATCTTTTAATAAGATCCCTCTGTGGGTCAGGTTACCGAATCTCCCCTTTCACCTTTGGGTGGATTCTGTCTTGGAGGCGGTGGGGGAAGCCCTTGGGGGCTTCTTGTTGGTAGATACTGCATCTTCCAATGTGTTTAGGACGACGTATGCCCGTATCATGGTTGAGATCGACGTCTCCAAGGGACTCCCTGAAATGATTAAGTTGAAATCTCTGCATGGCCCTTGTAAACAACCTCTTGATTATGAGGGCATCCTTTTCCGATGCAAGATATGCCACAAGACCGGCCACCTTGCTACCCGTTGCTCTTCTAAAAAATCTAGACCAAGGAAGTCTCCTTCTTGTGGAAGGGGGTTTCAGATGATCACTACACGGTTCAGAAAGATTCTTTTGTTGGGAATGGTGACTCTTCTCAGGACACTGGTGGCGGACTCGACTGTTGTTTCTGATGGCACGACTGTCCCTTCGGTTGTGACATCTTCTGTCTCTGGCGATTCGACTATTGTCCCACCTACGGCTTCGTCTTTGGATATTGTTGCCCCATCTCTAGAGGTTATTGATCGTTCTTTTGCTGCGGTCCGTTCCCTGACTGCGGGGGTTTTAAGGGATGGTTGTGGTGTTGTTGACTTTGCTTGGCAAAAGGCAGCTGGTTTGGTGGAGGATGGATGGACCACAGTTAAAGGAAAAAAGGTCAAGCCCTCTACTTCTTTTGATATGGCTTTACGTTCTCAAAAGTTGGGACCGAAAGGGAAAGCTTGAGTTGTGGTTGTCCCTTTCATTGGTTTTCTTGGCTCTTTTGTCCTGTTGTTTCTTTGCTGTCTGACATGGTAAGGGACTTATTGTCTATTCCTCTTTTTAACCATGGGGCTTCCAGTGCTCGTTCAAAACCTGTTTGTGTGGCTGATGAGTTTTGTATTATCTGTGATGCCACCTCGGTTATTGTGTCTTGCTGGGTGACCTGTTTCACATTTGGCCTGTAGTTTTCTATGGTTTGGGCTTCTTTGAAAATTTTATGATTTGTAAAGGGTTTCAGGCTCCCTTCAAAACCTGTTTTCCTTAATAAAAAAAAATATTAACTCAAAAATCAATTAGACATATGCTAAATTGATCACTTAAGTTGTGCAAACTCAATAACATGTCTTTTTACATGTTTACATGCAAATGCACTTATACAGTCCGATTTTGGCTTGACTAGAGCATATTTTAAATATGTAATGGACTTCCAGGAGTTCGATTTACATGAAAACTCCTTTTTACATGCAAAAGATATCATATGTAATAGCACTTGGAGAGTGCGATTGTCTCTAGGAAGCCAAGTTGTGGATTTGGGCAAATAAAAAAGTGTATTTTTAAATATGTAATGGGCCTTCAAGACCATGATTTGCATGTAAATGGCTTTTTCCAGTCAACATGTAATATGTAATGGGCCTTGGAGAGTGCAATTTTGCACCACAAACACATGTAATGACATCCGAAGACCCCTTTTTTGCACTTTAAAGAGAAAAAGGCATAAGGCATAACATGTATTGCATATTTTAAATATGTAATGAGGCTGGGAGAGTGCGATTTGCATCTCCAGCCTACATATATGTTCATTTTAAATATGTAATCTCATCCCTAGAATCCGACTTGGCTTGCTAAGCCAAAAATTTGACATTCTAAGGCCAAATAACATATGTTATTGCATGTTTGGGGTCTAACTATGCATTTGAATGCATGCAAATGATATTGGAGACCACGTCTTTGCTGTTTTTCTTCAAAAACAACTCATGCATTGACATCTAAAGGGCACGTTTTGATCAAAAATGCCCAAAAATTTGGATATCCAGCCCATGCGTTTGCATTTGGAGGAGGCGTTTTGAAGTTTGAATGCAAGATTGGCATTTTTTTTTGATGGAGGGTTTAGACCTACGAGGCACGAGGCTTGTGAGCTACCAACTAGCTAAGGCCACCACTGAAATGATTTAGGAACCCAATACAAGTCCACTCGTGCCTAAAACCTCTTCAGCTTGGAGCCAAGGATTGAGGGGCATCCATGTAGTCAAAATCACCTGAGGCATGATCCCAATCTCATCTCTTATGGTGTTGGAGCCTTTCACTCAGCAAGATTAGATCCCTGGTGGGCTCTTTGTGAGACATTCAACTTCACCAGTAGACCAAGGGCCCATTGACGGATTGGCATTTGAAGATCATGTTTTTAAGTAAGAACATCAAAAACAACTCATGCTTGTGCATTTGGAGGGCAAGATTAGATCCCTGGTGGGCTCTTTGTGAGACATTCAACTTCACCAGTAGACCAAGGGCCCATTGACGGATTGGCATTTGAAGATCATGTTTTTAAGTAAGAACATCAAAAACAACTCATGCTTGTGCATTTGGAGGGCACCTTTTTTTTTCCAAAAATGTCCAATTACATGTATTATGCAAAAATGTTTTGCATCTCAAGCGTTTGCTATCTTGTATTTTTCTTTCTACATGAAAAACCGCCTAAGTATATGACCATGGAGATGCCCATAAGCATGAGTTGTTGCATGCATTTGCACTTGAGGAACTCGATTTTGGAGATGACTTGTTCATTGCAACTTCGCTTTCCTCCTATTTTAGCTCATTGAGCTCCAAGTAAGTAGAAGGTTTCAACTTTGCCTGCATTTCTTACTTGTTTTGCTACAATATTGCATTGTTTGGCTCTTTTTTTTCCATTTGTTGAAATACAACTCTTTTTTTTTGCATTTTGTCTTTAAATAAGTTTGAAACTTTCTTATTGCAAATGCAAAAGTCTTTCAATTCCAAAAACAAAATTGCTTGTAAAGGAAGGTTTTGAAGTTTGTCAAGTTTGAGTCAAAAGCAAGAGGTTTGTTTTTCTTTTGTTTTCAAGTTTTTGCATATATCTTGTTGCTTGTTTTTGTTTGTTTTTTGAAGAAAGTTGAGGATTTCCACCAAAGAATGTAAGTGCATATGTATGCTTTCATCTTCCATGCCAATCTAGAGTCATCCATTTTCCAAACTCTTTCATTTTCCACTTTCCCATACATGCATGTAATTGCACTGTGAGAACCTGATTACATGTTTTACATCATGTAAAATAAGGAGTTTTTACCACATGCAATGACATCTAGAGAACTCGATTTGGGTGAAAACTTCACACTTTAAAATGCCAAAACTCTCATTTTGCACATATCCCTATGCTTCCAAATTGCATTCTTGGCCATTCAAACAAAAGCCCCATCCTTGCTCACATGCAGTCCATCATTCTAAATCCGATTTTGACCCTTTTTGTCCAAATCCATGCTCTTCGGTTCATTTCCAGCCATCACACGTGCTCCATAAGAATCTAATCAATACTTCGAACACTCATCTCTTATGGATCCGTCATTGGAACTCAAATCCCAAAGTTTTCATGGATTCGATCTCATTGGCATATGTATTCATCTTTATGTTGCGGCACACTCTTCAAGATATGTTAGAATTTGCTCAAAGAGTAGAGACATCCTGTCAAGAAGATATGCTTCGAATCCAAAGAAGTGACATTCATTTGGTCTCTACTTTCACAATGGCTTTCTTAGAACTTGAGTTCATGTGAGAATGTGTCAAACACTTAAATAAAAAAAATAAGGAGAAGAAAGAGTAAAGTTAGTTGAAGACGCTGATGGGAAAGTTGTTCCCGGTTTACATCTGGACATCATTGAGAAGGTTTTCAAGTGTCGGAAAATCCAGAATGGGAGAAGCTGACAAAGAAGAATTGACGATTGTGGAAGGAGGAAAAGCTTGATTACGTCATTCTTTCAAATGACAGTTGGCAATTCATCAAAGAGAATGCAGTGACGCAAAATACCGGGACTTCCAGTCTGGAGATCATCCATGTTTCTTTCACCAAGTACAAAGGTTTTTGCTGACAATCTACAGGATTGATTTTGTAGTTCCAACTTTCTCTTCAGATTGTTGTAGTTGCAGAAGATGAATTGCATGTAATTCGATTGCGTGTTCTCATGACATGTAATCCTATGATTTTTCTCACCTAATTTTACTAGGTCAAAGTGGTTGAGTTGCTCCCACTTTTTCCTCCTTTTTCTCACTTATTTTCCTAAATAAGAATTGCCCCCCTCATTGTAAAAATTGTCATTTATTGTATGCTAGAAAGCTCTGATAAAATTGTGCAAGCATAACTTTGATTGTGTTGTACTATTTTGAAGAAAAATGAATACAAAGAAACAATTAGAGCTGAAATTTTGATCAAAAGCAATTGTGATAGTACAAATTGGAAGCTTTGATTATAATTTGTATCTATTATCTTTGATTCATGTTGTTATTGTGTGATTATAATAGAGCATAGTGAATTAAGAAGCAATCGGAGCCAAAGCTTTGATTGGGAGCAATTGTGGTGATACATAGACTAGAAGCTTTGACTGTAGCTTGTATTACTATTTCAAATTCACCAAAAATAGTTAGAATTCCCTACTTTTGGAAGCCTTTGCACCCCAATGGTAGAGGTTGTTCTTATAGAATAGATTAAAATAGGACTTAGAGCCAAACCGGTACACTTTCAATCAACCTTTGAGTTAGTGTTGGTTTATCGGTATCACTGTTTCCAACTATTAGATAGAAGTGTACTTAGAGATTTCATCTTGCCTATTTCTTGCTCCGTGGGTAAGTGGATTCTTTCCTAAAAGATAAGAGGAAAGAATATTGGTAACATCCTTTTACAAAATCTCTCAATTTCTTGCTTACCTTGTGTTGATCCAAGGAATGGTGAGAAGGGGGAGCCTTCCCTTTAAGGTAGGAGAGACTTTGTCTCATACGCTGTGGCTGGTCTACCTATTTTGTGACTGAATTTGAACAAACTGTCAGTTGCAAAATATCCACCCAATGCAAGGGTCACCACTCTTCCAAGTTGGCCTAATTGATTATATTATCGCAGCCTTTGTTATCTATGTTGGCCTAAAGGAATCCAACCATAGCTACAATAACATTAACAAAATGCTCGGGTGTTGTAGGCATTTACTCTCTGTCCTTTCTAGCCTCTCAAAAATCCCACCACCTTTTTGTTGATGCGAGTTTTGTGTCACTACATAACATATTAGTAATTGGATGCTTGATACAGAATATCAAATACACAATTCCTCTCTTGAAAAGTTATCTCTCATGGGACATGAGTATAACTCCAATGTTCCTTACACCGTTGGATACTCGCTCAGTTTTATCAATGTGATTTGCTGGTAATCACGTAGGCGGCCTTACGTTTTCTTGTTTGAGAAAATTTCGGATCTTGGTGAGAAAATGGAGATGGTGGTTCGGTGTGAATGCTAGATGATGTTGATGGCGCGATGATGGCAATGTAGGGTGAATGGCGATGGAAGGTGAGAATGCCGATGTTTTGGTTTACTTCTCTAACTAACCTCTTCTAAGCATGAAATTTGGCTACTCAACTACTCCTACTCCTAAGAATGGAAGGTTAGCAGATGGACGGGGATCGAATCTAATGAAGGCTAACCAGCGGCCCTACCTCCATAGATGCAACGCTTCAAAGGAAAGTAAACTAGATCACCACACAAAGCCTCCTAACCAGCCGCTAGGATGCTAGTGGCCTAGTGTTGACCCCTATCAAACATCTACCAAAGCTACCATGCAACTATCCATTTTATTTTACTCTTACTCTAACAACTTGAAATGAAATTGCTTCAACTTGAAAAGAAAATTTAACTATGTGGAAGTAGAAAACATGCAATAACACCCAATGTTCTTAGTCAACATGCAATGAAAAAGAGAGCACTTTGGTATTATTTTCGCAACAATTTCTCCAACCCCTTTTTACAAATGAGAGCCAATGGCCTTATATAGAGGTTCAAAATACAATGGACGGTAGAGATCAAAACAAGATCGACGATCCAGATTGGATCCAAACCCTAATTAGGGTTGCCACCCCATCGGCCAATGAGAAGATGCCACCTCATCAATGGACCAATGAAAAAAGTGCAAAAGTGGCAACCAATGAGAAGGCACCAAAATGGTGGCCAATCAGAAACAAACACTTGTCCTATTCTAGAAGGAAGAGAAAGTTGCCACTTGGGCTTACATAAGATGATCTTCTAATATAATTCTTCCTTTTTCTTTTGTTCTTTTAGCTAAGGCAATGAACTTAGCTAGCCTTTCGTTAACTTCTTCCATAGGAGGACAAGGTGTGTGCTTTGCTCGGAGTTCTGCTGACTTTGCCACGTTGTTTGCTGCTTGTAGTATCCTTTCGTGATCCTTCTCATATTCCTTTGCAAACCCAATAAAAGCATTGAGTGAGGAAAGGGTGTTCAGATGTTTCCTTTTGACGGCAGCCTTTCCTAACTCATCCAATCTCGATCCAAATCCTGTCTCACTGACATCCTCCTCTCTAATACCCTCAAAATCAAGCGCCACCCCAACGTCGCTCATCATGGTCGAAATGGAAGTGTCGACGCTTGGGCCATGTTGTGCAACCTCATCATGAATTTCCTCAAGTGTTCTGAATCTGGTAGTCAATGCGACATACCAAGATTCAACTATGCTCAATCCTCTCTCATCAACCAACCGGGCTCTTTCCAAATATGCCTCCGGTAGCCTAATGAACGCCTGCAGCCTAGGAATAACCAAATCCTTGATGGGAAGAAAATTCCTCCATTCCTCTTCAAATAATCTGAATATGTTTCTAACAGTCACCAATGACTGGAATGTTGAGATGAAGGAAGGCAAGAAATTTCGCCCATCTTGGATTGTATCATAGATCCAACCCCTTACTTCATGTAACTGAGCTGATACCTCTTCTGAATTGCTCCCGCTGTCTTGAGGAAGGGCTGCCTGATGCAACTGTTGGATTGGCTGGCAATCTCTCCAATATTTGTTTTCGGCCTCCAACTTTACTATCTTTTCATTTGCCTTCCTCAATCTTTCTCTGATTGATGCTATGCCTTCGTGAATCTCCTCACATTCCATATCATCTGTATTTCTTCCCAAATTATGTTCTACTATTTCATACTCCTGGGCTGCAATCTCATCCGCTGCCTTATTGACTGTTGGTATAGCAATCTGAACCCTTCGGTGACCATCACTGTGGCTTCTGATTACCCTTGCCACCGTATTTGCCATCTGTTTTTGGTTCTCGCTATCATCCTTTTCTATTAGTCCTTGGATATCATCAACTGCGTGAGCCATTACCACCTCGCCTCTCGGCATAAGCATTTGCCTTAACCATAGTGGTGCAGTGCATCTCCCCAAATCCGGATTCGGTTCGACCAACAAAGCATCACCAACGGCCTTAGACGCCTGACTTATCTCTTCAATATCAATCGGCCCATCTTCTTCTCAACTAGTTTCTGCCATATTTCCTTGTTGGTTCTCCGAGAGAGGGGAGTACTCCGTACTTTCACTGTAGCCACTTGATTCCGAATCAGAGCTCACCTCCACTGCGGCCCCTTTATCACTCGAATTGACCTCTTGGCTTCTAGCCTTAGTTATACTCTCCCTTGACGGCGCTGCCCGCTGTCTCTTGGCTGGAGGTTCCGAACGTTCTTGGCTTTTCTCTACCTCCAAAGCCCTCTTCTTGCTATTTCTAACTGTCTCCGATTGCCGGCCACTTCCTTCACCCTTCTGTCCGATTGATTCTACTAGACCTTCCTTCGGTTTCATCATCTCATAAGTAAGGAGAACCTTTTGTCTTTGTAGCTTTCTCAACTTGGCATTATACCACGACTCGGTATGCAAATCTACTGTCCTTGTGACTGCCTCCAAGGAAGGATCCTGATGATCGTCCCAATCCACTGGATTCAACTCTGTTCCAACTACTGTCTCATAGTCTTCTCTCAACACACTACGATCATCCTCCAATTGATCGGGAATATCAAGGCCTCTCCATCTGATATCTCTCATCATGTTCACCGACAATCTCGAGAAAGCTAGCTTTCTCACGTGAAAATCATCCTTTGCATTGGCCCAAAAGTCCTCTATAGTGGGAACATGCTTAAAATTCGCTTCCATGAGATGCCTTGATAAGACCAACATGGTCGAATCCTTGCCTTGCTCTGTACCATCCTAGATGATACCACTCCAATTCCTTTTCCGCAGCCTCAAAGGTGGCCCGATTTGGGCAACTATCATTGCCAATTATAATTGAGAAGGAAACGCCTGTTTTCCCCTCATTCCTCATTACTCTATCATAGTGCTCAAGCTGCCTAGCCAATTCCATCAAAACTACCTTGTCGGGCGGGTTTCTTGGAAGCCTCTTGGGACAAACTGTACTTCCTGCCACTCTAATGTATGTGAATTGCGGGAATTGGATGAACCAACTCCCAAACTTCTTAATCCTTGCTTCTGCTTCTGATGAAAGTCTCTTAGCAGGCGCCCCTTGTAATACCCTTACTGTCTTCATGGCGAATGCATCGCAAAACATCTTGTAATCCTTGTTATTGTGCAAATGAAGCTGCGGATAGCATTCATGCACCAAATATTGCCCCGGCCCATTACCAATCTCTCCTAAGGCCCTAAGTCCCGGACTCTCATACAATCTAGCAATTAAGTAAAACAGATAGGATCCCATGTAGAATTGCCTTTGGTTTTGAACTGTTCTAAGTTGCAACTCTAAATTTTCACTTATGATCCTAGCCCAATCAAATTTTCCTTTTCCCTTTTCAATTTCATCAATGAAGAAGTACATCCAGTTTTCGAATTGCATAGCTTGAGCTAGGCCCATGATCCGACTGAGAAGAACAATGAGATCGCCATATTCCGGCTTGAAATCTGCCACTGTAAGCCTTGTTGATTTGTTAACTCCTTTCCTTCCTTCGTGTATCCAATTCCGCTTTAGATGTGAGAAGTAGGCCTCTTGGTTACCTTAAAATGATTTGGCCGCTTGATCCACCATTACAACTGTCATGCCCTTGCTCTGGGGAATATTAAATGTCTCTTCAATTGCTTGTTCGCCAATGTTGGCCAACACTCTCTTCCCTTCGCCAAAAATGATGGATTTACTGTCTAGATCAAATCTGGATGCACACTCCATAATCAATTCCGGACAAGGCAAAGTAGGAGGAAAAGCTGCTGCATGTACAATTTCGCTCTTGTATATCCTCTTTGCCAAGGGGGATTGTCCTTCCTTTAGTCTGTCCCTCATCCGTATCATGTCCACTGTAGCGATATTAGTATCGGTTATTTTCTTCATTTTCGAGAAGAAGGAAGTTTTGGGCGTCATATCCTCTTTGTCTTTCTTAGCGTTTGCCCGCTTGGGATTCTTACTTGCACTATCATCCTCCATGCTCGTCGCCCTATTACGGGATGGTAGAGTGGTGGACCAAAAGGCAAGAAGAACCAAGTAGTGCAATTCTTAGAAAAGAGCGAAAGAATGGATGTCAGCTTAAGCACTCCTTGCAACTCTAGATGATGACTTTCACCTTAACTAATAATCTTACAGCAACTTTTCGGAACCCGGGATATGACATCAAAGAATTACAAATCCCTTTGCAAATTAGAAAACAAAGCCTCTAAGCTTATCCAACACTTGCCTTCTATGCAAAAATCAAACTTTCATATGTATCTCTTCTCCCAACAAAATTGCCCAAATCTGATATAAAAAATTGCAGCCCCTCTAGAAAATCAGAATTTTGTCTTCCACAAATTTCGGCCCCCACAAAATTCGGCCAAGCAAAGAAGGAGCAAAATCTGTAAAATCTGCCACCTAGGGCACAAATCGCAGCCCACAAAGGGGAGCAAAAATCCCCAAAAACGCAAAAAATCTGGCCCTTAGACAAATCGCCCAACAATGGCAATGGAGAAATTGCCCAAAAAATCGCCAAAAAACTGCCTTCCACCAATTTCGCCCAAGTCTGGAAATCTGCCCTTGCTTCAAATTCGCCCAAGCATGAGGAGCAAATGAATTGATGAAAATGAAATGGGAGGGGACTCCCTTTATAGCAGCTTTCACCTTCCTCCCAGGCTGGCCGACTTGGTCCTATAGAGGAAAAAAAAAAAAAAAAAAACCAAAATTAAAGCTAAGTTAGTGGCCCACTTTAAATACTTTGCCAAAATTTTAATTTTCTAAAATGAAAACTGCACTTTTAATTTACTAATTAACCACAAATTGCAAAACGAAATTGAATGGTGCCTTGGGGATGCTAAAAATTTCTATTTAATGAGGGTTTGCTAATTAATACATCCTTGAAGTTGAATTTTGGCTAACCAAAAGCCATTTCTTAATATTAATTTACCAATTTCATTAAATACCAAAAGCTTTCAAGGCAAATTATTAAAGCCAATTTTTGCAATTTTCCTCTAAATCGATTTTGCTAAATAATTAAAATTTTATGACAAAAAATAAAATTGCCTCTAGAGTAAAAATCGATTTTGCAATTTAATTTCATCTTACAAAATTAAATTCTATTTCACCAAAAAAAATAAGATTTTCCAAGAACCTAAGTCTAACGAAAAATTTCCTTATTTGAAAATCATTCAAATTTACAATTAAATCCAAATTTTCAAAAGAAATCGTCTAAGTACAAAATTCACAATCTTATCCTGCCAAGTTGAAATCAATTTTGAACTTATTCGGCCTAAGGATAGAACTGATAGCTCTGGAAAATCAAGTTGAAACCGGGTGAAAAATACATCTAACCTTCTCCACTGGCCCTAAAGGCGATTAAAAAGGGGGTCCCCAAGATTTTGGGGCGATGTGTGAAAACCTCACAACACTTTTCAAAATTTAATTTTCATCCCATCAATACATGCCAAAAATCTCACCACCTTTCTGTTATCTTTCTGGTGATATCTGTTAAATTTTTGAACCCGAAGAACATGTAAAAATTATGAGCAATAAAAACACACAACACAATCAGGTATCCTGGGAAAAACCCTCTTGAGCAAGGGAAACAACCCAACCCACAAAAAATCAATCTTTTATTATGATTTTGAAAATCTAGTACAAAATCTCTGTCTCTGTAAATGAACCTTTTAATGCCCGATGATCTGAAATGATCATAGATATATAGATATATCGAAACTTCCAAACATGCTGAACAAGATCAAAGTTCATAATATGCTTTAACAGAATTAAATAGACTCAATAGTCATTTGCACCCCTTCATATATCATAGAAAAACAATTAGACCCAATAATAAAATGCATACATATGATAATCTGCACAATCCCGATAATATAGACACTTCCTGTACAATCACGATAATATCTGAAAGTATATAAATATAAAGAAAAATCTCTGTTATCAATCTCTGCTCTTTAGACATTCATTGCAAAACATATCTTGCATTTGAACTTGAATAATATGAATAGACCTAATGATTAAGGGAAATACACCAAACAGTAAACAAACTGGCACCCGAGATATGAATCAACACCACAAACCATAAAGACCACAGTTACAAAATAAAACAATTCCTTTAGAACATGAAATGTCCTGCATATTGAATGAAGATAAGCTGGGAACCGTTGTCTCCAAAAGCAATCAACGACTTCATTATACAAGAGCACTGATGACATTAATACTTGAAATGGTTGTAGGAAGAAATTATGGCCTTCTAACCATACAGAGCAATTATTATTGATGACGTGTAATTCCAGTCAGCAACACACATGACACAAGTTAACTATTCAGCTGTGAACAAACGAACCACGATCACCAGGAATAGAATATGCTAAGTCACCAATCATTGAACCATAGAATTTGCAGAAGAATGAAATCAAACACAAAATCTGCAGAACTGGAGTACAAAATTTTTGTCTCACAGCTACCAGAATTCAACATTCCCTCTTAGCAGGAGAGAGATCTTCAGAGCATCTTCTTGTGACAAATGAACATGACTGCAACCAATAGTAATGTCAATATAGATCTCGTCTTAGATCTAATAGAACTGTTATCTGAGCATAACAATGAACAAATTGTTATCTCATCATAACAATGAACAAATTTTATCTCAAAACAAAATTGTTCACCATATCTACTTGTAGAGGGTGAGAGATAGAGATAAGATAAAGAGTTACATGACTTCCACCATGCCTACTATCAGTGGGTGGATTCACTATGCCTACCCACAGAGGGTGGAAACGAGGGCTTGTACCTCAATCTTCTCTAGAGAAGTTTGCACTTCCTCCATGCCTACACGCAATGGGTGGAA
Organism: Cupressus sempervirens; assembly: GCA_028749045.1. Taxonomy (NCBI): domain Eukaryota; kingdom Viridiplantae; phylum Streptophyta; class Pinopsida; order Cupressales; family Cupressaceae; genus Cupressus; species Cupressus sempervirens. Next base: position 277,512,191 of record CM053790.1, on the reverse strand, counting down.
CAAGGGCTTAAACTTCAAACTTCTCCCAAAGAAGAGTGCATTTCCATCATGCCTACTCACAGAGGATGGAACGATGAACCTTACCTTGAACTTCTCTCACAAAGAAGTGTACTTGTCATGAAATGAACCACTAAAGCTGAGATTCTCCATCAGCAAGGAGCCAAACTTATCCCGAAAGTAGCCAAACTTCACTCTAGGAAGGGGCTTAGCGAGAATGTTTGCAATCTGCTCTTTAGTAGAAATATACTTAAGTTCAATAGCCTTCCTTTGAACCCTATCCTTGAGATATTGATATTTAATTTCTACATGTTTAGATCTGTCATGAAAGACTAGATCGAAGTGTTACATCTAGTTACGAGGATACGATTCAAAGGAAGGCATCAAAATAGTCTGGAGGAGTGTTGGATCAAAGTGAACTTTGATGGGACATTAAAAGGTAATTTGAGATTTTTGGAATATCATGGCATTACTAGCAAAAAAGCTTAAGGATGGAACAAACAATGAGGCTGAGGCACAAGTCGAATTTGAAGTAGTGGTAATGATTAGTAAAGTATCCATGGAGAAAATTCACCGACAGGGTGATTCAATGATTATTGTTAATGCTTTAATGAAAAGGGAGGTTATAGCATGGAACTTGAACAAGTATATTAAATCCACATGTAAACTATTAAATTCTTTTCAGGAATTCAAAATATCCAATATCCTTAAATTTAGCAATGAGGTGGCTAATACGTCATTGAAGTGGGTAGTGGCACTTAAAGAGGGAATAATTGCAAAGTTTTAGGAGGATTTGAGAGATTTAGTGTTGGACAACGAGATATGTCATACTCTGCTAACATGAGATTGTTATGATGATGTAGGTGGTAACCACATGTGATGGGATGTATCAGAGTAATTCACATTAAATAAGGCAGCTCATTTTTGAGATATACAGTGATTTAAGGGGGCATTATTGGTGGGGAACAAAACAAAGGCTTGGTGAAGAAGGTAGTTTGGTGTAAAGAAGGCACTATGGAGGCTGGATTAATGTTGATCATTGTCAAGCAAGAACTTGCGTTCCTAGGATGAATTTCAAAGGAGAGATTGAAAGTGGCTTTTCAAGATTCAAGAGCCCAATTTTTTTGCAAATCATCAACGTTGTGTTTGGTGAATAATATAGGAGGATCAAGTATTACTTTAAGGTTAGTGGAGATATTGTTTTGATGTTTCTTGCTTGTAGTTTAGATTTGGGAACTAAGGCAGAGGTTGAATGGGTGATGAAGGAATGTGTGGAGGATGAATGGCTCTTGGGCTAACATCTTTAGGATTCAAAGTGGAGTACAGGGATTGTAGGGAAATTGGAACCAGTGAAGGTTTCATTCAACCCTTCATCATCTAGAGTGCAAAGAGCTGCAAGGAGGAGAGGAGAGTCACACAACGACCCAAGTGGGCTAGGAGTCCGTGTTGGAGTTTTTTTGAAAGATAAATCTTGTGCCTAGCAGAAGTAGAGGTTGGAAAATGGGACAAGAAGGGGCATGACTTTGAGTTAGGCGACTACTGGATTAATGGGCATGTGTAAACACTGAAGGAGAAGGAAAAAAAGTACTTGTGTAGGGTTGACTCCCTTCTTTTTCTTTTTTTACTATGTTTCATGCTATTGGATTATTGTGAATGTTTGCCTCGGGTAAATTGGTTGTAGGATGATGTGAAGCCATTTCAATGGCAATTTTGGAATGTTTTTAATGTTACATATATGAAAAATGATAATGCACAAAGGTGGTGTAAATGTTAGGGTTATATAGTCTAGGTTGATTGAGATTTTGAGCCTTAGTGAATTTTGTAAATTAGGATTGGGATAATTGACTATGCGTATGATTGTATGTAGGGTTTATAGATTGTAGAAGGATGAAATACTATAGTGATGTAATTTTTTTGAAAATAAATACAATTACATATTTCATTGGTAAAATAAATAATTTTAAAAAATAAAAGAATAAAATTAAAAATAACTAAAATTTAGTCGAGACATGAATGAAAAAATTGTCTCCCTCAAATTGTAAATATGAGTTATGGAAGGGAGAGAATAGAACTTTATTTGAGGGGGTTATGGAGGGAGGACGAAAGAGGGAGCTTAAAAACTAAGATAGGATTAAGGGAAGAAGGAAGGAAATGGAAGAAAATAAGGAAGTGCTACTTTGAAAGAATGAAGGGTTGTGACACTTTCAAAAGGTGGTGATTGTGAAAAGGTGTGACTATTGAAAATGATAAACATGGTGAAGAGATGTGACCCTTCCTAACAAAAGATGTAAATGGGAAGAAGGACCAAATGGAATGGAGGAAAGGGAGTAGAGGAGATGCAGAGAAGAATTAAGGAGGTATCTAAAATAAGAATTGAGAAGGAAAGAAGAAAATAAGGTATGTAGATCTAGAAGAAGTGGATTTGCAGATCTTAAATGGGATATGTGCAAATTTGAAAACTGCAAAGACAGATTTGAGAGATATATCTTTTCATAACCAAAGGGTGTGACCCTATCATAAGTGCACTAACAAATGAAGGGGTGCGACTCCCTACACTCAAAGGAGATATAAAAGAGAAAAACTTCATTTGAGAAGGGCATCCGAGGGAGATCAAGTAAGGAAATTCTATATATTTCTCAAATTCAACATTGACAAGTTGTGACTCAAACCTTATGAAAGGTGCTGCCTTTTTCCAATAATTTAAAAAGGAGAAATCATTCAAAGCACTCAAGGACCGCTTAATAATCGTCACCCACGAATACATCAAATCGACACTTAATCATCACTCATCACCCTCTGAATTTCACATCCATTCCATCAACACACACTAGTATGTCTATAAGTAGAAGATTACACCCACCCCCATTTCAAACTTTTCCGCTTTGCAACTCAAATGTTCTTTAAGTCGCTTTGTTGCTACTTTTGCTAAAGCCACAACCTGCATTGTCGCAAGTTTTACAAAGTCCGTAAGTAGCGACAATGGTCTTAGTGCTTTCATGCTCCCACGACTCCACGACATTGTCGCTCAGCGACCTTTTCCCAAAGTTGGAAACTTCCAACTAAAGCCCTGAAACTTCACGAAACAAGCAATTGTTTGATGGTGGGCTTCTCAAAGCACAATCATCATGATGTTACTTTGGATTTAATGAGGCAATCTTGGCATAATCTTGTAATGGGACTTATTTTTGAATTTAGTGTATAAAGTATGTCTTGTCATGAGGTGGCGAAGTACAAGATTTAACATTCTCACACATGTCCATCATTAATAGTTAATTGAAGCAATTATAAATGAGGTACAAACTCATTCTTTGGCCGCCTTGATCTCTAATGATCATTTGTCAAGTTACGCCAATTGCAAATTCTCTTCTATTCAAGATGGGAATTCCTATTCCAGAGGGTTACAATAATGAAGAACCTGAACCTCTGCTTCAGCTTGGCCTTATAGAAGTAAAATGGAACAGTTCGACATCATCTCTATTATGTTCACTGGCACCTAGGATTTGAGAATCAACCATGCCTGTTACGAGAGCAAAATTTTCGAGCTAGAAGGAGAGGGGTCGCGCTGAATTCGACTTTATATTAGTCGAAGTGGAAGAGGAAAGGGCTCTGGACTTTATGGTAGACCTCAACCTGTTGCATGCAAATGTGGACAAGGAAGTGGAAGTGGAAGACAAAGAAAATGCGGAGGTGGACATAGATGGAATCTAAAGCATCGCCTTTCTTGATAACGGAAATGGAGCTGGTTTCGATCTTTTTGTAACCATTGTTGTAAGGGATAATAATGGGTGTTATATAAGCATGTCTTTTTGTAAATAGAAAGGGGAAAGTAGGGGGAAAGGATACGAGAAAAAAACATAACTTTTGTTTTGTCTGCAATGTAAAGACTTTGATCTTTTTGGAGTTCTCATATGAATGCAATATTGGAATTTTGTATTGCCATTCTCTGAGCCTTTGTTTCCTTGCTTTGTGTGAATTACTTCCATTTCTAGATAACTATCAAAGTTGTGCATTGTGTTATTTTTGAATAACAATAAGTGAGTGTTTCAAGGCTTATCTCCTCTGTTTATGGTACGAAAAGTTTTATGTAAATGAACTTTGTTTGGTTTGCACTTATCATCTTGTTTGGTTTAGACTCATTTTTACAATTGTGTATATGTTAGCTTCCTTACCCCTGCTTTTTGGTTAAAAGTGCATTGGTATTCATTCATTGCATATTTTATAGGAGGGAGTTGTACCTCTAAAATTCAGAAATGGGTTCATTATACTCGTGTTTCCCATGTATTTTTTGTGAGTGTTTTGTTATTCTTATGGGCCTATAACATCACCTTAATGCTCAAAATTTAAAGTGACAATACAATGAAAATTTGACAGAGGCTTAGAACGAACAGAGGTCAGTCAAGTTTCAGCAAAATGGCATAAAAGTGCTCTTAATGCCTAGTCTATGCCTACCGGCCTCATAATCATGGATAGTCCTCTTTCTGAAGGGAACTTCTTTCCAGGAGAATGAAAAAGTCTAGACAACTCATGCACGGGAGAGATAATTGAGAAAATAATTTCATGTCTTTGAAACCTTATTTCATCTGAGGAAAAAAGGGGTCCCCTCTCAGAAATGGCAGACATTCACCTCTCCCTAAGCTACTTTCCATTGGACAAGCACAAAGTCTACCAATCAAGAGTTCTTCACAGAAAATGTTCTAACGTGGACATGACAAATTATGCAGAATTAATCATTGACGAGCTATATTTCTTGATTGTGTTGCATGGACATAGGCCTCTATGGAGAAAAGGATCATTTTTCTCGCAGCCTATGAATGGGTTTGTGTAAAGGTGAAATCCCTTCTCCTACTCTAATTTTATACATGTCTTTTGTTGTGTTCAGTTTTGGCTTGCATTATGTGCTTTGTCTCTTTTCCCCGGCAAGCGATCTTGACTCCTCTCCCAATGAATAAGGCACTAGTTCATCTCCCCCCTTGATTTCGGATTCTCTTAATCTTCATCCCCATTCGGAGCCAGTGTTAGCCCCCCCCTCCTTTCGAAAATTTCCACTTTGCAACTTGAATGTTCTTTAAGTCACCTTGTTGCTACTTTTGCTAAAGCCACAACCCACGCCATCAAATTGTTGCAAGTTTTACAGAGTTCAAAAGTAGCAACAATGGTCTCAGTGCTTTCATGTTCCCACAACCCCACAACATTGTCACTTAGTTGCCCTTTTCCCGAAGTTGGAAACTTCTGACTAAAGCTTTGAAACTTCGCAAAACAAGCAATTGTCTGATGGTGGGTTTCTCAAAGCACAATCACCGTGATGTTACTTTGCATTTAATGAGGCAATCTTGACATATTCTTGTAATAGGATGTATTTTTGAATTTTGTGTAAAGCATGTCTTTTCATGAGGTGGTGAAGTACAAGATTTAACATTCTCATGCGCCACGATCTTTGGTAGCTAATTGAAGTGGTTATAAATGAGGTACAAACTCTTTCGCCACCTTGTTCTCTGACAATCATCTTGCAAGTTATTACAACTACAAATTCTCTTCTGTTGAGATGGGAATTACTATTCTAGAGGGATACAATATTGACAAACCTGAACTTATGCTCCAGCTTGGTCTTACAGAAGCAGAAATGGAACAGTTCAACATCATCTCCAATATATTCATTGCCACCTAGATTTTGAGAACCAACCTCGCCCATTAGGGGAGCGACATTTTCGAGCTGAAGGAGAGGGGGACCGTGCTGAATTCGGCTTTATATTAGCCAAAGTGGAAGAGAAAAGGGCTTTGGACTTTATGCTAGACCTCCTCAATGTACTGCATGCAAATGTGGACAAGGAAGAGGAAGCAAAAGACGGAGAAAGCGATGAGGTGAACCTAGATGGAATCTAAAGCGTCACCTTTCTTGATAACGGAAACAGAGCTGTTTCTGTTCTTTTTGTAACCGTTGCTGTATGGGATAATAGTGTGTGTTATATAAGCATGTCTTTTTGTAAATAGAAAGGAGGAAGTAGAGTGGGGAAGGATATGAGAAAAAAGCACAATTTTGGTTTTATCTGCAATGTAAAGACTTTGATCTTTTTGGAGTTCTCATATGAATGCAGTATCGGAATTTTGTGCTGCCATTCTTTGGTCCCTTGCTTCGTTGCTTTGTGTGAATTACTTCCTTTTCCAAATAACTATCAAAGTTGTGCATTATGTTATCTTTGAATAACAATAATTGAGTGTTTCAAAGCTTATCTCCCTTGTTTGCAGTACGGAAAGTTTTATGTAAATGAACTTTGTTTGATTTGCACTTATCATCTTGTTTGGGTTAGACTCATTTTTACAGTTTTGTGTATATGTTAGCTTCCTTTCTTTCGCTTTTTGGTTAAAAGCACATCAATATTCATTAATTGCATATTTTAAACGAGGGAGCTGTACCTATAAAACTCAGAGATGGGTTCATTATACTTGTGTTTCCCATCTGTTTGTTGCAAGTGTTTTGTTATTCTTATGGGCCTATAGAGTCATCTTAATGCTTAAAATTTAAAGTGACAAAACATTTACCAACAATGTCAAATCATCAAATCAAACAAAATCATTTAATCATCCATCAAACATTAATTGGGAATTAGGCAAACAGACCAGAAGGCAACCATTCCATCTATTCACTGTCTATATTAATCATGCAATCATTGAACCAATCAGATCTGTCATGCCCTCAATCTGACATCAGATGAAAAGCAAACCTGCAGTATGGAAATTGTCTTATAATAAGACTTAACTAGTTTCCATAATCATGAAGCCTGGTCAACAAATTCATCTTCCACAACATTCTCTCCTTTCCTGTGAACCAAGAGATTCCACAATTGGTGGTTTTTAGCCCTTAACGAATCATTAGGCAACAGCCACAATACTAATGGAGAGGCATGCAATTAAGCTTGAGGGGACAATGGATTGTTGGAGAAGACACCTCTCTTGGGAAGGGGTAAGGTTTGTGACTCATTGTCCTCCCCCAATGACTATATAAGGTAGATATTCAATTAGTGGAAGGCATTGAAGGAGAAGAAAAGGCATCAAAGGAGAAAGAAGCAGATAATAATAATAAATTATGGCACACTATAAAATCTGCAATGATACGAGTATTTTATGATGTATACATTGCATAATTAATCTATTTATGACTATTTTGTATGGAATTATGTGTATACTTGTATGAGTACATACACATACACATACACACGCATACACATATATGCATACAGACATATTCACATATATATATTTTTATCTCTGATTTAATATATATTTCATTTCTTGTTCAAGAATGCCTTAATATAGGAGGTATGTATGAAATACTATGGATGTTTATATTCTCTGTCTGCTGTAAGTAGCCATGGCAGGGCAAAGAAGGATTACAGGCAAGAAAACACTGACAGGGTCACCTTCTAAGCACACCACCTCATGGTATATTACCGGGGAGTCCCATGGAGCCAAAGAGGGACAAAGGGGACTGCCTTTGGGCCTAGGAAGGATGGACTTTTTGGGTATCCTGTCGTGAATACTCTTCATAACCTCCATCATGGCAAATGAATGCTTAAGGATGTTCAATCATTTGAAGTAAGATAGAAATGGAAAGATTGAGGAGAACAATGATTGGACGCCTCACTAGATACCCGCCACCCACAAATCCCGCCCTCCTCGATATGGATAGCATGGGCCACATGAGGCCAAAAGGGATGGTATACCTGCTCTAGGGCAACCTATTAAGTCACCCCATCTTATCTCTTTTATGGTTGAGTCATCTTAAAATCGATTTAAGCAATCAAGTGTTTGATCTACATTTCAAAAATATTCTTATTTCCAGCTAAAGAATCTAATAATGAATGATTCCTAACAAAGTGAAAGGTATCTCTTAACCCTACTTGTTTTGATAAAATTTAACCTAGGGCATAATATGAGTACCCATAATTTGGGACATTACAAGCACAGAGTCGTTATTAAATTCATGGGGAATTAGATTGCCAGTAGTTAAAAGCTACATCAATGGGATACAAATAGTCATGACTGATAGGTCAATGCATAGACACAAAAATTATTATGAATAGTAGAGGGAAGTTGAAAAAATGGAAACTTACCTTTCTGGGCACATTTTGGTATGTGATATATCTTTTTCTCAGAATACACTTTATTTGGCAAGCAGAGAGTATTCAATATTTTGATTTAATTATATGAACTTTTTCTTATATATATTTTAAAGTTTTAATATACTACCATCCTTTGCTGTTGCCGGAAACTAATGTGCCCAATACACTGTTTTGGAAATTTAATGGGACGTATTATTAAGAGTCAGCATTCCATCTAAGTCAAGGCAATCCTTTATTTGTGAACATTAGTATTAAATATAATGTCTTATTGTTTGTAATTACTCTTAATGCTGAAAACAAATTTGATACCATGATTGTTTTCACAGTGATCCTTACATGTTTTTAGCAGTGTTTTTATTTGGAGACTCAACATATGCAATTCAAGATGATGGATCTTAAAGGAGTTTAAAACAAAAATGTTGTTCCCGTTATACACATTTTTAAATTTAAACATGACAGACTATGGAGGCTTGAATCTTTAATTTTTCTTTGTAGTTCTTGGGACTACTTTGTATTGAATTTTTTATTCAAATTGATATGAAGATGAATAATGTTGTTTGTGTTATCCTATAGCTGCTTTTTGGATTGGTATAATTGTAAAAACAGTAGGAACTATTGCTGTAGGACTATGGATCAGCAGGGCGAATGGACACAAATGATAGCTTGAGGCTTGCTAGTTTATGGCATTCTATGCATGCAATATCACAGCAATTGTCCCCTACCGTGGGCTGTATGGGTATTGAACTGCTTGAGGCAGATACATTTGATCTTCATTGCTTCCAATCTTTGACAGGTAGACTATGATCCTTCTGGTAATACATCCGTAATCTTAATTTGTTTGAAGAAATTCCCATTTCTGTGTGGCATTGACTTTTGTATCTTGTACTTTATGTTTCTATTCATTTAGAAATTTAGAATAGGACAAAGACAATTTTTTTGGTTTGGCAATTATTGTTTTTTATTAATAATAAAATGGAAATTGCAGAAGAACTGTACTAAAAAAACCCCTTGTTCCAATTGACAGTTTTTGATTAACATAAAAATCAGGTTTTGAAGAGACCTGAAATCTTTTACAACAAGATCTTGAATGAGTTGGAACCTACAACCAAAACATTGTTAAAAGATAGGAAATTGAGATCACTAGACAACCATGGGAATAAAATGCCCAAATCAAAGACATGGGATCTGTTGGTTCCCAAAACCGCAGATTGGAATCCTACGAGCCTTGCCTACTTGATGCTGGGATATCCAACCAGTTAAGGCCAACTTGACAGGATTGATCAATGTGATCCAAATCCCCTGTGTTTTTGGCTTTACAAAACCAAGGCAGGTGTACTTGATCCTGGACAAAACACTTAGATCCAAGACGCTCATAGGAGATTGATTAGAACACGAATGTATTGAAAGTTTTCCTAACGGCAAGAATTATAGACAAACTTTAAACTTGAAAATAATGAATAAATAAATGAATGTGATAATGTTTTAAATAAAGAATGAACACAACAAATAAATATATTAATTCCTCAATGGAAAGAAATGAAATTGTTGCCAGCATATGGATTACGATTCAAGAGTAATATAAAGACTATTGCTTAATTAAATGGGCAATTAGAGTCAATATTACAAGTTGACATGTACAACTTTATAAAGTTCAATATATTTAAATTATAAACAATTTTAACAATTCAGACGTGACAGATCAATTATATAAACGCAATGTTAAACTAGTCTAAGATGCACTTAACTCCTGTGATATGGAGACAAACTAGACAAATACAGAAACAATTAAATATTTCACAATATCTATGTTTATCAAGTTTAAAATGCATTAATGACCCAGTCCACTTGTCCAAACATTAAAATATTTATAGAATTTAAAAAATAATTATAAAGGACACAACTTAATAATATTTTAAACCATAATCAAATAAATAATATAGATACGAGTACAGATTATGCCAGAAATAGAAATTGCACATAGAGACACTCCTTACGGATGATCCATCTACTGCAAGTTTATATATTCGGATTGCATAAAATTTACCCAATAATTCAAATCCACGAGCTTTCTTCAATTGCTCATTTCCTTGCAAATGAAAGAATATAATATATCAAAGTGTGCATAGAATATGTAAAATTTTAAATATGAATATGAATTGTCCATTGTGTGTCACACTACTATTATTTATATAGGTAAAAAGGGTGCAAATGAAAAGGCACCACTCTTCACAATACCTAATCGCAATTTATAACTATGCGATTATATCAAAGAAAGAATTTGATTAAGATGAAGATTAAACTCCAAACATATAACTGCTAAAGATTTGACGGCAACTATGATATCCATTTTGGGTTCCTTTACATTGATTGCTTCAATCCATTGCAAGGCTCAGCCCACACAAATAAACCTCCAGTTATGATCGATATGGTGTGAGGAAATTGTGCATTCGATATCCACACAGTTTCATCCTAAAATCAGTCGCAGGCCCAATGCTCCTCCTTTGTGGATTAATGGACTCTCAAGCAAACTTTAATTCATTTGTCCACGTGTTACCAATAACTGCAACGAATCTTGACAAAGTACATGATTCTGAGTTTGCCGCTGTTGATACCTGATGTCTTTGGTTCGAAACTTCTTGCTCCCATGGTGATTCTTCATCCTGCAGCAACACATAGCAACATCAGATATCAATGATTAAAAAAATAAAGAAGACAAAAGTCCTTGGCTCTGGTCACTCTCTTTGGATGTGGATGAAAAGAAAGCTCTGTTTGGAATCTCTCTGAATAATAATCCCTTTGCCGTGGCAGTGTTTGGATGGATAGAAAGAAATACGACAGTGCATCCTCCAGTCTCAATTTAATAATCACAAAATTACAATACCAATTCTTAATTTGACTCCATATACTATAGAGAGTATTTATTGATGGGTCTCCAATGATTGCTTGTGTTTGTCATTACATATACCTGATGCTTTTAATCTTTTTGAAATGTTTGATATTACTGAAGTATTTATTTCCCCTTTCTAATATCATTTTAATACTGTTGCTTTTATTCCATCAACTGATGCATAATTGATCAAAGGCTTTTCATTCTGATGTTTGCATATCTTTTAGTTTTCAAAACTCCTTATCAATGCTTCAAGAAGAGGCTTTACTGAGGATACATAGACCAGTATATACAGCTGTATCTGCTAGCACTAATGGCAGATGCTTGAACATAAAATATTTCACTTGGCACAATTGACTGATACAGCCATCTCCTAAAGATAACATCCCATACTTGTCCATATTTTTCCTGTCAGATCTGCAAAGTCTTCCAGTTGATATCTGTACTTAACTCTTTTGAAAACAATCTTCTCTATATGATTTCATGGCTGCACCTAACTGCATATCCCTTTGTCTGGACTTTTAATTATCAAGTTGTAAGACATGAAACATTCACAATATTGTCTTCTGAATTATGACTATGAGTCGTGCACTTTCAGAATTTGATTCATATCATTGCAGGAGATATCTAATGTTGCGCTTTAAATACATAATCTTCTTAATGATTAGAAAATGAGATATGAATATTTGGCACCTTGTTATCATGCAGCCTATATTCCTCTTTGAATCTCAAGGCTCAACTGACTAAGATGAGACAATGAAGTTGGTTGGCTCTAATATGATCCCTCACGTACACAATAATATACTCTTTGACAAATTTCTCAATGTGCTTTAGAATCTTAACATGGATCAATGACAAGGCTTCATCAAATCTCCAACATCATTGCTTAAATGGAGACCAAAAATTTTGCAAAAATTTGAGTTCCATCAGGATCAATCAACGGACTCGTAAGAAAATACCAACAAGCACAGCCCAAAAGTTAAAACCAGAGAAAAGACCAGAAAAAACTCGAGACCAAGCACCCCCAACAAAACCATCAAAATTTACCTTTAACACCACCCTTATGGGAACAAAGAGTCATGTCAAAAGAGGGCTTAGATGTCTTAGCCTTCTTGCCCTTAAGAATTATACAACTCTCTTCCACTTTCGCTGCCTCATCATGTCAAGCTAACAGACCTTTCACTGGACCACCAACATCCTGAGAGTGAATGCCTACAAAGAAAACATCCACCAACTCAGGGGCCTTGTCAGATATCCTCCCTATAGGCAAAGCAAAATCACAGATGCCACCAGAAATGCTGGCCAAAACACACTCATGGGAAATAGCTGACTGGGGCACATTCCCTGTTGCATTTGGGGGTCAACTTGAGGATCATGCCTCTGCACTCTAGCCTCAACAATCACACCATTAGTAACCAGATCAGCCTGAGAGGAAGACACAAGACACAGAAAACAATCCTCCACAACCACATGGGAGAGACTCCTTTGAATCTCAGATTTCTTCTCAACCGTATAATGCTGTACTGAAGCACCTTTCCACCACACAGCGATCATTTTTATTTTCTCTAATCCATATTGAGCTGCCGCATGACCAGTTTTAAAACATCTTCTACACATGAAAAGAATCCCTTCACGAGACTTGATGTTAGTGCACATGCCATAATGTGGATATTGATGTTATGAAGAATGTCACGTGACTTGATATTCTTAAGCATATCACATCTTTTGATATCACAAGCAAGGTGATATTGTTTTTTTATTTTAAATATCGGTAAGAGGCCGAAGCGAAAGTTAATTATTATTATTTGTTATGATTATTTATTACGATTATTAGTTAATCTCGAGTAGTTTCACACCCAAGACCTCCCAGATAAGAGGCTCACAGTTTACCATTGTGTTGTAGGCTCTTGCTTCAAGCAAGGTGATATTGTTATGATCTATACTTGGATGAGTATTATTTTTCCTAGCTAAGAGGGAGTGTTGAAATGATAGCTTTGTTTAGATAATAATGAATGATAACATCAATACAATGATTTGAAGATTATATGCGTACACATACATCAATATATATTGTGTATATTGATGTATGTATATACACATTTATATCAAACCATCATATTGATCTATCACCCACAATAATCTGAATATTAATTCCAAGTATAGTACTGATTTAATCGATCTGTACTTGATCGATTTGTACTGCCATTTATATGCATAGATGGCAAATCAATATATGAGAAAATGGTACAAATATTCATCAGATCCGAGTCTGATTATGTTTGCACATATTACCAACAACTAACCACCTTAATTACCTTTGTGGTGGTGCTGATTTGAATCGGTCTTATCAAGGAAACAAATTATAGGTTATGGAGAGACATATCAATGAATCTATTCATTGACATGTCTCCAAGAGTTATACATATATCCAAACAGATCGGTCTTAGAAAGTAAGTACAGAAATCAAATAGTGCAAACCTTTCTAAGAGTTCGAGCACCATCAAATATTCATATTCAGTATTGTAATCACAATAATCAGAACCCACCATTCTTGGTTTAGATTTATATAAACATTGAAACTAATAATTACCTTCATTCTGATTATAATCTGCAAAAGAAACAAATTGTTAGTAAGATTATTGTTCAAGAAAATTAAAAGATATACATATTCCAATCTGGTCTTTCAACTTTAACAAAAATAATTAGTTTTTTATTATATTAGTTCACAGTTCAAACACCTCATTATATTTGGATAATTGGTTTCCTCTAATGTAGGATCTACAATTCCTATAAATATGTAGCCTGTATTGAATAAAATATGAAGCAAGATATTCTGTTGTGTATCATTTTTTGCTGCTTATAATATTCTGCCTGAAATTTCTTTAACAATTGACATTTCAACTTGAACATGGAAAGCAGTATTTCAAACTGGGGTAAATGCCACCACTGTGCTACCACATGCCCTTCTTGCACCTCTGCCCGCCCCATTTTCACTCCCACCATGTTCATGGGTTGCTACGTTACCCAGGCCTTCCCCCGAAAAGTTGTCAGCCAATTTGAACTTGGCTTGTCCTTATCAAATTCTTCCCTCTTCGACCCAAATTAAATTACCATCTCCCAATCATTTGCATGGTCACGTATTACATGCCGCATTTTCTTCAACTCTGATTTCCTCCATTCTTTGTTTTTTTGTGCTTGCCAACACAAGAAAGGGTGAATGTGGCTAGGGTACCCAGGCACATGTACCCAGTCTCCAAATTCTGTGTTGAAACCCCTCCCTAGTTCCACATGCTGGAGAAAGGCACCCAAGCCTAGCCTCCAGTCCGGCCTCACGCACCATTTCACAATGCTCCTCACCTCTTCCACACTGTCAACTTCAAGTCCCCAAGCACATAATACGGAAGAAATGCCAGTGTTGGTGCAATATTTGTATTTCAGTGATCAAATACTGCATACCCAACAACCATCTCACCATGATCACGAAAAAAGGATCATCAGTTGCAAATACAATTTTCAATCTTTATTGATAATCTTGCCCCTAAAGGACATTTGCAGCTTTGTCGCTTGCAAACTAAAATTCGCTAACATGTCGATTGGCGCCTTCCTGATTTTCCTCTTCCTCCACAAATGCAAATGAGGATTTGCCTTTCATTCCTTCCTTTACAATAAGTCTAGCTCTGGGCAATGTGCACATTAATATTCTGTACTCTGTATCGCCTCAAATCTATTGCCGTCATTCCTTCATTAATGAGATTACCTCATTCCCCTGTCACCTGCTGCCAACGAATGACATGCCCAAGGGGCCATCAACTTGAATGGTGCGTTAGCAACATTTCAAGTCTATGTCATGAAATCACATCTACTCCCAATTTAGATAGTGCATCTGCAAGGGAGTGTTACCTTCTATATAAATATGTGATATTTTGAAATTACAAAAGCTCATCAACTTCTTTTCAATCATCGTAACGATCTTATTTTCCATACATGAGATCAACCATCGCAATGCCTTTCACTATAATCTACAAATCACCTTTAAGATGCAATTAATCCACCCTAATTTGTTTAGCCATCTCAACTACTAGAAGGGTAGCTTGAGCCTCTGCCTCATTGTTGGTGCCATTTGCAAGTTATTTGGACTCAACCATGTAATATCCCGAATGGATATTCTACCAATTTTTCTTATGAACAGATTTAAGCACATAATAGTTATGCAAACCAAACCAGTAACATAAACCAGCAAATAAACTTATAAATGCTCATTAAAATACCTCAAATACATCATTGCATTACACATCAACAATACAATAACCAGATATCAAAATCCAATCTTAAATATAGCTACACAGTCAGATTGGAGAGAGACTATAAATGCACTTGTAATCTCAAATGTGAATTCTGTGCAAATCCACCACACATTATGAATTGGGGCTACGTCCAATCCACCCAAGAAGAACCCAAGGGTTTGCATCCTTGGAGCCTGAATAGAAGCTGAAGTTTTATTACGTTGTCCAAAGAGAAACCAAAAAATCAATCTCAAATCCAAGCATGTTCAAATGAATGAAGCTTTCGCCTTTTATACTCAAAACGATGACCCTTCAGTTCCTTTTCCCTATGCATTCATCTTTTAATGCTCAAAATGATGACCGTTCAGTTCCTTTTTCTTGTCCTTTCGTCTTTTCCTTCCGTGTGAATCTGCTATAGATGATGAATTGGGGCTACATCCAATCCACCCAAGAAGAATCTAAGGGTTTTCGTCCTCAAATCCTAAATAGAAGCCGAAGTTTCCTTACGTTCTCCAAAGATAACCAAAAAATCAATCTCAAATCCAAGATTGTTCAAATGCATGAAGCTTTCCTCTTTTATGCTCTAAACGGTGACCCTTCAGTACCTTTTTCCTTTAACTCCCTTAATAATATTAATTCGACCCATTTTATAACTTTTCATTAAGCTCCCTTAAGCCAAAATTAATATTTTATGAATTTGACTTTAGAATTCTTAATGTCTCAAAATGGGGACATTACAATTCCTCCCTACTCGAGATTGCTTTCCCTCAAGCAATCATGAGTTCATAATCCGATACTAGGGTTCCATGTCCATTTGCAAGGTGCTTCATAGCTTGTACTGGTAACTATATAATCAAGAAATGCCAAACTGCAGAACCAACAATAAGAATGCAACCAGTCTACCACTATGATCCTTGGATCCAAAATAAAAACCTGTGTGATGTCCCTTATATCACCCACAAACTCCTGTAATACCTGTGTCCATGAAGAGAATAATATCTGCCAAATTACCTCATAAACCATAACACCCTGCTGAAAATCGTGGAGTAATTCAATAGTAGGTGTCACAAAAGTAAACATCTCAAAAGAGGACTCAAAAAGCCATCCTGTCTCACCTCCCTCAATTGTGTAAGGACATACATCAACACCAACTATCCAACATGAGAAATCCATCATAATCAAAACATATCCAAGAAGATCAGCAGACTCTTGTCACACAACTCTGACTTCATCTTTACCATGCTAGGATTGGTGAAGTCCATCAATGAAACCCAACTCTGCTATACTTTGGTCTGGAAGAAAACAACTCTCACATCCATTGTCCATAAGGAGATACAAACCGCTAAAGGAATTAGCAACCTCATAACTACAACAAACCTCTATAAGACCCCTATGGATGTGCTGACTCTGCAAGTAATCCAACTGGTGGTAGATGACACCATAATCACCATGTAAACCTGTATCTGCATAACACCTCTGTTACATATAAGAAAGCAACTCACTCAGATACATATCACTACAGTGAAAAACTGTCTGGTGCCCCTGTAAGTTACTTGATTCAAATACTTGCAGCCTCTAATACCATCTTCCGAAGATGGTAGACCTTCATCCCACAATGGATGATACAATCTCTAAGTCAATCCAAACCTGTGACTCATCAAATCCCCCACATGTGGATCAAACGAAACGTGATGAGCACTCATCACTGTATAGTCACAATGCATAATCTCAACCTCCGTCAATGGCTCATCATAAAATACAATCTGCCGACTTGAAGTGGATGAATCTGGCTTAACCCCATCAGCCCTGACACTATCATCACTGGCCACCTCCTCAATGGTCATATCTGAATGTTGGGCTCAATTAGAGCATGCCAAATCTAATTTCTGATTTAACTCAGCAATCTGATTTTCTACTTCACGAAACACCTCTAAAGTAGCCTCAAGGGTGTCCTTGGCATTCATGAGCTCATAGGTACATACGTCTACTTCTGCTTCCTTCTTCCTCAATGCTTCTGAGTAATTTTGTGTAAGGTCAAGGAGATGATCCCGATATGAAAGGTATAGGTAATCTGATTTCATTGTTGTCATTGCTTCTTCAATTATTTGCAAATGTGAGAATTCCTTCGGAGTCTATTCTGCTTCCTTCTTCATCAGTAGTGCTTATGAGTAATTCAGTGTAAGGTCAAAGAGATGATCCCGATCTATAAGGTGTAGGTAATCTGATTTCATTGTTTTCATTCCTTCCTCAATTACCTGCAAATGTGAGAACTCTTGGAATCCTTTTTGTCTTCTCTCTAATTGTTCCCTCTAAAAGTGTTTTTTCAACCATCTCATAAATGTTATCAAAATGTGACAGCTGCAATATTCTTTTGTCTGTTTTTTTCATTTAACTTCTCCAAATGAGGTGAACTAATAGGTGTATTAGATAAGTGAAATGCATATGAGGTGGGAGAAAGTGTATCATCATAAATATTCATACCATCAATGCCATCATTTATTGTGAAAAAGAATTAGGGGCAGCATCGTAATCGGAAATAACAAGGAGAATCCATACCATATGTCGTGACCCGCAAGTCTGAATCAAAATCAGCATCAACACTCACAAAAGATGTTGAGTCCTTATCATTGATTAATTGGACAATCTCCTCCAAAGTTTTATCAACATGCTTATCAAGAGTACTAGTGTCTGCAGCCCTGCCAGAGACCTCTACCTCCATATTACTGATCAATAAACCTGTACCATGTTTAACATCTACATGATTATGAGAAGGTGTGCTAGTTGGTTGCTCTACTTTTTCAAGACCACTAGTAGGCTTGAAAAAGTAGAACAAATATCTGTACTTATCTTCCTCATACAAATATCTGTACCTATCTTTCGCAAGGAGATCTTGGTCTATTTCATAATATCTCATTTTTGCCATATCAGTCCTGTTTTGTAGATTTGGATGAAGTCCATATAATCAATAAAAGGTAAATTTCTTTGAACATGTGGAAGAAGTTTGTTGTATTCACCATACATATCAAGTACCTCTGTTCTTACATCAAATTGTGAATTTTGGACTAATTGTTGTTGTAATTTAACTAGATCTTTTCTGACTTTTTCCAGGCCATGTGTCTTTCCCATAACTCCTTTAGTGGTATTATAATCAGGCATTTTGTCAAACAATTCCCATGCACTTACCAACACATTAATACCTGTAATGATATCAAGCAGTTTTGCTCTTTTCTTTTATTCAATAGCAATCAACATAGTGAAAATGTCCTGAGCCTTGTGTTCTTTGCACTTGAGGATAATGCCACTGTTCCAACTGCACGCTAACAAAACTCCAGAACTCTTCCCTGTGACTCCTGCTAAAAATTACTCAACATATATCCTCCAGCCAATTACAATAAATCTGGGCCAAACACCAGTCTCCCAGAAACACAACTTGTTTCTGAAATAATGGCTAGGTAGTCTTGACGTCAGGCCCTGGAAGGTGCAAACTCAAAACATACATATTGGATTTGGCATGTACTTTGTTATTCAATTCCTATCAGGGGTCGATCTGCTCTAATCCTTGAATTCTGGGCAAAGACCATACAATTTGCCAACCCAATTTGTAGGGTTGGGTGCTAGAATTCCCTGCAAAGTTGGATGGTATAAAACCATTTTAAACAGCTATAATTATTCATTTTTGCTTCCTCTACTACACCTCATTCGTCATAAGCATAGCCACAAAAGTCTTTTTTGGTATTAGCTCCTTGAGGAGAATAAAGAGAAATTTATTCATTGAATCGAACTACAAATCATGGTCAGCAGGCCATAGAACTTGGATGGGAGTGCTTCATCTTTGATCTATGTATTGGGAAAGTATTCTATTTGGAGTCTGAATCATGGATGGGTGCCTTTTCAATCTTGTTACATATATCTAGAGGATTTAATGCATGTTGCACAAGAGCAATGAGGGGCTAAACTTCTTTTTGAATCAATTAATGATGACTATCCATAAGCTCCTATTAGGGTGAATATATAACTGGGGGCACCTAATTATTTCCAGACGAATGTTTTCCAAGCTATCATGAATATGCCTAATGTTTCTCTTTCTTGCTTTTGTACTTCTCTGTATTTGACTGTACTTGGTAGGTCTTTTATTTGTGTTGGATGCTCATTCACTTGACTGCCCTGCTCAGTTTGCATAAAACTCAATCTCATATCAAGTCTTTACAGCAGTACAACTTGACACAAAATAGACATCAAGGGGCTTGATCACAATGTTAATGGCTAGTTGTCGACAAGATGTTATTTACAGATTATATGATTCAGAACAAGATGTTATTGCATTGCCCACCCTTGCAGGAACAAAGATTTTTGTGGTCAGTGAACCTGGAACCCAGGGTATGGAGCTACTTCTGAAATCAATATATGAATTGTACACAGACTATGTCTTGAAAAATCCTTTTTATGAGATGGAAATGCCAATCAGGTGTGAGCTTTTTGAGCTTAATTTGGCACAAGCCATCCGCAAAGATAAACCAGTGTTTGGTGGCCGATAATTGTTTCACTGTGGTAATTGTTACTGTTTTAAGGTCGTATGAAATACAAATGCCAGGGCTTTTCAAAAAAGGTGAAGCGACATATATTATATCTGTGATTGTTGCAGATAAGTAGATGGCAACAGGCTTTCTTATATTTGCAGGCGGTGACTGTCACTTGGGTTTTGATCAAGAAAATCAGGAGATAGTTTGCTACTGCATAAGATTGATACTATAAAAGCATGTTAATGTACCTATGGCACTTAAATGCAATGACCTGGACAAACATTTTCCTTCCAAATAATTGTAGATTTGGCTTTTTATTTGTTTGGGGATTTGAGAGTTTCCACTATTTACCATTATAGAATAAATATGTTGGGCATGTCTGATATGTATTCTCTTTTCATTGGAGTACTCTAAAACATTCATTTTACACATAATTATAATTGTGGCGTACTTGTTATGTTGGGCATGTCTGATATGTATTCTTTTTTCATTGGAATACTCTAAAACATTCATTTTACACATAATTATAATTGTGGCGTACTTGTTATAGTGGAAACTGCTTAAGAAAAGATTATGTTGTGCTTGGACACAAACAAGGTAGCTTTAACATTAGGTCAGATAAATAGTAAATACAAGTGTTAAATATCTTGGTGATTGATTGTGTGAATGCTGTCTATAGCTGCCAAAAAGGTTTTGAGATCATACATGAAATGAAGGGCTAAAAAATAGGCTCTGACAGTAAAAGGTCATGATGCACTATTTGATGTTATACTCCTGTCACTGATGCTCAATGTTTTCTAGGTTGTTACTCCACATTTTCATTCTCGCTTGTAACATTAATTTATTTGTAATTTACCAATTCTACGGAAGTAACATGGAGATGGGCTGGCTTTGTGACATACCTTCTTTGTAGTTTACTCTGTTAAAATAATTTGCGCTCTGTGCAATCGAGTCCAACAAGAAAAAATTACGTTATTGGCATTTGGGTTCCGGTTGATTGATCATTTGTAGATTTTCAGCAACTTGAGCTCAAATGAAATTATCCACTCCTGGGTACTGTTTGTGTCAATTTCGCTAATTTGGATAAATGCTGTAAAAAAAAGTGATTCAGAGTTGGTGATTTTTTTGCCAAATTTTCTTGTCAAATGTACAACCCTATATTTGTGTACTCTAGATTCTTTGTATTTCCCATAACAAGCTTTTCTAGATGATTAGATATAAGGTTTGAATTAAGGTCCAATCTTGTTACAACTATTTTCTTTTCTTTTTGAGATATTGAGACCTGCTTCAGGATGAACACCATATGATGGCCTGCACCTATACCCCTTCATCTGCAAATTTCTAGTGGCAGTATTACTACCTAAAGTCTCGTATCTATTTCACTTCCCACATCTTTCAGCACTATCTGGCCACATAAATGCACGTCCTTGAGCACTATTTGGCTATGTTCTACTTACAATCACTACACCTTGTTGGGGAGAGTGAACCTCGGTATTTTTCATTATAAGAACTAAATGGGGAGAGTGAACCTTGGTTTTTGCATTGTAAGAATTTAAAACTAAATGGGGAGAGTGAATCGTGGTTTTTGCATTATAAGAATTAAATAGCCCAACCAGTAGACCACACACATTGAGTCACAACAAGATTACATTTGTCTTATTTCTTGAATTGGAAAGGTTTGTTTACCATTCTGTACTTGCAATAGAGTTTCCATTTCTTTCATACCTGATCAGCTTTATATAAGCTATGGTCAAAGTGCTTTGGACCTGTTACAATGGAAACATTTTTTGGTGACATGATAAACTTAGAGAGAGTATTTCAAATTGGAGGTTTGAATATGGGAGGCAGTAGGGGTGAAGGGACAATTTTTTTTGCATGTTATATCCTTGTCAAAATAAGATCCATATAATTTAAATAGAGATAAATACAAATAATAAATAATAATATAATATTAATCATATTGCACAATATATTAATATTAAAATATGAATTTATTATATTAAATGATAATGTGAAGTGATTTGTGTTATAAGGAATGTTCTTGCAACATGCAACTGATTACTACTGAGAAATGAGACATACAAGCAAAGCGTTGAAACCATAGTGTCTGACCCAACAACATACTTCAAATCAAAGACAATATCCATTGCATTTACTATAAGGAACTTTCAAAGAAATATAGCGATTCTACTCTACGAGATTAGTAGTAGATGAAGGAGATAGATAAGATAGTGGCACAAACAGTTGAAACAACCGATCATTGGTAGAAAGTGTACAAAGCCACATAAATATTAATAGCCAGTCCAACTGCATTATATATATATGTATGTATGTACATACATACATACATACATACATACATACATATATATATATATATATATATATATCACAGTAGATACTCTGTTAAATAAACAAATTAGACTTGTGCACCCTTGTGATAAGTAGGTTCCATTTCAACTATTATCAATTTAATTAAATAATATCTTGTTGAGACCATTATAATTTTGAATTAGAAGAAATGAATAGGGATATAGTATGGGAAAGGACTACATAAATCTACCAACACGTTATTCCAAGATGGGTAAGGATCTACATCCCCAAAAATGTCATGAGGACATGTCCAAGATGGGATTTATACATATATTTATAGCTAGACTTATGTACCCCTGTGATGAGTAGTTACCATATCAACTATTATCAATTTAATTCAATAATATCTTGTTGAGACCATTATAATTCCGAATTAGAAGAAATGAATAGGGATATAGTATGGGAAAGGATTGCATAAATCCACCAACACGTTACTTCGAGATGGGTAAGGATCTGCATCCTCAAAAATGTCATGAGGACATGTCCAAGATGGGATTAAGGGCTTGGATCTATAAAGTCTTTAGGGAAATCGTTGAGTTTAGTCCTTGAGCAATCTATTTACAATTTGTAATAGATTGTTGTTTACAATATTGATTATCAAATTTAATAATATAAGAGGTTCATTCTATTAGAATATTTAGAATAACTGAGAGGGGGGTGAATCATTTATCCTCAAGTCCAGGTGTACCAATTGAACTTTTACTAACTTCAAACAACTTAAACAATCTCATTAAACCACTCGGTCCATATAACATATCATCAACAACTTAACATTTTGTTCATTATAAGATAAGATAAATTTATTAATGTCCAACAAGAGACCAATGAGGATCTAAGGGATTGGAAACAGTACAAAGGGCAAAACGCACTAGAGGAAGCATCGAATGGCGTCCGTAGAAAGAAGGTGAAAGCAAAACAACAAAAGAACCAAGAAAAAGGAATGACAACAGCTAAGAACTCCTCACAGGTGAGAAGTAGTCCAGAGTGGAAAGATGGATACTTTGTTCAATATATGCGGACTAACAGTGAATAACATGTATCACATATATATGACACCCATATTTAACGTGGAAACCCAATTTGAGAAAAACCACTAAGAAACATGTTACCACTTTTCACTCTTCTGAAATGAGTTCGGTTAAGAGCCAACCCTGTTAAAGGTTACAAAACACAATGTTAGGTGTGACCCTGTTAAATGATTTAATCATCCTGTTAAGAGTGACTTGGCTAGGGTGCGGTCCCATGGTGGGGGGCTTCCTAAAAAAACTCAGGGGTGCTACTGAGACTTTTAAGGATTATTTTAAAGTAGGAGATCCCATGAATTTTGAAGTGAGTTTATGCTTAAATGTTCAAGCTCCACAATTCATGGAAGTTGGTGGTCTCATGAATTGTTTTATTTAGCATTGTCAATTTACATGACTAAACAATAAAAAAATAATATTGATTACAATTATAAAATATATATGATTGACAAGAATCTTGAGCTGGTGGGGCAATTTCTAGCCTCCCACTTTTTCCACCCACTCAAATTTGCACCCTAAAAAGTAGGGACAACTATTTTTGAAGAAAAGATTCCAATTAACCTTCTATCCTTTTTCTTTTCACTACATGGGACCTTCCACTCCATAAAAACAGACCTTGAAGCTCCCCTCTTAAGACCACACCCTTAGAGGACTTTGGATCATTCCATTAGAATGTCACCTTGATTAAAGGATTTACAAAATGACTATTAGGTCAACCTTGATTAAAAGATTTTGACTGCCACAATGGTTTCAAAGTAACAATAGGTTTGCTCTGAGGCAAGAGCCTACAACACAATAGTAAATTGTGAGCCTCTTATCGAAGAGGTCTTGGGTTCAAAACTACGTACACTTAATAAATAATAATAATTAATTACAACACATGATAATTAATCTTGGCTTCGGCCTCTTACCGATCCAAAAAAAAAAAAAAAAAAAGGTTTGATATGTAAACCACAACTCACTTTGCGAATCTAGATTTACATTTGGCTCATTAGCTGGACTTCATTATCATCTCCATCACTGATCTTCTTGGCAACCCTTTAAGCAATCACACTTCACCAATCTTCTCACTTTTCCTCTCCTACTCTGTTCTTCACAACTTCTCCGTAAAATCACTAATCAACAACAAACCAACTTTAGAAAACATCTCTTATGCCTTCTTAAATAGGTATTTTTGATCTTTTGTCGCTTAAACATCATCGTAGATCTTAGAGTTAGGTTAGATTCAACGAATCTATCCATTATTTTGTCTTTCTACTCCTTTTTTGACACTTCTAGAAACTTCTCATCAAATCCAGGCCTTTGATCACATAACAAATTTAATTCATGCATTAAATATGCCAGCTCATCAATCCTTATTATCCACACATTTTTACTCCGAAAATTTAACACTGTCGGCCTCAAACTTGATTCTTTCACAAATTGTAATTTTATTGACACTCAGTCACTACTGTCTTCTTGTGCTTGGTCATCAATGTGTTGCTTGATCTCTATTGCTCTATCTCACTCGACTTACACTAGCTCGCGGTCGCTCCTTCACATTGCTTCTTCAACTTGTTGGGTCATAATTAACACTCGACTATCTCCTAAGTTTCTTAATTTTCTGGTTCGGCTCCTTCATTGACCGACCACTGTTCACTAGGTTTTGCTTGTGTTTAACTCAATACTCTTATACTTCATATGTTGATTAAGCAATACATCATCTTGTCAAAGACTAATTGATCAAGTGCCCATTGTAATTCCATCATACTTGCTTCTCTTCATTCAACAACTTCACTAGTTCATCTAGTTATCTTTTTTTTCAAAGCCTCTTCATCAATCAACATTTATGACACTTTATACTGTTAGTAAATGTCTCTCTAGTAGGTTTGACATAAATGAAAACATAACAATTGTTCCAATTGAAGTTTCCAACAATCTCCCTCTTTGGCATTGATGGCAACACCTCTAATCATATTCATCTCCATCTTCATGTCTCCCTTTTATATCTCAACACATACTCTCCATATGGATATGAATGGTAACTTGACATATATCTCCCTCTTTGACAACAATGCCACAGAGATCAACCATTCACATATATCTTCCTCTTTGTTATAACATACATATCATCTTTGCTTTGTCACTATCTGAGTAATATTTCAAGATCACTCTCTCTTTCATCTTTGACTTGACTCCTTGTAGTCTCATCTCCTTCATGCTTTAGTCCATCTTTCCACAATCTTTAGGTGGTTCCTAAAGTGTGACCTCTTTGCATCAATATGTAAGATAATCTAATTATAACATTTGATGCAATGCAACATCTCTTCTCAGCTTGCTTCAGATAGGGGAATCACCCCTAACTTGCTTCTTAGATACTCAAAAGTATCCTTAGTATATATATCAACTATCTACTCCTTTGTGTTCACATACTCCAGTCTTACCTCTTTGTCTTGTACCAACTCTCTCAATATTTGATAACAATGTGTTTGGTCTTTGTGTGCATCACATGATTCCTTGATATGCCTATAACACTTTGTTATCACAATATATCATGACAGGTTCAGTAATGTTCTTCCTTCATACCTTTCAATAATTGCTTGATTCACACAATATGAGAACAATTGACTGTTGTAGCAACATATTCAACCTCTGCTACAGATTGCGAAATACAATTTTGCTTCTTGCTTGTCCATGAAAGTAGTCTCCTATCTAGAAAGAAAACGCCTCCACTTATGCTTTTTCTGTCATCTATGTTTCCAACCCAATCAACATCTGTGTAAACTTTTAGTTCAAATTTGTCATTCTTTTTATACCATAATTCATAGTCTTCTGTTCTTTTCTGATATCTTCGTATCCTTTTCACAACCATCATGTGGTTTTCTCTAAGATAACATAAAATCTAGCAACAATATCAACTGCTAATGCAATGTCAAGTCTCCTATGTACAACATATTGTAGGTTCTTAATCATTGACCTATATAATGCTTGATTAACCTCAACAGAAACATCATTGTTTGAAAGTTTTTGACCAGTAACCATAGGTGTTCCAACTAGTCTTGAGTCCTTAATTCCAAAAGTCTTCAATATCTCCTTTATATACTTTGATTGAGTAATGTAAATACCCTTCTTCATTTGATAAACTTGTAAACCAACAAAGTACTTGATCTCTCCAAACATTGACATCTCAAATTCCTTTTTCATCTCATTAGCAAATGACTTACACCACATCATGTCCTCCAAATATGATATCATCAACAAATATTTCAGCTAGCAATATCTTGTTTTTATATTCACTTTTCAGGTATAGATTGATATTGTCATTAGTTCTTGCAAAACTAATTTTCACCAAATAAGTGTATAACCTTTTATACCAAGCTCTAGTGGTTTGCTTCAAGCCATATAATGCTTTGTGTAGTTTGCATACCATATTCCTCTTGCTAAGATAAACAAATCCTTCAGGTTGATCAAAATAGACTTGTTCTTCTAAGATTCCATTCAAAATTACAGATTTGACATCCATTTGGTAGACCTTGAATCCTTTGTAAGCAACATATGCAAGCAAAGTTCTCACTCCAACCTTGCAACTGGGGTAAATGTCTCACAATACTCAACTTTTCCCTCTTACGCATATCCCTTAAAAACTAGTCTTGTTTTGTTCATTGTGACTTCACCTTTCTCATTCAACTTGTTTCTGAATACCCACTTGGTTCCAATCACATTCTTGTCCTTTAGCCTGGGTACCAATGTCCATGTTTTGTTCTTCTCTATTTGATCAATTTCCTCATTCATTGCCTTAATCCAATCTTCATTCTCCAAAGAATTTTTAACTAATTTAGGTTCAACCTCACATAGTAAACATGTATCATTTTTCAACTTACTTCTTGTTACCACTCTTGATTCTTTGCTTCCAATGATTTGGTCTGATGTATGATTCCTCCTTACATATTTTGCTAAGACATGTTCAAGTCTTCTTTCTTCTTTATGTATTTCCCCTGGTTATGCTTTCTCATCACCTTTAGGTGTTTCTAGCCACAACTCAACGTTGTTTGTCTACTATTTGGTTTCTTCTCTTCGATGTTCGAATTCTACCATTTATGGCTCGACTCCTATAGCTTGATGCTCGATAGCCTATTGATGCTCGATAGAGCTTTTCTGCTAAACTTTGGCAATGCTTGGCTACTGATGCTCGATAGCCTCTTTCTGTGGTTTAGGTAAAGTACTTGGTTCCTTCATAAATGTAGACAAAGCTTCTATAGTCTTCAGATTCTTTCTTGCTTTCCTTTTCAGCAAATTCATCAACTCTTAACATTTGCACTTTCCACAATTTTATTAGTGTTAGAATTCAAACACTTATATACCTTGTTTTTAGTGGAATATCCTAAGAATATTCCTTCATCACTTTTTGCGTCAAGTCTTCCTTTTCTTGCATCTTTCAATATGTAACATTTGCTTCCAAAAACTTTGAAATAATTGACATTAGGTGCATAGCCATAGAAAAGTTCAAAATGTGTTTTGTTTGTACCTTTCTTCACTTCAACTCAGTGTAGAGTATAGACTGCAGTACTTACAACGTCTCTCTTGTACTTTTGTGAAACATTTTCTCCATCATCAGTGTCCTTGGAGAGTCCATGATTCATTTATTCCTTCTTTTAACTATTCCATTCAATGGTGGAGTCCTAGGTGCACTCATTTGTCTCTTGATTCCTTTGTCATTGCAGAATATGTTGAACTCATTTGATATGAATTCACCTCCTCTATCTAATCTCAAACACTTCAGACTCTTTCCTATATCATTCTCAACTCTAGTCAAATACCACTTAAACATTTGAAATGCATTGAATTTTTTTTTAGAAACATCACATCCATCATTCTAGAGAAATCATCAACAAATAGAATGTAATATTTGTCACCATAATAGCTTAGTACTCCAATAGGACCACACAAATCAATATGAACTAACTCCAAACTACCATATGAATAATAAGTCTTTATCTTGATAGACTTTGTCATTTTCCCCATTTGACATTGTTTGCACATCATCTTATAAGGTTTTCTCAATCTTGGTAATCCTCTTACTCTTTTCATCTTACTAATGCTTACCAAATTATCAACATTCACATGACATCGCCTTTTATGCCATAACCAAATATCTTCAAATTGTACAAATAGACAAGTATCTTCAAATAGGTCTATATAGAATAAGTTACCTCTTGTTTGATCACCATTTCCAATTAGTTCACCAGTAGCATCATAAATCTTTGCCTTGTTTTGAAATTCAACTCGGTAGCTTGAACTATTTAACTATGCCACACTCAACAAATTATATTTTAGACCATCAACCCAATATGCATTATCAAATATGATCTTTCATTTAGTTAATTGATCCTTTACCTTTCACATAACATGGTGCATCATTTCCAAACTTGACATGACTTCCATTATAATGTTCTAACTTTTCAAACTTACTTGTATCACCAGTCATATGATGTGAACAACCACTAGCAATTATCCATCCGTCATTATTGTTTACATGTGAAATCAATGCAATTTTCTCATCTTCAACAGATTCATGCTTCATTTCAACATAAACAACTTCTTCATCGATTTCATTAGTATCACTATCAAAACCATCTTCTTCAGTAATATAACAAGATTTCTTACCTTTGCCTTTGTAGTCTTTGTTACCTCGACTGTCTCTATTCTCTCTTCATCCTCGGTATTTGTTGTCCTTTTGTTCTTCCTTCTCATCTCTGTCAGGACATGTTGTAACAATATGACTAACTTTGTTACATGTAAAATAGATAATAGGGAGTTTACCTTAGTATTTTTCTTTTCCTCTTGATAGCCTTCTTGTTAGTAACACTTCAAGATCATCAAGATCATCACCTAATTCACTATCACTGTCCACATGTCCGTTCTTCTTCTTCTTCGTTAGATCCATCAAGAGTTAGTTGAGACTTGAAATCACATTCAACAGTAGTAGGTGAATAATTATCAAAATTTGACAACTCAAATGCAATGAGTCTACCAATTAGACCATCTAGGGATAGATCATTATCAGGTGTGCATCTCAGTTCTGCAGATACTCTGATTGCATAGATAGGAAGTAAAGTCCTCGACACCTTACTTCTCACAGTCTCATTAGATATGATGCCTCCAACTCCTCTAATAGCATTCACAACTTTCTTGATTTGACCACAATATTGAGCAACCATTTCACCTTTTTTTTTTCATTCTCATGTCATCAATTATGCCTCTCAAACTTTCAGCTTTAGCTCTCAACACATTTTTGTCTCCTTCATGGATTTGTGCCAACTTGTCCCACATTTGCTTAGCAGCAGTACATTCCTTCACATCATCAAATTCAACATAACTCAGAGAAGATGCCATTACACAATCATGGGTCTAGGAACTTCAATGTATTCATTTCCAGGTAGTATATCACAAATTCTCCAACTCTAGGTAGATGTAATTTCATCAGTTGTTGCCATGTTGGGAAGTTCTCCTTATTCAAATTAGGTGCATCTCTCTTGTACATCTTGATTTTTGGTTTAAGTCCTTCAAACTTTCCTTACAAGCACCAAGAGCTCTAATACCAGTTGTTAGAGTATTTAGAATAATTGAGAGGGGGGTGAATCATTTATCCTCACGTCCAGATGCACCAATTAAACTTTTGCTAACTTCAAACAACTTAAACAATCTCATTAAACCATTCGATCCATATAGCATATCATCAACAACTTAACAATTTGTTCATTAAAACTCTCTGTTTAGTATATGCCGACCAACCATAAGTAACATGCATCACACACATAACATTCACTCATATATGACACTAGGATTTATTGCGAAAACCCAATTTGGGAAAAACCTGTTAGAATATTTAGAATAACTGATAAGGGGGGGCAGGGGTGAATCATTTGTCCAAGGTCTAGATGTATCAATTGAACAAACAATCACTTAATCAACTTTAGATCTTATCATTCTATAGCCCAGTTTCTAAAGTCAACTCTTAGTAATATCAACTAGTTGTCTACTGTCCTAAATATAACAGACTTGCAAAATGTAAATATTGATCAGTAAAACACCATAAATAACATCCAAACAAGTTTGACATTAGGGTTTATGTGGAAACCCAATTTAGGAAAAACCACTAGTAACATATCACCAATTTTTCACTCATTTGAAGTGAGCTCTATTAGGAGCCAGTCCTGTTAAAGGTCACAAAACCCACTATTAAATATGACCTTGTTAAATGATTTAATCACCCTATTAAGAGTGGTCTTGTTAGAAGAATTTAGATCATTCCATTAGAATGTCACCCTTTAAAGGATTTACATATGCCTATTAGGTCAACCTTGATTAAAGGATTTCAAATACTATTTACAATGTTTAGAAAGTAACAATAGATTTTGATCAGTCAAGTACAACTCACTTTGCATATACAAATATCAGTTTGGCTCATGTGCACTGATTCACTAACTGAGCCTAATCTTAGTTTTTGATTCCCTTGGCAATCCTTCAAGCAATCACTCTCTTTCTCTTCTCAACTCTTCTCAACCTTCTGCTTAAGTTTGCTAGTCAATAACATCAACAAATGCTCCTACCTTTTAACACTATGGAACTTAAAGTTTGGCCTTGTACCTCCTTAAATAGGTAATTCTGATTTTTCGCCGCTTAAACATCACCATAGATTTTAGGTTTTACGATTAGATTCAACACATTCAATGAATATGTTCGCCATCTTGTTTATCCTCTTCTTTTCTAGAAACTTCTCTTGGATTCTATACCTTAGGTTGTTTACCTAATCCTCTCTTGGCATTAAATGATCCAACTCATTGATCCTTATCTTCAACATGCTTTCCATATTCCAAGATATCAACTTAGTTTGCTGGAAGTTACGATTTCTCATAAACTATTTAAATGCTATTCCTCGACCACCACTATGTTTTGACACTCAGTCACCACTGGGTTACTCTTATTGCTACTAAATTTATTGCTCAACACATAAACTATCACTCAATCAATACTGATGCTCGGTCGACACTAGCATCACTCAACACATACTCCAAGTTCCTTAATCTTCTATCCTGTTGCTCAACCACGCCTATGTATTTGACTTGTCTTTGATCACATATTCAAGGCTTTAGGATTATCGTCTTCTACACTTGCAACATAATTTAAATAATCACTTTATCTAGTCAAAGTCCAACTAATCAAGTGTCTATTTATAGTGTCTTCTTTACAACTTAACGTTTCCTCTAGATACTTTTGTTATGAACACCTGAAATCATCTTCATCAATCAAATAGATATGACACTAAGATCAGATAGAAAACTATCTCACCAATAGGTTTGACATCAATGACAATATAATTTTTTTTTCCAATAGGTTCCAACAACCTCCCTCTCTGACATTGATGACAACACCTCTAGTTACCATGCAATCCAAAATATGTACTGTCTTGAGCAACATCCTCAATATATCTGATCTTCATTAATATCCTTGGTTTCATTCTGATTTACATCTTTGTAACTATGTGTCCAACAATCTCTTTCTTTTAGTTTGATTCCCATCCATGCAACTTTGATATGCAACACATTACCTCTTTCTATCATATCAACTATGGAAACACCTATAGTAAGTCTTATGAACTCACTCTTATTAATCTCTCTCTCTTACATGGATATCTAAAAAAATTCACTATTTCCCTCTCTCAACTTGATCTTCTCCTTTTGGATAATCTCTCTTTCTTTCTTATGGTAATTAGATAATGTCCCCCTCTTTGAAAACAATGCCAAAGATATTTCAACTTATGCATCTTTTCTATGTAGATACCTTCATGTCAGTTCTGAATTCATCTTTTTCTATCTTTGTTGACCGATCCATCATTCTATTCTTCTTCGTCATTGCTACCTTAGGAAACTCCTAAAGTAGAACTGTTTGCATCGATTTGTAAAATAGGCTGATCAACACATTTGTTGTAGAGCACCAATTTTTCTTAAGTAGCTTTGTTTAGGGGAATCACCCCTAGTTTACGTCTAAGATATTCATGAACATCTTTAGGTAAAGCTTTAGTGAATATATCAACTATTTTCTCTTTAGTGTTCACTTCTTTGTCTTGAACTAGTTCTCTCAAGTAATGATACTTGATAGCAATATGCTTTGTCTTTGTGTGCATTACATGATTCTTTTATATTTTAATAGAACTAGTGTTATCACAATAGATAACCACTAGATCTATGATCTCTTCCTTCATACCTTTCAACTATTTCTTGATCCATATGATATTTGAACAATTTACTACTACTGCCACATACTCAGCTGTGGAATTTGATTGAAAAATGCAGTTCTTCTTCTTGCTTGTCCATGAAATTAGTCTTTTTCCTAGAAATAATGCACCTTCACTTGTGCTCTTTTTGTCATCAACGTTTCTTGCCTAATTAGAATCAGTAAATGCTTTCAGTTCAAACTTGTCATTCTTCTTGTAATACAATCCATAGTCTTCTATTCCTTTTAGATATCTCTGTATCCTTTTCATTGCCATCACGTGGTTTTCCTTAGGACTTGCATAAAATCTTGCAACTATCCCAACTGCTAATGCAATATCTGTTAGTTTGTGGTGACTAATTAGGGAAGTATTGTACATACTTCATAAATTGTTTAGGGTTTAAGGCATCACCCCAATTTTTTTTTTGGGCTACTATTCGCCAATGGCTAATATTCACCAATTGGTTATTGCTTATATTCACCAATTTATGGCTGACATGTTGTAAATAGTTTTTTCCCTAAAGCGGAAAAAATACTTGTATAAAAGGACTTAGGGTTATGGATTGTTCCATAAGGTGATGCGAAAATTGGTTCTTGTGGTAGTATTGAGCTGTAAGGGATTACAGATTGTAATCAGGTTGTAATCACCAGATCGTAATAATATTGGATTTGCTATTTGGTGGACGTAGCCTAGGGTTTGGGTGAACCACTTTAAATTTTGGTTTCTTGTGTTCTTTTCTATATGATCTATTATTTTTTGATATTGTTTATATTTGCATGTAATTGTTATTTTTGGTTGAGGTTTAATCCTAACAATTGGTATCAAAGTGATGTTGTTTTTCAGTTATCCTCTATAGGAAAGTCTCACGGTTGAGTGGGAGCGATGGCAGATGAGGGTAAGCTAAGGTTGCAAGTTTAATGGGCAGAACTTTCAGTTATGAAAGATGCAAATGGAAGATTATCTTTATTAGAAAGATTTATGGAAGCTGTTGGAAGGCAAAACCAAGAATCAGGGATCTATGTCAAATGACGACTGGGATCTTTTGGATAGAAAGACGCTTGGAAGCATTTGATTATGCCTGGTACCATTAATGGCATTTAATGTTACAAAAGCAAAGACAACATAAGAGTTGATGCAAACCCTAGCGAAACTGTATGAAAAGCCCTCTGCTTCAAACAAGGTATTTCTCATGAAGCATTTATTTAATATGAAAATGACAGGTGGTGGATCCATTGCGAATCATTTAAATGAGTTTAATGCTATTACAAGTCAGTTATCTTCTGTAGGTATCAATTTTGATGAAGAAATTAGGGCTTTCTTGATTTTGTGTTCTTTGCTCGAAAATTGGAATGGCTTGGTAATGGCTATGAGTAATTCTATTCTTGGATCTAGTACCCTAAAATATGATGATGTGATCGGTGTTATTTGAGTGAGGAAACTTGTAGGAAATCCTTAGGTGGATCTACATCAGGAAGTGCTTTGAATGCATAAAGCAAAGACATAACGGCTAAGAGAGGAAGTAATTTAAAAAATCATGGGAAATCAAGAGGAAAGTCAAAAGGGAGGAGGTTGCAATTGAGAGGATCGAACGACTGTTGGTATTGTGGGAAACCAGGGCATAAAAAGAAAGATTATTGGACTCGAAAGAAAAATGAACGAGATAAATTAGATGGAGACAAGGAGGCAAATGTGGTAAGTAAAAAATTCGAAGAGGATGCTTTGCTTTTGTCTTTAGAAAGTGTTGATGATTCATGAGTTTTAGATTCGAGTGGTTCATTTCATACTACACCTCATAGAGGTTATTTTATTGATTATGTCCAAGGATATTTTGGGCTTGTTTATTTGGGGGATAATGAACCCTGTCAAATTGTTGGAAAGGGAAAAGTTAAGTTGCAGAATAGGAATCATTGGCTACTACATGAGGTAAGACATGTTCCAAGGTTGAGTAGGAATTTAATTTTAGCAGGGCAACTTGGTGATGAGGGTTGTGTAGTTACTTTTAATGATAAAAATTGGAAGGTTTCAAAACGTTCTCTTGTAGTAGCAAAATGTGTGAAAGTAGGCACCTTATATCTTTGTATAGGTCATATTGTTTCTTCTACTTTAATTGTTTCAAAGAAAAATGAATGTTCAGGAATAGTGCTGCAGTTGAGCAGGGAAAACAAATAGCTGCTATAGATTCTGATACAATGTTGTGACACTACAGACTTGGGCACATGAGTAAGAAAGGTATGAAAGTGCTTCATTCAAAGAAAGTTTTACCAAGTCTGAAATGTGTCAATATGAATTTTTGTGAAAGTTGTGTGTATGAAAAACAAAAGAGTGTGAGTTTTGTGAAGACAGGGAAGGAAAATAAAAGGGAGAAATTAGAGCTTGTGCATACAGATGTATGGGGACCAGCTCATGTATTTTTCCTTGGTGGCTCTCATTATTATATTACCTTTATTGATGATGCAACTAGAAAAGTATGGGTTTATTTCCTTAGACATAAATATGATGTATTTCAAACTTTTAAAAAATGGAAATGCTTGGTTGAAAATGAGACTGGTAAGAATTTAAAATGTCTCAGATCTGATAATGGTGGTGAGTATTGCAGTCATGAATTTGAAGATTATTGCTCCAATAATGGTATTCGTAGATAGAAAATTGTTCCAAGGACTCCACAGGAAAATGGAGTGGATGAATGCATGAACATGACTATAATGGAGCGTGCAAGGAGCATGAAGTTGCATGTTGGGTTTCCCTTACACATGTGGGCAGAGGCTGTCAATATTGCTGCATATTTGGTTAATAGAGATCCCTCTACTCCTTTGGGTTGTGGTATTCCAGAGGAAGCATGGACTGGTAAGAAGGTGAGTTATTCTTTTCTCAAGACCTTCAGTTGTGAAGCTTTTGCTCATAAATATTCTGAAAATAGAACCAAGCTGGAAGCTAAGTCAAAGAAATGTGTATTTTTTAGATATGGCATTAATGAATTTGGTTATAGGCTTTGGAATTTTGAAAATTGTAAAATTGTAAGAAGCAGGGATGTCATATTCAATGAGAAAGTGTTGTACAAAGATATGTTGCAACAACATGAGAAGAAAGAAGATGATTATGTAGTGCTGAATGATACTCCAAAATATGATGTTCTAACCATTTCTCATGATGTGCAACAATTGCTACAACAAATACCACACACACCAGTGAATGTTAGATGGTCAACAAGGCTAATTCAACCTTCAGAAAGATTTTCTCCCTCTTTGTATTCTATTTTACTAATAGATGCTGGTGAACCTAAATGTTATGATGAAGCTATGTAGGTGAATACTAAGGTTCAATGGGAGTTTGCAATGAAAGACAAAATGGACTTTTTGTTGAAACATAAGACTTGGAATTTATGCAAATTGCATAAAGGTAAAAGGGCTTTACAGAATAAGTGGGTTTACAGGTTGAAAGAAGAGGATGGAGGTAGGAAACTATTTAAAGCTAGGTTAGTTGTAAAAAGATTTGCGCAGAAAAAAGACATCGATTTTGATGAGATATTCTCTTTTGTTGTTAAGATGACTTCTATCCATACTGTTTTAAGTATTGTGGCTACTAAAGATTTGAATTTGGAGTAGCTTGATGTTAAAACAACCTTCCTTCATGGTAATTTGGATGAAGAGATATATATGACTCAGCCACAAGGATTTTAGGTCAAAGTTAAGAAGAACTTAGTGTGCAAATTGAAGAAAAGTTTATATGGCTTGAAGCAAGCACCTCGGCAATGGTATTTGAAATTTGACAGTTTTATGCATAAGCATGGATATAGCAGGTTTCATTTAGACCATTGTGTTTATTTTAAAAGATTAGATGATGAGAGCTACATTATTTTATATTTATATGTTGATGATACACTTGTAGCTAGGTCTAACATGGATCACATTAAGGGGCCAAAACACCAGTTAGCACATGCATATGCTATGAAGGATTTGGGGGCAGCATAAAAAAACCTTGGTATGAAGATTTGCAGAGATAAGAAAAACAAGAAATTGACGTTATCTCAGGCTGATTATGCTGAGAAGGTGTTGCAACGTTTCTCTATGGAGAATGCTAAAGATGTCAGCACACCTTTACCTGGTCATTTGTAGTTGACTAAGGAGATGTTTCCTAAGACATAAGAAGAGGAGGATAAGATGTTTAGGGTACCCTATACTTCAGTTGTAGGAAGCTTGATGTATGCTATTGTATGTACAAAGCCAGATTGCACATGCAATGGGAGTCATTAGCAGGTATATGAGTCATCTAGGAACTTAGCATTGGAATGCAGTCAAATGGATTCTCAAATATTTGAGAGGAACATCTAGTAAGTATTTACACTTTGGGGGCTCTACTACTGACTTATAGGGCTATGTTGACTCAAATTTGGTAGGGGATATTAATACCAGCTAAAGTACTATAGGTTATGTATTTACTGTTGGTGAGACATCCGTGAGATGGGTTTCTAGGTTACAGAAGATTAATGCTTTATTCACTACAGAGGCATAGTATGTTGCTGCTACATAGGTACCCAAGGAGATGATATGGCTTCAGTTCTTCTTGGAAGAATTGAGACACCCTCAGAGGGATAATTATTTGTTTACATATAGCCAGAGTGTCATTCATCTTGCGAAGAATTCTACTCTGCATTCAAAGACAAAATACATACAATTGCGGTACCATATCTTTCGATCAGTTTTGGATGATGGACAGTTAAAGCTGGGCAAGATACATATAGATGACAATCCAACAGATATGTTTACAAAGGTAGTGACAAGTGAGAAGCTGTATTCCTTTTTAGCTTAGGTTGGTCTTCTAAACTAAATAGAAATAAAAGAACAACAAAGTCCAGGGTGGTTTGATCCAATGGGAGCCCCATGTGGTAGCGATATTACTACAAGATCAACCTCCAAGTGGGAGATTGTTGTCTAGTGTGGAGTCTGATCAATCCCCAAGTGGAAGATTGTTAATTTGTGGTGACTGATCAGAGAAGTACTGTACATACTTCATAAATTCTTTGTGGTAATTTTTTTTGGCTACTATTCGCTAATGGCTAATATTTGCCACTTGGTTATTGCTTATATTTGTCAATTTATGGTTGACATGTTGTAACTAGTTTTTACCCTAAAGCGGCAAAAATACTTGTATGGAAGGACTTAGGGTTAGGGATTGTTCCATAAGGTGATGCAAAAATTAGTTCTTGCGATGATATTGAGCTATAAGGGATTATAGATTATAATTAGGTTGTAATCACCAGATCATAATAATATTGGATTTTCTATTTGGTGGATGTAGCCCAAGGTTTGGGTGAACCATGTTAAATTTTGGTGTCTTGTGTTCTTTTGTGTATGATCTATTATTTTTTGATATTGTTTATATTTGCATGTAATTGTTATTTCTGTCTGAGGTTTAATCCTAACAATATCTAGTCTACTATGAACAACATATTGCAGTTTTCCAATCATTGATTTGTATAATGTCTGATTCACATTAGTAGAATCATCATTCTTAGATAATTTGTGTCTAGTGACCATAGGTGTACTAACTGGTCTTAAATCTTCCTCTCCAAAAGTCTTTAGTTTTTCCTTGATATATTTGGATTGAGTAATGAAGATACCTTGCTTCATTT
This sequence comes from Cupressus sempervirens, assembly GCA_028749045.1. Taxonomy (NCBI): domain Eukaryota; kingdom Viridiplantae; phylum Streptophyta; class Pinopsida; order Cupressales; family Cupressaceae; genus Cupressus; species Cupressus sempervirens. Next base: position 277,474,110 of record CM053790.1, on the reverse strand, counting down.
GATATACTTGTAAGCCAACAAAGAATTTGATCTCACCAAATATTGACATTTCAAAGTCTTTCATTTCATCAACAAATGATTTGCATAATGTTTCCTTGCCTCCAAATATGATATCATCAACAAAATTTTTAGATAGCAATACCTCATTGTTCTTGTTAGTCTTCAAGTACAAATTATCGTTATCATTTGTTCTCACAAAATCAATCTTCACCAAGTATTTATGTAGTCTTTTATACTATGCTCTAGGGGCTTGTTTCAAACCATATAAAGTCTTGTGCAACTTGCACACCGTATTTTTTTTTTCTAGGATCCATAAATCCTTTAGGCTACTCCATGTTTACTTCTTCTTCAAGTAGATATACCTTAAGTCCTTTATAAGTAGAATATGTGAGCAGTGTTCTAACTCTTTCTATTCTTGCTACAAGGAAAAATATTTTCCCATAATCAACACCTTTTTCTTGTGCATATCCTTTGCATACCAATCTAGCCTTTTTCTTTGTGACCTCACCATTTTCATTCAACTTGTTCCTGAATACCCACTTTTTTCTAATAACATTTTTGTCCTTAAGTCTAGGTACAAGTGTCCATGTTTTGTTCTTTTCTATCTGCTTAATTTCTTCATTCATTGTTTGTATCCAATCTTCATTCTCTAAAGCATCTTTCACAAATTTGGGCTCAAACTCACAAAGTAAGCATGTATCACTTATGAGTCTTTTTCTTGTTATAACACCAAATTCTTTATCTACAATGATTTTCTCATGTGCATGATGTCTTCTCACATATTTTGCTAGTACACACTATTTTATTCTTTGTCCTTCAACAGGTTCATCTTGAAAAATGATTTCAAGCTCATTATCTCTCTCAGGTTTAGGTCCAGGTTCATGTTATGCATGCTCGACATTGTCTTCCTAATGTTCGATTTCCTCTGTCTGTGACTCGACATCATTTCATTTTTGCTCGACACCCATAGTCTGCTACTCGACAACTAACTATTGCAACTCAACATTCCTAGTCTATTGTAGATTTGCAGCTTTGTTCTCTTGTTCAGGTGGGGTGCTAGGAACACTATCATTCACATATATGAATGAACTCTAATCTTTAGGTTCTGTCTTGATTTCAACTTCACTCCTTTTTGTATATTAATCAACTTTTACATTTACACTTTTCACAACTTTGTTAGTGTTAGAGTTCAAACACTTATAAGCTTTTCTCTTAGTGGAATATCCTAGGAGTATGCCTTAATCACTTTCAACATCAAGCTTTCCATTTCTATTATCTTTAAGTATGTAACATTTTCTTCCAAAAACTTTGAAATAATTTAGATTAGGTGCATACCCATACCATAGTTTAAAAAGTGTAACATTTGTACCTTTGTTGACTTGTACTCTATTAAGGATATAAACAACTGTACTTACAACTTCTCTTCAATATTTCTATGACACATTTTTCTCCATCATCAATGTTCTAGCACAATCCATGACTGATCTATTTCTTCTTTCAACTATTCCATTTTGAGTAGGGGTCTTGGGTGTTGACATGCATCTTTTGATTTTGCTATCATTGCAGAATATGATAAATTCATTGGAAATGAATTCACCATCTGTGTCAGATCTAAATAACTTTTAGATTCTTTCATATCTCCTTTTCAACTCTGGCCAAATACCACTTAAATAATTGAAAATCATCATATTTTCCTTGAGAAACATCACAATCACCATTCTAGAGTAGTCACCAACAAATAGAATGAAATATTTGTCTCCATAATAGCTTTAAACATTAATAGGTCCACATAAGTCAGTATGAACCAATTCCAAAATATCATTTGATGAATATGTCTTTCTCTTGAAACTAGTCTTTCTCATTTTTCCCAATTGACACTGTTTATACATAGCATTATTAGGTTTCTTTATTTTTGGAAAACCTCTTACTCTTTTCATTTTACTAATGTTAACCAAATTGTCAAAATTTACATGACATAACCTCTTGTGCTATAACCAAATATCTTCATGTTGTGCAAACAAACATGTCTCATCAGATAAATCTAGATAGAACAAGTTACCTCTTGTTTCATCGCTACTTCCAATTAATTTACCATATCAAATATTTTGGCCTTTCTGAGATGGAATTTAACTTTGTAACGTGATTTGTTTAACTGTGAAACACTCAATAGATTATAGTTAAGTCCTATCAATTATCCATCTATCACTTTTATTCACATAAGTGATTAATGCATTTTTCTCATCTTCATCAAAGTCATCTTTCATAATGACATAGAGTACTTCTTCATCATTACTTTCAAACTCAGTATCAGTTTCTTCTTCAATAATATAACAATATTTCTTACCTTTGTCTTTGTAGTACTTGTTCTTCTTGTTGTCTCGGTCATGTCTTCTTCCTTTGCTTTCTTTCCTTTCTCTCACCCTTGTCTTCTCCATTAGGACATCTTGCAACAATACGACCAACTTTGTTACATGAAAAAAAATTTATAAAAAGTTTACCTTTATATTTTCCTTTTCCTCTTCCAAGTCTTCTAGCCATCAATGCCTCAAGTTCATCATTAGAAGTTTCATTGTCACTTTTCACATGTTTTCCTTTTCCTTTCTTGCTAAGAACTAGTTGTGATTTAAAATCAAATTCAACAATTGTAGGAGTGTAATTATCAAAATTGGACATCTCAAAAGCAGTAAACCTACAAATCACACCTTCTAGAGTTAGGGTATTACCTGGAGTACATCTTAGTGCTTGTATTACAGAAACCCTAATAGCATAAATATGAAGTAGAGTTCTCAATACCTTACTTGTTACTATTTCATCCTCGATCTTTCAATTTGTATCTCTAATAGTATTGACAATCTCTTTGATTCTTGCACATTACTGAACTATATTCTCACCTTCTGTCATTCTCATTTCATCAAATTTTCCTCTCAAGCTTTCTGATTTGGCTTTCATGACATTATCATCTCCTCCATATATGGTCTTCAATTTATCCCACATTTTCTTCACATTCTTGCAATCCTTTATCTCATCAAACTCAACATAGCTTAGGGCTAAAGCAATCTCCAACATTGCCTGATTGTGTTCTCTGACTATACAAATAGTTTTATATTTAGTAGAAATTATTTGTAACATTGAATTCTAATATAATTCATTAGTTATAATTGGTACTTGTCCTAAGCTAAGTACTATTATAAAATATTATTTTAAGTTTATTGTACTTTATCAATATATTTTTGAAGTGATTTGTTTACTTTTAATATTATAGTATTTTAGAATTATTTTTTATCATTCAATCAATAAAATAAAATTATATATATATATATATATATATATATATATATATATATATCTATATATATATATATATATATATAAAGTCTAATTTTGTGAAGTATTATTATTTATTATTATAAAATTATTATTATATTAATATTATAATTTTTTAAAAATATAATAGTACCATAAGCATTAAAAATATATCAATAATTAGATCTATAAATAATATTAAAATTAATTATACTTAAATATTAATAATTAATAATTAATTAGAGTATTTTATTATTATTACAATTATCATTATAAAAACTATAATTAAATTTTCTTAATCAATTAAAATGTTTCAAATACTATAGTAAATTTATTCAATTAAAACTCTATCTATATTAAAAACTAAAGGCAAGTACTAAGCCACTATGTGGCACTTGTTTTATTTAGGTGAATGTCTTTGAGTAGTATACATATTAGATTAGTTTCATTAATTTCTTGTATGTCATCTTTAATTATTATTAATTGTAGTAGACATATTCAATTTATAATCGAATGTCTTTAATATAATGTATATTATTTAATAAGTATTTAGTATTAATTCAATTGGTAGATATAAGATTTTATCATTAGAGGGTGATATTACACATCCTAAGTATTCTTCTTGACTAAGAATGATAATAAGAGCAAAATAAAACAAGTATCTTGCTAAGTAGGGCACCTTGTGTGGATGTGTAAACACCACCATTGAGGCCAAGGGGGCCCAAAGTTTTTCTCTTGGACTTATTACGGGAATAGCTTGGAGTAAGTTATCAAACTCATATTTTATTTGAAACTTATACATACATGTGTGTACTAATGATCACTTGTGGTTGTAGGATTCTATTGAAGAAACAATTTTTGTAAATATTTTCTAGCAAATGGTAAGACATTAATCAAGAATACATGCATTATATGTCTACATCGTGTCTACTTCATGTTTTCATGTGTTCATGTGTGTATGTGTTTTCATGCACTTACATGTTTACTTTGTGTATGATTTGTGCTTCTCACGCATACCCCACGAATCCCTTATGCTTTCTTGCATTCAATTATATACTCTAAGAAAAATTACAAATATATCTTTTTTCCTTGATGACAAGCAAAATTTGAGAGGAGAGAATTATGGTATCCATGCCAAAATAAGATCCATATAATTAAAATACAGATTTAAAATAATAATAATAATGATATTAATCACATTATAATATTGCACAATATATTGATATTAAAATATAAATTTAATATTATTATATAAAATGATATTATAAAGTGAATTGTACTATATTGATAATATTATTAGTTATAAATAATAACATAATAATAAATTAATATTAGCAAATAATATAATGAAAGAACACATTTTTTCTCATATCAAGGTATATTTAGAAATATCAATCATCCAAGTAGATATATAGGAAAAATGGATATATGTAAAATTTGGGTATGCGGAAAGCTCAGAAAAAGGAATTGAAATAAATTATATAAGTCCTAACAAGGGACATTATATTATGGTTGTAGTAGTATAGTAGTTAACATGTTAATTTTGGTGTAAGGATGAGATTGTGGAGAAAAATGACAAATGAATAGTGAATGTACACAAATATAAAATCACTTGGAAAGAAGATAGATTAAGAGAGGAGCAATATGAACAAGTTAGAGAACAATAAGATTAGATGAGTAATAAATTGAAAGTTGCAAAATTAGTATAAAAACACTATGAAGGTAAAGGATCTTGGGTTTCCTAGATTTTGAAGCAAATAGATGCATACTTTCTTAGATGCAATCACTAGTTGTATAGTTGATTCCACTACATGCATTTTTTTATTTTTTACAAATCTATTACTTGTTGTAGTCTTGCTTTTAGAATATATGTTTTCTACGCATTATGTATAGAGACATGCAAAGAATGGTTACTATGATATTGGAAGTTCTTATATTAAAGAGTTCATTGCTACAATAGTTGCTATTTTGGGAAGTATTAGTAAAATATATTTCTAGATGATAATTATAGAAGAATAGACAAAACTTCTACAACTGTGGTATCAATTTTTGGTGTTTATAAGGTATGAACATTTTCAGTGATAAGAACTTTTATTGTACTAGAAAACTACTATATTCTATTGTAAAGAAATCCACATCCTCAAAGAATTAGATTACCATATTTTGGCTAAACGAAAAATTGATTGACATGTACATTGGTTGAATTCTAGTTGCATAAATGACAATATTTCTTGATATGAAATATTTTACTGATCATATTTCTATCTATTAAAGAGATCACATTTCCACAAATTATAGATATTATTTGACAATTTTCTTGGGAGATTGTGTAGGAGTTTTTCATCAATGTTTAGGATCATCTTGATGATGGATTTTAGAGTGTGATCTAAAATATTGATGAAAAAACTCCAACACAATCTACTTGGAAAATTGTCAAATTATAATTTTATTTCTGTATTTGAAGAACATAGTTTCCATAGGTAATGACACAATGGTAGCTTTCAATATATAAGAATGTCACTTTAAACAAGGTGGTTGTGTCATAAAAAATATAGGAAATGGCAACTGACAATGGTGTGATCTCAAATGTTCTTAATTATATGAGTAAAATATGTCGTAAAAGGGACTTGAAACCCTTTGTAATATACATCAAATTGACACAAAAGCCAAACAACAAGACTACCCTAAATTTGCCCCACTACAGCCACCCGACAAAAAAATCCAGTGACCAATAGATTAGTTTCCTACACACCAAGGCTTTTCTTTGCAATTGACACTCTCAAAATGCTTGTGTAGAATCACATACATTTATAGGAAGATCTCTCTTCTTTGGATGATAGTTCAAGAAACACCACTATCGAAATGCTCAAACAAGGGGAGAGAAGATGAAAATCCTCTATTGTCTCTACAATTTGTTCCTTCATACAAATAGAAGAAGTCATCTAATTGAAGAAGATATCTAGTTTAGATAGAAACCAAAGGTGAGAAAGGAATAATGGTTACCACAATCATCCAATGAAACATGTGCAGTTGCCATTGCACTAAAGAGATTCTTGCAATAAATAAGTATGTTGAAAAATGATAGCTTTGGTAAGATGTATGAATGATAATAATTGATATCATGATATATGTATGTATGTATGTATTAGTATACATTATGTATATTGATACACACACACACACACACACACACACACACACACACACACACACGCACACACACACACACACACGCACACACACACACACACACACACGCACGCACGCACGCACGCACGCACGCACGCACGCACGCACGCACGCACGCACGCACACACACACACACACACACACTTAAATACTTCAAATAATATCATTGTATTCATCTAATATTTGAAATTGGCTATCATTCATACACTAAATCAAAATATCCTATAAAATTAGTTCCAAGAATAATGACGATTTGCATTTAATATTGCAGATTATTATTTCATATTCCACATGTAATTCTGATCAAGACATGATCAATAGTGCAAAGATTCCAATCAGATTGAGTTTAATATCATTACCTATGCAGATTGTTAATTATAGTATCAACACATAAAGTTTGTAACTACAAATTAAAGTGTAAACCCTAATAGTAATTGAGTGCTAGTTTGAGTAATGAAAGGACACTATCCAAGAGGCATGTTAATGAGAAGACATGCCTCCACTTTGTGGAGACATGTCCCTTCAAATCAAAATAACATATACTTATATCAATTCTAATTGGACCTAGAGGAACACCGAAATCAATTAGTCAAAGCCTCTTGGAGATAAATCATTCATTCACATTTTAAATTTGTGAAAGAAATAGCAATAATTAGATAATATTGTTTAAGTTTCATTTTTATATTTGAGAAACCTAATAACTATTCATATTCTGATTGCAACCTACACAAAATAAATTTTAGTCAATAAGCATATCATTCAAGGGTCAAGAAATTTAAAAGTATATAGACAATTCATATCTACAATAAATCAGATCTTCTTGAACATGGTATCAAAGCCTTGCGTCGAAAGATTCAATTAGATTTGAGAATTCAAATTACTCAAATATATATTCTCCCTTGAAAGTATAATCACATTCTATTCTTCATAATGTCAAGTGTAATATGATTTGATGATCATTTTGAAGGAGAAACCAACTTCGTATCATGTAAGTTAAGAACTATGATGATATTAAGAGAAAATAAATTAGACTAATTTGTGAAGGAAATCAAATTAGAACTGAAGAGTGATCCTAAGAAAACTCAATGTATCGAGAACAATGAAAAGGATATGGAACTTATTGTGGATGCAGTTTGGGACCATATAGTTCCTATTCTATCAAAACATGATATTTCATATCAAATGTTTAAATCTCTTGAAAGTACATTTGAAATAAACAAAACTAGCATAATTCTTGCATTTAAAAGACAACGTCACCACGTGAAAATATGTCACTGCATATTTTATGAGGATCAATGAATTAAGAGATCATTTTCAATAGTTGGAAATAAATTGATAGTAAAGAGTTAACATTAATATCTCTAGGTGGCCTACCAATATCATGGGGATCATTTATTGAAGGAGCAAATGCATGGTCAAAACTCCCTAAATTTGATAGGTTGAAAATAGATTGCTTAAGAGAAGAATCAAGACTGATGACCAAAGAAAATAATCAAAATATCATAAATGAGGATATTCATGTATTAAACACTAACTCTCATAAGAAAGGAAAGAATAAGTATTTCAAAAGAAAGAAAAATACATATGGAAAGGGATCTTTCAAGAAGAGGAAGGACATCACTCAAATAGAATGTTTCATAAGTGATTAATATGGACATTATGCAATCAAGTTCCTTGATAGAACAAAACAACAAGCAACTTTTTCTAAAGTTGGAAAAGCTAATATAGAACATGATTACATGAAAATTGTTTTCTACTCAGCCTTATAAAGCCAAGCTTCAAACAAACTCAACACGTGGGTAATTGATAGTGGATCCTCAAGACACATTAGAAGATTCAGAGAACACTTAGACACTATGGTATAATAATTTGATGAAGAAGTAACTATTGGGGATTATTAAACTAATCTAGTAAAGGGGATTCGAACTTGGACCATAAATTTGAATTCAAGCATCTCCCTTTAACTCACTGGAATATTATATGTACCAAGGATAAAAAGAAACTTAGTCTCCATTTATTCTCTTGAAGAAAAAGGGTATAGAGTTACCTTTATGGACATAAAAGTTATGGCATGACCAAATAAATCCACTATGAAAAAATCACAAACTATAGGAATAAGAAAAGGATGTCTTTATAAACTTTGTATTGATTCAAATAAAACCCTAATCCATTAGACTTCTAACTCAAATGAAATATGACATCAAAGAATAGGACATCTTCATTTTTTTGCTCTATCTTTAGTAGAAAAATTGGTAACTCAGTTACCCAAACTAAATCGATCCCATGAAGAAGCATGCAAATGGTTTTCCCTAAGAAAGAATACAAAGAGGACTTTCCTATTATAAATAGTTCATTCTAACTTATGTGGACCCATCTCTGTACCCTCCATTGGAGGATTCTTATATTATATATTTTTTGTAGATGATTTCTTTAGAAAGAAATGGATATACTTTCTTAAATGTAAGAGTCTAAGGAAATCCTTAAAAGGTTCAAGGAATTCAAATCTTTAGTAGAAAACTTGTCTAGGATGAAAATCAAAGTACCAAGATAGATAACAGGAAGGAATACACTTAAGATTTTTTAAAAGAATTTTGTGTGAATATTGTGTTTAAGAGGGAGTTTATTATACCCTACAATCCACAAAAAAAAGGTTCTAAGAGAAATAATAAAACCATTGTGGAAGTTTCTAGAGGCATGTTGTATGACCATAACATAGAAACTCCATTTTGAGCTGAAGCCTCTAGAATAGTTGTCTACATTCAAAATAGATATCCACACTCGCACCTAGATAACAAAACTCTCAAAGAAGCATTTTTTGGTGTAAAACTTGACATAAGTCATCAAGGGATTTTTGGTTTTCCTATATACATTAATGCACCTAAAGAAAATAGGTCAAAATTAGAACACACTAGAAAGAAAAGGACATTTGTGGCCTATAATGAAACATCAAAAGCTTACATAATATACATACTTGGACATAAATTAATATAACTCAGCAAAGATGTCATTTTTGAGGAAGACATTGCTTTCATGAGATCCAAGAGCTCTAATAGTAAGAAATATAAGATCCTTCTAAATATATGGAGGAGGATCATGATCCCAAGGTTTAGAGGGAGTCTCCCAAAGAAACTATAAATGAAAATCATACTAGTCCAATAGATGAACCTAACAACAAAAAAAGAGACCACTATGGGCTATAAATATGATCAAGGAAGATGAAAAATATGTTAAGTGAGATCATTAAATCAAAACCAACTTGTGTTATAGAATCTCTCAAACATCAAGTACAAAAATATGCTATGATGTAAGAGTATCAATCCATTGTTAAAAATGATGAGTGGGATATAGTGCCTAGACCAAAAGGGAAATCTGTTGTCTCTTCCAAATGGCTCTTCAAAATTAAACATGCTACATATGATAGTATATAGAAACATAAAACTTATTTTTCTTCTAGTGGTCTCTCACAAAAAGAGGGTATTGACTATGAAGAGAATTTTCCACTTGTTGCTTGCTATACCTCAGTCAGAGTAGTAATAACTATTGCAACATCTAAAGGATGGAAGATCCATCAATTAGATGTGAAGACTTTTTTTTTTCTTTCTAAGTGTGATAATTGAAGATGTTTATTTAGAGAAACCTGAAGGTTTTATAATACATAATGCTGAATCACATTTATGCAAATTAAAGAAGGATTTATATAGACTTGAACATTCCCCCAAAGCTTGGTATGAGAGGATTAATCACTAAATTGTGGGACAAGGGATTTCTAAGAATGATGCAAATCCAAACTTTATTTCAAGGTAATTAAGAGTGATATGCTAGTGCTTATTTTATATGTTGATACCTTCTAATCACAAAATAAGATCACCTAATCTCTCAATGTAAAAAGGGACTAGCTTCAAAATTTGACATGAAGGACTTGGACATTTTACAATACTTCCCTGGATTGAAAGTATGGTAGAAAATAAATGGCATCATTCTCAATCAAGGAAAGTATACCATTTACATTTTTGTAAAGGTTTGGAATGTTGGACTACAGACCCATGTCTACACCCATGGAAACCGATTTGCACAAATTGAAGGAAGGAAAAACATAATAAGAATATGTAGACCCAACTGTCTCTATAGATAGATAATTGGATCATTGATGTATTTGGTCAACACAAGGCCAGATATATGCTATGCAGTGAATTCTCTAAGTTTGTTAATGTGTGAACCAAATGAGATACATCTTGTTGCTGCAAAGAATATTCTATGATACTTTCAAGGTAGATTTACATCTACATGGATACTCTGATTCATATTGGGCTAGAAGTATAACTGATCAGAAAAGCACATCAAGATGGCTTTAGTTTAGGATTAGAAATGATCTCATGGATTAGTAAAAAATAGTCATTAGTTTTTCAAATCTCTATAGAAGATGAATACATTGCAACCTCTATGGGAGAAAGGGAAGTAGTATGGATTAAGAAATTGCTTGTGGGTTTATTTGGTGACTCTCTGAAGCCTACTATTATCCGCTATGACAATCAGAGTTGCAGCCAAATTTTATTGAATCTAGTGTCTTATTATAGATCAAAGAAAATTGAGATTCCTTATCACTGTGTTAGAGACATGGTAGAAAGGAATGTGATTCATTAGAGTATAGTAGTACAAGTGGTCAGACAAAAAACATTGTCACCAAGCCTCTGGTTCTCTCTAGATTAAAAATCAAACACTTTCAAAGTAAGCTTGGTATGGTTGAAAATATAAGTCAAACTTGAGAATGAGTCTTAACATTATTATTTATTTGTACTAATATATAAAATATTTTGAATGTGTAAACTCTTTTTTTTCTCATGTGTGTGACTCCATGAATTTATGGGCCCCTATGGACATTATTGAAAGGTGACAATATTTCAAATAAGGAACACTTGTATTTGACATTGTAAGGTGACACATTTACAATGTTATGCTTCACTATCATGATGGATATCATGTGAATTGATTGATATTTGTGGAAATGTCATGATAGTATCTCTTGGACATTCTGATAGATATCATCAAACTTGATACTAGCTAGAGAAAACTATGATCCTTAAGAGATACTCATGGTGGATAATGTGTTTGTGGATATACCATGACTCTTTATGGTAGACATCATAAGACTTGATGTCAGTGCACATACCATAATATGTATATTTTTCTTATGAATAATGTCACATGATGTGATATTCTTAAACATATCATATCTTTTCATATTATGAGTAAGGTGATATCATTGTATACTTGGTTAAACTTTTATCTTCCCTAGCTAAGAGGAAGTGTTGAAAAATGATAGCTTTGGTCAGATATATGAAAGATAATAATCAATACTATGATATATATCTATATATATATATAGACACATATTTAAATGCTTGAAATAATATCATTGTATTGATCTATTTGAATTTTTTTATCATTCATACACTAGGTCAAAATATCATATACAATCAGTTATGAGTATAGTGATGATCTGCATTTAATATTGTAGATTATTATTTCATGTCCCACATAATTTTGATCAAGGCATGATCAATAGTGCAAAGATCCTAGTTAGATCAAGTCTGATATCATTACCTATGCAGATTGTTGACTATGACCTATCAACACACAAAGTTTTTAACTGAAAATTAATGTGTAAACCCCAATAGCAATCGACCACAAGTTTGAGTAATGAAATGCCATTATCAAAGAGACATGTTAATGAGTGGACATGCCTAGAATTTGTGGAGACATGTCCACTCATTAACATGTCCCTTAAAATCAAAACAACATATACTTACATCATATCTAATCAGACCTAGAGGAACACCAAAATCAATTAGTAAAGCCACTTATAGATCAATCATTCCATCATATTTAGATTTGTGAAAACAATAACTAGAATATAGTAATACTAGCACTTGCACCCAAAGGAGGTGCAAGGGGTATGCCGATAGTTAAAAAAATTGCAAGTCTATATAACACAGTTGTTTACATATTTTTTTTGTTAAGCATTTAATATAATAGTAAAGGAAATATAAAAGAGAGAACAAAATAAAAATAGTTAAATTGATACAGTTAAATAATAAAAGGTGGGGTAGCATACATAGTTTTCTCTTAAAATCATATACATTTATTAAAATAGAAAAGAAATGTAAAAGAGAAAAACTAAAGCAAAGATAGTTAAATTGGTATGTGATTTTTGCACAAAGTAAACTATTTTCAAAGCAAAATAGTAGAAGAATGTAAATACAATTTTGTTTGTATGTTTAATATAATGTGTGTTGTACACATTAGCTCTTTTCATGTAGCTTCACATTGACTATATCACAATTAGAGATTAAAAAATATGACAATTTTCAATTTTGACTTTTTTAAGGAAGAAGATTATTTTAATGCATATGAAATTGCTATTTTTATATACATAAAATGAAATCATTTCTTAAAATTAACTCTTGGTGTCATCCCTTTTCTACTAAGGACTTGAAGGATTGGCTATACGAATAAACATTGTGAGAGTAAATTATATGTTATGCTTCACTTGCAAAGCTTTTACTAATTAATAAAGTTGAAATTTATGCAACATACAAAACTATATAATCTTTTGTAAGGCTTAGAATTATTTCATATAAATTTGAAATACATGAGATAAAGTCAATGAAATGTATAAACAAAAGTGAAATTCTCATATGATAGTTTGTATAGTCTTTGAGGATGGTCAATTCTATTACATACTTCCCCAACATCTATGGCCTTGGTAGGTCATCATTTATTCTCTCCACAAAAGACTCACCTATTCAACCTTGAGTAAGATTTGAAAGTAGTCGACGTGAAAGGATGACTAGGTTAAAAATAGATCCTCGATGATGCCATCAGTTGTAATCAATCCATAACTCCCTACATGTTGAACCAATTCACCATTCCATACTTTTTCTCCACAATTATTACAAACACATTGCAAGAAAAAAGAAAATCCCTAAATTGACAATAGAGGAGACAAAAATTAGAGCCTCAACTACTAACCTTCTCTAATGAATCACTTCATTATGTACTATAATTTCTCTATTGTGCTTGATTGTGTTAATCATTTATTTTTATATACAATTTGCATATAAAGTTTAAGGCAATGATTTTTCCTCAAGCTATAATTTTGTATGCTATAAGTTATAGTATTTATATGCTTATACTCATATTAATGTATTTCCTAATATTTTAACATTAATATGTCTGATGAGCAATCATTTCTTTTTGAAAGTTATTCTATAGAAAAATATTTTCTAGAATTTTAACATGCCCTGTCAAAAAAATCAAACAATTATAATTTAGAAAAATTTAAATGTTCCTTAACTTAGTTGTTCTTTTCATGTTCTATAGTCTAGATGTCTTTCTTGCAAAGATAGCATCATTTGAACTTTGTAAAGTTTGAGAATATGGTGTTGATCTATCAATTTGGCACATTTGTATCTTAACAAAAATTGCAAAAAAATAGAAAAAGAAAAATTTCCAAGAAAAAATGATGTTAAGATTTGAGAATGAATACCATCATTTACAAACTTCAATGCAAAATAAACAATCTTATATACTAATCAAAGCATTGAAGACTATCAAATCACCCTAGACCCAAAAACACAAAGCTAATCAAATGCTTTAAAGATGTTTAGATTGCAATCCAAACACATAAATAGACTATAATTAAAGATTGCCAAATCTCTTTTCTTGCTTTGTATTTTGATGAAAGATCATAGTGTTTGATCTAAAATATTGGCCATGAAAGATATATATAATCTAATAAAAATAAAGCATATTAATTATTATAAACTATAGAAAAGACTATCAAATCATATTTGACCTAAAACCATAAAGATAATTCAATACATTAAAGAATCAAACCTTCTTTTTGTGGTCTAGTTTATTGTATTCCTCACCTATTTCTATCCCCACTCCATCAAGAATAGTTGTAAAGGCTCTCCTTAATCAACAAGACAAATCAAATGCTCAGTCTCCTCTCATTTCACTAATTATGGGAGGATGTGTATTCTTGAGGAAGAGTTGTTAGTGACACTTTTTAATTATATAAAGCTTCATTTATTCTTTAAAACCAAAAAACTATTTTCTCGAACTCTAAGATTTACCATAGAGCTTGCAATTACAAATTTTGAATTTCTAAAGGGTAATTTAGTCTACTTATGGGTTGAGTTCTCTTTACTAAATAAAAAATAATATATGAAATATAATGGTGCACTACTTAAAGTTTAGAAAAGTTAATTGAAAAAGTTTCATCTCTACTATACCCCATAACATTGAAATCAGAATGAGTTTCCACAATGAAAAAGTTTCATCTCTACTATACCCCATAACATTGAAATCAGAATGAGTTTCCACAACAATGAGCTCTTGGCTTTAGAGAAAATGGTAAGACCAATTTGTAGGACCTTGCCACACTTACCAATGACCAAATGATTACAAGAGAACCTTATTTGATGTACCAAACATCTTACAAGTATAGAAATTTAAAGCATGTTTTGTACCATTGATGGTGACAATGCACTTGAGTCATTGCTTGAATTTGAACCTATGTGTGGTGAGGATCAGGATTAAAATGATATAACATACTCATCATCATTTATGGCCAACTTACTGAATAAAAAACATGAGATAGATATCACCAAAGAAACATTGTCAATTTCAAATGGAGATGCCACCCTTATTCATTGGCCTGAGATTGGCCCTTCTCCAATAAATGAATACAATACTAAGGAACTTTAGATATTAATTTTCCACACTCTTCCCAAGAGATATTGCATTACCAATGAAAACTTAGTGTCGAAAAATATAGAAGAGAGTCCCTAACTTTGATGTCAAATCATTAGATTTAGTAAAAAATAATAGAACCTTAGGTAGCTCCCAAATCTTCTATCATGGTATCTCATTAAGCACAATATGGGAGATACAAGCTAAGATATTAATTAATAAGCCACAAGATTAGCAAAGGGATGAGGATAGGAGAAAATAAAATCAAAGCAAGATTACACAAGGTAATGAGGATGGTAGATAATAGTTTCATTAATGTCATCCACCTCCTCATTGGCTAATTTATTTACAAGGTTACCTAAAAATATGATTTATAGTTAATTCCTTAATGGAATCAGCCCATCCTTATAAACTTATCCATTGTTAAAATTTTATTTTGGAGAGCTAACCGTGAATAGGCTACCACTTTAGGATTTCTACAAGTTTCTTATAATCAACTTACAAGTGAGATTTCTACAAGTTCAACATTGGATTTCTACAAGTTGCTACACCTTAAGTAAATGTACATTTGTAAATAAATTACATTTGTAGGTGTATAGTTCAATGAAATTTACATTATTCTAGAAGTCAAATGAAGTAGAAGCTTTCTATTAGATGATCAAGAATGCAAAAATATAATATTTTAAGTGTTGGTGACTATTAAGATGGCATTTGGGGGCATTTTGTTAAATAGTTTATGTGCCTTGTGTTGGAAATAACAATGGAAAAGTGAATTTTAAGGGGGGAAGGAGTGAATCAACACTTCAAAAATTTAACCGAAAACATATTCACCTCACATCCATCTCATACATTCATCTCATAATATGTAAATTGAAAAATACTATCCATGCATGTCATTCAAAACATAAAAAAAATAACACTTGACACAATATATTGGCTACCTAGAAACCCTCCAATGAGAAGGTAAAACTGGGTGGGGATGACACCCACAAATCTTCACTATTACAATTGTAAAGTGTATCTAATAAAGGTTACAATTGATTGATCATAAACTATGATCTACCCTGCGAAAGGTTTGCCCTGTTAAAGGCTTACAAAATGGTTAGCTCTCACTCTGTTAAAGGATTTCAACACCTTGCTAAAAGTGTTCTTGGGTAGATGACTTAAACTCACAATTAATTAAGCATTTAGTTAAGAGATTTAACAAAATTCTGTCAGAACTTGAAACCTGTTAAGGCTACTCGATTAAGATATTTTCACTGATTCACCTGTTAGAATGTTTCAGAATTGATCCTTTGGTTAGCACCTCTCTGCGAGATATTAAATCTCCTCTTTCTTGATATGTACTTGATCCTTCTGATTAGATGTATCTCTTCTATGCTCTCTCTGATATGTTTTATCATCCTTTAACTGATTCTACAATTCATTCCTCTCTCACAACCTCCTTAGTCACCATGAATACTCTCTCTTCTCTAGCATTTGTCTCCTTCAATGAATTTCAACTCAAAAACTTTTTGGGTTTTGTCCTCCTTATATAATATTTGGTAGAATAGGGTTAGGTAGGAATCAATGATTGTGATTCATCTTTTTTTTATACTTAGAACACCCCTTTATTTGATTGGTTGCATGTACTGCATAGGGATTCTCAATATACCTTTGTACACATATTCTAGAATCATAAAAAAATCCTTAAGTTAGCCCAAAAATGGTTTACATAGGAGTTTGTGCCATTACAAACAACTATACAAAAAAATGTTTACTTGGCACTTAAAGATTTTGATGCTCGACATCCACTATATCCTTAATGCTATCACTCAACTTTTGAATGACTTAGCATCCACTTTTTACTCAAAACTTGAATCACTCGACATGTATTACTTGCTTGGCACATGAGTGACTCGACACTAGGTAAGTATATTGTTCAGCATGCATTGTCTAGAAACTGATGCTCGAAATGCTTTGATCACTTGGCTTGCATTAATTGCTCGACTTGCTCTGATCACTCGACATACACTATGAATATGATTTAAGTGTGTTGTCACTCATTTGTCAAAAACACTCATTTGTCAAAATGAGTGCAACAATCTCCCCCTTTTACATGAGTGGAAAAAATATTTGGTCCTGCATATATAATGATGCAGTAGCATCTTGGGTGTAAGGGCAATCTTGCATCACCCAAAAATATTTTCTTTTCAGTCTTTTCTATTTTAATAAGGACTAGTAGATAGGGCGGTTACTATTTATGGAAACTTGCTATTTTTTATAAGTTTGTCATATGAGCTCAGAATATTCTCATTATTTATATGAAGGTTCATTATAGAGTTATAAGCCTACCATAAAAATATCATTACTCTAGCTTAAGTATCAAAGAAGTTATTGTAGATTTTCGGTGGAAAAATTTACAAATTTTTTTTTAGGCCCATTGTTGGAGGCCTTAGAGTGCTCGAATGAGGTCCGAAAACTCAATGAAAGGGCACTTGCACCATTTCAAGTCTATAGATTAGGAGCTGACATTTCTGAAAAGTTGTTATAATAGCCAATCAAAGCAACGGTTTATGAGTTACGGTCTTTCAAAGTTGGGCTACCCAAAATATCTAAAATAATTGTCAAAGATGTAGTTGGCCGACTCTATATCTATTGTTAGGGTCTGTTGGCCCTAGGTATTAAGTTTGAGCATCTTGAACCTTCCTAGGCGGTATAAAATTCCCTATTTAAGAAAGGCCCGAACATTGACTAGAACAACTTTGGGTGATAGTTCATAGCATTGTCTTGCAGATTACTGTAACGAAGGCACCCATGTGGGTTAGCATATTGTAATTTTGAATTTTGTAATTCCACATTTGTGACACAAATAAGAAGTCCATATTTTTGTTCTCGTATTTGTTGTTGTTTCTTTGTTTTTGTTATGTGTTTATGGTTTTAAAGGGAGCACCCTTCATCATATAACCTCAATATGAGCATCACTTAGAAAATCTGTATACATTACTCAACTCACATACAAAATTTCAAATTTTCATTATTTGATGACTTAACAGTCATACCTCTACAGAATTCCATAACTCCTCTTGAGTTGAGCGTCCCTCGTTGTTGCTGAATTTTGTATCACTCTTGGTGAGTAAATGTGTTGTACTACTACTGTCCCCTGTTTCTATCTCAAATCTTCGTATTCTCTATCCACTTTTATTTTTTTCCCCCCTTATCACTACTATCCCCCTTTTTTGACACTTATGTCATGGGTGGTATACTGACAGTGTGTTTGTCTAGAAATGTTTTATGGACCTCCATGATAATCTTTAATGCTACATCCTAATTGTTGCATGCTATATCTAGAGAATAGTATTGAACATCTAGCTAGGCAGCAAGGTCTACTAAGCCATCATGAGTAGAAAGATGAGAATCTTTCTTCATCAAATTTTTAGCATAGGCTAGTTCCTTATGCAACACTTCCATGTGTGGGGTCAACATGGATTGAATACTAATCAAAGTAGCTCTTATGTTTACATCTTGTGAATGTAATGTTGCTAGTTGACCTTGAAATGACATTAACCTTTGGAAATGGGCTTGGCTTTGACTAGAAGATAACTTAAGAGTAATACCAGTAGTTTTCAAATCTCCTTATAGCATGTCAATAGCCCTATGTACTTCTTGTATGAATAAATTCACATCACAAAGTTTCATGTAAAGAGAAAATATATTCTCCAACACCTTTTTCACACTCTCAATCTTGGTTATTAGATCAACCTATCTTAGTGCAATAACACTAGAAATCTTCTCAAGTATCTTTGTTTGAAACTTCCTTTCAGACCATTCTAATAATTTGGTGTTTGCATCCAAGTCTTCATCACTAATCTTGTCAACAATATTAACCAGTTTCTTAAGAATAGGTTTCTCTTCATTAGGGGCTGGGAGGCTGAAAGCATCAAGAAACATGTCTTTTATTTCATGAAGAACTTGCTTCAGCTTGTGCTCCCTTGTTAGCAACTCTTGTTGTTTCTTCCTGTGTAGAGCTTCCTATAGAATTCTCATATGCTCAATGGTGATTGTCGTACGATCAAACCTGGGTAGTTCAATCATCTCATCCAAACTTAAATCTTCATAAGATATGTCTTCTAATATTTTGGATTTGTCTACACTTGGCCTTGATGTTTGTAAAGGGGTGGCTTGAACACTCGGCCTCTGAAGAGCTTAACTACTGGTAGGAGTAACAAAAACTGGTAAAGTGACCAAAGTTTATATGGAAATTTGTTCCTCTGTAGGAGTAGTCACCTTCAATTCTTCAGACTTGTTATTCTAACTTGCCTCTTCCTACTTTTCACCTTCTTTTTGTGATGTAGGTGCAGGACTTGCTTCCTGACCTAGTTTAACTTCAATTCCATCTTTCTCAATTATAATTAAGGCTTTCTTATGAGAAATGAATGACACTAGAGGTAATGCAACTAGTGTTGTAGTACCATCTTGTTTTTTAGTGCATGCACTTTGTTCTTCTATAACTTTTGCCTCTGGAGGCACACTAGATGTGTCAATTTGCTTCTCCCCTACTGATGCCATATCTTCCTTTTCGATGTCTTCTGTTCTCACAATATAGGATTAGTGCATAATTGTGCTGCCATAGTGGAATCCTTCAATATTTTCTTCAAATAATCATCTATCAAAGGATTGACATTCTAAGTAGAATTATTAGAAATATCCTTGATTTTTATTAAGTCCTGCTGACTTACTTGGTCAATGTGTGGAGGACTAGCACTCAACACTTGTACCTTAGATATACTTTGATTATCCTACTGCTCATCTTTAGTTGTGTCCTCTTCTTCAACTATTTCCTCAGTTCCTTCCACATGACCATCCTTGACAGATACATCTTTTGTAGTCTTTGTTGGCTTTTGTTCAACTTTCTTAGGATTTTGCATTTCTTGCTCACCTTTCTCTGTTATAGCAGGAGGGGGTAACTTGTAAATAGATCTCCATATAGGTTTACTCTTAGTTACCACATCATCTATATTCTTCTTCAAGATATTGAATGCTCTGTATTTTGGAGTAAATTTACCTTTGTGCAACTCCATAGCCTCATCTATCATTTGCTTTGGCAATTCAGGCATGACCTAGGCTAAAGTGGTTTCCCTGATCTATCTCTCAGTTTGCAAGTTGTATTTCCATTTCTTCTCAACTCTTTTATATAAAATTTTATGTAATGAGTTGGCAATCTCAGTAGGTATGGTATTGAATGTGGCCATCATCTTATATATTGCTTCTTCACCTTATTCATATAACTTTCCTAACTTATCAAAATGAACATGTGTGAATCCTAACAAATCAACATTATGATTAATATTATCACATAAGTTATCTAAGTCAGAGGAAGGAGTGTGACTTACCACCTAAAATTAACTCATGCCATTTGAATATGTCTTCTACTCATCTAACTCAGCTAGAGCTACATGCTTTCTCCTCTTTTATTTCTCTGATTGAATTTTGTCTATAGTAGCAACAGTCCTTTTACCCTTAGGTTTTCAATCTTCTTTTTCTTTTTTTGTAGCTTCCCTTGTGCTAGCCCTAGTTACAAGCACTACTGGCTTTTTTTGTGCTGGCTTCACAACTTTCTTTGGCTTTCATGCTATAGGATCCTTTTCCTTCCTTTTCTTCTTCTTCTGAGGTTTGGGTGCTTCCTTAGCTTCTTCTTTCTTGACACCTTCTACATTTCCTTCTTGGTCTTCACCTTGACCTTGTGTGAGTGCCAATGGAGCTTGACCCCATTTTCCCTCTTCTTCATCTTCATATTTTTCTTCTTCTCCTTCTCCCCCTTCACCAAATCTCTCCTTCAACCTTTTCACTAATTTGTTCTTCTTCCTAAGAACAATAGCTATTTTCAAGTCTATTGTCATTCTTGACTTGGCTTCCTCATAATTGCCAAATGAGGTTCCACTCTTGTCTATGTCCTCTACCAATAGTTTTGTGATGGTTATAGAAGCCTCATCCACATTGAATTCATAAGCCAAAGGTTTCAACCATCTGACCCTAGGAATAGTTTCCTATACATATGTATGATCAACATCAACTAGAAATCATATATAATTGTAGTATTTTTCAACTAGTGATACATGAATGCTTAGCCTCTATTTCATAGACTTCTTAAAGTCTTCAAAATAACTTGTCATTACTAATTCAAAAATTTCTCCAAGTTTCTCTATCAACTCTAAAATCTACACTGCCATAGGCCTGTTTGCTTTCCACACTATCTTTCCAAATGTGGCAAATGTGTTCTGCACATAAAAATATATGAAAACAAGTAGTGAACCAAATTTGCAGTGTGCACTCTTTCTTTTACTTATGGCCTCCTAGTTTTCTAATAGTTGCTGAAGTTGCAACTTGGTAAAGTCATAAGAGTGGTCCTTCTTCACTATCTTATATCCCAAATCCATAGCCATACATGATACACTATTCAATCTACTAGATTAAAAAACTTGTGAGCAATCACTCTCACTGAAAATGCCAATACAAGATCTAAATTTTTTTCTATAGACATCCATCTTTTGTTCCATACTGCTCCTATATTACTTTCAATTACCTCCTTTGCATCACTCCTCATAGTTTTAGGTATGTCTAGGGTTGGATAACCTATTACTCGGTTGATGATCCTTTTGGTGATCTTGATGGGTCCATTTTCTAACCATATGAAATCATTATGAATATAACTTTGAACAATGCATATGCATTCATTCTTAAAATTTGGAGCATGGTTTAACCCTTTTCATTGAACAACCTTGTATTCTTCCCTCAATACTCCATTATCACACAATTATCTATATGTATCTCTTATTTCCACATCTCCTACTTCTCCTATTTTTGTAGTGTAGCAACATCTCACATCTTGGATCATTAACACTTTTTGTGGTATCATCGATAGTGCACTAGGTGAGTCTCCCTTATATGCCATCTCAGGAATAGCTCGGAACGGTGGTTGTCTAACCTCATTGGTAATTAATTGGACATTAAAACTTCTTTCCCTTCCTTCCTAGAAGTTGCATAAGAGATAGACACCATTTTATGTAATTAGGGTTTACAAAAATTCAAGCAACATAACTCAACACTCTTTAAATACCTTATGAATCTAATGAATGATGACGAGTACTAGCTACATCTAGTTTACGAATACTTGAATCTTTTTCCTTAGTTTGCCTTGTGCTCTTTGTGTTTTCTTCGATCTCTGCAAATGCAAATGAGTCAAAAATTGACTATATGACTCTTGATATTTGAAAATAAATGCTTAATGCTTATACAATTGTAAGCTCGACTATAATAGCAATTTCAACTCAGTTGGCTTACACATGATTTCCACTTCACTCGACAACAATAGTGAGCTTGGCTAGAAATAACATAATTAATAGCTTGACAACTATAGTGAAACTTTTCATGCTCGACAAAAAACATGAAAAACAACAAAACTATAGATTTCTTCCAGGTTCAAATCAATGCATTGCATCTTAATTCATGCATATATGATATTTTCAGATCTAAGATTCTTGGAACTAATGTATGAAATAACTTTGAAATATCAGTCCACACATACCTTTTGATTGCCTAGTTAAGGTTGATGTGATCACTTGATCCATTGGATGAAGTGATATCATTTGCACTTGATGTACTTCAATCTTCTATCTTTTCCCATATCTTTTTCATCTACATGTTGACTTTTTGCACATCAAATTTCTCTTTTCCTTTGTTGCTTGGTGCTGGTGACCTTGTTGGATAGTTTCTGCTAATACAACCAACCTTCAAACAACTAAAGCATATAGTATTACTCAACCATCTACTATAATCACTTCTTAAATGTGTTCTTATGCAATTCTCAGGAACATGTCCATACTCTTGACAATAGTGACAAATATACCTTGTGTTATAATCCCAATTGTAAGAATTGTCATTATGGTTTACCTTTGCTTGCTTATTTGATGACCATTTAGGCTTGGATCTGCATTCATATGCTATATGTCCATACTTATGATAATTATAGCAGTATCCTTCAAATCCTTGAGTGTTCATGGTCTTGGTCTTACATTCATGTGCTTGATGTCCTTGTTTGTTGTAGTTGTAGCAGTTTCCTTTGTAATTCTGCTACTTAGGGTTTTTATTGACAATCTTATTCCAACAGACATTAGCTGTATGACCTAACTTACCACAATTATGACAAGTGGGTTTACTATTCTTGCCTTTGTTATTCCTTTGTTTACCACTTTCAGATGATTCTGCTTCTTCAGTAGAGTTGTATCCCAATCCAATAGTATCATTGTTAAATCTTGGTGACTTCATCAATTTTTTCAAAGTACTTTATCACTTCACTAGGATTGCTAAGCTTATCTCTTTTGGCTTCAATTCA
The DNA here is from genome assembly GCA_028749045.1 of Cupressus sempervirens. Classification (NCBI taxonomy): domain Eukaryota; kingdom Viridiplantae; phylum Streptophyta; class Pinopsida; order Cupressales; family Cupressaceae; genus Cupressus; species Cupressus sempervirens. The sequence continues at coordinate 277,450,490 of CM053790.1, read as the reverse complement.
TTTTGTAATAGGACATTTTGTGACTCCAAGGTTGTAATCTTAATGTCTTTCCCATTCAGCGCTTGATTTACAATCATTAATTGAGTTATTGTGTCGAGTTGCATGTTAGCAAGCTTTTGCACATTTCATGTCTTCTCATCCAATCTATTAGCGAGTATTATTTTGTCTCCTCAATCATGCATTTGTCTTCTTCAACTTTCTTTTTCTTTTTAGTTGTCTCACATAGCAATATTGATTGCATCTCTTGTTCTATTTTGAGATTTTTGACTTCTTCATTTAGGGTTTCATTCTTTTCCATTAGATATGCAATTGCTTCATCAAACTCTCTAGAGTTTCCTTCTTCAAATAATCTAGTGGTGTCAACTTCTTTGTATTGTGTGTCATCTTCTTGAATAGACATCTCTTTCGTTCTCTTCAATGAGTGCTTCAACTCATCTCTTGCTTCATTCAACTAATGTATGATAAGTTGTATTTCAATTTTTTGGTTATTAATAATCTTTCCCAATTTATAGACTTCCATCTTCAAGATATTTCCTCCAAAGGTTCAAAACTTTAACAAAAAAATATTCACCTCACATCCATCTCATAATATGTAAACTGAAAATACTATCCATGCATGTCATTCAAAACATAAAACAAATAACACTTGATACAAGACATTGGTTACCCAAAAACCCTCCAATGAGAAGGTAAAATTGGGGTGGGGATGACATCCACAAATCTTCACTACTGCAGTTGTAAAGTGCATCCAATGAAGGTTACAATTGATTGATCATAAACTATGATCTACCCTATGAAAGGTTTTCCCTCTTAATAGCTTACAAAGATGGTTAGTTCTCACCCTGTTAAAGGACATCAACACCTTGCTAAAAGTGTGCCTAGTTAAAGGACTTAAACTCATAGTTAAGTAAGCACTCAATTAAGAGATTTAACAAAAGTATGTTAGAACTTGAAACCTATTAAGGCTACTCAATTAAGAGATTTTCTTTAATTCACTTGTTAGAATGTTTCTAGATTGATCCTTCAATTAGCACCTCTCTGCTAGATATAAAATCTCATCGTTTGTGATGTGTACTTGATTATTCTAATCAGATGTATCTCTTCTTTCCTCTCTCTACTCTCTTCTATTCTTTTTTAACTAATTTTGCAATTCATTCCTCTCTCAAAACCTCCTTAGTCACCATGAACTCTCTCTGCTCTCACATTCCTCTCCTTTAATGACTCTCAGCTTACAATTTTTTTAGGGTTTGTCCTCCTTATAAAATCTTTGGTAGACTAGGGTTAGGTAGGAATCAATGATTATGATTCATCCATTTTTTTTTCTTAGAACATCCCTTTATCTGATTGGTTGCATGCACTGCATAGGGATTCTCAATATACCTTCATACATATCTTCTAGAATCGTAAAAAATTCCTTAAACCGACCCAAAAAATGGTTTACATAGGAGTTTGTGCCATCACAAACAACTATACAAAAACTATTTACTCAACACTTAAAGATTCTAATGCTTAGCATCCACTATATCATTAATGTTGTCACTCAACTTCTTAATGACTTAACATCCACTATTTACTTATCACCTAAATCACTTGACATGTATTACTTGCTTGACACATGAGTGACTCGACACTAACTAAGTATATTGTTTGGAATGCATTGTCTGAAAACTGATGCTCAACATGCTTCAATCACTCGGCTCACACTAGTTGCTCGGCTTGCTTTGATCACTCGACATACACTATGCATATGATTTAAGTGTGTTGTCACTCATTTGTCAAAACCAAAATGAGATCAACACCTTGTCTATGCTTCCACATTTTTGCATACATGTCTACTAAGGCCGTTAGAGTGACATCTAACAAAATCAAGTCCCCTACTTATTAGTAAAGTTTATGGTCAACATCATCGAATAGATTCCATATTAACATGCTTTACTCAACACTTAAAAAATATAGAATGAATCCAAAAATATTTAAGTGAGAATTGTACACTAATTCACATTTTATTAGTATACTAATGTCACGTCACATGATAAGTTGTTTTTTAGATCTAAAGAAGAAGATCAAATAACAATACAAAATAAATTAATGAAAAATTTCTTTAAATAGACTGTGAATATGCATTTTATCACCATCATGAATAACATTGACATGAATCCACCGATTGTACACATTGGGAGGTCCAAAAATATTGGGCAAAGAAGAGCCATATTGTTTCAAATTGGACATGACTATCCTGGAGACAAAATGCATCTTTGACCAAAATTGAAAAAAATAAAACACACAATAGATTTTGTTGAAATTTTTAGCATTTGTTCTTCATGATTTGTATGCTTTATAATTGAAAACAACAAAATATTTGAGAAAAAAAATTGTATTTTTGGAAAATCAATTTAAAAAAAAAACTTTTGGTGCATTATATCTAGAGCATAGTGGACGCCTTCCAAACCACCTTGTAAACCCTAATTTGCAGAGTTGTAGAGCCTCCATTACCGCTATGTTCATGCTTCCACATGACACATACATATCCCCTTCCAATTCCAAACCCCTAATTTATAATTGCTTCCCTTTAAAATATACCACACTCAAAAATTCCAAAAGTACTCTTTCCATGCACTTTTCCTTAATTTTTTGGGTGATGTTCTGATAATGGTTTTCATTAAAGAATAGATTTCTAGATTAGAGGTATTAAATAAGGAAGCCACTCAATATGATCTGATAACAATTGACTAAATCACGCAATTTATGTTATGTAGAATAAATCTCCATTCATAATCGATGTGAATAATGCCAGCATCTAAATAAAAAAAGGCTTGCTAATATAGATTGATGGTATTAGCACATCCATAGGGACAATACTCAACAATCGGTAATGTCATTGGGTCACTGACCAAGCACGTCAAGATGGGAATAACACAGAGGGGATTGTAGAGAACCTTGATGCTCTCTACAACTTCGGTGTCACATTTGTAAGAAAGTCCATCACAATTCAACCATCTTTTGTACTGTCCATTAACATGTCAAAACTTTCCTTGTTATGATCAAGATTATTCTATGGAAGCTACACCATGTTCCTGAAGCACTTTTGAAATCTTAGGCAGTGGAAATGTGTTGGAATCTAATTGAAAAGATCATTATTGAAGAAGGGAGATTGTTGATAAAGAATGTTTTCAATCATTGTTTTTTCACTGATGTCAAACCTTCTATTTACTCGAATGAAAATTGCTTATAAGATCCAAGTACTATCACTTAGTTGATTGATGAAGAGGATTTAATCAATAAGATGTAACAAAAGCACCTAAGGGAAAAGTTGAGTTATGGTTTTGTAATGAAGTACAAGGATCACTGAAGACAATGGTAAAATGATGTATTGATAATACACTTGAAGATACAAAGGTTGGCCACACTTAGAAACTCTAGAAGAATAAGTTGTGACAAAATTGCCTGCAAAGCTTGACTAAATTCATTAGTGGGTGCCGAGCAAGTTAGTTCATGCTGAGCAGATTGTTAGTAATTGCCGAGAAAATGCAAAATCTAGTGTGTGCCAAGTGAAATAGAAGCTGCCAAGCCAATTCAGGTGCCGAGCTAGACAAAAATGTAATAGATGTCAAGCATCAGTAAAACTTAGTTGATGTTGAGTAACATAGTAGGTACCAAGTAACATAGTATGTGCAAAGCATCAAAAAGTTAATAGTGCCGAGCTGCTGCATTATTTGAAAAGTCAAAGATTTGCTAGATCTGAGCCAACAAGTTTGTTACCTTGAATTTTGTGAACTAGATAGAAGATAAGGATGATGAACTGGTGGCATAGAATTTTAGGTGAACCATTTTTAAGTGAATACAGGTGGATTCTACATGATGTTTCTAAAAGAAATGAGATAAGGGTAAGATACATTGCATCTTACCTAATCCATTCGAATCCAAAATAAGAGTGGGAAGAAGATTAGAGCAGAAAAAGTATTCCAAACTTTTATTTAAGGAGTTACAAGTCAACAAACAAGAGTGGTTGGAGAGAGTGTGTGGTGTCAAGGAGAAGACATCAAGAGGGAGGAACAAAATACATAGACTCTACTTTGATAGGTGACCAAAGAAGTGATTGGAATGGCACAACGATCATGAAGACTCAAGGAGACAAAGCTTGAAAGGATGACAAGCTGTCAGAACTACAGTGATTGAAAGCCAAGGAAATTTGTGAACTGAATTGAGATTTGAAATCTACAAGTTATGTTGTGAGTTGGATTAGATCAAAAGCCCTTATTGTTACTCTCTTGCAACTGTATTAGTTAGGGAATAATCCTATAGAGTTAGGTTGGTTTAACAACCATTTTGTAAATCCTTTAATAGGGTGACATTCCAAGTGAGCGTTCTAAAGTCCTTTAACCAGGCCCACTTCTAATAGGGTGGTTGAAATCCTTTAATTGGGTCACATTTAATAGTGTGTTTTGTAGCCTTTAATAGGGTAGGCCTTTCACTTCAGAAGAGTGAGAAATGAATAGCATGTTACTAGTGGTTTTTCCCAAATTGGGTTTCCATGTAAATCACTATGTTATGTGTTGATCTTTCATGTCTTATTCCTACATGTTGATTTTTTAGTAACTTACTAAGAAGAATGTTTAGCTTGGATGCATAGATAGTTTAAATGGGTTCACGATACTCAGTGAAAAAGTTTTATTAGGACATTTGGAACTTGAATAAATGATTCACCCCCCCTCTCAATTATTTTAAAGCATTTTTAACAATTGGTATTAGAGCCATCTGCTGATTTGGTTTGAAGGTACTAGAAGCAGAAAGATCAAGATGTCTAAGAGAGAAGTTCCCAAGCTCAACATAGATAACTTCATGGCATGGAAAAGTTTAATGAAGTTGCACCTTGGATCAATAGGTGATCATGCACAAACCTCAATCAAAGTGGAACATGTTGATCCAACTGCTATCCCTACTGTAGAAGATATGAAGAAAAAGGAGCACAATTAGGCAATGCTGGAGATTGCCTCTACTCTCAGAAATGCTGAATTTGATGACATCAAGGGATGCACCTCTACATTGAAGATGTGGAAAGCCCTAAAAAATATTTATGGAGGAGATTAGAATGTCCAAAGTGAAAAAAGAGAAAGCCTCAGAGGAAAGTTTGATGACATGAGAATGGAGGAAGGTGAGAACATTGTCCAATATGCCTCTAGAATAAAGGAATTAGTAAGTGTAATAAGAAGTTTGGTTGGTCATTTAGATGATGAAACTATTATTAGCAAAGTCTTAAGAACCTTGATCCCCATCTATGCTATTAAAGTATTAGCCATCCAAGAGTTGAGATGCATACCAGGAAACAAACTAACCCTTGAAGGTATAGTAGGAAGACTTACTGCATTTGAGTTATCCAACTTTGTTAACTACAAACCTAAGAATCTTGAATCTACTTTCAAGGCCAAGTTGTTATTGAAAGACACTGAAGAGGTGAAACCAAAGAAGAAGAAAAGAAAGTTAAAATATGCATCTAGTGATAGCAACACAGATGAAGAAGATGTGGAACAATTGGAAGCATTACTGGCTAGAAGATCTCATAGAGGCAAAGGTAAATTCAAAGGTAAGTTGCTTATCATTTTTTTTTAATTGCAATGAAGTAGGACATATAGCTACAAGGTGTACACAGAAGAATAACCATAGAGAAGGCAACAAGTACAAGAACAAAAGAGAAGATGATAGTAGAGATTACAAAGACAAAGGAAAAAAGTGTTACATTGTAGAAGAAGAGAATTATGATGAAAATGATGATGAGGTAGTCTATGTCACTATAAAGGATGGGTCAGATGAAGATGAGGCAACAACACTAGTAACCTGTGCAAACAAGAATGATAGGTGGATCATAGACAGTGGTTGCTCACATTACATGATAGAAGACAAAATTAAGTTTGTTATATTTACTCAGTATGATGAAAATAGTGTTAGGTTTGAAAATGATGCTCCATGTCTAATTAAAGGAAAAGGTTCCATTAAGCTTACAAAGAAAATTTCATGTGATAATGCATATTATGTTGAAGGTTTGAATTACAATCTGTTGAGTGTGTCACAACTAAGTAATGTAGGATGCAAAGTAGAATTTGGAAACAACATTGCCAAAATCTATGACACTGATGGAAATCTAATAGGAAAGGGAGACCAAACTAGGAGTAATCTATTTTACCTAGATATGGAGGATGCTACTTGTCTTATTGTAAGATTTGATAATGTATAGTTATGGCATAAAAGGCTTTGTCATGTCAACTTTGATAATCTGATTAGCATTAGCAAAATGAAGAAAGTCAGAGGTTTGCCTAAACTAAAGAAGCCTGACAATACAATGTGCAAATAGTGTTAGCTAGGAATGATGACCAAGTCAAGTTTCAAAAGAAAAACCTATACTTCCACAGAAGTACTAGAGTTAGTCCGTACTGATTTATGTGGCCCAATAGAAGTGCAAAGCTACAAAGGAGATAGATATATAATGTTGTTTGTTGATGATTACTTTAGGATGACGATTGTCATGTTCTTAAAGTAAAAATCTGATGCTTTTCAAATGTTTAAGTGGTATTTATCAAGGGTTGAGAAAGAAACAGGAAAGAGTTTGAAGTGCATAAGATTTGATAGAGGAGGAGAGTTCACATCAAAATAATTTGAGACATTTTGCAATGATAAAGGAATTAAAAGACAAACATCAGCACCTAGAACTCCCCCACATAATGGAATTGTAGAGAGGAGGAATAGATCAGTGATGGACTGTGCCAAAACATTAATGATGGAGAAGAATGTTGCTTTAAAGTACTGGAGAGAAGCTGTAAGTACAACTATCTACACCCTAAATTGTCATGGCCTGACAGTTCTTCATCTGTTATCTCAGATTTTGAGTCTTGTTTAACCTTTTGTGTGGTTTTGAACTTGGTTTGAATGGTTATTTCATTGATACTGTATAGTTTTGGCATCATTACATTAATTTTTTTAAAGCACTTAAGGAATTCAGATGATTACTTAGATCTGACTTTCTAAAATATGTCTATAATATTTTATTATGGTGTGTGTTTATCAGGATATCATGATCTGAATCAATTTAGATTCAGGTATTTATCTGTAAAAAAGAAAAAGAAAAAAGAAAAAGAAAAGTTTCAAAATGGAATAAAATTTAAGGAAGACAAACCAGTTTTAAATTTTATAATGGAATGGTGTTGATGCATAAATTCATGTCTTTATCGTAATTGCAGATCTATGATAGAGGTAGTAGTAAAATACTATTGCATTTGGAATTTCTTATGTCTAAGACCTTAATATATTGTATTTATATTTATAACATTGTATAAATAAGAATATAAATATAAGTACGTTAAATAAATTATATATATATATATATATATGTGTGTGTGTGTGTGTTTGTGTAATTATTTGTATAGTAATGTGCTTATATATATATGTTAATGCAATTTATAATTATAAGTATATATATATATATATGTATATATATATTGGTTAATAGTATTTTTATTTTGAATAACATTATTAATGTTAGTATTAGTATTAATATTAATGTTAGTATTGGCAATGATATTAATGTTAGTATTGGTATTAATGTTAATGTTAGTAATGATGTTAATGTGGATGTTGTTATTCCTACGTATTCTTTGGTTTTACTAAGTCAGTTTCTAATGAAACTAACCTAGTGTATTCGTATTAGCATGTTCAGATCTTACACAAGTTTTAACTTGGGCTTTGAGCTGGCTTAAGGTGGCAAAGTTAGTTGCATTAATGTTGGCAGAGTTTTTGGTTATCGAGCTGGTACTTGGGCTACCATGTGTCGATGATTGCTCAGAAAAAGGAGAAAGGGTTAAGCTCATAGTTAAGAGCTTTCATTTCGTTTGATAAGGTTTGGAAGATTTGTTGCAAGAAATGCTCTGTTCTTCATTATGGAACTTCTATTGAAATGCATGTGTTTTTGGTGGAATGGGTTTCTCTGCGTTGTTATGGGGAAACTGGTGAGTCATCTGGGCTATAGACCATCATGGTTTTGTATTTTGCTTTCTTTAGTCATTCTCTGGTTGCATGTTCGATTTTGATGTTGTGAAGTGTGTTTGGTTTTTGCTGAGAGCACGTCTTTGGAATAGTTGGAGAGTTGGTCTGCGAAGGTAGTCCAGGCATATTTGTGGTGTATTACTCCACATTTCTCAGGCAGGGGCAATTTCTAACTTTATTCTTCATCTCTGGTTTATTTCGTTGATGTAAAACATTTACATATTCTGGTTCTTGCATGGATGAAATTAGATTTTAGATTTTGGGGTTTTTTAGTCAACCCAAATTACTGTTTGTTTATATATTTATATAAATTTTGATAGGAAAATTTGGCTGTTGTGATGGTTAAATTTTGGAAAGTAGAAAGACCCAAAAAAAAAAAGAGGGTGTATGCTAGTTCGGCAATGAACATTGCATGAATGGTAATCAGTGAGGGAACAGGGTTTTGCATGGATAAATTGCATTTATGTTTCATCGTTAATAGGGTTTGGTGGTTACAATGTAATATGTTCTGTTTCATAGTTGGAAATGCGAGTATGATGTATTATGAAATGTAATGAGGCTTTATAAACTCAAAACATGATATGGATGTCTGTCATTTTGCTATTATTTTGTGTATTAAAGGACAGGGATGAAATTTAGGTTTATCTTGTAGATTGTTTTCGATGTAGTGTTGAAAGATAATAACCCAGTAGTGTTTGTGATAATTTTCACTAAGTACTGTGAGGCTATTTTGAAAATGGTATTATCATTGTTACATTTAGGTGTGCTTACAGTTAAATCAATTTCTGCCGTATGTAAGGAATTTGGTTTTCTGGCATAGTCATATATTAGGATAAAAATTGAAACATTGGGAACAAGGGAAAAGTTTGAATTGAAACTTTAGGATAGTAAATTTCACCGGGTAACAACATGATAGGAGTTTTTTTCTCAAGTCTTGTATGTTGCTGTATTACTTGACAAGAAGACTATCGTGACAAGTTATTTGTGGATAGTGTGTAGATGGGTTATTGGTTTAAAGGAAATAGATATAGAAAAGTTAGTAGGTATTGTTGGGTATTAAAGATGGTTGAGTTACTCATATGGTAATGTTCAACTCGATATTCTATGATGATTAATTAGTTTAAAACTATGGAAGAACTCTACATTTATTTTAAATCTGATTTTAAACTATAAGGTATTATATATATGTTTGTATATGTGTGTGTGTGTGTGTGTGTGTGTGTGTGTGTGTGTGTGTGTGTGTGTGTGTGTGTGTATGTATATATATAGGCATATTTATATTTTCTTATGAATTAAATGGTTAGTATTAAAGTAGATTTTGTAATCTTGAAGTTATTACGTATACTTGTATTCTGATGCAGAATTTGGTAAATCCTTTTACTCAGATTATAGTAAGTAATGAGATTGTGAGTAGATGTTGTATAATATGTTAATTGTGGTAATTGCATTTTGATTAATTATATATATTTGTTATTAAATTGACTTATAATACATTGCATCATTTTCACAATTTTTGAGTTATTCTTTGATTTGAGAAAAGATGTACTGAATTGGAAAAATCATTTCTTGATTAAAAGTTTAAATGATAAGATGTGAATGGCTACTGATGGTAACAAAAGAGTATGGATTCATTAGGCATTTTGAAATGAAGATTGTTTTACGGAAAAATTGCAAGTGTGGTTTCATTTGGTAAATTAATAAGTGGTTACATTAGAAAGTGGAAAGTTTGGTTTCATTGGATATTTTTTATTTCTGTTTGCTGAATCAATTAATATAAATTGAAGCAAAAGAAATAGTTCATACTAGTTGGATTTGAACGTTGTTTTCATCCTATTTGTATAACTAGGATTATGTGTGTTTTAGATTATGCAAATGTGATCCTTTAGATTGGGTGGCTATCATAAATTGAGTAACTTGTGGTGATAGAATTATTTTTCCGGATGCTCTCCAACACTAGTCTAGATCCTTATGGAAAAGTTTATGACAGCTATTTAATCAAGTGGTAATGTTTAAAATTCATGGGTTGGGTTTCATATAATAAGATAAGAATATTATGGTTTCACCTGGCATATTGAATCTGACGAGTAGCTGAACGTAGATTCTTATGTAGACACCCATGAACTACTGGATCATTACTTTGTCATAATCTGTGCGAGTTTATTTCTGCATATCTATTTGAAGAAATTGTAATCTTTCTTTAAATCTAGTTAGGAGAAAGAGAAATTGAAATACATGTATATTGTACTGTATTTAAAATATAGCATGCAGGTTACTGAAGATCTCAACAACTTATTTAGTGAGACTAAGCCCTGTATATGTTTTCGGTTGTTTCTGTTTTTGATTTCAGGTTCGTTATAGGATTGGTTTATGGATCTCAAAGATTTAAACTACTTTTGTGTCATTAAAGGATTAATTTTAGTTCTTTTTAAGGATACGAGTAATCCAAAATTTAGTTTGGATCAATGTCAATTTGATCACATCTTATGTATTTGAAAATAGAGTATATTTTACATACTCGGATGATTTTACCATGATGTGATAATGTTATTGAGAATACACTTTAGGGTATAATTGTATAAGTTACTGTGTAATGGTATTATGTTTTAAATAAAAAAAAATTGTTCGAATTTTACTATTGTATTTATGTATGGTTTTACTTTTGGTAGTAATGGGGTGTTATATAAATCGAGTACAAATCAAGAAAGGTTCAAATACAACATCTGTTGAACTATGGTATGGTCACTCACCCAATGTAAAATATTTCAAAGTGTTTGGTTGTAAGTGCTATATTCTTAAAGATTCTAGAAATGGAAAGTTTGATGCAAAGAGTGATGAAGGTTTATTTCTTGGATACTCCACTAGAAGTAAATCTTATAAGTGTTTAAATACTAACACTAACAAAATTGTGGAGATTGCAAATGCAAAATTTGATGAGCATATATAAAAGTTCAAGTTGATGAATCCATCAAGAAACTAGAAGACTACAGATCCTTTATATACTTTTATGAAGGAATGCCTGTTGAAGAAGAAGTTGCCAATCAAGTTGGGAATTAGTACCAAGTTTCAGTATCTACCGAGTCACAACTAGTGAATGCCAAGCTGTATTCAAAGCTAAGTCACACAATGAAGAAAATGCACATTCTAATTCTGAAATTAGTACACATGAAAGAGATGATGAACTACCTGAAAGAGATGTGCATAGTGAATCTGAAGCTAACAGACCAAACATGGAAACAAGAACATAACCAAGGCTATCCAAGTATGTGAGAAGACATCACCCTGTTGAACAAATTATCGATGACAAGGAAGCCAGACCAATGACAAGGAAAAAACTAAGGAATGAATCATGTCTGCTAAGAAAGATTAAACCCAAAATAGTGAAAGATGCACTACTAGATGATGATTGGTGTAGAGCTATGGAAGAAGAGATTGAGTAGATAGAGAAGAATAAAACCTGGAATTTAGTTCCAAGACCTGCTGATAATAATGTGATTGGTACCAAGTGGGGACTTAGGAACAAGCTAGATGAGAATGGTGAGATCACAAGAAATAAGGCTAGACTAGTTTGTAAAGGCTATGCCCAAAAAGAAGGACTGGACTATGGGGAAACATTTGCCCCTATTGCAAGGATGGAAGAAGTAAGAACCCAACTTGCATATGCTACTTACAAAGGTTTTAAAGTGTATCAAATGGATGTAAAGTCCGCTTTTCTGAATGGTATACTAGAAGATGGAGTCTACATTAAACAACCAAAGGGATTTGTTGATGACAACAACAAGGATATGGTTTGCAAACTGCATAAAGAACTTTATGGTTTGAAACAAGCAATGAGAGCTTGGTATGAGAGACTTCACAAATATCTTGTGAAGATAGGATTTGAGAGAACAGATGACAACAACAACCTGCATATCAAGGCAGAAAAAAGTAAAGACATTTTGATATCTGAAATCTTTGTTGATGATATAATATTTGGAGGAAAAGATGCATTATGGAAAGATTTTTCTGATCAGATGAAACATGAGTTTGAGATATGAATGTTTGGGGAAATCAAATTCTTTGTTAGATTGCAAGTACATCAACTAAAACATGTCATATTTGTGACTCAATCAAAATATATCAAGAAGATACTCAAAACATTTGGCTTAGAGGATTCAAAACCAGTCAGTACACCAATGGTAATGGGACATAAGTTATCCAAGAATGATGAGTTAGCTGAAGTAAATTAGACAATGTATAGATCAATGGTTGGAAAGTTACAGTATGTTGTTCACAACATACCAGACATTGCATTATCTATTGGAATAGTGGCAAGATTTTTTGCAAGTCCAAGAGAAAATCATCTTACGGTAGTAACAAGAACAATGAGGTACCTAAAAGGAACATAAGACTTTGGCTTATACTACAAGAGGAATGAAAATTTTGGGTTGAATGCCTACACTAATGCATATTGTGGAGGTAATATAGATGACATAAAAAGCACTAGTGGAGGAGCACTCTTCTTAGGTAAAAGATTAGTCACTTGGACTAGAAAAAAAAAAGTTGTACCTCATAGTCCATAGCTGAAGCTAAATATGTTGTAGCTACCATCAACTGCACCAATATTGGATGGATCAAGCACCTGTTGAAAGGTATGAAAGAAGAGATAATTGACCCTATGATACTCTATTGTGATAACACAACTGCCATCAACATATCAAAGAATCTTGTGATGCATGCCAAAACTAAGCACATTACAATTAAGTATCACTATGTAAGAGAATCGGTGGAAGACAAACAAGTGAAGATGGAATATGTCAACTCAAAGAAACAAATTGATGACATCTTCACAAAACCATTACCTAAAGATGCATTTGAGTATCTTAGAGGTAAGTTAGGGGTGATACCCCTATCCAAGGCTACTTGAGTAACAACAAGAATGCCCTACATCAAATGAGTTGATTGCTGAAATGATATAAAAATTGATGCAGATGATACTTACTTTAGGTTTTGCCTGAAGTAACTCAAATACTAAAATTCCAAACAAGTCACAAGCAAGGTGATAGAGGGAGAAATTGGAAAGTGCAAAGTCTACATTTGTATAATTAAAAGATGCTGAAATAATATGTCTTTGGCATTGTTGTCAAAGAGGAAGAAATAGCAAAAACTAATCAAATCTACAGGATCAAATGTGTAGAGGGAGAAATAGAAAAGAAGAAGGAGTAAGGAACCAATAGCTAAGAGGGAGAAGTAGAAGCAAAGGAATTAGTCAAGATGACATATCTAAGAGGGAGCAGATCAGAGAGGGAGTAGAACAAAGGGGAGAAGACAATGTATCAACAAAGAGGGAGATATGAAAGCTGATGAAAATAGTAATGACATCAAGTTTCTTTTTGACATTTGACTTACTATTTTAACCTAGCTAGCATTTTGATAACTTGGTTGATTAGTTTGGTTTACCATCAATGCTAAAGAGGGAGATTGTTGGAATTTGATTGAAAAGATCATTATTGAAGAAGGGAGATTGTTGACAAAGAATGTTTTCAATCATTGTTTTGTCACTGATGTCAAACCTGTTGTTTGTTGGAATGAAAATTGCTTATAAGATCCAAGTACTATCACTTAGTTGATTGATGAAGAGGATTTAATCAATAAGATGTAGCAAAAGCACCTAAGGAAAAGGTTGAGTTATGGTTTTGTAATGAAGTACAAGGATTAATTAAGACAATGGTAAAATGAAGTATTGATAATACACTTGAAGATACAGAGGTTGGTTACACTTAGAAACTCTAGAAGAATAAGTTGTAACAAAACTGTCTACAAAGCTTGACTAAATTCATTAGTGGGTGCCAAGCAAGTTAGTTCATGCCGAGTAGATTATTAATAAGTGTCAAGAAAATGTAAAATCTAGTGTGTATCGAGTGAAACAAAAGGTGCCGAGCTAGTTCAAGTGCCAATCTAGACAAAAATGTAATAGGTGCCGAACATTAGTAAAACTTAGTTGATGCTGAGTAACATAGTAGGTGCCGAGTAACATAGTATGTGCCGAGCATCAAAAAGTTAATAGTGCTGAGCTGTTGCATTATTTGAAAAGTCAAAGATTTTCCAAATCTGAGCCAACAAGTTTGTTACCTTGAATTTTGTGAGCCAGATAGAAGAGAAGGATGATGACTTGGTGGCATAGAATTTAAGGTTAACCATTTTTAAGCAAATACAGGTGGATTCTACATGATGTTTCTAGAAGAAAAGAGATAAGGGGAAGATACATTTCATCTTACCTAATCCATTTGAATCCAAAATAAGAGCATGAAGAAGATTAGAGTGGAAAAAGTATTCCAAATTTATATTTAAGGATTTATAGATCAAGAAGCAAGAGTGGTTGGAGAGAATGTGTGGTGTCCAAGAGAAGGCATCGAGAGGGAGGAATAGAGTACAAAGACTCTGCTTTGATAGATGACCATAGAGGTGATTGCATTGGCATAACGGACATGAAGACTTAAGGAGACAAAGCTTGAAAGGAGGAAAAGCTGCTAGAGCTACAGTAACTGAAAGCTAGGAAAATTTGTGAACTAAATTGAGATTTTAAATTTGCAAGTTATGTTGTGAGGTTGATCAAATCAAAAGCCCTTATTGTTACTCTCTTGCAATTGTATCAGTTAGGGAATAATCCTATAGAGTTAGGTTGGTTTAACAACCATTTTGTAAATCCTTTAATAGGGTGACATTCCAAGTGAATGTTCTAAAGTCCTTTAACCATGCCCATTTCTAACAAGGTGGTTGAAATCCCTTAACTAGGTCACATTTAATAGTGTATTTTGTAGCCTTTAATAGGGCAAGCCTTTCATAGGGCATCATTTTAGAAGAGTAAGAAAGGAGTAGCATGTTACTGGTGGTTTTTCCCAAATTGGGTTTCAACATAAATCACTATGTTATGTGTTGATCTTTAATGTCGTATTCCTACATGTTGATTTTTCAGTAACTTGCTAAGAAGAATGTTTCACTTGGATGCATGGTTAATTTAAATGGGCTCACTATACTCAGTGAAAAAGTTTTATTAGGACATTTGGACCTTGAATAACTAATTCACCCCCCCTCAATTATTTTAAAGCATTTCTAACAAAAAGATGAAACCAAAAAGATATCCATCTTTATCATACAAGATTAAAAACAAATTAGATACATGATTTTCTTTGATATTGTATTTTTTGAAAGATATTTATGATGTAAGGACAAATCTTTCTCTTTGATCCTATCTTATCTTAAGATCTTCTCTAGGACACTTCTCTAGCCTATTATGGTTTTTCCATTAACCCTAGCTCACAAGGATCTTATTCCCAATCCTCCCCTTCTTCAACTTGTCCACACCAACAATGAAGTCCACTCAACCCAACCAATGCTCTATGGATGTCTTCTTGGATCATCCACACCAAGTACCCCAACATGAACAAAACTATCAACAATGGAGAGGAAGGTTAGTTTCTAGGGCATTGGATCGATTCCAATGCTCATCAATTGAAAATGCAAAGAAATCTTTGTCAAGTTCAAGAATTTGCTCCAAACTAGGCTGAATAGGGCTACAAGTAATTAGGCCCCCAAACCTGCCTTTTTTCCTATATCGCAAAACATTGCTTAAAAAGGTTGAAAAAAAACTCCATATTATGACAAAATTTTGGAATTCCTTTCAATTTTTCTTGGTCTCACTTCCCCAACCTGTCTATACAGTGGGTTGCTAGAATTAAGCCTAAATTCAAGGGTTTTGCACTAGTATGTCAATATTTCCAAGGGTTTTTTCACACATATAGGAAAATCATCCTCATAGCTTCTCCCTTGGCATAAGGCTTCTTCAAACTCATACCCTCCTATCCATCCACTTGGATTGAAGCAACCAATGCATTCAATCCCATCAAATGCACCTGCAACCATTGTGATCCCTAACCATGCTCCTTTGGCTTGCCTAGGGTATCACTGAAAAAATGCTAAGCTTATTTTGTAGGGCCCAAGATCTTGGACAGATATAATATAGGGAGTCATCTCACACATTCTAAGAAACTATATAAATTCCATAGTGGGATGGTGAGTTATGACCCCATAACCAAAAACTGCCTCATTTAGATCAACAACTGTGTTAAAAAAAAAAGATTTTACAAAATGCAATGAAATCAAACCAAATGACCTATCTAATCAAACATAAAATCTAGTCTTTACATCCACCAACTCATGCATAGGTTATAATGCATATATCAATCCATTAAGTGACCCAATGAAAGGAAAATACACTGACTGTGATAAAATTGTTCAAAAAATTGGTTTTTCATTAATCAAACTTAGTTTGAAATGTCATCTAGTGCTTGTCATAGGTTGAGGGAGGCTTTATATAGGTTCAAAACCCATGTCCCAACCCTTTTAGTTAATCATTCAACCTCTTTCTTGAAGATGCACTCAAAACAACAAAAAGTTGTCATGACAACTTTTACAATTTTTGCAAAGTTGTCATGCAACTTGACAACATTTTGCATAGTTAGACCAACCTTGGTCAAAACCTCATGAAAATTCACCAAATTCTTAAATTTTAACCTTAGGACATGAAACCACTATTCCAAACTTTCTTTTTCTAAGCTAGCCCTCTAAATGCACAAATGTCATATTTGACAATAATGATAATATTTGCACAATATCTAGCCACTTGGAACAAAAATGTAACATTGAATACTTCCAAAGACCTAATTAGACCTCCTAAGATTAAGTAACACTCTAGGACTAACTATCCCCCTTATTGCACTAGTGGCTTGGTTAAGACTACTACAAGCCAAAACTTTACTAGGAACCCTAGGTTACCATGTAGCCTTACCTAGGTGCTCTAGCACCATGCCCCCCAAAAAAGTAAATAATGTCATTCCTATGGTGAATATTTCATCAAAAATCCCTATCTTCTTGAAGTCTATAGCTACAACCCATGTTGCCTTTGACTTTGGCTTATGTTTCCACTTTATGAGGTGTTCCATGTACACCTTGTGTTCAGTAGTCTTATTGACCCTTGAGCTGAGTACTTTTTTGCCTCTAGCTACATCTTGGGAGTTAATACATTAGATGCTACATCCTTGCAAACCTCCTATTTGTTTGCATCTATCTCAGTTAAAGGTACCTTAAACTTGACCAAGTATGCCACATTGAAAACATGTTAGATGTTCAAATTGACGCAGGGAGGTTGGGAGTAACTAAGGCCAATTGGCACACTTAGCTACCCAAACCACCATGTGAGAGTTAACACTATGGAAGCAAACAAAAAAGATAACAATACCATAGAGAGAGAGAAAAATATTCTTATTGATTCATAAAAATATCATCATACATTCCCAGCTGTAATGCCTTCTGGGTTACGACCAGATACAAAATACATTCAAATCCGAGATCCAACTTCAAGTTTGGATTTCCATCCTCCTTCCAAATTATCTACTTAAGAATCTACCCAAGATCCCCTTAAATACTTGCCAAAATGGCTTACAAAAGATTCTAGAACATAGAAAAGCCACAAGTTGACTCTCAACAAATATTAAATATCCATCATGAAAATAAACCTAACATAAAATACTTGAAGAGCGACAAGTCGGCCTGCAACAACAATTAAATGTATAGAAATCAATATTTGAGAAAAATCATGATATCTCCTAGCCATTATTGAATTAGAACTTGTGATTTGAACTAAAGGTAGAACTTTAGGTCCTCTACAACCCCTTAAAGGTGCAAAGGCTGATTCACCAAGGATAAGTGCACATCCATCTTGAAAGTCACGCACAAAAACTTGTTGTGTAAAATTGACAAAAATCAATAGTCTAGGAGAATTTCCATATCTCCCAACTTATAAGGGGCTAGAACTTTTTCCTTTGATAGAAGAGATTAATCTAGGTCCTCTTCAATTCCTAAAATTTTTAGCCTCTAACTCATTGTGCAAAATTAGTTACAAGGCCTGTAACAAGCATCTAGAAACTAGGAAAAATATAGTTCTAGCAGCAAGGTAAAAATGGCTCAAACCTTAACATGATAACTCCAATCTCTTTGCACACATAGGAAAAGGTTTCCCAATGTGTGTCCAATTATTAACAACTACTAAAAGCTCAAAATGCAAGACATTGCAACTTGGAAAAACTAGGAAAGAACTAAAAAACATGCATGATAGCAGTGCAACCCAGGATGCTTCTGCATCAGACAATCAAGGTTGGAAGAAATGATTCTCTTGAATCATTGAGATGTCACAACCTGAGTTGAATCCAACTTAGATTGAGAAATCCATGAAGCATCTTCCATAGGTCTGTTCTTCCACTTCACTAGATATTCATAATATTAATTTCCCCTTGTGCTCTTACCAACTCTCTGATCCAATATCTGTTCAACTTCTTCAATCTACTTCTTAGGATAGTCCTCTGATACAATAAATTCATCATATGACTCATGAGATTTGTATTAATCAGCAACATTGAATATAGGAGATATATTCATGTCATCAGGTAACTCAATTTCATAGGCATTTCCACTATCAAACTTTTCAAGATCTTATAAAGTCCAAACTTCATCTTTAGCTTACTATATGTTCCAATAGGAAATCTTCCTTTCTTTAGATGAACCATCACCTCATCGCCAACTTGAAAATCATGATGTCTCCTAGATTGATCAACATTCTCCTTATACTTCTGATTTCTTTGTTCTATCCTCAACTTCACTTCCTTATGTAAAGTTATCATAAAATCAACAAATTCTTCTCTTGCAACACTTCTCTTTTCTTCACCAACAATATCTCTCAAATATGATATTTTTATAGGCTTCATCCCAATAAAAATCTCAAAAGGTGTCTTCCCTATACTCCTATTCACAGAATTATTATATGCAAATTCAGCTTGTGCCAATACCATCTCCCAATTTCTTTGTTTATTCCCAACTAAACATCTCAGCAAATTACCCAAGCTTCTATTCACAACCTCTGTCTATCCATATATATTTGGATGGAATGTAGAACTAAAGTTCAACTCAGTACCCATCTTCTTCGATAAAGTCTTCCAAAAATAACCAACAAACTTACTGTCTCTGTCAGAAATAATACTTCTTGGTAATTCATGCAATCTCACAATCTCTTTAAAGAAAAGTTCAACAACATGCTCAACATTTGATGTCTTCTTACATGGTATGAAATGAACCATCTTAGAAATTTTTTCCACTACAACAAATATGGAATCATACCCCTTCACTATCTTAGGTAATCCAAGAACAAAATCCATACTGATGTGACTCCAAGGTTTCTCAGGAATAGTAATAGGTGTATACAAACTAGCATTTTGAGTCACTCCTTTTGCAACTTGACAAACTCCACAACTATTTACAAATTTTTGAACATCCTTGTACATTTGTGGCCAATAATACCTCTCTTTTAGCAAATTCAATGTCTTATCAATTCCAAAATGTCCGACCAATCCACTGCTATTTTTTGCCTTAATCAGATTCAACCTCATCGAACTTCTAGGAATATACAACTAAATACCTTTGAACAAAATACCTTCTTGAATAAAATATTTATCATAATTACTTGTGTGATTTTTCAGATTTGCTACTCTGCACCTCTCTCCATGCCTTAGAAAAATCAGGATCAACATCATACAACTCTTTCATTTCATCAAAACCAAGAACTTCAACCTTCATTTTAGTCAACAAAGAACAACTTCTACTCAATGCATCAACAACTCTGTTAGTAACTCCACTCTTGTGCTTAATGACAAATGTGAAACTCTATAAGTACTTAACCTACTTCATATGTCTCTAATTCAATATATGTCGACTTCCCAAGTCTTGTAAAGCTTTATGATCAATATAAAACACAAACTCGTTAGGAATCAAATAATGTCTCCACTTCTCCAATGTGTAGACAATAGCATACAATTATTTATCATACATAGAATACTTCCTTTTAGCATCATTCAACTTTTCACTAAAGAAAGCAACAAGTTTACCTTCTTGAATTAATATAGCTCCTATTGCATTACCACTTGCATCACATTCAACTTGAAATACTTTGTTGAAATCAAGTAAAGCCAATATAGGTAATTCAACAACCTTTTGTTTCAAAGTCTCAAAACTCTTATTATCTCCATGTGTCCACTTGAATTTCTTTCTATCTCCCCTCATTGTCTCAGTCATAACATTACAAACATAACTAAAATTTCTTATGAACTTTTTGTAGAAACTAGCCAAACCATGAAATGATATTACCTCACCAACATTCTCATGTGTAGGCCACTCAAAAATTTCTTTAATCTTCTTTGGATCCATCTTCAATCCATCAACTAAAATCAAAAATTCCAAATACACAATATCCTCTTGCATAAAAAAACACTTTTAAAGATTAATCAACAACTTTTCCTCTTTCAAACTCTGCAATACTTGTCTAATATGCTCAAGATGTTCTTCCTTAGTCTTACTAAATATTAGAATGTCATTTAAATAAAAAATCACAAGCTTACCAAAGAATCTCTTTAGAACTTCATTCATCAACCTCATAAAAGTACTAGGTGCATTAGTCAAACCAAAAGGCATAACCAACCATTCATACAAACCATCTTTTGTCTTGAAAGTAGTCTTCCATTCATCACCTTCTTTGATTCTGATATGATGATAGCCACTCTTCAAATCAATCTTGGTAAAATATTTTACTCCACTCAACCAATCTATTATGTCATCCATCCTTGGCATAAGAAACCTATATTTAATAGCTCTAGAATCAATACACATTCTCCATTCTCCATTCTTTTTAGGTGCTAATATAGTAGGTACAACACATGGACTGAAACTTTCTCTGATCAAACCTTTCTACAACAACTCATGCACTTGTCTATTAAGTTTTTCATTCTCTGTAGGTGTCAATCTATATGGTGCTTTATTTGGTAAACTAGCTCTAGGAATCTGATCTATACAATAACTTATACTTCTTATTAGAGGTAAACCATCAGGAATATCCTCAACAATAATATTTTTATACTTATTTAACAATTTTACAATCTCTTCTTGTACTCAGCTACCACTATCTGCTATCACTTAGTCATTACCATCTTCTACTACTCGATCATTACTACCAACACTCAGTGCTCTAGGAACTATAACAAAACATACTTGATTCTTCTTTGCTTCCTTTTCAAATTGCTTTTCTTTAACCATGCAAACTTTATTGTAGTACAATTGACCTCATCTGGACTTTCAATCAAAGGAACCAATACTTGTTTCTTCCCATTTACCCAAAGAGTATATTGATTTAGTCTTCCATCATGTACAACATATCTATCATATTGTCAAGGTCTACCCAACAAAATATGACAATAATCCATAGGCATAATATCACACAAAATTTCATCAAAGTAATGTCCAATTTTGAACTTCACAAGGCATTGCTCACTTATCAATATCTTATGCTCATCTTTGATCCATGAAACATGATAGGGTTTATGATATTTTAGCCTCTACAACTACAACTTTGTAACTAGCTCTTCTGATGCCAAATTTGTAGAACTTACACTATCAATGATCACCTTGCATCATTTTCCAGCCATCTTACATCTGGTCTTAAAAAGACTTCTTCTAAAAATAAGTTCCTCATCACTTCCCTTATTACATAAGGTTCTTCTCACCATTAGATTTTCTCCATCCTTAGGACCACTTGGTGAACTCTTGATGTCTTCTTGAATCACAACATTTCTATTATTTTGCCCACTTTATGAAGATCTACATTCAAAAGATCTATGTCCTTCTTTAGCACATATGAAACAATTACCACAGAAACCACCTCTAGGATAAGAATTCCCTATTCCTTGGTAAGATCTAGTGCCTCCTCAGTATAAACTACCACCTTTCCACTTGGTCTTGTCTTTGTCATCATTCTTCCATTCATATTCTCCTTTATCATGTATAGAACTATTAGATTTGCCACCTTCTCCATAGGATCTACCTCTGCCTCTCTGGAATCTACTACCTCTACTCTTTGTCTTTGTTCATGCTTCTTTGTCAAGATCTCCTCAGCTTTCAAGGAATATTGATATGCTTCTTCCACACTTTCTAACTTCACAAAACTTATTTCATCTTGAATTCCAGATCTCAATCCATTTATGTACTTTGCAATTTTTTTAACATCATCAACCACACATCTAGATCTGATGTCCAATCTATGAAATTCCTTGGTATAGTCTTTCATTGTCATGTCCTTTTGTCTCAAATTTTGCATCTTTCTCAACAAGCTAACTTGGTAATTAGTATAAATGAATTTGTTCTTTACCTTGTTCACCATCTTCGGCCAAGTTCTGATCTTCTCCTTTCCTCTCCTTTGTCTAGCAATTTGCAAATGCTCCCACCATAGTGAAGCATGACCTTTCAACCTAGTAATTGCAATCTTCACCTTCCTATTATTAGGAGTGTTTTCATACTCAAAGAACTTCTCCATATTAGAGATCCAATCCAACAAAACATTGGTATCCAATTTTTTATCATAAGGAAAAACTTTTATAGTAGGCTTCGAATGTGCCCTTGATAATACTCTCAACAATCTTTCCTCATCTTGATCTTATTTAGGTTTTGGATTATGGTTTGGTGCTACTACTTTATCTATTATCTAGTAGTGCAAATTGAATATTAATCTATTAAAGCATTCTCAATAATAAAAAAAGCTAACACTTAAGATAGGACCCAAGAAGACAATATAGAGGAAAGTAGATCAAGAATGGTAAACTCCTCAAGAGCTTTTCGTGATGACCAAGCTATTTCCCTAATAGGAGGGGATGTATGCTCACATTGTGCTCAAGCTTCAAGTGAATGGGTGATTACCAAGTGTGTGTATGGATGAGGGTTTGAAATAATGGAGGTATGAAGGGATTTCAACATTATGATGGTATTTTGGTAATTTTTAGGCTCTCAAAATAGCATGATAACTCTGCATAAAAGGTGAATGATATTTGTGAAAGAAGAGGGTTCCATTTATAGGCTAAGGTCTAGAGAGATGGATGGTTAGGATGGAAGGATGGTAATATGGTGAGGGAGGGTCAAGATGCACTCAAAAAAGAGCACATGGATTGTGGTTGTTTAGAGCCAATAAGGAGGTGACACTTGTCACAGGAAGGATGAGTATGAGAGGATAGGATAAGGGTTGGTCAAAGGAGTAAAGAGGGAGGTTGAGTATGTAAGAGGCATGTAAGAGTCATAAAGGGAGGTGTAAGAGATGTAAGAGTCATAAAGGGAGGTGTAAGAAATGTGGTTGAGTTTTTTGACTTTGGCTTGGCTTAGCAAGTCTCAACCCTTGCTTAAAGTTTTTCACATGTTTAGGAGGAGGATTAGGATTAGCTTAGAAAGGGGGTTGGGGGGGCAAGTAGCTTAGCTTTGATGGGATGGGTTAGTTAGGTGGCTAAGTGAGGTTAGTATGGGTGAATGGGTTGGATTAGGGGTTAGAATAGGGTTTAGGGATGCTTTAAGGGTTTTAGATATTTTATTAAATGATTTATTTAATAAAATAGGGATATGGGATTAAATTAAATAGATTTGAGAATATATTTAATTTAATAGAGGAATAGGGATTTGATTGATAAATTGATTTTGGGCTATCATTTGATTTTATCAATTGGACTATAGTTAATTAAATTAATTAATTAACTAGAGGATGATGATTAATTAATTAAATAGTAAATATTTAATCAATAATGTCTTAGGAGATGACTAAATATGATTACCTATTGATGTAATCAGATTTAAGTTTCTACATTTTGCGCCTCTTTGACATAGTGTTGAAACGACACTATTTCAAAGAAGTTCAACTATAAACGATGTGAAGAAGACTGCTTAAAATAACATGGTTGCCCTAGTTTTAAATAGAAGAGGAGAGAATAGACTACATGATGCCCCCTCAAGAAGGTGGTGGGGAGAGAAAGCGAGGCTCGAAAGCTTCTTTAAAAGCATAAGAATCGAGGGCGAGCAGGAGGACTGAGAGTGGCTAAAAGAGGTGATTTGAGGAAGCTCATACTCTCACTATGGGAGAATGATCCAAAAGAAAACTATGTGCACAAGGATAATTAAGGGTCAAGAACCCTAGTGACAGGGGGAGGATTGGCTGCTTTAAAGTGAACCCAAGGAAGTGAGTTGGAAGATGGTAGGGGTGGGGAGATTACAATTCTAGGATTATGATTGGTGATGACAAAGATTATGATTGATGCAGGAGCTAGGATTATGATTGATGCAGGAGCTATGATTATGATTGATTAAAGAGATATGAGTATGATTGATTTAGGATATATAATTCTGATATGGATACTATGGGTTTAATAGATTGGTTGGATCATGTTTGTAGGATTGATCAGATGGGTTGCTTGGAAAGGATGAGATTCTTTGATAGGATGGGATGCTTGGATAGGATGAGATGCTTAGATATGATGAGATGCTTTGATAGGATGGGATGCTTTGATAAGATCAGATGTTTTGATAGGATGGGATGTTTGGATATGATGGTTTGCTTTGATAGGCTAGGATGCTTTGAGAGGATGGGATGTTTGGATAGGATGAGATGCTTAGATAGGATGAGATGCTTGGATAGGATGAGGATGGGATGTTTGGATAGGATGAGATGCTTGGATAGGATGGGAGTGTGAAGTAATCCATTGAAGCTTGAGCATGGGGGTATTCCAAAGGGGAGCACCACCATGTAGTTGAGCACTTATTTTGATATAGGAATATTGGGGATATGCCAAGGTTACTAACAACATCAAGGCCTTTGTACCAATATTTCATAGGATTGACGCGAAACAAACATGCAAGGATTGCCCAAGCATCACACATGAATCTCGAAAGAATTAGAGTGGAAATGATATTGGGTAACCCACAAGTAAATGATATTTCCCAAGTGCACCATGCAACCATAAGTGATCACATGTTTGGACTATGCAAGGGTCATATCCGACTAACTCACAAGTAGAAAAGAAAAGATGAGAGACCTAATCAAGACCTTGCTCTCGAGTTGCCCCATTCACAACACACCATGATACAAAAGATCGTGGCGACCTTGAGGAGGGAACAACCCAAATCACTTGGAAGAGATACTTTTAAGAACCAAGCCTAAAATCTCGAAAAAGAAAATAAATAAAAAGAAAATGAAAAGCCATAAAAAGTTAACCTTTTTCCAAAGAGATCAGTGGGACTGGATACTGATAGACCAAGATCAGACGAGAGGAAGGATGAATCCTTCAAGGATCTATTGATAATATCAAGGACTAGGATGAGTTGGGCAATCAAAACTCTTTAGGACAACATTTTGATGACAAGGTATCTCATATGAGGAGTCACTAAAGCACCTAACCAAGATAATTGCAAGTTGTGATCAAACATGAACTGACATGAAGAGATGAAAGATATACAATGGGCCCAAGCTAAGGACTAACATGCAAGGAATATACAACTAAAAGATCCAAGGATTTACAAGGGATTACTGTACAAAATCTCAGTATGATAGGATAGTGATCGGATAGATAAAGATGAGAAGAGAGTGGATGAAAGATTTGAGATGAGGAGATTAGTGGATAAAAAAGCTCAGGATGAGAAGATAGAGGAAAAGTGTGTGATAAGGAGATAGAGGAAAAGCGTGGGATATGGAGATAGTTTGTGAAAAGCTAAAGATAGTGGGAGTAAAAAGCTTAGGATGAGGAGAAAAAGCTCAGGAGGAGGAGATAGTGGGAGAAAGTGGATTGATGGTGGGTAGAGTGATATGAATAAGGGAATGATATGCCTGAGATGGAGTGGGAAAGATGCATCCCAATGATGATGATTGGGGTTTAACCAAGGCTTGCAATAAGGTTGGGCAAAAGAGTAAGAAGGTGATTTGGATGAGTTGAACGATGGGCAATGGGATGGTGCATTGGATGGTAGAGTTTTAGGAGCATTAGGATATGAATGGATGACATTGGGGTACATGGGGATAGCCTAGAAATAGATACCAATGATAAGGGATGTACCGGATGATGAAAAGATGGAGAGATGTTGAGAAGTGCAAGGATAGATGAAAAGGGGATGACTGGTGTTGGGGATAAGAAGATAAAAATAGAGCTAGAATGGTGGGGGGGGGGGGGAAAGATGGACACAACATGATCTCCAAAGAAAAGAGTGCCCCAAGTTATAATATGCTATTCAAGAGGAGTGTTTATGAGGGATGTGTTAGGATGAAAGATTGGTCAACAAGAGGATGAGGGAGATAGATGGAAGCTAGGATGTGAAAGGTGAATGAGGTAGAGGGTAAGTAGGATGGGTGGATGAGGCCAATGGAGGGATTGTATGGATGAAAGAATGGGTAGATAAAGGAGAGGTGGATACAAAATTTGATGGGAAATGGATGTCAAAGGGATGACCAAAAGCATGTATCTAGTGGCAGACTTTATTTTTATCAAGATCCAAAGGAGGATGGTGGGTGAAATGGATAGGATATGGTTGGTATGGTGGGATGAGATGGGTATAGTGGGGGATGGAACATGCCCCCATGTTTATAGGGCATGTGGATGGAGAGATTACACATGATGCTTGTTTGCCAAGTTCTCATCATGGTACTTGTCCAAGGTGCTTGAATTGCCAAGTTTTCACCATTGGATGATTATTTTTCTTTACTTGATTTTTTTGTTTTTAGTTTTTATTTTTGACTTTTTTGATGCATTTTTAGTCATAGATGTTGGTAGGATGGGTAGGAGGTGATATTTAATGGATGGGAAGACATAAGACTTTGGATAAAGGGATGAGGAAAATGAAAAGATCATCATTGGCACACACCTTGAAAGGTGATGAAGTAGTGGGAAAGATGGTGTTGAATGAGGTTAAGGAGAAAATGGAGGAAGAGAAAGATAAGGACTACAAGTAAGGTTGGAAGATGGGGGATTGGAATTTTAGAATAAGAAGCATAGGGACCAAAAGTGGATTGGGGGGATGAAGGATGTATATATGGAGATTTAGATAAAGTATGAATGGATGATGTTGTTTGAGTAGCATGAATGGATGTCAATTGAGATTTTTCTTTGAGATGCATTTCTTTTATGAGCATCCTGGGTATCCACATGATTTTTGACCTTTTTAGCTTGGGTCTTTGTGGCCTCTTGAATTTTTCTTTGATTTTGATCAAATACTTCTCTTCTGGAACATGTATTTTAGAAGGGACATGTTGATACTTTGATTTTTGTGGATTTTTGGATTTAGGCTTTTTTATTTTGGCATCCAATTTACTTCTATTAGCCATGGTATGGGAACAAGAGTATGGGGGATATGGAGGGATTATGGATGGAATGATAGAATTTGAAGGTTGGAAGGGATTCAAGGATGAGTGCCTTTGATGATCTAGCTTGTGGACATGGGAGGATGGAATGATGGATTGGAATACAAGATATGGATGCATATAATTGCCCAAAATGGATGGAGGGAATGAAGGATATGAGCCTAAATCAGATGGAAATGAGGAAGGAGAAGGCCCCAAAATAGACAGAGGAGATAAAGGATTCATATTAGGTATATAAGGACCTAGAATGGATAGAAAGGGTGGGGGATTTTGATAAGGGATATATGGACCCAAAATGGAGGGTTGAGAAGAAGTAGGAGGATAAGGGCCCAAAATAGATGTAGTACAAAATGCATGGGAACTTTGGGGTGAAGATAGAAGGACTTGGGAACATGAAGAGATAGAAGGGATACCAACATCTAGAGATACACTTTTATTTATCTCTTAAAGATGATGTTCATTATTTGGAACACAAGATGTGAGTCCATTACTAGCTGAAGGAGTCAAAGCTTTGGATATGATAGTTAGTGTTTCTTTTACAAATCTATCACTGGGAAGTATAGGAGATGTATAATCATGAAGCAAAGGGGATGGAAGGAGAGGATCTTGATTTGGATGGGTGGATGGAAATGAACATTGAGATGGACTAGGTATGATGGTAGGATTTGGATATGGAGGGGATGGTGATTGCTCTTTGGATGGAGTGAATGGTAAAAGTGGATCATGTAGGGGAATAAGTGGAATGGTGGGATCTTCATTTGTGTCATGGGATATTTCAACATTCTTTTGGACAAGATCTTCATAGGAATGGATTGTAGTGGACAGTATGGTAGGAGAAGTATGAATGGTTTCTTTAAGTGAGGTAGATGGAGGGTTGGTAGATTCTTCAAAGGGGATGAGCTGATGGGAGAGGGGCACAATAGGTTTATAACATGGGATTTGGATAATTTGAGGAGGAGGGGATGTGGATGAGATCTGGAGGGATTTGATAGATGGAAGGTAGGAGACAAAAGGGGTTTGATAAGTGGGGTGATGAAATAGGGATGATAATGATAGGATGATGTAAGAGGAATGATGGGTGTAGGAGATGTATTTTCTTTTGGTTTCCTTATAAAATTCCTTGGAGATGTGTGTGTTGGACTAGGAAGAGTAAGGGGATTAGGGTGATGCATTTTAGGACTATGATTGGTTAGAGGATTTGGAAAGTGGTTTGGAGGATATTGGGATGGTGGATTTGGATTAGGGATGTAGCTACTAGAATTATTCTGGAATGGTGGAGACTGGGATATGAAGGTCGAGGAAGATCAATATATGGCTGATGTATAAGAGGAATATGTGGGCACGATATACGAAGGAGAGGTGGATGAGGATAATAATGGATTTCCCTTGTCAAAGGCATGGTAAGGAGTACTAGTGGGTATGCATAGAGGAACGATGGAGTAATGTGGAGGAATGTTTGGATTATGGAGGGTGTTGGGAGCAATATCTCTAAGGCTTTCAATATACCCATTGTAGTTGATAAGATCGTCATCATCATTGGAATAGGATGGAGTGGGAGAAAAGGTGGGACGACCAAAATTATCATAATAGGATTGTGACATCATGCTTTGATGATGAGTTGAGTAGGGATGGAATGTTACTAGTTAAGACATGGGGAGGAAAAGGAAGATTTTATGGAAAACTTTAGCAATGATGATACTAGAGGAAAGCTTGGAAGCTTGGATGAATCTCAGATGAGGTAGTGACTATGCTAAGTATGCCTTTCATTTGGGTTGAAGGATTTACCAAGGGATAAAGTGGAACAAACTAGACTTAGGGTTGTTGTGAATGGACTTGCTAAAAATAGTTGCGAATGGTGTATAAGTGATCTCTTTAGCAAAAGGTCTTGATTCTTTTTGAAACATGGGGAGGATTTTCAATACTCAAGCACATCAAACACATCAATAAACCTATAAAGTCTTACTAGGATATACAAGCTCAGCTAGGGGTGTCCTCAATATACACAAGGTATGTAAGGGTCAAATATGTAGATGAAAGAAAATAATGCCGCTCAACCAGGAGGAGATAGTAACCCAAATCTCCACCTTCACTTCCAAAAGGTATAAAGTTCTTTGGGGCTTAGCCAAGAGTGAAAAGATTATGCTTCCAAGAGAGGTGTCTTTCGATTCACCTCCCGATGTTTATACTCCACTAGAATGCTAGAGTTGAGGCTGTCCCAAGGGGTGATGAAATCCCCAAGTAGACCTAAAAAGTGTAATATAAGACCACATAAGTGATCTTGGGTGTTCATTTCCAATTAATGATTTAGATTTTGTAAGCTATGATTGAAGACACTCATGTTTATGACATAAAATGTTTAATCCAACTTGACAACGTCGTCAGCATAATGAAAATCGAGAGTTCGTCAACATAAGAAATTTGAACGTCGTTGAAGTGTGTCAAAATCATGCAATTTTCATTGATTTTTAGGCATTCAAGATTGTGTTTGAGTGTTTTATGCCCAAATTTGTTTGAGGTATGGTAATTATTATTTGATCCTTGGCATTCAAGATTATGTTTATTTTTTTAAGCATGCATTCTAATAAAAAACTTGATTTTCGTCCATGGCATTCAAGATTGGTTTGAGTGACATTCATTCAATGAAAGATATGTTTAAACATGCAAGTTCATTTTAAGAAAAACCTGCAAAAAAAACATGGTTAGGTTTTTATGATGCTCGAACCTGCAATGCTACAAAAAAGTAATTTGATTAGTCACCCAAAAATTCCCAAAAGCAAAGGTTAACTATGAGAAAAAAAAATTTAAACTTTTTTGTTTGTTTTTATAGGCATAAAAATGATTAGAATAACCCCTATCCTACATAACCACCAAAATAAACAGTGATACCATGGGTTTAGGACAGTGATCCTATGGGTTTAGAATAGCGATCCCACGGTTGTAGGAATGCAGTTGAGAGGCAGCAGGATTGCGGTACAGAAATTGGTGAAAAAGTGCAAAAAAATGAATCGCAGGTTAAAAGTTACAAAGGAATCCCATAGGTTATTTTTTGGAGGAGCATTCCCATGGATAGATGGGTTGGTGGGTTTGAAGGTGAAAGGATAAAACTAGTTTTCTAGGATCAACTATTTTGGACAAGCATTCCAGCAGGTTTTATAGCGATCTTGCTGGTAAAAATTGGCATTCCCATTGGAAGACGAATGTTGAGGATGTAAGGGCTACTTTAGGACATGTGTAGAGGATGGTTAGTGATAAAAAAAAAACTTTCACGGGTTTGCATTCTTGCTGGTGTGTAGCTACAATCCTGTGGTCACGAGTTTGCATTCTTGGGGTTGTGGGATCGCGAATATAAAATTTTTTTAAGTATTGAAAAGTAAAAAATGATCAGATGGCTAGGAGCACATTTTCCAAAGAGTGACTTATGTACCTGCAAAAATGTTAGCAAACCACTTGCAAAACCCACAAGCATAAACGTTATTTTGGTTAGTTTATTACAAAAAAAATTCAAAAATATGATTAGATTGACCCAAATGCGGGATCCCACCAAGCGTGCCAAAATGTATCACCTATTATCTAGTAGTAAAAATTGAATACTAATCTATTAAAGCATTCTCAATACTAAACAAAGCTAACACTTAAGATGAGACCCAAGAAGAAAATATAGAGGAAAGTAGACCAAGAATGGTAAACTCCTCAAGAGCTTTTCATGATGATGAAGCTATGTCCCTACTAGGAGGGGATGTATGCTCACATTGTGCTCAAGCTTCAAGTGAATGGGTGATTACTAAGTGTGTGTATGGATAAGGGTTTCAAATAATGGAGGTATGAAGGGATTTCAACATTATGATGGTATTTTGGTAATTTTTAGGCTCTCAAAATAGCATGATAACTTTGCATAAAAGGTGAATGATATTTGTGAAGGAAGATGGTTCTATTTATAGGCTAAGGGCTAGAGAGATGGATGGTCAGGATGCAAGGATGGTAAGATGGTGAGGGAGGGTCAAGATGCACTCAAAAAAGAGCACATGGATTGTGGTTGTTTAGAGCCAATAAAGAGGTGACACTTGTCACAAGAAGGATGAGTGTGAGAGGATAGGATAAGAGTTGGTCAAAAGAGTAAAGAGGGAGGTTGAGTATGTAAGAGGCATGTAAGAGTCATAAAGGGAGGTAAGAATCATAAAGGCATGTAAGAGTCATAATCCCAATTTGACTTGTTTCAAAAACTTCATTGTTTATACATAACAAATCTGACGCCAAGAGAGGGAAATTAAAAGCAATAAAGTTTATTAGGTAAGAATAGATATTAGGATAGTTTAATATGATAAAATTTATTTTTGAATTGTTACATTTATTTATAATTTGATTAATTTAAATATATATATTTTTCAACCAAAATATAAAAAGGAATCTTTTAAAGATTCTCTGTTGTTATGAGGGGAATAAAGTGTTTCTCCATACAAAAACTAGAGAGTTTTTACTCTTTGGTGCAAAATTTTTTTTGAAGTCATAATTTCTCTAAGTATACATTTTCAAGCCACTATATTTTTTTTTACAAAGGGGTATTATGTGTTTTTTTTTCTTTGAAGTAAATCTAATAGGACTTCTTGCAACTAAATAAACTAAGAGATTTAATTATCCATTAAACCACAATGCAAGAATTGATTTAATTCCAATAATCACAAAAACTGACCTTCATTCATAATATAATTTTTTTTTTGCTTTCAACATATAAAGAAACTTGAAATTTTGCCTAATTGAATCAACATCATCTTCATCCTATTTTTGATGTGCATCCATATAACTGAAAATTATGATTAAATCTCATGATAAGCAATATTACTCAATCACAATTTTATTGGCAAATCTGATTCAAAGGCTCAGTCAGGAAAGAACCAAGAAGAAAACCTGGCATCGTTGCCATTACAAAAAAGTTTTAAAATATAAATTCTATAGGATTCAAATCTCAAAATTTCAACAATCAAATAAATTTCCTTCAAGTCCCTTATCAAGGGATCAATATCATTTTTTGCAACACATTGCTAAGATCGTGGAGGGAACATAATCTGATTAGGTGTCAACAAGCATGACCAAGAGACAAATCAAACATGCATATTCATAAAAGGTTTTCACAATGAATCAAAACTAGGGAAAGGTGGATTCTTCCAGCAGGAGAAGTCAGACACAACACCAAAATAGATGCCCAATCGAGGCTATAATCAAGAACTTCCATTCTTCCATTTTAACATGCCAAACTCATACGAAGTTTGTGCTAACAGGTAGGGGCCCATAGCACCCTACCCTTTCTCCCTCTTCTCATCCAAAGAAGAGACTCTACACTTGTTGGAGTCCAACTAAAAAGACCTTTCTCAAAATTGGTCACTTCTGCCCTATCCAAGGGTGAGTAATACCAAAACACCCATACAAGAAACTTCAAAATTCAAACATAAACATGAAAGAAAAGCATTCAAGAACATGGTTGCAATCCTTACCAACATACCCAACATACATACAAACATCCAAAAACAAACACAATAGCATAACATGAACAAGCATGAAAAATCTAAACAAGGGAGATGAAGAACTCCTACCTTCACAAAGAGGTAATGGTAAATGAACAATTTGAGTAGAGCTTTTCCCTTCCTTGCCTTCAATCTTCGAAGACTCCTCTCTAAAAGTAGTGATTGGGTAACAACCAAAACTACTCCAAGAAGGGCCTCTAAATAAGACTCAAACTCAACCATCAAAAAGGCAATAAGTTCTCCCACCCACCTACAAAACTAGAAGTTACTAACTCAACCCATACCGAGGTTAACAACTAAGTGGAGTTGAGATGATGCAACTCATGGTAGCCATAGTCAATTTTCGCACAAAGGAAAAAATAGACTTTTTGAGTGACCTCAAAAGTCAATAAAAGGGGCTTAGGGGTTGGAAAATACCCCCAACCCATACCCATACCCCTTGGGTATAAATATTTCATGTTTTAAAGCCTTAGGAATAGATTTGGAACCAAACAAAAGCTAGGAAATAATTAGGACCCTCTAACAACTCTAAAAATGAAAATTAAGCACTAATTTGGATTAGGGGTGACTTAACTCGATTAAGAACAAATTAACAAAAGATACTAACTTAATCCGACTTAGGTCCAAAGGTTACACTGCTAACCCTAGCTAGCATGCTGGAATGCATATGGAATTCATGAGTGTCAAGTGACACTATAAGAACACAATTACAAAACATTAACATTTACTAATCACGAAAAAATACATACATACATCTCACAATACCATTAAGTTATGAACAACAAGGTTTTCACAAATGGCACATAGGGATCAGTTCCGTTCCTCCATCAGGTTTCTTAGCTAAATATCTTACACACTCATTGCACACATCAGTAGTCCCATAAAATCACATGCACATATGTATATATGTATCAAGAATCACATGAATTGAAACATAGATCAATTAGGGTTTCTTTCATCCTACTTATATCCTTAATCATAAAAATTCCATAATCAATGTGTTAATCCTGCATTTACTTATTTCATCAACATACATATACATAAAACATTAAATGAAAAACATCAATATATCTAAAAGTAAACATCACACAACATGAAATAATATAATATGTTCAAAACATCAAATAATGTCTCGACATCTTGAGTCGTGAGTAACAAAATAATAATAATGTATCACTATGCTACGATGGGTTGAGGCGAGGCCTCACAACTACACACTATTCCACACATCTTGTCACATCCCTTCACAACTTTGGCCAATAGTAAAACCTTTGAACTAGCTTTAGGGTCTTGTTGATACCAAAATGACCACTTAGTCTTCCATTATGTTTTTCTTGGATAAGACTATCTCTCATGGAACCCTTAAGAACACATAACTGGTTTCCTTTGAACAATAGCCCACTTTGCAAGGTATAATTAGAAAAAGTACTATGAAAATAGTTCTAAAGTTGAGAGAATACCTTATAAGCTTCAGCAAAGTCTTCATCATTGTTATAGGTCCTTGAAATTCTCTATCCTAATGCTCTGTAGTTGAACCTCTTGAGTAATAAAAATCCTCCTACTTAGTGCATCTGCAACCTTATCAAACTACCCCTTCTTATGCTTGATGGTGAATTTGAATTCTTGATGATATTCCATCCACTTTAGATGTCTATTACTCAATTTTTTTTGAGTGTTGATTTAGCTAAGGGCGTGGTTGTCAGTAAACACTACAAATTTCTTAGGTAGGAGGTAATGTCTCCACTTCCTAAGATTCTGAATCAAAGCATACAACTCCAAGTCATAAGAAGATTATTTCTTCTTGGATTCATATAGTTTCTCACTAAAGAAGGCTACTAGCCTACCTTTTTGGCTTAACACCCCTTTACTACCATCCCACTTGTATCATACTCTAAGGTAAATAATTTGTCAAAACTAGGTAATCTAAGGATACATTGTGTTGCCACTTGTTCCTTCAACTTTTCAAATTCCTTCCCTACATTAGAGGTCCACCTAAACTTGGTCTTCATCCCACCCTTAATAGTGTCTAGCAATGGTGCACAAATACCATT
Organism: Cupressus sempervirens; assembly: GCA_028749045.1. Classification (NCBI taxonomy): domain Eukaryota; kingdom Viridiplantae; phylum Streptophyta; class Pinopsida; order Cupressales; family Cupressaceae; genus Cupressus; species Cupressus sempervirens. Next base: position 277,415,607 of record CM053790.1, on the reverse strand, counting down.
GAAGTTCCCAATGAATTTTCTATAAAATTGAGCTAGTCCATGGAAACTTCTTATCTCTATTGTTGTGGTAGGTGGTGGCTAGTTTAGGATAGATACAACTTTGTTGATCCATCTTCAAAGACCCATTGGATACCACAAATCCCAAATATACAAGTTCTGTCTTCAAAAACTCACATTTTTCTAAATTGGTTGCCAACTTCTCTTCATGAAACTTCTTTAGTACCATCTCCACATGTTTGAGATGCTCCTCTCTTGTTTTAATGAAAATAAGTATATCATCTAGATATACCACCACAAATCTTCCTGTGTAGTCTTTCAACACTTTATTCATGAGCTCATGAATGTGTTATAAGCATTTGAGAGCCCAAATGGCATCACAAGCCATTTATACAACTCATCTATGGTCTTAAAAGCTGACTTCCACTCATCACCTTCCTTTATCCTTATCTGCTGATAACCACTTTTGAGATCCAACTTTGTGAAATATTGAGCCCATCTAAGAAAATCCATCAAGTATTCAACTATTCAAAGCCTCCATTTTCTACCCATCTTGGATGCTAAAACTATTGGCACTACACAAGGGCTAATGGTTTTCTTTATCAACCCCCAATCTAGGAGTTCTTACACTTGTCTAACTACCTCTCCATTTTGATCTAGATTAAGCTTATAGGCTTCTTTATTTGGCAATGATGCACCACATACAAAGTCAATTTGATGACTTATCACTCTTCTAGGAGGTAAGGTCATAGGAGTTCCATCATTGACTATATCTTCATACTTTACAAGCATATCTTGGATTTTAGTTGGCAAATGTTCTTGTTTATATTTCTCTTCTTCCTTAGGCTTGAGAAAAATGGCATACCCTTCAATCTCTTCATGCTTAAGGGCATTGATGAAATCCTTCCCACTATTCAATAATACACTAGGGCTCTTAGACTATGACTCATCTTCCTCCAATAAGGACTGAATCTTAAAAGTTTTGCCATATTTCTTGAAAGAAATGGAATTATCTTTTCTATCATATACATCCCCCCTATCATATTTCCAAAGCCTTCCCAATAGTAGATGGCATGCATCCATAGGAAACACATCACAAAGTAGTTTTTCCTTATATCCTGCAATTAAAAACTCAACCCAAGTTTGCTCATTCACCAACACACTCTGCCCTTTGTTTAACCATGTCACCTTGTATGGATTAACATGAGGCATCTTTGATATCTTTATTTTTTCCACTTCCTCTTCTGATATGATGTTATCTATCGAGCCTGAATCCACAATAACTTTACACACTTTACCCAAAATCTTGTACCTAATTGTGAACAAGACCCTCCTATGCTTGGGTTCATCCTTGGCTGGTTGTCTAATCAACACTCTTTTGAACATTAGTTTCTCTCCCCTCTTTGATTAAATATGATCTACCTCAGATTTCTTGGCACTCATTGTGTCTTCATGAGTATATGCAACCATCTTGTCACTATTTGAAGAAGTAGGTTTTTCAAGGCATCTATAGGTAGGGTAGCCCAACTATCCACAAGTGTAACACTTCATACTTGAAAAGTATGAATTGATTCTTCTTGAACTTCTCCCTCTATTAGATCCTTGTTGAGTACCTCTTCCTCTTGTATAACCTCCCCTTGGAGTAGTTTCACTACCTTGCTCAGCATGTTTGGGTTCACCTTGGTTTCTTTAATCATTCCCTCTACCTTGGTATCCACCTCTATGCCCTCTTTGGTCTCTTCCTTTGCCTCTACCTCTAAAATTAGAGTCTACCTTCTTTCTATTGTTTTTTTCCACCTTAAGATCCAATTGATGACACTTTTGAACAATGGTAGGGGTCCATTAGGCTTAGCTCTTCTTGGATGTTCCACTTGAGTTCACCCAAATATCTTGCTACCTTAATAGGTTCCTCCTCTTGAATCTTGGACCATAGACATAGTTTTTAAAGTTCCTCTATATAAGAGGCCACATCCAAATCTTTGTGCTTTAGACCTTTCCTCTTTCTGTGTAATTGTACTTCATATTCTTTGGGGAGATAATTTTCCTTCACTTTAGTCACCATGGCATTCAAGGTAGGTACATGCTTTTTACCCATTTTGACCCTTTCATCTTGCATGAAATAATGAATGGAAGACTACTTTCAAGACAAAAGATTGTTTGTATGAATGGTTGGTTGTGCCTTTTGTTTTGACTAATGCACCTAGTACTTTCATGAGATTAATGAATGAAGTTCGGAAAAGATTCTTGGGTAAGTTTGTGATTGTTTATTTGGATGATATTCTGATATTCAACAAGACTAAGGAAGAACATCTTGAGCATGTTAGGCAAGTATTGTAGAGATTTAAAGAGGAAAAGTTGCTGATTAATCTGAAAAAGTGTTCTTTTATGCAAGAGGATATTGTGTATTCATGATTTGTTATTTCAGCTAATGGTTTAAGGATAGATCCGTAACAGGTTAAAAAAATTTTGGAATGGCCTACACCTGAGAACGTGGGTGAGGTAAGATCACTTCATGGTTTGGCTAATTTTTATAGAAAGTTTATAAAGAATTTCAGTACTATTTGTAATGCTATGATTGAAACAATGAGGGGAGATAAAAAGGAATTCAAGTGGACACATGGAGCTGATAAGAGTTTTGAGACTTTGAAACAAAGAGTTGCTTAATTACCTGTATTAGATTAGCCTAATTTCAATAACGTATTTCAAGTTGAGTGTGATGCAAGTGGTAGTGCAATCAGAGCCATGTTAAGTCAAGAAGGTAAGCTTGTTTCTTTCTTTAGTGAGAAGTTGAATGATGTTAAAAAGAATTATTCAATGTATGATCAAGAGTTTTATGCTATTGTTCAAGCCTTGAAGAAGTGGAGACATTATTTGATTCCTAAGGAGTTTGTGTTGTATACTGATCATAAAGCTTTACAGTACTTGAAAAGTCACCATAAATTGAATCAAATACATATGAAGTGGGTTGAGTATTTGCAAAGTTTTACATTTATGATCAAGCATAAGAGTGGAGTTACTAATCGAGTTGCTGATGCATTGAGTAGAAGACATTCTTTGCTGACTAAAATGAAGGTTGAAGTTATTGGTTTTGATGACACTAATCCTAATATTTCTAAGTCATAGAGAGAGTGTAGAGCACCAAATTTGATAGATCATATCAGCAAGTATGATGAATATTTCATTCAAGAAGGTACGTTGTTCAAAGGAATTTAGTTGTGTATCCCTAGGAGTTCTATGATGTTGAATTTGATTAAGGAAAAGCATAGTGGTGGATTGGCTAGACATTTTAGAATTGATAAGACATTGAGTTTGCTGAAAGAGAAGTATTATTGGCCACAGATGTATAAGGATGTTTAGAAATTTGTGAAGAGTTGTGGAGTTTTTCAAGTTGCAAAAGGAGCAACTCAAAATACTAGAGTATATACACCTATTTCTATTCCTAAAAAACCTTGGAGTGACATTAGTATGGATTTTGTTCTTGGTTTGCCAAAAATAGAAAAGGGGTATGATTCTATACTTGTTATTGTAATAGATTTTCTAAAATGGCTCATTCTATACCATGTAAGAAGACATCAGATGCTGAGCATGTTGCTGAAATTTTCTATAAAGAGATTGTTAGATTGCATGGATTACCAAGAAGTATTATTTCTAATAGAGACAGTAAATTTTTTGGTTATTTTTCAAGAACTTTGTGGAAGAAGATGGGTACTAAGTTGAAGTTTAGTCTATATTCCATTCATAGATTGATGGATAGACAGAGTTTGTGAATAGAAGCTTGGGTAATTTGATGAGATGCTTAGTTGGAGATGAAACATATAATTGGGAGATGATATTGGCACAAGCTAAGTTTGCATATAATAATTATGTGAATAGAAGTATAGGGAAGACACCTTTTGAGATTGTTACTAGAATGAAGCCTAGAGGAGTATCAGATTTAAGAGATATTTCTGGTGAAGAGAAGAGAAGTGTTTTAGGAGAATAATTTGCTGATTTCATGGAGTCTTTACATAAGGAAGTGAAGCTGAAGTTGGAACAAAGTAATCAAAAGTACAAGGAGAATGTTGATAAGTCTAGAAGACATCATGCTTTTGAAGTTGGTGATGAGGTGATGGTTCATTTGAAGAAAGGAAGATTTTTGGTTGGAACATATAGTAAGTTGAAGATGAAGAAGTTTTGACATTGTAAGATCTTGAAGAAGTTTGACAGTGGAAATGCTTATGAAGTTGAGTTACCTGATGACATGGATATATCTCCTATATTCAATGTTGCTAATCTGTATAAGTATCATGAGTTAGATGATGAAATTGTTGTACCTAATGATTATCCTAAGAAGCAAATTGAAGAGGTTGAATAGATATTGGATCAGACAGTTGGAAAAAAGCACAAGAGGAAAGGACTACTATGAATATTTGGTGAAGTGGAAAAATAAACTAGTTGAAGATGCTACATGGATTTCTCAATCTGAGTTGGATTCAACTCAGGTTGCAACATCTCAATGATTCAAGAGAATCATTTCTTTCTACACTGGTTGTCTGATGAAGGAGCATCCTAGGTTGACATGTTATCCTACTCATTTTTGTCCATTCTACCAGTAGTTGCCAAGTTTTAGACATTGTCGAGTTGTAACAATTGTCTAGTGCCAGCAATTTTGCAGTTTAAGCTAAGTTTAGGTTATCCCATGTCATGTTAACACTCAGGTTCACATGTTATCCCATCTCTACAATGTGTGCCAAGTTCCATAGTGTGTGTGCCAAGCTACTCTTTATGTGTTGAGTTACCTAGTGTATGCCGAGTGACTCTTTATGTGCCGAGTTATCCTATTTATGCTGAGTGTCAGCATTTTGGATGTGATTTATGTTTTTTTGTGCGAGTTGACTTGCGAGATTGATTTTGATCATGACATTTAGGATGCGATCTTTTCTTGGGATTTTTCCAGACTATTATTGTGTCGACCTTGCTATTATGTAATATTCTTGAATGATTTGTAAGCCATTTTAGCAAGTATAAATAGAGTTAGGCAGATTAGAGGGAATTAAGAACAAAACATGAAAATTTAGATTTTTTTTTTTTTGCATATGGGTTTGAAGTTACAAATTTGAAGTTGGATCTTTGATCTTGAATGTATATTTCTATTTGGCCATAACCTAGAAGGTCTTATAACTGGGCATGTATGTTGATTATTTCATGAATCAATAAAAGAATATTGTTCTCTCTCTCTCTCTCTCTCTCTCTCTCTCTCTCTCTATCATACTATCCTCTTTGTGTGTTTTCTTCCATTGTGTTAACTCTACAAGGTTGGTTTGGATTTTTGGGTGTTCCTTTGGCCCTAGTTATTCTTTTCCCTCCTTGTGTTGGTCATGCTTGTATTTTTCTCACCTCTTCTATACTTCATGCAATGATCATACAACACATTATCTTGTCAAAGATTGAGTGATTAAGTGCACATTGTAACTCCAACATACTTGCTCCTCTTTACTCAAAAACTTCACTACTTCATGTAGTTGTCTCTCTTTTCAAGTCCTCTTCATCAATCAATTGATATGACACTCTACACTTTTAGCAAATGTCTCACTAGTAAGGTTTGACATCAATGAAAACATAATAATTGTTCCAATTATAGTTTCCAATAATATGTATGTATGTGTAACATGATTTTCTTATTGTTATCCATAATATTTTACTATTCTTTTCTTAGAGCATCAATCTGACTGAAGCTATAATTACAACATGGCTCAACCATATAATGACTAAGAGAGTTTACTGCAAAAGGTATATCTAGCTCAGTGATGTCTAGATACATGAGAGAACCAATTAAATCCCTGTATTATGTGGGATCTATATCCTTCTCTCTTGATGTGTCTACCTTCTTCCAATTCATGATCATGGGTGTAGACATGGATTTTATAACCTCCATCCTAAACCTTTTCAAGATTTTGATCCAATATTTCCCTTGTCTAAGGAAAATCTCTTTATCCATTTGCCACACCTCCATGCCTAGAAAGTAATGCATAAGTCCCAAATATTTCATTTTAAAATCTACCACAAGATCCCTCTTGTACTCCTCTATAAGACCTAGTGAACCTGTTAGAAACAAGTCATCCACATATATAACAAGAATGAGAATCTCATTCCCAATGACTAAGTAATAGAGGTTAGCATACAACTCACTCTTAATAAAACCTATCCCCTACAAGTATGTATCAAAGTTCTCATACCATGCTCTGGGAGCCTGTTTGATTCCATATAAGGCTTGCTTCAATCTGCACATGTGGGTCTCCTTCTTGTGTACTAAAAAGACTTATAGTTTTTCTATTTATACTTCCTCCTTTAAATTTCCATTTAGGAATATTGTCTTGAAATTCATTCGGTGGATTTTCCATCCCATTTGTGCAACAAATGATATCAGGACTCATATAGAAGTATACCTAGCCGTTGGAATAAGCATATCCTCATAGTCTATTCCCTCCCTCTGAGATAAGCCCTTGTCTATAAACCTTTCATTATATTTATTGATGCTACCATCCGCACCATCTTGATCTTTTAGATTCAACATGATCCTACTGCCACCTTATATATTGGTCTATGAATTGTGTCCCACACATCATTTTTCATTATTGAGGTATATTCCTCAACCATTAAATCTTGCCACACCTAATGTTATACAACCTCTTGATAGTTGGAAGGCTTACAGACTATCTATCAGCTAACTACCTAATGCCACATAATCATTAAACTTGGTTGGTTTTCTTCATTGTCTAGTCCTCCTAGGAGATCCCTCAAGATCCTAAGTATCCCTATGTGTATATTGAACCTAATAGTTCCTACTTCCAACTATAAAGGATGATATAAAAACCTCCTCATCTTCTTGAGTCATCTTTTGTAGCACTTGTAAAATATCACCACCTAAGTTTGTGCTCCTACTAGTAATTGCAATAGTAATTTTTTTCCCTTGATCCAATTAAACTATCTTCAAAGCTTATGTCAGATGTTCACTTTGATCATCTACTAACAAATCTATGGATATCTTAAATGCATTATCCTCCATGAATTTAACATCGTGTCTAACTATAATTCTCTTAGTCCCTAAAATAAATGTGCTATATGCCTTTGAGGTTTCATTGTACCCTACATAGTACCCCCATTCTATAGTTTGATCTAATTCAATATGTGTATCTCTTGGAATATAAAAATGAAATAAACTTCCAAATATCTCAAAGTGACTAACATCTGGATTCTTACTTGTGAAATCCTTATCTGGTGTCATCATCTCTAGTATCTTATGTGTAATAATGTTATGTATGTATACTATTGTATTACATGTCTATGTCCATAAGTAATGTGACATGTACTTGTCATGTATCACAACCCTTTTGGCCTCCAATATAGAATGGTTCTTCCTCTCATCAACCCATCTTCCTATGGATTGTAAGGAACACACCACTCTCTCTTGATTCCTTTTCTAGTATAGATTTATTTGAACTCTTTCCCTTTGTACTCATATTCATTGTCTAACTGAAGAACCTTTATCTTTCTTCATGTCAAATTCTCCTCAAGATATTTAAACTCTTCAAAGAAACTAAAAAATCTTATCATTAGTGTTCAAGAAGTATATATAGGTCTTCTTGGAGAAATCATCAATAAAAGTAACAAAGTGCTTGTATCCTTTGAGGGACTTCATTGACATTGGTCCACATATATCTTAATATACTAGATAAGGAACACCTTTAGATCTAGTTTCAATTCTTTGAAAATAATTTTTTAGTAAATTTCCCTAATTCACATCCCTTACACACATCATCATTCTATGTGCTCAACTCTAAAATACTTATCACTATCTCAAGAGGAAATTTAAGTACTCCAAAATGTATATGGCCCATCCTCTTATGTAGTAGATCTCCATGATATCTGGGATTACTACTTCTCATGAGTGCCTTAGGATTGTTGGATTATATCCTATAAAGCCAACCACTCCTTAACTCTAGTAGATATAGGTGATTTCATATTTTTATGCTTAAAGAGTACATTATATCCTTTATCTTGAAGGATGCATATAGAAATAAGATTCATACCTAGGTCTATAACATGCAACACATCATGAACGGGAATAATATTTCTATTCTCCCTTTGAAACTTTCAAAGTCTCTTTGCCAAGTGGATTGAGCTTAAAAAAGTTCCCCATAGAAATTAGGATTATGGTTTCCTCTTCCTTATAACTACAGAAGTTCTCTCTAACTTCAGTTATATGAAATGATGCCCCACTATCTATAGACAAAACTCTCTATAAGGTTGAGCTAACCATGCAAGCTATGAGTGTGAAATCATCCTCTACTCTACTAGAGATCTCATGTGTACTTGCTAAAGTTTCCACCTACTTCTTCTTCTTTGTTTACAAAAAATCATTTACATAGTGGCCAAACTCATGATAACCATATCTTTTGATGTTGGACAAGTCGTTATTTGTCTTCTCATTTTGTGCATTCATTCCTTTTTATACCCTTTTTAGCTTTCCCTTTCCATCTAGGGAATTTTTTTCTTTTTCCACCTCACTTTTCTGACTCTTATTATTGGCTTCCTTGACAAGACTTGGTCTAAACTCTTCCTAATTCAAATCACTCCATAGTGGATCCCAACTTGGTAAGGTATCTCATCCACTAACAACTTCAGAAAAAATAGTCCACTTCTTAGTAAACCCATTTAAGGATATTCTAACTAGCTTGTCATCATCTAATTTTTATCTAATAGATATTAACTCATCTTTGACAATTTTGAGCCTAGTAAGGTAACTTGTCACATCCTCTCCCTTGTTCATCTAGGTATTCTTCATATTTTCTCTGAGAATCATCTTTTGGTTAGTGGTAGCATTATAGTACAAACTCAGAATGTTTTCCCACATCTTTGTTGCATCTAACTCAAAAATATGTGGAACTACATGGTCCTTGACTCTACCAAGGATTAGTCTCCTTGCCTTGGAATCATCCTTCTTATATGTTGTGATTTATGTTGCATCTATAGGTACAACTATAACATTGGCCACATATTGTTTGATATAATTCTCCTCCAACAATAAAGAAATTATGGATTTTCAAACAACAAAATTAGAGGCTCTATCCAATCTATCTTGATCCCTTAAATCTATTGAGGCCATATCAAAGGATACAAGAAAGTAATAAAGCTAAAGATGTCGAACTAATTTTTATAAAGCCTTGATCTTCTTTCCTTTTCTAATGTTAAATATTTTCCTCCCTTAACTTATCTCTTATACCATGTGAACAACCTATTGTAGTTACCGATTATTAAAGTCCTATATTATACTAATTATATAACTTCTCAAAATAAAATATTGAATAATAACACAACTAAAAATTCATGAATAAAATAAAATAATGATTACACAACAAAAGGAAATATTTTTAGAAAATTTGTCCCTAAAAAAAAACCCAAAGGGAAAACCATTTCTACAAATAAGGAATTATATTAAACTTCAACGAATTAAGAGTTACATAAATTGCTTGTCTCTTACTAGCAGAGTTCTAACAATCTCCCAATTTCTCATGTTGAGATTCCACTGTTGCTATCCCTAAAGCTATCATTCTATCCTTGCTAACACTGACATACTATTTTCTAACACCACAAATTCACTTTCTAACACTACAAATACTTCTCAAACTTTGTTTTTCCAAATGCCCAATGACCCCCTTTTATGCTACTCACATTAGAAAATCAATTATTCTTAATTGATGAATGAGATTAATAACACCTTAACAAACCCTAACCAAATATTTTCTAGGTGTTTCTAAAAGAGGTCAATTAGTCAATAAATAATTATTTACCAAATTCTATCAAATGGACAAACAATTGTCCAAGCTACCAAAACTAATAGTACAAACCTACACATATCAAGATCTACCTTGTAGATGCCCTCTTTTCAGAATTTAATGATCCATCTAAGATTTATTTTTCATTTAGAATGTCCCCTCATAAAATCCTTTTATCTAGCCTCTTTTTCCCAACCTCTTCTCTCTATATAATGGTCATAAAAAAAATTGAAAGGAAAAATCAAAAGCTTCATTCTTTCTACCATGGATTGTAACATCATCATTATTTCTCTATATTTGGAAAAATATCTATTGCAAGTTCATAGAAATTCTTATGCCATTGTGGTGAGAAAATAGATTATTATTCCAAACTAGTACTACCAAAAATAGAGATCAATGCTCTTCCAAATTGCCTTTATCCATATGGGAAGAACCATAATTTTACTCACAAACAAGTCCTCACTAAAAAGTTACACAAAGTACTAACTAGTAGACATCTTCTGAAAAAAAAAGGAACATATGTTTAGGCCTACAAGTAATGTATTTGTCCAAGAATTTGATGGCTATTCTTGGTCAAACACTTAAATCCAATATACCCACCCTTGTTAGGATTAGGGAGATAGAAATAACAATTACATGAAAGTATATAACCAATATCAAAAAAGAATAAAGCACACAGAAGAGAACACAAGACATAAATATTTAACATAGTTCACCCAATCTCTAGGCTACATCCACCAAATGGCAAGCCCAATATTAATATCTAGTGATTTCAACCTGATTACAATCTATAATCTATTACAACTCAATACCTCCACATGAAGCTACTAAATCATCACCACAATTGAAATCACTAATCCTAAGCCATTTTATACAAGCTTTGTGTATATTAAAACATGTTGACCAATAGCCAAAAAAGATGTAGCCAAGGGTTGTCACTTTAGAACCTTAATGAGGATACACAAAATGTGTATAGTACTTACCTGATCAATCACCACAAGATAAAAACCCTAGGATCATGTGTTATTCTAATTTTCAAGAAAATTCTCTTAGAAAGATGCTAGTTAAATTACTAAACATAGAGAAAGTGACCCATGCATCTATTAGAAATATAAGAGGAGTAATTGAGAGGAGAGGGGTGAATTAGTTACCACTAAAATAAATCCTAGATCTCTTAGATGTTAGCACAGAATGTGAACTCTACTAAAAATATTGATGCTTGACAAACATACAAGCACTTGATTAATACTAATAATCTGTTGTAACTCAAAAAATACAAATCTTAAGTTATTATCTATGATTAACCTTACTTAACTTAGTTGCATACACATAAAAGAAATAGAATGAACATAAGTGACACCAAGATTTAACGTGGAAACCCAATTTGAGAAAAACCACCAATTGCAACTAGTTACTAATTTTTACTCCTTTGAAGTGAGTCTTATTAGTGTATATGAGAAATATGTTAGCAAGTAATACTAATCTATTAAAACACCAAAGCATTAACTAGCATAAAAATCATAACATATGAGATAGACAAAGTGAAAACCCTGAAATGAGAATATGAGCCATGGAATAGCTCTCTCAATGAGGATGGTCACTTGATTTAGGGATGAGTCTATTATGTGGATGTGGGATGTATGCTCAAGATACTCAAACTATGCTTCAATGGAGATGGAAAATGACAAATTGTTAGCTTCGTGAGCTCTCAATTTGGCATTATAAGGGTATGGTTAAAGGCTTTGTTTCTCAAACTAATATTATAGCTTTAGCTCAAGGATTGTGATGATATGGCTTGGGAGGGGATCCAATTTATAGGCAAGAGGCTTGAGGGATGGAGGGCTAAGATGGAAGGAAATGAAAAAGCTTATGGAGGGCTTAGATTGCATGAGAGGAGAGCACATGGATTGTGCTTCCTTACAGTCAATCAGGGAGTGACACATGTCACAAGGTGAGAGGATGGAGGAAAGGGCAAGGATGAGTCAACAAAGGAGGCTCAAGAGATAATATCTTCATAAAGACCATTCATAATGGCTTGTAAGAGCAATGAATGGGTTTGTAAGAGTCTTTATGGCCTTGTAAGGGCTTTCATGGTTGGGTGGTTAGGATATTTTGGAGGGAGTTGAGATTGTTGACTTTGCTTGGCTTAGGAAAGTCTTAAAATTGCTTAGGGAATATGACAAGGTTGGGGGGGAGATTAGAGGTGATTTAGGATTAGACTAAGCTTGTTAGAGATATGCAAGTGGATGAAATTTAATAAGGGTGGGTGAGTTAGTGGCTAGGCTTGGTTAGTATGGGTGGATGGGGTGGATTAGGCTAAAAAGGGGGTTTAGGGATAGGCTTAGGGTTAGGATAAATAAAGTTTATTTATCTCATAGGTTTGGTTTGAGGAGATATTTATTAAAACATTTTTAATAAATATGAGAATTAATATTTAACCTTAGTTAAATATTTTGAGTTGGGATTAGGGGTAGAAAATGATGGGATTAGCTTTTAATCAAAATTAAAAAAGGATTAGAAGATTTTGGAAGATGTTAGTGATCTTAAGGAAATTGGCCAAGTTTTGGGCAAAAAAAAATTAAATATTTATTTTGAGATTTTTGGTCAATTTATTAATTAAATAATTAATAAATAAGGAAATAATGTTTAAATAAGATTTAAACATTTTTGGGAGGGATTCCTTAATTAAATATTTTTAATTAAGACAAGGGGATTTAATGGCATAAAAATAAATAAATAAATTAAATAAATAATTAATTAATAAATGATGATGTCATCAGGGACTTTTTCAGAAAATAAAAATACTTTATTTTCTAAGAGATTTTAGGTGTCTACAATTAGGAGCCAACCTTGTTAAAGGTTAGAAAATACACTATTAGGTGTGACTCTATTAGAGGATTTAATCACCACATTAGGAATGACCTTGTTAGATGTATTTAGACACTTCAATAGAAATGCTACCTTATTAAAGGATTTACAAATAGATGTTAAGCCAACTCTGTTAAGAGATTTAGATCACTGCTATAATGGTTAAAGAGTAACAATAAGATGACCTAATTTATGATACAACTAAATTGTTGATTATAGATCTCAATTCTAGCTTGCATACTTGATCCTTTATGATCAAATGTATCTTTGAAGCTCCACAAGGATATTCTTCTTATCCTTATAATTTGCTTCCTCTAAGCATCTTCTATTCTTCCATACACTTCCACACATTCAATCTTGAACTTAACCTTACACTTATACCTTATGCATTGTCAAGTTAGCTTGAATACAACTTAGAATAATTAATAATTCATATCCTCAACTAACTAGAACCAAAAAATAAATCTATTGAATTCAATATTCCAAAACAAGAAAATCCTTCATTAGCCGACCCTTCTTGGTAGACACTAAGTCATAAATTATTTACCTGTATTAACCAAGTGAAGTTGGTTAATACTGCATCTTCACAAACTTTCTTTAGTAACTAAGTGAGCTTGATTAAAGCTGGTTCCATCCAAATTTTCTTCGTTAATTGAGTGAGCTTGTTAACACCCAACTTCTACAAATTACTATTTGACACCCAAGTGAACTCGGCAGTCACCATCTTCTAAACTTCACAAACATTGGAATGTTTGATAGACATAGGAAATTGACTTCATCATCTGAGTGAGCTTGGCATACATTGACTAGAAAAGATATGATATTTTGTGTAACATCAAAGATAATATACAATTAACTAATTGTATTCAACAATCTCCCTCATTGGCGTTGATGGCAACACAACTTGTCATAATACAATGAAATTTTTAGAGAAAAATAATAGTAAGAAAAATATCTTTAGTTTCATTCTGATTCTCATCCATGAGAACTCTCTCTATTAGTGTGAACTCCCTCTACCTTTAGTTTCTCCCTCTATTAACAAACTCTATCTTCAACATCTTCTTCTGATAGAAAAACTATGTCTCTTTGATATCAAACCAAGTTCTTCTTCTTTGTCATCTCTACAAATTCTCCCTCTTTATAAATTTTTTTGTGAATATGAAATCAAACTAAAAACTCTCCCTCTTTGACATCTCATGCCAAATACAACATTCAATGAATATCAATGCACCTCATGTACTAATTCATATGCAATCTACCCTTTTCAATACTGCATCAACTAATTGATCTTCAACATGTTCTGGTTGATGCATCACTAAACTTCATTTAGTGAGCTTTAGATAGGGGAATAACCCCTAACTTACCTTTTAGATACAAAAATGCATCTTTAGGTAATGGCTTAGTGAATATGTCTGCAATTTTTTCTTTAGTATTCACATATTCTAATCTTACCTCTTTATCTTGCACCAATTCTCTTAGAAAATGATATTTTATAGCAATGTTCTTGGTCTTGATATGCATCATAGGATTCTTTGATATGTTAATTTCACTTGTATTATCATAGAATATAACCATTGGATCCTTGATCTCTACCTTCTTACCTACCAACAGTTGTTTGAACCAAACAATATTGGAGAAATTAACTATTGCTTCCACATACTTTTCTTCTGCTATAGACTGAAAAATACAATTATGCTTCGTACTTGTCCAAGACACTAGTCTTTTACCAACAAAGAACACTCCACCATAGGTGCTCTTCTTGTCATCAATACTTCCTACTCGATCAACATCTATGAAGACTTTCAAATCTAAATTTCCTCCTTTCTTGTACCATAATCAATAGTCTTTAGTACCTTTCAGATACCTCATGATTCTCTTGATTGCCACCATGTCATTTTCTTTAGGATTTGCTGAGAATCTTGCCACCATACTAGCTACTAATGCAATATTAGGCCTTGTATGCACTACATATTGTAGTTTCCAATCATTTATTTGCATGTGGTATGATCTACCTCTTTGGAATCATCATTCTTGGAAAGCTTATGTCCAGTAGACATAGGTGTTCCAACTGGTCTTGAATCTTCCATTCCAAACTTCTTTAGTATCTCCTTGATATATTTTGATTGAGTAATGTAGATACCATCTTTCTTTTGTTGAATCTATAATTCAACAAATTTTTTTATCTCTCCAAACATGGAAATCTCAAATTTTTTACTCATCTCTTCCAAAAAAGATTTGCATAAATCATCATTTATAGTAAATAATGTGTTGTCTACAAAGATTTCAGCCAATACAATCTTCTTGTCTAGTCCTTCTTTGATATACAATCTATTGTTATCATTTGTCATTTGAAAACCAATTTTCATCAAGTAGTTATGAAGTCTTTCATACCAAGCTCTAGGAGCTTTCTTGAGACCATACAATGCTTTGTGCAATTTACAAACCATATCCTTTTTGTTAAGATCTACAAAACCTTCAGGTTGTTTTATATAAACTCCATCTTCAAAAATGCAGGTTTTACATCCACTTGATAAACTTTAAATCCTCTATGTGTAGCATAAGAAAGTAAAATTCTAACACCTTCTAATATTGCAACATGAGCAAAAGTTTCACCATAATCAATACCTTATTCTTGAGAATAACCTTTTCATACTAACCTTGCTTATTTTTTCTGGAAACTTCTCCATCCTCATTCAATTTATTTCTAAAAAATCACTTTGTGCCAATTACATTTTTATCCTTGGGTCTAGGAACAAGAGCCCAGGTCTTATTCTTCTCTAGTTGTTCTATCTCTTCATTCATAGCTTCAATACAATTTTCATTATCCAAAGCATCTTTAACTAATCTAGGTTCAAATTCAATAAGCAAGCATGTATTTTTAAATTTGTTTCTTGTCATTGTACCATCTAACTTGTCTCCAATGATCTAACCAAGTGCATGGTGCCTTTTGACATATCTTGCTAACACATGTACTTTGGATTTTGAAATTGTTTCACTAGCCTCACCATAATCTTCTATATCAAGCTTTGGGCCCACTGTTTGTGACTCAGTTCCATCAAACTTAGTATGCTCTGGCTACAGCTTGGTAGCCCTTGATTGCAACTTGGGTCCTTCAAATTATTACTCAAGTTGCATTGGTTGCAACTCGGGAGCTTTTGGAGATTTTGGGGACTTGGGAGGTGAAGTCTCCTAACTTCCAATTAGATTTGGCAATGTATCAGGTTCATAGTAAATAAACCTTCTATAATCGTTAGGTTCTTTGCTTCTCTCTTCTTCACTCTTTTCTTCAAACTCATCAATACTCACACGTGCACTTTCTATGAACTTATGAGTGGATAAATTCAAATATTTATATGCTTTACTTTTGTTTTAGTATCCTAGGAATATACCTTCATCAACTTTGAGATCAAATTTGCCTTTCCTAGTCTCTTTCAGAATATAACATTTTCTAACAAATACTTTAAAGTAACTAATATTAGGTTTGTATCCATACCATAGTTCATAAGGAGTTTGATTTGAGTCTTTATTCAGCTATACTCTATTCAAGGTATGCACTACAGTACTAATTTCTTCCTTCCAGTATTTGATTGCAACATTCTTTTCTATCATCAAAGTTCTTGCACAATCCATGATGGATCTATTCATTCTCTCAACTATACCATTCTTTTGTGGTGTACTAGGGGCCAATACTTGTCTTTTGATTTCTCTTTTAATGTAGAATTCATTAGAGATTAATTCACCACCTCTATCTAACCTCAAACACTTCAACTTCTTTCTAGTTTCTTTTTCTACTCTTTCAAAATACCACTTGAACTTTTTAAAAGCTTTTGACTGCTATTTTAGATACATTACAGTCATCATTCTAGAATAATCATCAACAAAAAGAATAATATAGTTATCTCCATAGTAGCTCTCTATTCCAATCACTTGTAAAATTTTGGCAAATAAATGACTATGTGACTAAAACTTTTAGTCACAAAACTAAAAATTTTAGTCACATGACTAAAAGTGATGAAATTTTAGTAATTTTTAAAAATTTATAAGTAATTAAATAAATCATTAATTTGGCTAGTGGATAAAATCAAAAGGGTAGACAAAGATAAGTTAGTAAATAAATGATCAAATAAATGGTTATTAATACTTAGTCACCAAAACAAAGGACTAAATGAATGATCAATAAATTTTTATCCTATTAATACATTCCTTTAACTTTTTTATAACTTTTATTACTTACTGATGGAGTTTTGTCCATCAATATATCATTATCAATCTTCCTCAAATGTTATCTCAATTGATATTGAACTAGAAATAAACTCAAAATCACCTCAATATGCACTCTAACTCCTCAAAATCTATCTATATACTCATGAAGAAAATAAAGACCCTCCATGCACTCAAAAGAAAACTTCAAGTCTATTTGTGTAAAACAAAAAGATTAATTATCAATCAGGTATTTTATAATCTCGAGATATAATTTCTATTAATCACATTAACATCATGTAATAACCATCTTTATAAAATATAACATTATTTTAAAATTATTACATTTAAATATTTTAGTATTTAGTAAATAGTGAGAACCACTATTTAATACATATTAAACCATGAAATAAAATGATTTAATAAAATTAAATTATGATATAAATCATATTTATTATTAATAATCAAGCTAATAGATTTTTAATTTTGGGAACCACAATTGTCAAAAAAATGTTGGATGTGAGAAAAGTGTCAAATATGAGAAAAAAGTTGCACTTTTTTTTGTTAACATTCATTTGTGAACAATTAAGAAAACATAAATAAATAATGGAACATTAGATACATGAAGGTTACCCTTAAAATTAGTTAGCTATAGTCAACCCATCAATCATTGACAAAAAAACTATCTCGTAAAATGTTTAATACTAGAAAAACATACATGTAGATTTTTCCATTAAAATTTTTGTTAGCTTAACAAAAAACTCTCTGCTAACCCCTCTTTTTAAATATTATATTTGTAGTCCTTTCTAGTCTTCTCTCAATGGAAGTATTGTTAATGCAATTCAAAATATTGAGTAAAAAAAATCTAACATGATCTGTCCCAAAACTTTTTTTTTTCAAATAAAACATATATCAATAGTAGAAATTTGTGTTGAATGATGGATGGAACATAGAGTTTCCAATTTTTTTAAAATTGTTTAATTACTTTGATTTTTTTCCTTCCTTTTGTGATTAGTAGTGCCCCATGGGGGAATCCAAGGCCCCACTAACACCCTATATAGATGAAACAAGGTTATTTTACACATTTTCATTGCACATCTTGTGTTCTAAGTATTTTTTCACTTTGGAGACTTCTACACCAACATCAAAGATCCGTAAATAAGTGCACTAGAAAAACAATGCCACTCCTTTATTCTTATAACATTTGATAGTTAAACTCATTAATTAATTAAAATATTTAACTCTTTTATGCTTATAACATTTGATAATTAAACTCAGTAATTAAAAATAATATTTCAAATAGAGAGATTGCTCCATATAGAAAATTTTCCCTATAGGTATGACATAAACATTGCATCTTTAATCTATGTTACTTTTTAGTTTTTCTCTATATAGAATTTTCCTTTTTCTTTCCTTCTTAAATTTTGTTTGCTTCTTGGTAGAAGACAAAGTAAGAGGACAATTTCAAAGCTTGGAAAGAGATTTTTGTAAATAAATTTGAGATCTAATGAAGAGGGAAATCATTTCACAAAATGCTAGTCCACTTCACCATCATATTCCTAACTTTGTACATAGTGTGGCAGTAGCTCAATTGGTAATCTTGTTCAACTAAAAAATATTGTATTACATTATTTATTGCATGTTTTTTCTCCATTGATTCACAAAACTTTTGTGCCCATGAAAAAATTAAGCTTCAATTAGCCACTATGAAAAATTCTATGTTCTTCAACCTTTTTTTAATAATTTAATTTAATTTATATATAATAAAATGACCTATTATTTTATATTTTTAATATACATTTTTATTCTTATTTTTTCTGATCAGTAAGAGGCCAAAGCCAAGATTAATTATTATGTATTATTATTAGATAAGAGGCTCATAATTTATCGTTGTGTTGTAGGCTCTTGTCTATTTTTATTCTTATTTTTTAAAATTATTTATGTCATTAATATTTAAACAACACCATATACTTAACTCATGTTATATAAATAAAAATATAGAATTTTCTTCAAATAAATTAATATTAAAGTAATAAAAATAGAAATGACAAATATGTTTGTAGACTTTAAAACAAAGCTATTTTCAATCTTTATTTGGAAAGCCTAAATCTTTATCAACTATAAAAATTTAATGGTTTGTGCAAAATAAAGTGTGAATGTGAAATCCCCATCAGCGTTGTTGCATACTATTTGTGAGGAAGATTTGGGATTGCATGACTCTAATCGTAAATCTAGGAACAATAATGTTTTTTGTAAAGTACCTATATAGTATCTTTAACCAATAGGCTTTTTTCACTAAGTCCATGGGCCACCAATTTCATCTCATGCTATTAGCCAATATCTCATTTCATGGCCTTAGTCTCCTTATCTCTAGCCACATTTGACCTATTCATGTTGGCAGGTGCATTTCCAGCCTCCGTAGAATGAAAGCATGCTCAAGAGTGCATTGGTGCTGCAAGAGAAGTGCTCCCCACTATTGGGCCATCAGTTGTGGGATCCAGTTGCCTCCCTCCTAAAAACCATAGTGTTCAGAGGAGCTTTCCATGGTGTTCACATGGACAATACCCATTTGTATTTGATGATGTACATCGGTGCTTAAGAAGTGCTTGCACAAGTTTGTTCCTCATTTCTTCTATACTAATTTTGTATCTATTTCCCCTTCTCTCTTCGTGGGTTTTTTCAGAGGTATGTCTCATAAAGTCCTATCTATATAAGGGATATGTCTAATCCCTATTTGTTGATGAATATGGTTATGGAAATTGAGATTGATAGCCATATAGGGGGCGATTCCTGCATATAATGGAGCATACACTCGTTTCTTATGCATCATTCCTTGGAGAAAAAGTCCTAGAGGGGATGGTATGGATGAGATTCTCAGTTCCTCTATATCAATTATTCTTTCCATTATAGTCTTTTTACATCAACAAGGGCTTTTAATTCCAAACGTGTTGTCCATCTTCTCTCTTTTGATTTTCTACAAGCTTTACATAAGCAAGAATGGTAATATAAATGTTAACATTACATAATATAAACTATTTAATAACACTTGTGAATAAAAAATTGTCCTCACCTGAACTGTCAAGATTGTAAGATAGTAATCATTGTCATCAAAACAATCAACATTAGCATATGACTAGTTTCACTTGAGAAATTGTTAATCAAATGTGATTGGCATGTGTAAAGCCAAAATCCCCAACGTTTTCAGCATCCTTTCTGCTTGTTCCAAAGTAAGAGCTTTGGAATAGAGATGGAAATCCATAAGAGCTATGGAATAGAGTATGGACATTGACCAGAGCATAATGGAAGGGGGATTTTTAACAGACACTAACAAGCACCAGAGGTTTCACCTTTGCTGTAGTAGTTCCCTCTTGTATGTTTGGTTTTATATCAAATTCTAGTCTTGGATTGTCATGACAAACCACTGCATGTCATCAAACACTTGTTTCAGAATCCCCCAGATAGTTTCAAAAGCAAGCACCAGAGGTTTCACTTTCGCTACAGTAGTTTTGTTCATCGTGTAGAAAAACTTAAGATTTCTTTGTAGTTGACCACTACTAGGATATTTAAAACTGATCGTTCTTTTTTTTGGAAAAATAAAAGGAATTCTTTTTCTCAAAATATCAAATAAGAAAATATTGCACCTGACAAGAGATCCAATACCCATCTACAAATTCTAGATGGAAAACTCAAGTGAACTTGCACTGGCTCCTAGCGTATTAGAAATTGTAATTATTTTAGCAAAATGGTTTTATTATAAGGAACTAGAAAAGTGGTTTAAACTGTCAAAAAACAATGTCTAAATAAGTTGTCATCACCATCATAATATTAGCCTCCATCTGAGTTGTACTTCTTTCCAAGAAGAATTAACTAAAGCTAGTCATATCTAGCCAAGACTCCAACACCAGTGTGAGGCCTCGCCCCGACCCTTCGAAGCCTTTGTTGTTACTTTATCATTTTGATACTCACGACTCGAGATGTCAAGACATTATTTGATGCTTAGAACATACTTTATTATTTCATGTTGTGTGATTTTATTTTTAGATAAATTTGATGATTGTCATTTAATGTTTCATATATATGTATGTTGATGAAATTAGTAATGTAGGATTGATATTTTGGTTCAGGATATTTTAATTAGTTAAGAATTAAGTAGGATGAAAGAAACCCTGATTGATGTATGTTTCAATTTATGTGAGTTTCTACAACGTATATATGTGCATGTGATTTTCAGGACTACTGATGTGTGCAATGAGTGTGCAGATAATTTTAGCCGAGGAAACCGACGAAGGAACATAAATGATCTCTATGTGTTAATTTTTGAAACTTTGTTATTCGTAATTCAAGTATTGTATTGTGAGATGTATGTATGTATCTTGCTGTGTTCAGTGAATGTAAATGTTCGTAACTATGTTCTTTAAGTGTCGCTTGAATCTCATGAATTGTTTGTGCCCTTTAGCGTGCTAGTTAGGGTTAGTTGTGTAACCTTTAGACCCAAGTTGGTTTAAGTTAGTGTCAGTTTGCTAATTGGGTTCTTAATTGAGGTTAGTCATCCCTAATCCAAATTAGTCCTTAATCTGCTTGTTAAGAGTTGTTAGTTGGTCTTAATTATTTCCTAGCCTTTGTGTGGCTCTAAACCTATTCCTAAGGCTTTAAAACATGAAATAATTATACCCAAGGGGTATGGGTATGGGTTGGGGGTCTTTTCCAACCCCTAAGTCCCTTTTGTTGACTTTGGAGATCACTCAAAAAGTCTCTTTTTGCCTTTGTGCGAAAATTGACCATGGTTATCATGAGTTGTCTTACCCCACCTCCTTTTGGTGTCTAACCATAGTGTGGGTTGAGTTAGGAGTTTCTAGAATTGCTAGTGGGTGGAAGTAGTTATTGCTCCTTTTTGGTGGTTGAGTTGGAAGCTTATTTAGAGGCCCTTCTTGGACTTGTGGAGGTTGTTACCCAATCTCTACATTTAGAGAGGAGTTCTTGAAGATTGAAGCAAGGAGAAGGAAAATCTACTCAAACTTGTTCATTTCCATTACCTCTTTGTGAATGTTGGAATTCTCATGTCCCTTGTTCAGTTTCCATGTTTGTTTCATGCTTATGCAACCCTGTTGTTGTTGGAATGCTTGTATGGTTGTGGGTATGTTGGGAAGCTTTGAAAACCATGTTATTTGAAATGATTTCCTTTCATGTCTATGTTGGATTTTTGAGATGTTCTTGCATGGGTGTTTTGGTATTACTCACCCTTGGAGAGGGTAGAAGTGACCAATTTTGGGAAAGGTCTGTTTAGTCGAACTCCAACCAGTGTAGAGTCTCTTCTCAGGATGAGAAGAGGGAAAAAGGGTAGGGTGTTATGGGCCCCTACCTATCAGCACAAACCTGGTATGATTATGGTATGTTGAAATGGAAGAACGGAAGTTCTTGGTATATAGCCCCGATTGGGCATCTGTTTGGTGTTGTGCTTGACTTCTCCTAGTTGGAAGAATCCACCTTTCCCTAGTTTTTGATTCATTGTGAATCCCTTGTGAAAACTTTGTATGGATATGCTTGTTTGAATTGTTCTTGGTCATGCTTGTTGTCACCTGATCTGAATTCTGTTCCATCCATGGTTCAAATAGTGAGTTGCAGAAAACATTATAAATCCCTTGATGAGGGTCTTGAAGAAAATCCAATTTAATTGTTGAAATTTGAGATTGATATCCTATTGTAAATTGTATTTTAAGCTTGTTGTAATGGCAACGAAGCCAAGTTTTCTTCCTGGTTCTTTCCCGGCTGAGCCTTTGAATCAGGTTGGCCAATAAAATTGGTGTTTGAGTATAATTGGTTATCATGTGACTTAATCATGATTTAAATTTAGATGGATGTGCATCAAAAATAGGATGGAAATAATGATGTTGATTTAATTTGGCAAAATTTTAGGTTTTATTATATGATGGAAATGAAAATTCTATTATGAATGAAAGATTAATTTTTGTGATTAATGGGGTTAAAACAATTCTTGCATTGTGGTTAAAATGAATAATTCAAATTCAATGTAATGGTAATGTTGTTTGCAATGTTTTGAATATAAGTGTATAGAGGTGAAGAGTTAATTTTTTTTTATCATAGAGAATGAATTGCTGAGATAATGAATTTGCAATTTTGGCTCATAGTCATGTTATGAATATTATTCTGAATGATAAGATACTTGAAAATTTGTGAGCTATATACATAAGGTATCTCCATTTTTCTAAATCCATGGATGAGCATAGTTAGATCTCTTTCATATAACTCCTTATGTGTTGTTAGTGTTGAGGCTTTTAGCCAGATGGAGAAAAGAAAAAGATCATCAGTTTAGATTATCAAACATAGTTAGGATTCTCAAATGTATCATTTCAATAGATATCGTGATGCCTTAGACTTTGGTAGTAGAAAGAACAAATAGAGGATATATAAGTTATAAGATATAAAACATAAAGCTTGCTGTAGACACACATTTTACTCTCTGGATTTTATGTGGTAGAAGTGGAAATAATATCTACTAATACAGACCAATATAATAATCAAGTAATATATTGTAGTATCTTCTAAATAAAGTAAGAGAATACCTAATTTTCAAGTAAGACATAACATAATAAAATAATCTAAAGTAAGCACCTAAGGTACAAATCTCTTTCATTCAAATCAAGAGTCAAAAAGAACTAATGATGAATTCCCTAGTGAGGGTTGACCCAGCTTGGATGGGACATTTAACAATAAAAAAATTAACAAAAAAAATATACAACGTTGAAACAATTGCTGCCTATTAAAAGATAGGCGACCAAGTTGATGGGGGTTTTCATTTAATACCTTGTATGGAAGAGGGAGGATGGGGGACCCACCTCCCCATCATCCCCTTCCACGCCTTCCAAGTTTGCTAAGCGCATTTAGCGCTGCTATCTAAGCCTAACATAGTTCAGGGGATGTCTTGTCACCCTGCCTCCTTGGTCGCCAACTTGGGTGAAGGTCCCATCTTGAATGGGGCACGAGCTTGGGGGTAAAAGAAACTTTAAAACAATAGTGTTTAAATAAACCATGTTTTGTGATTTATTTTGCGTGGGAGAAAGTCAGGGAGGGGGTCGATTTGATAGGAGGATGTTGGGGATTGCACCAAGCTTGGTTGGGAGGAGAGTTTTGTGGGGGCGGTTAGGTTTGTTGTTGGGTTAGAAGTAAGTTAAGGGAGTAGGTTAGTTGTTGTTAGGATTTAGTATATGTTAGTTTAATATAGTTTCTTTTGATTTTGTTTTTTATTAATAAGTATTTGTTGTTAGTTTTATTGTGTTTAGTTAGGATATGTATGTTAGTATTAGTATTAAGTTTAGATTTAGTTAGTTTTAGTATTAATAAGTTACTTGTTTAAATATGTTTGTTTAAGTTTTAATATATATTTAATTTAGTAATATTCATTTTAGTGTTAGTCATTAAAGTTCGTGGTTATATTAATCAAGTTTTTTAAATTTTTGTGAAGGTAAATTTAGTTATTTTATATTAAATTAAGTTAGTTTTGTATTAGATTTATATTAAATGTAATATAGTTTGGGTTTTAATTATTTAGTATTTTTAAATAGATATATATTTTAATATAGTATAGTAGCAATTATAGTTTTAATTTGGCGTTAATTGAATGGTGATCTCATTAGAATTTAAGGGGTAAGTTTAATTTTGTTATAAATTATGTATCGTGCTAGATTACAGGTTCTATCATCATTTAACTTGTGGAACTATAGTTCTATTTTAATATGTTAAAAAAAAAAAAAAAAAAAACTAGTTTTAATGTATTATTGATTTATATTTAGTTAGTACGTATTAGAGTTAGTTAGTTGTTAGCAAATGAAATTTAAATTTAGTAAGATTAGATAGTTGAAATGTTTTAAGTTAGTAAACTTTAGATATATATATTCAATTTTAATTTTAGTTAATTGTTTTCTTAAAAGTGACTTTACAATATCAATTAGATTGTCAATCAATCTTAATGATGTATTCCTCCACTAGAGTTTTAAACTCAAGATGTATTGTAGTGAACCGTTACTTCTCTTGCAGACATTAGATTAAAACATTGAGCACTATAATTATTATAATTAAAAAAAAAAAAAAGATTTGTGTGTTTTTGCCCTCATAGTTTGGGCATGACAACCAGCAACAGCTCGCAGGATGTTTACACCAACACCCTTGAATAGAGACTTGTCACCTTTCTTCTTCAAAATCTATTGAAAAGCATCCAAAGAACTCTTGTATTTCACCACCTCACCAGATGTCATCATTAGTCTTCTACGTATAGTGTTAATAGGATATGTAGAAAGAGTGGCACCAATTATAATACCCCAACCAAGAAGAAAACTTGCAAGCAAGTTATTCTAAAGATTCTCAACCAAAACAACCAGCTTTAGGGAATCACACATTCCATAGTATAGACCATGGTACACAATAATCTCCACACATGAGATGTTGAATCCATGGTAAAGACTAGAAACACCATCTATCTTTAGAGTTTTATGGTATACATCAACAAGTCCATTGAATTGTCTCTCTCCACCTTTCTTTGCGGCCATTAGCCAGCCTTGTTTGAGAATAGTCCAAAGAATAAACCAAAGGAAGAGATGATGCACCAGCCACACCACTAGAAGAAAGATTTCTAGAAAATTATTTCCAGTAGCCATCCTTATCTTTCTTATAATTTAATAGGTTCTTAAAGTAATCCTTCAAGGAAAAGTTGAACACCTGAGTGGGGAAATAGTGAATGACATTGACATTATGTCATCTCCATAAAGGAATGATACCTTCATCCTTGAATATTGTTTGACCAAAAAAATCTCCAATGCCTTTGTATAGCTTAGAGAGACAACTAGACTTCCACAATTCATCCTAATTCTTAATCAATAGCTTGACTCTTTCAATGGGGGCAACTGGCATTTTGGATAAAGCAATAGAGACATGCATCAAAAAAATCAATCATTAAACCTTTCACACCTTTCTCTGAAGGTGCTGAAACAATATGCATGACTTTCAAAAATTAAATTTAGAGAAAAATTAAAATATATTTCCTATATGGTAAACAATGACCTAGCTACCTTGTTTTCTAGATTTAATTTAACTTTCTTGATTTTCTTCCAATATCATATAAAATAAGGCATGTCGAAAGGTGTTTCTAAAGCCATGAATACATGAATTGTCAGATTCTAAAGCCTGCAACTGTAGAGCCTATTGCAATCAAATCAGCAATCCTTTCCCTCTTCAATGAAAAAACATTTAATTGTAACTTGCACTCCACCTGGGGTAGGGCCTTCTAGTAATCCATAGAGCTAAGATGTACACTAGATCTCAATGAGATTGAGTACCCTACAACTTAAACATGTTTGAGGTTAAGCTTTTGTGTGTGCTAGTGTAACATTTACATTAGGTAATGTAATTTGAATTTTTGTTTGTTTGATTGTAGAAAAATAAAAAGTTTTATTGTAAAAGGGATTTATATTTTCAAACTATATTTCAAGTGTTATAAGACTAAAATCATTTGGTCTATTTCACTATGTTACTACAATAATTTTTTCTTCTATAATGGAAAATAGAAAGGCTTTTAGAAATGCCTTGACTATGGATTACAAAGTGAAAATGTAATATTATCTCCTTACATTTTATTATCTTTGAGGGCTAGAATTCTTTTATTTGCATGTCTCTATAGGTCCATAGCCTTTTACAACAATTGTCATTCATTCCCTCCCCATAGGACTTTGTGTTTCATTTTTCAATAGGCATCTATCCCTACTTTCCTTAAAATCTAAACTCCTAGAAGTCTTAAGTTTTCAATGGACATAGGTACTGACCTAATTACTGTGTAGCTAAAATCAAGAACCCACAATCCTCTCATGGAAAAAAATAAATTTTTTAGAGTACTTTTAATATTCTTCTTCTGTTTATGTTTGTTAGGCTCCTTTAACTAAAAAATTATTATTATTTTTTTTTTGGATATTTCTATGGCAAAATCAACGGACCAAATATCAAAATAATGGAAATCTTCTGATCAAAGATTTCCTTTATGTGTCATTCCTAATATTACTAGTGGTGTGATATATGTCTTGTGTTTATCCTCCCTAGCTAAGAGGGAGTGTTGATGTTTGATAACCTTTTACAAATTGATGTGAGATAAAACTATAATTGAAATTATCATTATATTAATTATATTAATGAATAGACATGTCCCATGAAATGTATCCTCTTGGTTTATTCCTCATACAAATATAAGAGGTCACTACCATTTGAAAAACACATACCAAACATTATGGCACTGCTATTACAATTGCAACAATCCTGATGAAAATCAACAACTTATGATAACATTTATAGAGAATCTTGTATTTATTATTTCATGGTGGCCTCCCTATTTGGAAGTGATATTTGAAGAAAATCTAATTTTTCATTAGTAATTCAAGTTATTAACTTATTTTTCATTGGTGGAAGTTGAGGTGGACTTGTGGATCATTATGATAGTATTCAATGCAAAAAGGGGAGTTATTAGTGAAATCCCATTTCACAAGATTAAAAGTAGGAGATGGAGGATTGAGTTTCATAGTTGTAGGTTGAAAGACAAAGATTCAACTACATCTATAGCTCAAGTGTAAGATGAATTTTTTGTTGTTTCCACTCGCTTATTTTTTGATCTATATCAGACGAAAGATGTTTATTTGATGACGATGTGGTTATATGATGATTCACAACTACCAAGTAATTGGGGAGCTAGGTTGTTGTAGAAAAATGAGTAAGAAGGACATAATTTTTCCTAATTGTTCTTGTTTGCATGTAGACTAATTTTATATGAGATTTTTTAAAGATTTTGAGTCAAATCCTTATTTTATTTGTATATGTGCCTTGTGTGGATTTTCACCCTCTATCATAACACCACAATTGTAGCACTTCAAGAATCTCCAATAGTGAGAAATTCTCTACTTTCTAGCTCTGCATTGGGGTTTAGAAGAATTCCCTTCTCCCCTATTTACCACCCTTTTATTTAGCAGATTGCTTTTCCCATTTAGTTTTTCTCTTAGCCTTCTAAAAATTCTTGTGCCTCATCCAAAGAGTTCCATCTTGAGGAGGGCTAGCTCACTTCGAATGGATAGCTCACTTTGAGATGGAACCTAAGGTTCTTAGACTTATCTAGCTATTGCATGATCAATTCTTGTATAATCTTGAACTGATTATTCTTCGACCATAAAGCAGCATGAAACTTCACTTTTGTTGCTACAAATTTGACACTTCATAGCCCATCTTCCTCAAACCCCTCCATCTCAAAGTATATTTAGAATTCCTCAATCTAATCTATGCAACATTCGCAATTCAACTTTAATTTAAAATCAGTTATACCAATTTTAGCATTGTCCCTTTGTACACAACTATGATGACTCTTCCATAGAATTTATGCCTCCAACCTAGGCCCTTTGAACTTTAGGTTCTTCCTATTCCTCATTCCTCAAACTAGCCTCAAGGACTACCAACCTCTTGAGTAGTTCATCATCAATATTGCTTATTTGCCTTAAGCTTTGTAGTTTTACCAAATCCTCCTTTTGGCTATGGTGCTGCAATACACTCTGATGCATCTATCAATCAGAATTACCTAAGTATAACAAAAAGGATATAATAGTACAAGAAACACAAATCAAAGATCAAAATAGGGGAGAGAACTTCACACACACACTACAAAACTTATTTTTTTTACTTGTATAGATCATGCAACAACATGTTGATGGGAAAAGAACATATAACCTAGGTTGTATGGGTACACATACCCACATCCATGGGATGCATACCCAAGTGTCATACCCGAAGTACCAAGTATTAGTGGAAAGCATCATAGCTAAGGAACTTGATTAAGATTTCTGATTTTTGTTGTAGGTGTTTGTTTGTCATTTAGCTTGTTATTTATCAAGCTTAATTCAATATAGAATTATTTTAGAACATTAATTCAATACTAAATAATAGTAAACATTATCACTATTCAATTTAGAAGATTATCATTTGCAATATGTCATTGTTATATTATTTTGGTCTTCTTGTTCATGTTTAAAGTCTACACAAATATACTGCAAATCTGAAATTGGAAAAAATACATTACATTTGCAAACTTTATCACTATTCTTGTTTTGAGAAACCATTGTCATGACTTATATTTTCAAATTTTTTATAAATATTAAATTATATATATATATATATATATAATTTTGATGTACCTAAGTACACATGTCTCCTATTTTAAAAATAGTTGTACCCATACTAGTATTGGAATAGGTACCCTAAGTACCCAAGTACCCTATCCCCATGCAACCTTGCTTATTTAATACTTCAATCCAAAATCCTATAGCCAAATTCCCATTAAAACTTTAAGAGAATGCCTTAAATAAGCCTCCTACTACCTATTATGTAAACACTACTCCAAAATGCTACCAAATTAAATAGAACTTCAACTTTCTACTTTTAATAAAGAGAGACACTGAGGAAATGAATGTTTTCAAAATTACCCATCCAATAAACCACAACATGATAGAAACAGATTAAAACAACTTAGCTTTTGTTGAGTATGTCATATGCTCTTAGTTTCCTATATTTTTATCTACATCATGTCACAGAAATGGTGGATTGAATTGTGTGTCAATAGAATGTGATACTTTTGTTTGTGTTACAATAAATGCGAAACACCTGTGTGCTCACCATTTTCACCACTAACAAATTATGGACCTAATTAATCTTTACATTATATTGCCTTGAAATAGTAGCTAATAGTAGGAAGCTTTGACATTTGATCACGAACCCCTTTTTGTTTTAATTTTTCCATTATATCTAATTGTGAGATCTAACTGATACATTTCTTCATAAATAGAATAATACTTTATATTTATACAAGGACCAAAAGTACAATAAAGATTCTTAAGAAATCTTATGGAATCTTAAAGGAGGAAAATTATGCATTAGCAGTGCAAATCACAATTATTTCAGCAATATTTTTCAAAAAAATTATAATTCGTCAGAATATATAGTTACTTATCTTAAAATATATTGCATGAGGTTTTGATATGCATTTGCACAACTTGAACAACAATCATCAATCTTTCTAACTACCTCAATCTCATTCATCTTGCTAATTTCTTGTCACACAAAAATTGTATATAAGTAGACTCCTAACTACAATGTCAAACTCATCTCCTAATATTACCGATTCATCCCCTGCAATGCATTATTTGTGCTTATTCATGATTCAGGACTAATTCACTAGGGAATTGTTCTAAGGCACGTGCACTAGACTTTAGTGAGGAAACCCTTGAAAAATAAAGAAGCATCTGATAGTTGGGAAATGCCTACTTTTTATAATCTTGTTTTTATTTTTTTAAATCATTTTTAGACTTTGAGTTTGGCTGGGAAAGATAAAAATGGGTGCCTTGAAACTAAAAATAACATTGAAAGCCCTTGATACATTAAAAAAACTTATTTCATCTCATTATGAATCAAAAGACAAAAAACAACATTTTTCTTACTGAGCTTTCTTCTTGCTTGCCATTACACATATTAAATAATGATTATTTATCATGACATTAAAATTTGTGAATTCACATTGTAGTATTTTAATTGTTTTGGTAGTTTTTTTTAATCCTTTAGGGTACAAATATATTTATCTGATTTGTACATGTGTCAAAAAAACCAAATCAAGCAACAGAAACCAAAATAAAAATATAAACAAATTAGAAAATGTTGTAATGAAATATCAAAGACAAGGCATGTGAAATATAGCCATGTTTGGCATTTTTTATAGTCATATTTGGCAAGTCTTCACAAGAAGGAAATCATTTCAAGTTTTGGATATTGTCAGCATATAATACCTATAATGTTATGTTTGATAACATTGGTGATTTAGTGATGTATTAATTGTCCATATTAAGTTGGTTGCCACTCTTGGGTAGTTATGTGTCAGTTGGTTGATAGTTGTGTTACTTCTGGCAACCATCAAGTCCTTTAATATGTTGTGCATCATCAAGAAAAGTAGTATAGGATAGTCAAATGAATTGTAATTCTAGGGTTACCATCTCTAGTCTTTATCTTTGTAGTAAATTCATGAGCAAATCATTTAATAAGGATATATTTTAATCCTATATTTGGTATGTATTTCCATCTTTAGTATTGTTTCATGTATGTAACTTATTAGATATAGAAGTAGATAGTGGGAAGAAGATTCAACATTTTCATTTTATTTTTAAATTCCTACAATCAATATGCTAAATCCAGTAGTAGTCCAACATGCCCTCCCCATCCAGGATTTATGTGGGAGTTTGCATCCGATGTGGTGTGATGAAACTAAATTCAGATTCAGATGATCAAACTGGAGTTGCTCTTAAATATATTCATAAGTTATCCATTTTATGAAAGCCAATTGCATGATTTAATTAATTGTTTGATTTCCTTGAATTGTGACTCAATTATTAAAAAGAAAACCTTTGCTTAAATGCTTTTACAAACTGATTATTCTATAGACAATACAAATAGTCTAAAAATTTCCTTGTATAATTTCTTGCATTCATCTTTCAACAAAAAAAATTCAATTATATGTTTCTATAACTAAAACCATTTCATATGTAAATATTTTTTAGGCTTTTAAGCTCATAGATAAAGAAGTTGCATAGTTACATGATAATAATTTGAAGAAGTTACTACCAAAAAATAAACTCTATTTAGTGCTAGATCTAGATAACACAATGCTCAATTTTGCTCATTTTGTTGAAGTGCCATATGAAGAGGCGACATATGTCACATCAACTTACTTAAAGGGCATATCAAATGTTGAATCAACTATGCTAGTCAATCAGTTACCTGGATAATTTTTTAAATATCATTTTAGTCTTTGAAATGATTTCTTCTATAGTTGTAAGGACTCGTGCTTTAGTTACCTATTCATTTTCCTTGATTGCACCTTTCTATGTTTGTTAACAACTCTAATTACCTTTGTTGTTTATTATTAGTCTGTTCACTATTTATTTTCACTTGACTGCTGACTTAAGATTGCTTCCTTAGACTTATTTATTCTTATTCACTAGTACATGACTTGCAATTCTTTTTCATTCATGATAAGTGTTTCTTATCAAGGTGGTGCTATGACAATGTTTTTAGTCCGCTGATGTAAATTAAACAAATCTAATTTGATATCATTTTCCTCTTGAATGTTGATTGGTACGATCTAGATATTTGATTGTTGAAGAATAATACCAGTGGATTATTATCCTTCTTTCTCTTCTATGCTTTATCTCCGTTGAACATATTGATAAGAGATTTTATGTCCAAGGGCTTAGAATATTGGTAAAGAAAATATTTTAATGTTAAGCAATTAGAAGAGAAGAAAAAATCTTTCTTCTTTTTTGTTTTTTGGAGAATGGAGATAGAGAGTGGAATAGAAATTGATTCTTTTAGCAAGAATTTTCAAAATAGAGATGGCAAAGTTCCTCTGTCTCTTGCAGAAATTGTTAGTAAAGTCATCACTTGCAAAGGTAAGATACCATCTTTCATTCTGAAATCATTATTTCTTGTTGATTTTCATACCTCAAGATTCATGGGTTTTCTAATGAATTTGTCCTATTGTTGTTCTTTCTCTAGATTGTTTAGTTGTGGTAGCATGGAGGGATAAGGAGTTGTTGATAATATAAGATGTTTAGGCTGAGACTTTTTTAATGATCCCTGATATTCTTATTAGGCTAATAATGGTTTAACTAAGGTTCTAAATTTTGTCTTGGAAAATCTTATAGTTCTTGAACCTTTCTTTTTCATTTTGTTTTTTATTGAACCCTATTACACCTTACAACCGCGTTGAGTAGAATTCAAGATTTTTTCCATACAGAGTGTAAATATGATGTAAATATTTTCTTTTCTTGATTATATTTTCTATTCTGCCACATATTTCCAATTTTTTTGACAAAATTAATTGAGTTAAAGTTTCAATCGATGTCATTCAACACATTCACATCTCAGTTGCTATAATGGGTTTGAACTTGTCTAATAATGGAATTACAGGGACAAGAAATTTGGGTGCATTTTCATTCTTGGGGTTGAAGCATGTTGGATCAAGTTTTTTGGTAGACTTTTGTTTTGTCCTCCCAAAAAATAGTCTCTTAGGTCATGGCAGGAATTGGCATAGTTCAACATGTCCTCTGTACATCCATCGTACATGATCTTTGCATGCTCTTGACATTGGTATTATTATGGTGATTACATTTCATCATTATAGCAAGTGACTCTATTTTTGCAATGCATGTAAGCTAGTATCAATTATTGCAAAGACTATGAAAAGAAAAAATGGATGGTTTGATGTGATTTTTTAATGGGGTTTGATGTTATTATTTAATGCAAAGGTCTATTTTCTTAACATAAATTGCATAAACATTTGTATCTTTTTCTGAGAAGTTAGCACAAGAAACAATACTTATGTGTGGTCAAAGTACTCCAAATTAGATTATTGTTTTTCATAATAGCTAAAATATATGTTCTTTGAGAAGAGTTTATCATGTTATAGTGACCATGATAATGGTAGATCTAATGTTGGGAAGACAACTTTGTCATTTTTTTGCATTATTCTTTAAAGGGTATTAGCTCAATGGAAGAGCACCTACTTTATAAGTAGGAGGATGGTGGTTCAATTCCATCATGCCCTAATATGACTAAATTAATGATTGAATAAACTACCAAATAAACTATCAAATAAACTACCAAATATATTACCAAGTATACTACCATATATACTACCAAATAGACTACCAAATATACAACCAAATATACTACCATATATACTACCCAAAAAACTACCAAATCACCAAATATACTACCTTATATACTACCCAAAAAATTGCCAAATATATTACTAAATAAATTGCCAAAATGACCAAATAAACTACCATATAAACTAACTAGTAACAACAATAAATGATTAAAATAGTTTAGTTATAAATTTGGTTGGGAGATAAATGTTTGGTAATTAACTACCATTGGTTGTGTGATCAAAATTCATCAAGTTCATTTAGTAATATATTGTTATTTTTGTACTAGTGAATAGGTCCACAAAAGTTTGTATGAACTAGCTCCAAAACTTCTTCTGAATGATCACTCTTGCTTTTGAAACTTCTTTTGCCCATCTTATCAATTTGACAATTTTCGCATAAGCCCATATCGTGTTTCTTCAAACTAGGAATACCTCTCACTCTTTTTGTTTTGCTTATCTTGATTAGATTATCAAAGTTTACATGACATAATCTTTTACTCCATAGCTAGCTTTCTTCTATTTGAGCAATGAAACATGAACTTTCACTAAGATCTAGGTAGAATAGATTACCTTTGGTTTGTTTACCAAACCCAACTAGATTTCATTTTTTATCCATTAGCTTGGACATCCCATTCATGAATTCTACCTTGAATCTTATATTATTCAACTATGCCACACTCAGTAGATTATGTTTTATTCCTTCAACCCAATAAACAATATCACATCTAAGTTCATTGGTTAGTGAGATACAATATTTTTCCTTTATGCAACAAGGTTCATTGTTTCCAAATCTCACACTTCCACCATCATAATGTTCCATATGTTCAAACTTTGTTTTGTCACCAGTCATATGATATGAGCAACCACTATCAATAATCCATGTATCACTTTTGCTAACATGAGAGATAAGTGCCATTTTATCTCCTTCATCATTAGATTCATCTTTTTTAACAATATAGACCATTTCATCATCTTCACTACTATTTGGATCTTTAGCCGTAAAACAATATTTCTTACCATTATCCTTGTAGTGCTTGAAGTTCTTGAAATCCTTCTTGTCTTTGTATTTGTTGTGCTTCTTTCCATCTTTGTCTTCTCTATTTGGGCATCTTGCAACAATGTGTCCAACTTCTTCACAAGAGAAATAGAGCAAAGGGATTTTACCTTTGTACTTTCCTTTGCCTTTGGGATAACTTCTTGCAAGTAATGCTTCAATAGCTTCAAGATCACTATTAGAATGATCTTCCTCTTCACTTTCAGATTGTTTTCTATTTGATCTTTTAGCTTTCTCCTTGAGTGATACCTTGTCTTCAAATGCAGACTCAAGATTTATAAAACTAGGAGTATAATTATCATAGTTATCTAGTTCAAATGTAGCCAATCTTCCAACTAGAGCATTCAAATTTATCTTGTTATTTGGATCACATCTCATTTCTTGAATAGTAGACACTCTAATTGCATATATAAGAAGAAGGATTTTGAGTACCTTGCTTACCACTGTCACATCTTCAATTTTTCCTCCAGAGGCTTTGATAGCACTAACACTATCTTTGATTCTCTCAACATATTTTGAAATGTTTTCATCATCTATCATCTTCATCTGACCAAACTGAACTCTCAAGCTTTTTGCCTTGGCTCTTTTCACATTATCATCACCTCCATAGATATCCTTTAGTTTGATCCACATGTCATGAGTAGTAGCACATCCTTTGACCTCATCAAATTCAACATAGTTAAGAATTGATACAATGCCAATCATCATGATGTTATGAATTTTTTTCAGCAATTTGTTCCATAGTCAATTTTCCATTAGGATCTTTGTAAATTTTTTTTAGATATTTCAAACTTGAATCACTAATAGTTGCCAAGTGCAATTTCATAAGTCCTTGTCATGCCTCAAAGTTATCTTTTTTCAACTTGGGAATCTCTCTTTTGTAAGACATCCTGATCTTTAGCTTAGGTCCTTGAAATCTTTGCTACAAGAACCAAGAAGCTCTAATACCAATTGTTGGAAATACAAGAGGAGTAACTGAGAGGGGAGGGGTGAATCGGTTAACATTAAAATAAATCCTAGATCCCTTAGATGTCAGTATAGAACATTAAATCTACTAAAAATACTAATACTTGACAAACATATAGGCACTTAGTTAATACTAATAATATGTTGTGACTCAAAAAATGCAAATCTTAAGATATTATCTATGATTAACCTTACTTTACTTAGCTGTATAGACATAAAAGAAATAGCATGAACACAAGTGACTATTGGAAATATAACAAGAGTAACTAAGAAGGGAGGGGTGAATTAGTTACTACAAAAATAAATAATAGATCCCTTAGATTTCAATACAAAAGGTAAATAGATAACTAAATATTGTTGAAGCTAAGTAAATGCATAGAATGTTGTAACTTGGTAGTAATTGGATTAGCTCAGTAAATGATTAGTACATAAACTTTTAGATGTTATTTGTAATAACCATTACTTTAACTTAGTTGTAAACACATAAAAAAAATAGCATGAACACATTTGACACCAAGATTTAACATGGAAACCTAATTTGGGAAAAACCACCAATTCCAACTAGTTATTGTTTTTCACTTTTTTGAAGTGGTTACAAAACACACTGTTAGGTGTGACCCTGTTAGAGGATTTAATCACCCTATTAGGAATGGCCTTGTTAGAGATCTTGAGAAAAATTCAATGGAATTGCCACCTTGTTAGAGGATTTGCAAATAGTTGTTAAGCAAACTCTGTTATGAGATTTAGATCACTGCTTCAATGGTTAGAGAGTAACAATGAGATGACCCAATTTGAATGCAACTAATTTTTTGATTATAGATCTTTGTTCGAGCTTGTACTTGATCCTTCATAATTGAATATATTTTTGCTGCTCCACAAGGATATTCTAGTTATCCTTCAAATTTGCTTCCTCTTCTCATTATTAAATCTTCAATCACATCATCATCTCTTGCACTTTCACACACATTGAAATCACAACTTGACCTTATACCTATATCTTCCACTTTGTCAAGTCACCTCAAATACAACTTAGAATAATCAATATTTGTCACCTTAGTTGGCTAGAATTAATAGATAAATCAATTAAGCTTAGTAGAAAAAAATAAGAAAATCCTTTGATAGCTGACCCAAATCAATAGAAACTAACTTAGAAATGATTTCCTTTGTTAACCAACAAAAGCTTAGTTAACACTGCAAACTTTCAAAAATTCTTTGGCAATTGAGTGAGCTCGGTTAGCATTAGTTCCATCCAACTTTCCTCTATTGATTGAGTGAGCTCAGTTAACACTCACTTTCTACAACTTTTCCTTCGATGCCCGAGTGAACTTAGTAGACATTGCCTTCTAAACTAGACAAACACAAGAATGCTCGATAGACACTAAGAACTGTCTTCACTGCCCGAGTGAGCTTGATATATATTGACTAATAATGATATGACATTTGTGTAACATCAAAGAAAACACATAATTAACCAATTGTATCCAACAATCTCTCTCTTTGGCATTGATGGCAACACAACATGTCATAACACAATAAATTTTTGAATTTTAGATTTGAGAACTCCCTCTATCAATATGAGCTCTTCCTTTCATTTGATTCTATTTGCAACAGCTATTACTAAGTTCATTCAAAATATTCTCCCTCTTTTAGCAAACTTCTTTGGAAAACTTCTCCCTCTCTAGTTCCTTACTTTGTTCTGGTTCCAAAAATTTCTCAAAGATATGATAGTAAACTTCTCCCTCTTTGACAACACATGCCAAAGATAATAATTTTGTAAATACCAATGTACCTTAAGTACTAATTTATCTACAATATGCCCTTGCAAATTCTGCACCAACTTTATTGATCTTCAATAGGTTTTGGTTGATGCATTCACTAAACTTCATTTAGTGAATTTCAGATAGGGGAATTACCCCTAGCTTACCTAGTAGATACATAAATACATCCTTAGGTAATGACTTGGTGAATATGTCTACAATCTATTCTTTTGTATTCACATTGTTAGAATTGCTTCAGAATAACTAAGAGTGGGGGGGGTGAATCAGTTATTCAAGGTCCAAATGTCTTGTTCAAACTTTTCACTAAGTGTAGTGAACCAATTCAACCATTCATTCATCCAAGCTTTAACTTATCTAATCAGCAAGTTATTGTAAATCAACATGTAAGTATAACACATAAGAAATCAACACATGAGATAGTGATCCTTGTTAGAGGATTTAACCATCCTGTTAGAAGTGGGCTTGGTTAAAGGCTTTTAGAACATTCACTTGGAATGTCACCCTGTTAAAGGATTTACAAATGGCTATTAGGCCAACCTAAGTCTATAGGATTTTCAGATCTAATACAATTTTTAGAGAGTATTAGAAAATCTTGATCTGACTACAATATACAACTCATCGTGCAGTTCTTAGATCACTTCTCAGCTCATACCCTTGCTTGGCCTTCAATCTCTACAACTTTTGAAAACTTTCCCTCCTTTCAAGCTTTGTCCCCTTGAGTCTCCACACTCAATGTACCAGTGCAATCATCTTTTCATGACCACTTGTAGAAGTAGAGCCTATGTGCTCTTCCTTCTCCTAGATGTCACCTCCTTGACACCCTTTCAACCACTTCATAGATTTGGCTCTACATCAGCAACAATATTAGTAGCTCTTTGCTTCTTAGTCTATGAATTCTTAAATAGAAGTCTTGGAGTACCACTTCTCACTTGATCTTTCCATTTTCCAATTTCAATTCACATGGATTAGGTAGGATTCATTGCATCTAACCCATATTTTGTTTCCTCTAAAAAATTCTTGAATAACCCTTTAGAATTTGCCCAAAAATGGTTTACATAGGATTCTGTGCCAACAACTCATCATCCTTATCCTCCAACTCATTCAAAAAATTCAATGTAACCACTATGTCAGCTTAGATTTGGTGAATCTTCATCATTTGAAATAATGCAGCAACTCAACACTATTGAAATACTGGTGCTCGGCACATACTGTGTTACTCGGCATCAACTGTGTTTTTTCTTGATGCTTGGCACCTAAAGATCACTTGGCACCA
Source organism: Cupressus sempervirens (assembly GCA_028749045.1). Lineage (NCBI taxonomy): Eukaryota > Viridiplantae > Streptophyta > Pinopsida > Cupressales > Cupressaceae > Cupressus > Cupressus sempervirens. The sequence continues at coordinate 277,376,870 of CM053790.1, read as the reverse complement.
ATTGAAAATGTTTTGATGCTCAACACCTGATCTTTACTTGACACACACTAAAATTTCCTATTACTCGGCTCCAACTGAGAATTTTCTCTACTTCAACTAACTTTCTCAGCACCTACTAATGATCTTAGTTTAATCTTTGCAATCAACCTTATTAAACCTTCTTCCTCCAATGTTTCTAAGTGTAACCAACCTTTGTATCTTTGAGTATGTCATCAATACATTACTTAACCATTGTCTTAACTGATCTTTGCACTTCATTACAACATCATAACTCAACCTTTTCCTTAGGTGCTCTTGTTACATCTTGTTGATCAAATCCTCTTCATCAATCAACTAAGTGATTGTACTTGGATATTATAAGAAAATATCATCCCTAAAAATAGTAGGTTTAACATCAATGACAAAAAAATGATTGAAAACATTCTTTTACAACAATCTTCCTCATTGATCTTCAACAACAATGAGTTTTTTCAATCAAATTTCCAACAATCTCCCTCTTTGGCATTGATGGCAAACCAAACTGATCAACCATCAGACTAAACCATTCAAACACAAGCTCGCTAGGTTGGAACAGTAAGTAAAATGCCAAAAAGTAAATTGTAACATCACATCTCCTTCTACTATTCTGATTGCTCCATTTCAACTTCTCACTCTTTGCTGTTGTATCCTTGTTCTTTGTCTTTCTCCCTCTGTAATGCTCATCTTTTTCTGTTCTGATCAACCTCTAAAATCTCCCTCTATCTTTATTTTAGTTGTCTACTTCTCCCTCTCTTTTTTTCTTTTTTTTATCCTTTATCTTCAACATTTGTTGATCAGTTGTTTACTTCTCCCTCTTTGACAATAAAAACAAAGACATATTAGCATCTTAATATGTAGATGTAGCTCTTATAGGTTCATTTAATTTCTCCCTCTATCACCTTGCTTGTGACTGATTTAGAATTTTAGCACTTCTACTACTTTAGGCATGGATCCCAAAGTAAACATTCTCTGCATCAATGTATAAAATCTTCATCATTCAACTTATTTGATGTGGAGCATACTTGCTTTTTAGTTCAAGTAGCCTTAGCTAGGGGTTATCACCCCTAACTTACCTCTAAGATACTCAAAAGCATCTTTTGGTAGTGCTTTTGTGAAGATATTAGCAATTTATTCCTTTGAGCTAACATATTCCATCTTCACTTGTTTGTCTTCCACCAGCTCTCATACATAGTGATACTTGATTGCAATATGCTTGGTTTTAGCATGCATTACTGGATTCTTTGATATGTTAATGGCACTTGTATTATCACAATAAAGTATCATAGGCTCATTTACTTCTTCCTTCATATCTTGCAACAAATATTTGACCCATACAATATTAGTGCAATTTATAGCAATTTCCACATATTCAGCTTCAACAGTAGACTATGAGGTGCAGCTTTGCTTTTTGCTTGTCCATGTAATCAACCTTTTTTCTAAGAAAAGTGCTCCTCCACTGATGTTTTTTCTATCATCAATGTTACCTCCCCAATCTACATCAGTGTAGGCTTTTAGTTCAAACTTCTCATTCCTCTTGTAGTATAGACCAAAATCATTAGTTCCTTTCAGATATCTCAATATTCTCTTCACTACCATTAAGTGATTTTCTCTTGGATTTGGAGAAAATCTTGCTACTATTCTAACAACTAATGCAATGTCTGGTCTACTATGTACAACATATTGCAGCTTGCCAATCATTGACCTATACAATGTCTAATTTACTTCAACAGATTCATCATTTTTGGATAGTTTATGGCCTATTGCCATTGGTGTGCTTACTAGTTTTGAGTCTTCTAGCCCAAATGTTTTGAGTACTTCCTTGATGTATTTGGATTGGGTCACAAATACGCCATGCTTCAATTGATGTACTTGTAATCCAACAAAGAATTTGATTTCTCCAAACATTGACATCTCAAATTCATGCTTCATTTGATTAGCAAAATTTTTGCATAAAACATCTTTTCCTCCAAATATTATATCATCAATAAAGATTTTTGATATCAAAATGTCTTTACCTTCCTTAGCTTTCATGTAAAAGTTGCTATTATCATCTGTTCTTTCAAATCCTATTTTCACAAGGTATTTGTGCAATGTCTCATACCATGCTCTAGGTGCTTGCTTTAATCCATAAAGTGCTTTGTGTAGCTTGCAGACCATGTCTTTGTTCTTCTCATCAACATATCTCTTTGGTTGTTCTATGTAAACTTCCTCTTCCAGTATACCATTTAGAAAAGCAAACTTCACATCCATTTGGTAAAATTTAAAACCTTTGTATGCAACATATGCAAGTAATGTTCTTACTCCTTCCATTCTTGTAACAGGGGCAATTGTCTCTCCATAATCCAGTCCTTCTTCTTGTGCATAGCCTTTGCAAACTAGTCTGACTTTATTTCTTGTTATCTCACCATTCTCATCAAGTTTGTTTCTAAACATCCATTTTGTACCAATCACATTCTTATCAGCTAGTCTAGGGACTAGTGACCATTTTTTATTCTTTTCAATCTGATCTATCTCTTCTTTCATGGCTTTATACCAGTCATCATCTTGTAGTGCATCTTTCACTATTTTAGGTTCAACTTTTCTCAGCAGACATGATTCATTTCTGAGCCTATTCCTTGTCATTGGTTTGGCATCCTTGTCACCAATGATTTGATCTATAGGGTGATGTCTTCTTACATACTTGGCCAATCTGAGTTTAGTTCTTCTTTCCATGTTTGATCCTTCAGCTTCAGAGTCATTTCATTTTTCTTCATTTGGCATTTCATCATTCCTTTCTTGCATATTGTTTTCAAAATTATAATTTACATTTTCTACATTTTGCAGCTTAGCTTCTGAATGTAACTTGACATTCACTGGTTGAGACTTAGCAGATACTAAAGTTTGTTGCTAATTCCCAACTTGATTTGTAGCCTTGTTTTCAATTGTCATTCCTTCATAAAAGTATACAAAGGATCTATAATCCTCAATTTGCTTTGACTAATCAACCTAAAATTTTGCATGCTCATCAAAATTTACATTTGCACTCTCCACAACTTTGTTAGTGTTAACATTCAAACACTTATATGCCTTACTTCTAGTGGAGTATCCAAAAAATATGCCTTCATCATTTTTTTCATCAAATTTTCCATTTCTAGTGTCTTTTAGAATATAAAATTTACAACCAAATACTTTGAAATGTTTAACATTAGGTGAATGACCATACCACAATTCAAAAGGTGTTGCATTTGTACCTTTCTTGACTTGAACTCTATTCAGTGTGTAGACTGCAGTACTTACAACTTCTCTCTAGTATTTTAGTGCAACATTCTTCTCCATCATCAAGGTTCTAGCACAGTCAATCATTGACCTATTATTCCTTTCAGCAATACCATTCTATGGTGGAGTTCTTGGTGCTAATGTTTGTCTTTTGATACCTTTGTCATTGCAAAATATTTCAAACTCTCTTGATGTGAACTCACCTCCTCTATTTGACCTTAGGCATTTCAGGTTCTTTCCTGTTTCCTTCTCAACTCTAGCCAAATACCACTTAAACATTTGAAATGCATTAGATTTTTTCTTTAGAAATATAGCAGTCATCATCCTAGAATAGTCATCTACAAATAGCATTATGTATCTATCTCCTAGGTAGCTTTGCACTTCTATTGGGCCACATAAGTTTGTATGGACTAACTCTAGTACTTCATTGGAAGTGTATGTTTTGCTTTTGAAACTAGAATTATTCATCTTCCCTAGTTGACATTGTCTGTACATTGTGTTTTTAGGTTTCTTCAACTTGAGAAACCCTCTAACTTTGTTCTTCTTGCTAATGCTTATCAAATTATCAAAATTAACATGATACAACCTTTTATGCCACAACCATACATCATCAAGTCTAACAACAAGACATGTTGCATCTTCTATATCTAGGTAAAATAGATTAATCCAATTTTGTTCACCCCTTTCCTATCAGATTTCCATCAGTGTCATAGATCTTGGCAGTTTTGTTTCCAAATTCAACTTTGTAACCTACATTGCCTAACTGTGATACACTCAACAAGTTTTAGTTCAATCTTTCAACATAGTATACATTATCACATAAATTTTTTTCTATAAGTTTGATAGAGATTTTTCATTTGATTTGACATGGGACATCATTACCAAATCTAACACTATTTCCATCATACTGAGTAAAGGTAATGAACTAACTTTTATCTCCTGTCATGTGATGTGAGTATCCATTGTCTATGATCCACTTGTCATTTTTTTTCACACAAGTAACCAATTTTTTTTCTTCATCTTCATCTTTTTCTAATTCATCCTTCATAGCTACATAGACTACTTCATCATCATTCTCATCAGAGTCTTCTTCTACAATTTAGCATCTCTTGCCTTTCTCCTTGTAGTCTTTGCTTGATGGGGACACAACCCAAAAACAAAATGGACACAACAAAAAAGGAAAAATTATATTAACTAAGAAAATAAGCTAGTACAAACAGTATAGAGAAAATAAACTTCAAAACATGCCCTAAGGGCTTACAATAGCATAAATCTAGAGATAATTTCTCCTTTCAGTGCCTCCTCTCAAACTCCACTCCGAACTGCCTTTTACAATGCCAGAAAATCTCTTTAAATAGACCCCAGAGGGTTAAGGAGTAGGAGTATATTCTAGAAAGTGCTAGTAGGCATCCACCAACCAAATAGAAGATTCCAGAAGCTGTGTTAGAAGTCGGTGCAAATATAGAAGAATCCAAAAATGGTAATCGAACTTTCGGGAGGCATAACTTTTGAACCGTAGCTTCGATTGATGAAATGTTTACATTTTTAGAAAGTTCTCAAAGTGCTTTATAGCCCTATGGACAAGCTTAACTCATCCCCCATTTTTTGGCCCTTTTTGAGGTCATTTAATGCCCCTAACCTGACTTTGAAGCATTCTTAGGAGGTCTCCAAAACTCGAAAAACTGCAATAACTTTCAAATCGTGGGGCCTTTTATTTGATTCTTTTTTTGGAATGCTCTAAATCACAATTACATTCATTTGGCCAATTTACACCTTCTAGATCACCAAAATGATGGCTAAATTGCATGCTCCTATTTTTTTGAGATTTTCTAGCACACTGATAGTTGAACTGTGAGAGTTGGAACCTTTATTTGACCCAAATGGGTATCCAAAAATGAAAAGACATGAAATAGAAACTAAGTCTAAGTACATTTTTTTGGGTGACACAGGATTGCCCTTATACCTCTGGATGCTCCTGCATCAGACACCCAGGGTAGATTGAAAAGTGATCCTGTCACTTTATGAATGGTAGAGGAAATCCCAAATGGGAAACCTGAGCTATTGAAATCCAAGTTGAGTCCTCAATTGGCCGTCCTTTCCACTTCACCAAATACTCTTCATACTGCCTATTTCTGGTACTCCTACCCACATGATGATCTAGAATGTCTTCTATCTCCTCCTTCTTAGAAGCAGGAATCAGACACGGCTCTAACACCAGCTCCTCATCTGCACCATCATCATGATACTCTGTTAAATCTGCAATGTTGAAAATGGGAGAAATGTGAATACCATCTGGCAGCTCCATTCATATGCATTTTGTGAGTCATGTTTCTTTAGAATTTTGCAGGGGCCAAATTTCTTCATTTTTAGCTTGTTGTAAGTACCGGCTAGAGATCTTTCTTTTCATAAGTGCACCATGACTAAATCTCCTACTTGGAATTCCTTATATCTTCTCCTTTGATCAGCCCTAGTTTAATAATCTTGATTCATCTTGGTAATGTGTGCTTGAAACTCCTCATGTAGACACTTGATATGTTCAGCAAATTCCTCAGCTTCAGCACTTGTCCTCTCCCCTTGTTCTATCTTCCTTAGCTCTAGTGCAGTCCTTGGGCTACTCCCATATACAATTTGGAATGGTGATTTTCTAGTACTCCTATTTATATAGTTATTGTAAGCAAACTTTGCTTGTGGTAGAATCAAATCCCATCCCTTGGGCTTATCACCAACTAAACATCTCAACAAATTGCCCAGACTTCTGTTTGGCCATCAGTTTGTGGGTGATGTTTGAAACTGAATTTTAAGTTTGTTCTCAACTTTTTCCACAATGTCCTCCAGAAATACCCACAAATTTAGTATCTCTGTCAGAAACTATGCTTCTTGGAAGACCATGTAGTCTTACCACCTCTTTGAAAAACAAGTCTGCAATATGGACAGCATCATGAGTTTTGTGGCATGGAATGAAATGTGCCATTTTGGAGAACCTATCAACCACTACGAATACTGAGTCATTACCTCTTTGTGTCCTTGGAAATCCAAGAACAAAATCCATACTTATGTCCTCCTATGGCCTTGATGGAACAGGAAATGGCTGATATAGGCCAGTATTGTGACTAAACCCCTTGGCAACTTGACAAACCTGGCAACTCTATACAAACTTCTTCACATCCTGTGAAATTTGAGGCCAAAAATAATGTTCTCTAAGAATGGAAATGGTCTTATCTCAACCAAAATGTCCTACCATCCCTCCACTATGTTTCTCCTTAATCAAATTTTCCCTCATGGAACTCCTTGGAATGCACAATTGACTACCCTTGAACAACATGCCATCCTAAATCAAATAGTCTAACCACTTGGTTCTATCTACAGCAACAAGTTCTTTACAAGCTTTCCATGCTTCAAAAAAATTAGGATCCTCAGGGTACAAATTCTTGAGTTCATCAAACACAACTACTTCAACTTGCATTACTGTAAGCAACAACTATCTCCTACTTAGTGCATCTGCAACCCTGTTAGATTTTCCACTTCTATGCTTCAACAAAAATGTATAGCTCTGCAAGAATTCTACCCACTTCATATGCCTCTGATTCAATTTACCTTGGCTATTTAGGTACTATAATTCTTGATGATCAGTATACAAAAAAAATTTCTTTGGCAATAAAGAATGCCTCCATTTCTTTAAGGCCTGAACTATTGGATAGAACTCTTGATCATCAACAGAATACTTCTTCTTTGCATCATTCAATTTTTCACTAAAATATGCAATAGGCTTACCTTCTTGGCTTAATACAGCCCCAATAGCACTGCCACTAGCATCACAATCCACTTGGAAAACCTTTCTAAAATCTGGAAGTTCCAACACAGGCTGTTCTATTACCTTCTTCTTCAACAATTCAAAACTTCTCGCAGCTTCTACAGTCCATTTGAACTCTTTTCTATCCCCTCTTATTGTATCAGTTAGGGGTGCACATATGCCACTGAAATTCTTAATAAACTTCTTATAAAAACTAACTAGACCATGAAATGATCTTACCTTAGTAGCAAACCTTGGAGTAGGCCATTCCAAGATGGCTTTTACCTTCTCTGGATCCATTTTGAGACCTTCGGGTGATATAAAAAACCCCAAATAGACTAACTCCCTTTTTGCAAAGGTACACTTCTTCAGATTAATTAATAGTTTCTCTTCCCTTAGCCTTTCAAGGACACTACAAATATGCAGTAAATGTTCTTCCAAAATCTTGTTGAAAATTAAAATATCATCCAAATAAACAATAACAAATTTTCTCAAGAACTTCTTAAGTACCTCATTCATGAGCCGCATGAAGGTGCTTGGGGCATTTGTCAATCCAAAGGGCATGACTAACCACTCATAAAGACCCTCCTTGGTCTTGAAGGCTATTTTCCACTCATCTCCTTCTCAAATTTGTATCTGGTGATAACCACTCTTTAGATCTATCTTTGTGAAGTACTGAGCTCCACTCAAGAAGTCTATAAGATCATCCATCCTTGGCAAAGGAAACTGGTACTTGATGGTTATCCTATTTATAGCTCAAGAATCTATACACATCCTTCACTCTCCATCCTTCTTTGGTGCAAGTACTGCAGGTACTGCACATGGACTCAGGCTCTCTCGAATCAAGCCCTTCCTCAACAGCTCCTGAACCTATCTATTTAGCTCCTCTGTTTCAGTAGGAGTCATCCTGTGAGCAGCCTTGTTAGGCAAACTAACTCCTGGAATTAGATCTATCTGATGACTGATTTGCCTTACTGGTGGCAATCCATCTGGAACATTATCATAGATAATATCTCCAAACTCCCCTAGTAAAGCTGAAATTTCAAGTGGTATTTCACTACTACCTTCTTTATCTTTCCTAGGAATCAAAGCATATCACATATGCTGATGTTTCATGCCATCTAAAAACTTCCTTTCATCAACAAGAAAAATCCTAGCACTGCTACATACCTTTTCACCTTCCTTTTTCATGGGCTTCAATTTGTGGTGAACTCCATCCTTTATCAGAGAGTATGTGTTTGCATGTCCATCATGCACTGCATGTCTATCAAACTGCCATGGTCTACCCAACAATAGATGGCAAACATCCATCGAAATAACATCACAGAGAACTTCATCATGGTAACTTCCAATTTTGAATTTTACTAAACATTGTTCACTTAGCAGGACCTTATGATCATCTTTTACCCAAGAAATTCGATAGGGCTTGGGATGTTTCTCCCTCTTGAGCTTCAGCTTAGAGACCATCTCTTCTGATACCAAGTTATCAGTACTACCACCATCAATGATCACATCACAACATTTATCCTCACACTTGCATCTGGTACAAAACAAACTTCTTCGTTGTCCTAGTTTGATCTCACCACTTAATAGGACTCTTTCATTTACCAAGGTCTCTCCTCTTTCTACATCCTTTGAATGTGATGATTGTGCATCCTCATCCACATGAGCAACCCTAGCTTGGCCCTTAGCTCTCCTATCTATCATTCCTTGTTGTTGAGGGCATTCAAAGGCACAATGACCTTCTTCATTGAAATGGAAACAGGTACCATGAAAGCCTCCTCTTCCTTGTCCACGTCCTCTCTGATTTCCAAAGTCTTGGTCATGGGAGTGGTTGAAACCCTCATTTTTCTGGTTCCTGCTAGTACCCCCATCTTCATTTTTCTTTTGGGTTTGATTGTGGCCTCCAAATGTCCTACCGCTTCCCCTTCCTCCTTGACTGTGCCCTCTTTGTCTTCCTTCAAACCTTTTATTCAGCTTCTCTTCAACTTGTAGGGAAAACTGGTATGCCTCTTCAACGTTGGTCATTCTTACTAGACTTAATTCCTCCTGGATGCTAGGTCGCAACCCATTGATATAACGAGCAACCTTCTCCTTATTTGCTTTTGCATGCCCCACTCTAATCAACAGTCAGTAAAATTCCTCTGTATATTCTTGGGCTGATCTTCCTGCTTGCTTTAACCCATGCATCTTCTTAAACAAATCAAGCTCTTAATCCACAGGAATGAACTGCTTCTTCAATTTGTCCACCATGCGATCCCATCTTGTGATCTTCTCCTTTCCTCTTCTATTTCTTTCCAATTGAACCTCTTATTACCAGATTTTGGCATGGCCTTTCAATTTGGCCTTTGCAAACTTAACCCTATCTGGGTCCCTGATATCCTTATACTCAAAGTATTCTTCCAGTTCATTGATCCAATCGATCAACTCATCTGGTTTCAGATTTCCTGAAAATACACCCACTTCAATTGTGGGTCTTTTCCCAAACTTAGTAATGGCCCTAAAAATCCTTTCCTCTGCATGATTCAAAACTTCCCCATCAAATTCCCCTTTTGGTCCCATAACTTCTTCTTTATTGTCATCCTCACTGTCATCACCAGCAACAACATTTGCTCCTCTACGGAGCTCCTCTTGCAATGCCTGCACTTGCCTTTGGAGGGCTCTAACCTCCTCAGGATTAATAGCTCTGGCTCTTCCACCATGCTCTCTTCATGGAGGCATCTTCTTAACTCAAACCCACAACCACACAGTCCTGGTGCAAACTACCTCACAGTCGATGTTCTATCTACACACTCAGGAAAACTCGCTCTAATACCACTTGATGGGGACACAACCCAAAAAAAATGGACACAATAGAAAAGGAAAAATTATATTAACTGAGAAAATAATCTAGTACAAATATTACAGAGAAAATAAACTTCAAAACATGCCCTAAGGGCTTATAATAGCATAAATTTGGAGATAATTTCTCCTTTCAGTGCCTCCTCTCAAACTCCACTCCAAACTGCCTTTTACAATGCCAGAAAATCTCTTTAAATAGACCCCGAAGGGTTAAGGACTAGGAGCATATTCTAGAAAGTGCTAGTAGGCATCCACCGACCAAATAGAAGGTTCCAGAAGCTGCGTTAGAAGTCGGTGCAAATCTAGAAGAATCCAAAAATGGTAACCAAACTTTCGGGAGGCATAACTTTTGAACCGTAGCTCCAATTGACGAACTGTTTACATTTTTGGAAAGCTCTTGAAGTGCTCTATAGCCCTATGGACCAGCTTTTCTCGTCCCCCATTTTTTGGCCCTTTTTAAGGTCATTTAATGCCCCTAACCTGACTTTGAAGCATTCTTAGGAGGTCTCCAAAACTTGAAAAACTGCAATAACTTTCAAACCGTGGGGCCTTTTGACTTGATTCTTTTTCTAGAATGCTCTAAATCACAATTACATTCATCTGGCCAATTCACACCTTCTAGGTCACCAAAATGATGGCCAAATTGCATGCTCCTATTTTTTTGAGATTTTTTAGCACACTGATAGTTGAACTGTGAGAGTTGGAACCTTTATTTGACCCAAATGGGTATCCAAAAATGAAAAGAAATGAAATAGAAACTAAGTTTAAGTACATTTTTTTGGGTGACACAGGATTGCCCTTATACCTCTGGATGCTCCTGCATCATTGCTATCATCTTCTTTTTTGTTCCTGAACTTGTTTCCTTCTTTATAGTTCTTCTTCTATGGACATCTTGTAGCTATATGACCTTCTTCATTGTAATTGAAACATATGATAGGGAGCTTACCTTTGAATTTTCCTTTGCCTCTATGGAATCTCCTAGCCAATAGTGCTTCTAACTATTCCACATCTTCCTCATCCATGATGCTATCACTGGATGCATGTTTTCCTTTTCTTCTTCTCTTGCTTGATGTGTCCTCCTCAATATCTTTTATTGTCATCTTGGCCTTGAAAGAAAATTCAAGGTTCTCAAGTCTATAGTTGTCAAAATTAGATAGCTCAAATGCAGTCAGTCTTCCCACTATTCCTTCAAAGGTTAGTGTGTTCCCTTGTACACACCTTAGCTCTTGGATGGCTGAAACTCTTATAGCATAGACAAGGAGTAGAGTTCTTAAGTATTTGTTGATATCTATATCTTCTTCCAATTGTCCACCTAGACTTCTTATTTCACTCACCACTTCTTTCATTCTTGCAATGTACTGAGCAACATTTTCACCTTCCTCCATCTTCATGTCATCAAACTTTCCTCTTAAGCTTTCTCTTTTTGCTCTCTAGAAATTATAATCTCCTCCATAGATATCTAACAAGGTTTTTCACATCTTGAATTTAGTATCACAGTCTTTAATATCATCATATTCAACATAGTTAAGTGCAAAGGCAATCTCCAACATTGCTTGGTTATGCTCCTTCTTTTTGTTCAAATCATCTACAATAAGAGGTCCTATTGGAGTTACATGTTCTTTTCCAATTGAGATTTGTGCATAGTCACCTATTTATCCAAGGTGCAATTTTGTCAGACTCTACCATGTAGAAAACTTATCTTTGTTGAGCTTGGGAACTTCTCTCTTGGACATCTTGATCTTCCTACTTCTAGTACTTTGAAACTAAATCAGCAAATGGCTCTGATATGAATTGTTAGAATTTTTTTAGAATAACTAAGAGGGGAGGGAGGGGGGGGCGGGGGGATGAATTAGTTATTCAATGTCCAAATGTCCTATTCAAACTTTTCACTAAGTTTAGTGAACCAATTCAACCATTCATTCATCCAAGCTCTAACTTATCTAATCAGCAAGTTACTATAAATGAACATGCAAGTATAACACACAAGAAATCAACACATGACACAATGGTTTATATGGAAACCCAATTTGAGAAAAACCACCAGTGACATGCTACTCAATTTTCACCCTTCTAAAGTGATGCCCTGTGAAAGGCTTGCCCTATTAGTGGCTTACAACACATTGTTAAATGTGACTTCGTTAGAGGATTTAACCACCCTGTTAGAAGTGGGCTTGGTTAAAGGACTTTAGAACATTCTCTTGGAATTTCACCCTATTAAAAGATTTACAAATGGCTATTAGGCCATCCTAAGTCCATAGGATTTTCAAACCTAATACAATTGCTAGAGAGTATTAGAAAATATAGACCTGACTACAACATACAACTTATCTTGTAGATCTTAGATCACTTCTTAGCTCATACCCTTGCCTGGCCTTCAATCTCTGCAACTCTTGATAGCTTGCCCTCCTTTCAAACTTTGTCCCCTTGAGTCTCCACACTCAATGTACTAGTGCAATCATCTCTTCATGACCACTTGTAGAAGTAGAGCCTTTGTGCTCTTCCTTCTCCTAGATGTCACCTCCTTGACACCCTTTTAACCACTTCGTAGATTTGGCTCTACAACAACAATAGTATCAGTAGCTCTTTGCTTCTTGGTCTATGACTTCTTAAATATAAATTTTGGAGTACCACTTCTCGCTCGATCTTTCCAATTTTCAATTTCAATTTGCATGGATTAGGTAGGATTCATTGCATCTAACCCATATTCTATTTTCTCTAAAAAATTCTTGAATAATCCTTTAGAATTCACCCAAAAATGCTTTACATAGGATTTTGTGCCAACAACTCATCATCCTTATCCTCCAACTCATTCAAAAAATTCAATATAACCACTATGTTGGCTTAGATTTGATGAATCTTCATCATTTGAAATAATGCAGTAGCTTGGCACTATTGAAATACTGGTGCTTGACACATACTATGTTACTCAGCATCAACTATGTTTTTTCTGATGCTCAGCACTTGAAGATCACTCAGCACCAACTAAATTTTTTTTTATGCTTGGCACCTAATCTTTACTTAGCACATAAAGATCACTTGACACACACTAGAATTTCCTATTACTTAGCTCCACCTGAGAATTTTCTCGGCTTCAACTAACTTGCTCAACACCTACTAATGATCTTAGTTTAAGCTTTGAATCAACCTTATTACAACTTCTTCCTCCAATGTTTCTAACTGTAACCAACCTCTATATCTTTAAGTATGTCATCAATATATTACTTAACCATTATCTTAACTAATCCTTGCACTTCATTACAACATCATTACTCAACCTTTCCCTTAGGTGCTCTTATTACATCTTGTTGATAAAATCCTCTTCATCAATCAACTAAGTGATAGTACTTGGATCTTATAAGAAAATATCATCCCTACAAATAGCAAGTTTGACATCAATGACAAAACAATGATTGAAAACATTCTTTTACAACAATCTCCCTCTTTGATCTTCAACAATAATGAGCTTTTTCAATCAGATTTTCAACACACATATCCTAATCTAACTTCTTTATCTTGCACTAACTCTCTTAAGAAATGATATTTTATAGTAATATACTTTTTTTTGGAATGCATTACTAGATTCTTTGATATGTGGATTGCATTGATGTTATCACAATATATGACAATTGGATCTTTGATTTCTACCTTCATTCCTTCTAGCAATTATTTGAACCAAACAATGTTAGAACAATTGACTGTTGTTGCTACATATTCTGCCTTTGCTGTGGATTGAGATGTACAATTTTGCTTCTTGCTTTCCAAGATACTAGTCTTTTACCAAGAAAGAATGCTCCACCACTAATGCTTCTTCTGTTATTAAGACTTCCTACCTAATCAACATCAATAAATACTTTCAAGTCCAAATTGCCTCCAAGTTTGTACTATAAACCATAATCTTCAATACCTTTCAAATACCTCATGATTCTCTTAATTTCCATCATGTGATTTTCTCTAAGATTTTTTGATAATCTTTCCACCATGCCAACTGCTAATGCAATATCATGCCTTGTATGCACTACATACTACAATTTTCCAATCATTGATTTGTTTGTGGTCTCATCTACTTCTTTGGAATCATCATTTTTGGAGAACTTATGTCTAATAGACATAGGGGTTCTAATAGGTTTTGAATCTCCCACTACAAATTCTTCAGTATCTTCTTGATATATTTGGATTGAGTGATGTAGATACCATCTTTGTTTTGTTGTATCTACAACCCAACAAAGAATTTTATTTCACTAAACATGGACATCTCAAATTTTTTACTCATTTCTTTTGAGAATATTTTACATAAGTCATCATTTCTTGTAAATAGGGTATCATCAAAAAATATTTCTGCCAACACAATCTTCTTATCAAGCCCTTCTTTGATATACAAACTATTGTTGTCATTTGTCCTTTGATATACAAACTATTGTAGTCTTTCATACCAAGCTTTGGGGGCTTGTTTGAGACCATATAATGCTTTGTGTAACTTACAAACCATGTCTCTTCTGCTAGGATCTACAAAGCCTTCTAGTTTGTTTGAGACCATATAATGCTTTGTGTAACTTGCAAACCATGTCTCTTCTGCTAGGATCTACAAAGCCTTCTAGTTTCTTAATGTAGACTTCCTCATCAAGAATTCCATTCAAGAATGTAGATTTGACATCCATTTGATATAATTTAAATCCTCTATGTGTTGCATATGCTAGTAAAGTTATAACACCTTCTAGTCTTACTACAGGAGCAAAAATCTCACCATAGTCAATACCTTCTTCTTGAGAATAGCCTTTGCACACTAATATTGGTTTGTTTCTTGATACTTTTCCATCTTCATTTAGCTTATTTCTAAATACCCACTTGTTACCAATTACATTTTTATCCTTGGGTCTAGGAACAAGAGTTCAAGTTTTTTTCTTTTCTATTTGCTCTATTTCTTCATTCATTGCTTCAGTCCAACTTTCATTTTCTAGAACATCTTTAACACTTCTAGGTTCAAATTCAGCAAGTAAACATGTACCTTTTAATTTGCTTCTTGTCATTGTTCCATCTGATTTATCTCCAATGATCTAATCAGGTGCATGATGCCTTCTGACATATCTTGCTAACACAGGCTCCTTGGTCTTTGAATGAGTTCCATCATCTTCTTTTTGAATTTTAGTTTCAAGCTTAGGTCCTTCTATCTGTGACTTAGGTCCATCAAGCTCAGTTTGAACTAGCTTAGTAGCCTCTAATTGTGGCTTGGGTCCTTGTAGATTAGGTTGCATTGTCTACAACTCAGTAACTATTGAAGTATTTGGGGACTTAGGAGATGAAGCTTCTTTTCTCTTAGATAGATTTTACAGGGTATCAGGTTCATAGTAAACAAATCTCCTGTAATATCCAAGTTCCTTGTTGCTTTCTTCTTCACTCTTTTCTTGAAATTCATCAATTCTAACATGTGCACTTTCTATAATTCTATGAGTAGACAAATTCAAACATCTGTATGCTTTACTTTTGTAAGAGTATCCTAGAAATATGCCTTCATCACCTTTTACATCAAATTTTCCTTTTCTAGATTCTTTCAATATATAACATTTGTTGCCAAATACTTTCAAGTAACTTACACTAAGTTTGTAGCCATACCATAGTTGATAAGGTGTTTTATTTGAATCTTTCTTCAACTAAACTCTATTCAAGGTATGAACGATAGTGTTGATAGTTTACTTCTTTTATTTGAGAGCAAAATTCTTTTCAATCATTAGGGTTCTTGCACAATCCATGATAGATCTATTTCTTCTTTCAACTATCCTATTCTGTTGTGGTGTACCAAGGGTTAGTGATGTCTTTTGATTCCTCTTTCAATGAACAAATTATTCAGTTCATGGGAGATAAATTCACCACCTCTGTCTAATCTTAAGAATTTCAACTTCTTTCCAGTTTCTTTTTCTACTCTTGCCAGATAACACTTGAATTTTTGAAAGGCTTCTAATTTTTCTATTAGGTACATCACTGTCATCATTCTAGAGTAGTCATCAACAAAAAGAATAAAAAACTTTTATCCACCATAACTCTCTATTCCAATAGGTGCACATAAGTCTATATGAAATTTTTTGATAGTCTTATCTTTTAAATCTTGTCTAACCCATCTTACCAATTTGACAATTCTTGCATAGACCCATGTCAGGTTTCTTCAAACTAGAAATACCTCTTACTCTTCTATATTGTCTTATCTTAACTAGGTTATCAAAGTTCATATGACATAGCTTTTTGTGCTATAACTAGCTTTCCTCTACTTGAGCAATAAAACATGAACAATCACTAAGATCAAGATAAAATATATTACCTTTTGTTTGCTTGCTAGATCCAACTAGATTTCCTTTCCCATCTAGTAGTTTGGCTTGTCCATTCATGAATTCTACCTTGAATTCAATGTTTTTCAACTGTGCCACACTAGTAGATTATGCTTTAGTCCTTCAACCCAATAAGCATTGTCACATACAAGTTCTTTAGTCAACAAGATACATCCTTTTCCTTTTATGTTACAAGGTTCATTGTTTCCAAATCTTACACAACCTCCATCATAATATTTCGTCTGCTCAAATTTTGATTTGTCACCAATCATATGATGTGAGCAGCCATTGTCAATAATCCATATATCATTTTTTCTAACATGAGATTTAAATGTCGTCTTATCTCCTTCATCATTAGATTCATCTTTCACAACAATCTATACCATTTCATTTTCACTGTTATCAAAATCTTTAGCTATAAAACAAGATTTCTTACCTTTGTCTTTGAAGCTCTTGTAGTTCTTGGAGTCCTTCTTGCCTTTATGATTGTTACTTTTCTTCTCTTCCTTGATTTCCTTGCAATGTGACCAACTTCTTCACAAGAAAAATAGATTAGAGAAACTTTACCTTTGTACTTTCCTCTACCTTTGGAATACTTCCTTGCAAGTAGGGCTTCAACAACTTCAAGATCACTATCCAAAATTTCTTCTAATGTTCCATCTTCTTCACTTCCTGATTGATTAGATTTTAACTTTTTGCCCTTTTCTTTGAGTGTGAGTTTGGCTTTAAATACAGATTCAATATTCTTTGAAGTAGGAACATAGTTATCATAGTTATCTAATTCAAAAGTTGTCAATCTTCCAACTAGAGCATCCAAGCCTATTTTGCTATTTGGATCACATCTCTTTTCTTGAATAGCAGACACTCTAATTGCATAAATAGGAAGAAGATTTTTGAGCACTTTACTTACAATAGTTTCCTCCTTAATGTATCCTTTGGATGCTTTGATTGCACTTACACTGGCCTTGATTCTTTCCACATAGTTTGCAATGTTTTCATCTTCTCTCATTCTCATTTGATCAAATTGTCCTCTAAGGCTTTCTGCTTTGGCTCTTCTTACATTGTTGTCTCCTCCATAGATATCTTTTAGTTTGTTCCACATTTCAAAAGCAGTTTTGCAATCCTTTACCTCATCAAATTTAGCATAACTAAGAGCAGATGCAATGTCAATCATCATGATATTATGATTTTTCTTTTTAGCAATATCTTCAACTGATAAAGTTCCAGTGGGAGTATTGTATTTAGTGTCAAGATAATTGTAAACTAAATCACTGATGGTAGCTAGATGTAACTCCATTAATCCTTGCCATGTTGCAAAATTGTCTTTGTTTAGCTTGGGAATCTCTCTTTTGTAAGACATCCTAATCTTTAGCTTAGGTCCTTGAAACCTTCTCTACAAGTACCAAAAGCTTTGATACCAATTGTTGGAAATATAAGAGGAGTAACTGAGAGGGGAATGGTGAATTAGTTACTAAAAAAATAATTCTTAGATCCCTTAGATGTCAGTACAAAAGGTAAAGAAATAACTTAATACTGTTGAAGCTCGGTAAACCCACACAAAATGTTGTAACTCGATAATAATTGGATTAACTCGATAAATGATTAACACATAAACTTTTAGATGTTATCTATGATTACCATTAATTTAACTTAGTTGTAAACATATAAAATAAAATAGCATGAACACCTTTGACACTAGGATTTAACATGGAAACCCAATTTGGAAAAAACCACCAATTGCAACTAGTTACTATTTTTCACTCTTCTAAAGTGAGCCCTGTTAGGAGCCAACCCTATTAAAGGTTACAAAACACACTATTAGGTGTGACCCTATTAGAGGATTTAATCACCCTATTAGGAGTGGCCTTGTTAGAGGTCTTGAGAACAATTTAATAGAATTTCCTCCTTGTTAGAGGATTTGTAAATAGTTGTTAAGCCAGCACTATTAGGAGATTTAGATCACTGCTACAATGGTTAGAGAGTAATAATGAGATGACCTAATTTGGATGCAACTAATTTTTTGATTACAAATCTCTATTCTAGCTTGTACTTGATCCATTTTGATCGAATATATCTTTGCTACTCCATAAACATATTTGCTTATCCTTCAAATTTGCTCCCTCTTCTCATATTAGATCTCCAATCACATCATCATCTCTTGCACTTTCACACACTTTGGAATCACAACTTGACCTTATACTTATATCTTCCACTTTTTCAAATCAGCTCAAATACAACTTAGAATAATCAATATCCATCACCTTAGTTAGCTGGAATTAATAGATAAATCAATTAAGCTTAGTACAACAAAATAAAAAAAATCCTTCAATAGCCGACCCAACTCAATAGAAACTAACTTAGAAATGATTTCCTTTGTTAACCAAAAAAAGCTCGGTTAACACTGAAAACTTGCAAAAATCCTTTGGTAACCGAGTGAGCTTGATTAGCACTGGCTCCATCCAACTTTCCTTTGTTGACCAAGTGAGCTCGATTAACACTCACTTTCTGCATCTTTTCCTTTGACGCCTAAGTGAACTCAGTAGACACTACCTTCTAAACTAGGAAAACATAGGAACACTCGATAGACACTCATAATTGTCTTCACTACCTAAGTGAGCTTGCCATATACTGAATAATAATGATATGACATTTTTGCAATATCAAATACAACACACAATTAACCAATTGTATCCAATAGTGACACCAAGATTTAATATGGAAACCCAATTTGGAAAAAACTACCAATTGCAACTAGTTACTAATTTTCACTCTTCTGAAGTGATCCCTGTTAGGACTCAACCTTGTTAAAGGTTACAAAACACACTATTATGTGTGACCCTGTTAGAGGATTTAATCACCCTATTAGGAGTGGCCTTGTTAGAGTTCTTTAGATATTTCAATAGAAATGCCAACTTGTTAGAGGATTCACAAATAGCTATTAAGCCAACTCTATTAAGAGATTTAGATCACTGCTACAATGGTTAGAGAGTAACAATGAGATGACTTGATTTCTTATGCAACTGAATTGTTGATTATAGATCTCAATTTTGGCTTGCATACTTGATCCTTTCTAATTAAATGTATCTTTGCAGCTCCACAAGGATATTTTTCTTATTCTTCTAATTCACTTCCTCTAAGCATCTTCTATTCTTCTATATACTTCCACACATTCAATCCTTAACTTGACCTTATACTTAAACCTTATGCATTGTCAAGTTGGATTGAATACAACTTAGAATAATTAATAATTCATTTCCTCAGTTGGCTAGAACCAACAAATAAATCTATTGAACTTAATATACCAAAATAAGAAAATCCTTTGTTAGTCAACCCTACTTGGTCGACGCTAACTCAGATTTGATTTTCCTATGTTAACCAAGTGAACTCGATTAATACTACATCTTCATAGACTTTCTTTGGTAACTAAGTGAGCTCTGTTAACACTGTTTCCATCCAAACTTTCTTCATTAACTGAATGAGCTTGGTTAACACTCAACTTCTATGAATTACTCTTTGATGCCCGAGTTAACTTGGTAGTCACTATCTTCTGAACTTGGAAAACACTGGAATAATTTGTAGACACAAGAAACTAACTTCATCACTCGAGTGAGCTTGGCATACACTAATTGGCAAAGATATGACATTTTGTGTAACATCAAAGATAATGCACAATTAACCACTTGTATTCAACACCATCAACATGCACTAGGAAGGCTTCCAAAACCACTAAAAGACTTGACACTCAAATTTATTAGTAATAATAAATGGCATAAATAGTCATAATGTTGACTATTAAACCCATAAAATTTGATATATAATTAAATAGTAATAATATTAATAATTATTTATGACAATAAAAAATAATGAGAATGATAAAATGATGTTTGATACCTTCATATTAGGAGCCATATTAGATTATTCTTAATGTTCATTTCTTAAAAGAAATATAACAATATAATCGATAAGTTATTGATGGTCATTTATGATCAACATAATCAATGGTAGTGACATATAAAATCTCAAAGTATGTGTTCATGTACATCAATATAATGACCTAATAAAGCTGATAATATAGTTGTGAATATTAGTCATATTAGAATTCTATTAGGATATTATCGATGTATAATAGGAATTCAATAATATTATGAGCCCACAAGAAAAAATTAAGTTATATAATAAATTAAAATTACATTTTATACAAAATGGACATAATAAGAAATGTATAAATCAAATATGACATTATCAAAAAGATTAATAGGGAAAGAATTAGTCCATAAAAGAATTAGTCCATAACTTGTGACAATATCTATATGATATCAAAAAAATAATAGGATAGAAAAATCTAACCCCATCATCAACAAAAATATTTGGTTATTTGGCATTTATACTACCACAATAACTTTCTTAGTCTCGTATTTCTTATTAATGACACATTTATCATTTTCCAACAATACTTTATATCCTTTATGGATGAGTCCAACACTCATCATATTGTGCTTTATAGGAGGAAAATAAATATTTTGAAACTCCCCACCTTGCTTGGTGTAGATAATGATATATCCTTTACCCACAACTTAAACAATACAATTTTTTCCCATTGTAATTTAAGAATTATAATTTTTATAAATGAAAAAAAAAAAACTTTTATTAGCATGCATGTGGCTACTATAAGTGTTGTCCAAATACCAAACTCCAGGGTTTCCTTCTTCACCAATAATGCACATAATGAAGGTTGTGGTATAATCAAATACACACCGTGAGAAAATTCTATGGAGGCAATAAAACCAAAGATCTAGAGGTATATGCAAGTTATCTTCTTACTTCTATTCAAATCTGAAAATAACATATATAAATAGAAATCTAAAAATGAAACTATAAAAAATAAATAAAAAATATATGATTACTTTTTCAAAATATTAACTTGCAGAATTTGGAGCTTCATACAAATAAATTTCCCTAGAGAAATCACTACTCAATAAGGAAATACATACATAGTTGTTACTGCAATATTCTATGTTAAACAAATAATAAAAATCATTCCTTGTTGTTGCATGCAAGTACGAATTCCTTCTAACTCTATCAAGTCTGGAAAAACTCTTCTTTTATAAGGACTTTCTATTGCTTTAAACTTAATGACTACGTAATATAGTTGATTTAAAACTTGATCTGTAAGAATCATATCATATAATAATTCTAAACAAATATTAATATGGAGTTTTTGATAGCTAATTAGAGTTTCTCAAGCTATTGGAAGCTTTTGGATAGCCATTAGAAACTTATAGCTTTAATACTCGCAAAAAAAAGTGAGTTGTTAAAAAATACTAGAAGTTGTTAAATCTCCAAGGAATTCAATGAGAAGGTTAGTGTGCATTAATGAGGCTCAGACAATCATATTTAATTTATAAACTCTAATATCTTTTTCATATTTTCTCCCTTGGAGGATAGTCAAATCACAAGCAATATTATTTACATTGTGGTCCAACCAATATTTTGTATTAAAATGAACTTCTACATTTTAAATTTTGATCTCTTATTGACTTTGTAGTTATTTTGTATAGTCTGTTTCATTTTCCCCACAGAAAATTGGACACAAAAAAGGACCATTAGGAGTCGTGGTATTATTAGGTATGTGTGTGTTGATGACGTTCACTTTGGTATTTTTCATGGTAATATATTTCTACTTGCATTTAAAATTTTCATTGATTTATATTTCTTTATCACAATGATTGAATTTGAAGACATTATGAGTCAATATTTTAAAAACAACTCGGAGAATAAAAGACAATGTGAGACAGCTATTCTCCACCACTTGCAAAAACATATCAACACCCATAGATTTATCATCAACATATTTAGATTCACAACTATAATTCTTGGAGAATAGGTAAAGGGATACTTCTAGTTCTTTCCTTAATATGTAGTTTTAGAGTGGTTCATAGGGTTTCTCATTTTCTAGGATAAATTTGATAATTTTTTTCTTTTTTGAAATGAAGTTTGGTTTTACCAATTATGTGGTTGTCCATCTTATTTTTCTTTATTTTTTGGAAAACATTGTCTAGGTCAAGGTGTACTAAATACAAAAATTGTATTACATATTCAGTTCATCAATAAAATAGGCATGCAATTTAATGATTTGATTTCCAATGCCTTGCAAGATTTTTATATTTCTAGGAAGAGGTTTTTGTATGCTGAATTAGTTTGGTAGATGGCTTGAGAAGTTTACGAGTTATGGATTGAACCTAGTGGAACAAAAATCATTTGAAGGCCATGTGAGAAGCACATCTAAGAATTAAGAATTCCCTAAAACTAAAAAAATATCCCTAAGAAAAAAATTTATCTTGAAATTTCAATTTTTTGTAGATTAGTTTAAAAAATGTAATACATGTTAGAAATATTTAGAATAACTGGGGGGGGGGGGGGGGGGGTGTGAATCAGTTACTCAACGTTAATATGTACCACTTGAATAATTGAACAATAAACACTTCAATGTTCTTCTTATCCTATTGTTGCTCGGTCAATACTATAGAACTATCATAAACATAATTTTCATTGCATAATGAAAATATTATCAAATGTAAACATACATAGAACATTCACCACAATTTTAACACTAGCATTTTACATGGAACCCCAATTTGGGAAAAAAAATCAGCAATATGTTACTCTTTTTCACTCTTTTGAAGTGAGCTCTATTATGAGCCAACCCTATTAAAGGTTACAAAACATAGTGTTAAATGTAACTTGGTTAGAGGATCTATTCACCCTGTTAGGAGTTGTCTTATAAGAGGACATTGATCATTCCATTTAGAATGTCACCTAGTTAAAGGATTTACACAAACTATTAGTCTTCAAATGACTATTAGGTCAACCACTGTTAAAAGGATTTTAATACAAACTATTTACAATGACTAGAAAGAAAACAATAGGTTTTAATCTGTGTGTTTACAACTCATTTTTTTGGTTCAGGTCTCTGTTCAGTCCTTGTTCTGATTGGGTGATAAGCTTTTCACTTTCATTTTTGATCTTGATTTTCTTGGAGACCCTTCAATAAATTAGTCCACTCTTCTCAATAACACTTAATCCTTCTACTTAGATTCACTTATCAACATCATCGTCATCTCTGCAAGCTTTCTCTATTACCTTTACAATTACTCACACTCATGTGTTACCGATCAACCTTACTCTATATGTCTCTCTTCACATAAAAACTTGCACATAAACACACACAAAGAACACCAATTTTTTGACTTTGTATCTCGTACTTTACCCTTTTCTACATCCACTATAGATCTTAGGGTTTACGATCAAGTTTAACTCGATTCATTGTATCTATCCGTCTTCTTGATCTTCTTCTTGAAACTTCTTTAGAATTCATCTGTTAGGTTTTTACCTAATCCTTGCCTTGAATTTAATGATCCAACTCATCAAACTTATCTTCAACATGGTCTACATCTCCCGAGAAATCAAGTGAGTCAACTTGATCCCACAATTTCCTTGAATTCATTCTTATATTGTCACTTGGCAATCTCTAAATTTTGGAACTCAGTCATTAGTGAAATACTTAATCTCTATAAGTCTTTCTGGCTCGACATTAACTATCTTTTAGTTCAACTCTAATTTTTCTTAGCATTAACTGTAGCTCGGTTGGCACTAGCATTACTTGGCACTAACTATATTTTATACTTCTTCTTAGCTTGTCTTAGCTTTCTTGACATAAAAAATTAGTTTGATTTATCAAAGTCTATCTAATAAAATATCCATTGTAACTTCCTTTTCATTACTCAACCTTTCCTATAGGTGCTATTTTTATGAACAAATTCTCAAATCCTCTTCATCAGTCAAATAGATATGACATTTAGATTAGGAAGAAATATATCTTATCAATGCATTTGACATCAATGAAAAAACAACAATTATTCCTCTCTCTTTGGCATTTATGGCAACATCTCAAACATCTCAATACCATTTGTAGCTTAGTTACCATACAATCCAAAAGATTGTGTTTCTAAGATTTTGTTTCTAATAGTTTGATTCTTCTTTTCTGAATTAGTCTCTCTGAATTTCTCTTGTAGTAATTTCTCCATCTTAAGTAATCTCTCCCTCTTTGACAAAAATTCCAAAGACATGTAGTTGTCTTAGCTTCAAATTCTTCATACATATGAATTATGTGGATTTAGCTTCACTTCTTTTTCTTGAACTAATTCCCTCAAGTAGTGATACTTGATATAAATGTGCTTTGTCTTAGTGTGCATCACTAGATTCTTTGAAATGTTGATAGCACTTGTGTTATCACAATAGATAACCACAGGATCTTTGATTTCTTCTTTCATACCTTTTAGTAGTTTTTTTATCCACATAATATTTGAATAATTCTCTATAACTACCACATACTTAGCTTCAGCTATAGATTGGGAAATACAATTCTCCTTCTTGCTTGTCCATGACACCAATCACTTTCCTAGAAAGAATGCACCTCCACTAGTGCTTTTTTTGTTATCACTATTTCCTATCTAATCTGAGTTAGTAAACACCCTTAGTTCAAAATTATCATTTATTTTATAATACAAGTCATAGTCTTTTGTACCTTTTAGATGTCTCATTATCCTTTTCACTAGCATTATGTGATTCTCTTTAAGATTTTCTGAAAATATAGCAACTATCCCAACTTCCAAAGCAAGATCTAGCCTATTGTCAACAACATACTATAGTTTTCCAATCATGGATTTTTATAGGGTGTGGTTCACATCAATAGAGTCATTAGTCTTAGATAGCTTATCCCCAATAGACACGGTTTAATCACTGGCCTAGAATCTTTCATATCAAAAGTCTTTAGTATCTCCTTGATATATTTGAATTGTGTAATAAAAATACCAAACTTTATTTGACACACTTGTAGTCCAACAAATAATTTTATTTCACCAAACATAGACATTTAAAATTCCTTCTTCATTTCATCAGTAAATAATTTGCATAATATAATATTATCAACAAATATTTCAGATAACAATGATTAATTGTTCTTACCATTCTTCAAATATAGATTACTATTATAATTTATTCTTTCAAAACTAATATTTACCAAATAGTTATGTAATCTTTCATACCATGCTCTTGAGGCTTGCTTCAATCCATAGAGAGTTTTGTTCAGTTTACATACCATGTTCTTCTTGTTTAGATCTACAAATCTTTTAGGTTGTTCAATGTATACTTCTTCCTCTAGTTTACCATTTAAAAATGCATATTTAACATCCATCTAATATACCTTGAAATTCTTGTAGGATAATTATGCAAGGATATTTTTGAATCCTTCAAGTCTTTCCACAAAAGAAAAAGTTTCTCCATAATCAACTCCTTTTTCTTGAGCATAACCCTTGCATACCAGTCTTGCCTTGTTTTTTGTTACTTCTCCATTCTCATTGAGATTATTCCTAAAAACCCACTTTGTCCCAATGAGACTTTTATCTTTAGGTCTTGACACTAAGTCAAATTATTGTTCTTCTCAATCTAGTCAATTTCTTCATTCATTGCCTGAATCCAATCTTCATTGTCTAAGGCATACTTTATTGATGTGGGCTCAAACTCATAAAGTAAGCATGTATTTTCTTTGAGTCTTCTTCTTTTCATAACACTTGATTCAACATCATCGATGATTTTTTTAGGTTTATGATGTCTTCTCACATATTTTGCTAGCACAAGTAGTTTCCTTCTCTGATCTTCTACAAGTTCATCTTGAAAATTAGTCTCAATTTCATCTGCTCTTCATTTATCTAGTTCTCATTTTGGTTTTGCATTCTCAACATTTTCTATGTGATGGTCAACATTTCCTATCTGTGACTCAACATCTTCAATTTTTTTATCGATGCCCATTCTTTGTTTCTTGGCAATTTGCATTTGCACTCCATCATTTCCTGTCTAATGGGAACTTTCAACTTGACTTGTCTATTCACTTTGAGTGTTGGGAGCATCATCATCCACATAGATGAATGTACAATAGTCTTTAGGTTCGTCATTACATGAAGTGTCACCTTTTTCTTTCTTATCTTGTAATCTATTCAAGGTATAAACAATAGTACTAACCTCTTCTCTCCAATATTTCTATGATACATTCTTCTCCATTATTAATGTTGTTGTAGTCCATTATTGATCTATTTCTCCTTTCAACTATTCCATTCTGAGGAGGGGTCCTTGGTAATGACATCTATCTTTTGATTCCTCTATCTTTGCATAATGTATTGAACTCATGTGAAATGAATTCACCACCTCTATCAGATCTCAAAAACTTCAGACTCTTCCTTGTTTCTTTTTCAACTCTGGCTAAATGCCACTTAAATAACTAAAAAGCATTAGATTGAGCTTTAAGAAACATCACATTCATAATTCTAGAGTAGTCATCCACAAATAAAATGAAATATTGATCTCCACAGTAACTTTGAATACCAATGGTGAAAGGTGCATCTCTCAACCAGGCTGGGAAATGTTTACTGGTCAAATCCACTCTTCAAAACCTTCCCATTTATGCTTTGAGCCTTTTTGGAATTCCTGTGAAATTTGTAGAGAAAATGGAGAAAATCCAAAGAGACTTTCTATGGACCGGACTTGAAGGAAAGAAAAGGTACCCTCTTGTTGCTTGGGAGAAGGTCTGCCTCCCTAAGAGGTATGGTGGTCTGGGCATCAGAAAGCTTACCCATCTCAATAAGGCACTTCTTGCAAAACAAATCTGGTGTATCTTCAATAAAACTGGTGAATGGAGAGACATTCTGGAAAATAAATACTTTAGAAGACCCTCTCTTCAGTTTACTTTATTCAATGAGGACATCCCTAAAGGGTCGACTATTTGGAACGGTATCCTAAAGGCCAGGGACCTAGCTAAGGCGAGGTTCTCTTGGAAACTAGGCAATGGGGAGGATATTCAGTTTTGGTCTGATAGGTGGTTATGTCAAGGCCCACTTTCTAACAACCTAGTATTTGAGAGATGGGTGCAAGAATGCATGGAGCTCTATGGGTTTAAAGTAAGAAATTATAGGGTTGGTCAGGAATGGAGAGACCTTTCCCTTATTTTTGAGGATTTGAAACCAATAATGACTATGCTTAACTCTTCGATCCCTAGTAATAATAAGGATGAGCTGGTCTGGAGGGATAATCCCAATGGAAGTTATTCTGTTGCTTCTGGCTACAACTCTCTTTGGGGTTTAAAGGAGAAACCCCCTTGGGTGGATGCCTGGCTCACGGGCCTCACTCCAAAGATCAACATATTTTATTGGCTAGCCCTTTAGAACAAAATCCTAACACAAGATAATCTCATGAAGAGAGGCCATGTTATGCCCAGCAGATGCTCGCTCTGTAAAAACCAGTATGAGTCAGGAAATCATATCTTCATTCAATGTGACTTTGCTAGGGAGGTGTAGAGTTCTTTTAATCAGGAAATGGAGATTCTCTAGTGCTGGCCAGATAACCTTATCGACTTTTTCAGTCATTGGAAAAGCCTTTGTAAAATTGTAGGCCGGCAAGATAATTATGCCTGGTTTTTGCCTCACTTCTGCTGGAGCATCTGGAAGGAAAGGAACAACAGAATTTTCAGGGATAGAGAGGAGCCAGCAATAATTTTGGAAGGAAGATTTTGAAAAACATAAAAGAAAACCTTCAAGTGATGAAGGAGGGGGAAGTTGATATAGGGGACAGGAAGACGGTTAAAGAAAAAGACAAGATGCTAGATGGATTCTACCCTCGGAAGGATGGTCAAAAGCCAACTTTGATGGCACTTCTAAGGGTAACCTTGGCCCCTCTGGAAGCGGTGGAATTATAAGAAACAATTTTGGGGAGGGGATTGCGGCCTTTTCTCTCCCACTTGGAACCCAGACCAACCATTTGGTCGAAGCCAGAGCCGCATGCAGTGTGGTAAAGCTGGCAATTCCAAGCTTTGGCTTGAAGGGGACTCCAAAAACATAATTAACAATATTAATGGAATCTCCCCCCCCCCCCCCTCATGGTTGATTGCAAATATAATTGATGAGACATGTGCCACCCTCACAAAATATGAGAAGGTCTACGTCACTCATACGTTTAGAGAGGCAAACCCAGTTGTTGACTGGTTCACTAAAAAAGGGGTGGGAGTAGACAAAGAGATGACCTGGCATTTCAAAAAAGATTTTTTGATGGAGGCTAAGTCACTAATCGAGCTAGAGAAAATCCATGAAAGTATGGGTCAATCTAACTATTATCATGTTTAATAAAGAAAGATTGGATGTTGGCACGAGCCATAATAAGTTTCTTGGTTTTCATAATCTCAAGGGATTTTTTCCATCATTTTGACATGTTTTGAGGATTGTTATCATTTTCATTTGCTATTGTATCAGAGAGGTGAATGATCACGAACCCAATAATAGAAACAGAGCCAAAATCTTGGTTGGAAAAAATTTGTAGAGATTGGGGCCCATGAGAATAGTTGAAGAAAAAATGGATGTCATGACTAGAGAACGAAGTAGAAAGCAGCCGGTGGGTGAAGTGGAGAAGTGGAAGAATATGGGAAAAGTCTGGAAAAAAATGGAAAAGGGCTGGGTTACGAATTTTTTTGAGAAACTCCATGGTTTTGACCCTAAGGTCACCAATAGCATGGTGAACTTGTGGAACAATGGCAAGGTCAAGGTGAATGAGGTTTCTTTCCAAATCACAGAGGAGGTGGTTGTGGAGGTCACTGGTATCCCTATGGAGGGTTTCAAATTCTACAAGGACAAGAAACTTTCATCCAATGCAGTCAAGGAGTTCATGAAAAATTTTGCAGAGATGAAAAAGATGGAAAAGAAAGAGTCTTTCTATGTGATAGAGACTATAAAGAAGTTCTGGAGGTATTTTTTATATGCCCTCATTAATTATGTTACCTTGGACCCTAGGTTTGATAAGGTCAGAACTCACCATTTTGTGATTTTAAATCATTTTCACCATAAGAGTATAATTTCCATTCCCTTTTACCTTCTCACTTCTATGAACAAGGCAATCTCTAGTTTCAAGAAGAAATCCACTGTTAACCCTACTTTGCATGAGGAATTATTTCTCCTCATCCATGAGCATTTCAAAGCTTAGTCTATATGCAATAACCCTCCTCAAGTTGAGGATGTTGACAAAGGCAGCTCCAGCTTTTCTTCAGACTCTGATGACATTGAGAGCATTAGCTCAGAGGAGGAGAATGTTACCTCAGGAAAGAAGAAAAAAAGTCAAGATAGGAAACAATCCACAGTTACAACCCCCAGCAGGAAAAGCCCTAGGGATCATGGCAAAGCTCAAGCAAAAGAGAACTATGCCGAGGAGGAGGAGGAAATGGATACGAAAGATTCTGAAAAAGTGTCAGAGGAGGAGTTGGAAGAGGAGAAACCTGGGAAAAAATGGAAGAGGGAGGTAGTGAGATTTGAGGAGACTAGAAATTAGAGGACGGATGCTATTCCTTTTCCCCTCTCCCTGTCCAGTCTCAGCCTCCTTCGGAGGAAAAAGTGAATGTCATCACTGGTGAAAACGAGGGGGAAGTGCAAGTCAATAATAGAAGAAAGGCCTGGAAAATTTTTAATGTGAGGACTGCTACTATGGGGATTTTTAGGGAAATTATGAACCCTCAAATCCTGGTGGACAACCTGGAGGAGCCTAGGCTCAATGATCTCATAGACCCAGCTATCCTAGCCATTTCAAACAATGCAAGGGAGACTGGAATGAACCTTCTGAATAATTCCCACAGTAGTATGATTGACAACTTCAAATCAATCAAATGGCTCTTCCATGAGCTGGAGAAAGTTAGAGAAAGGGTGTCCCAGATGGAAAGTACTAAGAATAAGATAGGTATTGATAGCCAGGAGGACTAGGATAATAGAGAAATCTTAAATGAAAGGAGATTTAGAAATCTCAAAAACTACAACCACAATCTGGCAAGTCAGATGATTTCTCTCCTGAGTTTGATGAATGACAACATCCAATCCCTTGCTGGTAAACTTAAGGATAGGGGCTTCCTAGTGGAGGAGGGAGGACATAACAGGGATAAGGCCAGGTCAGATGATGACAAGGCCACAATCAGTACATTCACTAGTATGGATCAGGGCATGGAGAAGGTCCAGGATCAAATGGCAAAGGAGCAACAAAAGATAGTCGAGGCAACTCAGACTATGCAGGAAATGGAGAAGATTACTGAAGACTAGTTTTCTTGTCTTTTGTATTTTCATCTTTTTGGCTTTTGGCTTTTGGACAGGCTTTCTATAGTCTGTTTTAGTTTGTTTATTTTCTGGGCTTTTTATGGGCCTTTGTTTTGGGCTGGGCCTTCGAGCTTTTTTTAGCTGTTGGACCTCTGTTTTGGCTGGGCTTCTTTTGCTTATTATCAGCCTTATTTTTTGTAAAACTTATGAGTTTCAGGATCCCTTAAGCCTGTTTATCTTATCAAAAACTTTGAATACCAATGGTTCCATAAAGGTCAGCATGAACCAATTCTAAAACCTCATTAGCATTATATGTTTCTCTCTTAAAACTAGACTTTGTCATCTTTCCCAATTCACACTATTTACACATAGCATTATCAAGATTCTTTAGTTAAGGAAACCCTCTTATTTTTTTCATCTTACTGATATTCGCCAATTTTTCAATGTTCACATGACATAATCTTTTGTGCCATAACCAAACATCTTCTTGTTGTGTAAACAAACATGTCTCATTTGATAGGTCTAGATAGAATAAGTTACCTCTTGTTTTCTCATTGATTCCAATTATCTTACCATGATCATCATGTATCTTGGCCTTTCTATTGTGAAATTCAACTTTGTAACCTAATTTTTTGAGTTGTGAAACACTCAACAAATTGTAGTTAAGTCCTTCAACCCAGTAAACATTGTTACATGTTATTTTGTCAGTTAGTTGAATAGTACCTTTACCTTTTATAAAAAATGGGATATCATTACCAAATTTAACACATCCACAATTGTATGGATCAATATATTAAAATTTATCTTTATTACCAGTGATATGATTAGAACATCCAGTATGAATTATCCATTTGTCACTTTTGTTCACATAAGAAATTAATACAATTTTCTCATCTTCATTAGAAACTTCTTTCATAATAATATAGACAACTTCATTATCATTACTCTTAGATTCATTATTAGTCATTTCTTCATAAATATAACAATATTTCTTACTTTTTCATCCTTGCTTCTCTTATAGCCTTTGTCATCTCTTCTTCCTTTGTACTTTCTTTCCTTCCTTTCATCCTTATCATCTCTGTTAGGACATCTAGTAGCAATATCACCAAATTTTTTGCATGAAAAGAAAATGATAAAAAATTTAACTTTGTATTTACCTCTTCCTCTTCCAAACCTTTTTGCAACAAGGGCTTTAAGTGTTGGCAATATGTCCAATCAATCAGATAAGGTAAGTTATGGTTGTCATTTATGGCAACATATTTGTTTTACAGATTAGCCTCAACCCTGTTGAGAGTTGCTTCAACCCTGTTAGGAGTTGGTGAATCAAATGCAAATGTGTGCAAGAAGAGCCCACTTCCCTAACATGCAACTATACAATAAGTTCTTCAAGAAATAGGTATACATACAATACTAAGTTATTTGTTGCACTTTGCAAATCTTCTAATTGATGATTCTTCACACAAGAGCAACTGTGCATATATTAATTTGCATCATATAGTAAAGTATCACATTCACTTTTTACTCGCATTTCACAAGATCATATCAACTTCACATTTACTAATCATTGAATCATCATCCACACATACATCTTTTTTTTTCTTAACTTCGCAAATAAAGTTCTTTACTTATAAAAAAAAAATTTGGTAAATTCATCCTTATTCAGCTCATATAACATCATTAGAGTTGTCTCAACAAGAAATTATAACTCAAAACAATAAATCAAATTGTTAACCAAATTCTACTGATATGCTCTATTCTATGTTATGTCATCACTGCATCACTGATTCCTTTATAACTCAAACTCAATTGACTGTACAGACATGCACACTAGTATATGTCATAATTATGATGTCATGCATCTCTAGTCAACTACACAAGAGATTATTCTAAGGGAATATTTTGTTATCATCAAAACTATCCTATTGTTGTAGCATTGTCTAATACTTAGACAATTTTCTTCTACAACTGAATGAGGCTAATATGCAAAACAAATATGTTGCCATAAATGACAACCATAACTTAGCTTATCTAATTGATTAGACATAGTACCAATAATCTCCCCTTTTGGCATTGATGGCAACATTTTGGGAAAATTGGCTAAGTCCCAAACATGTTGTCATGCCAATCAAAACAAATAGCCATAACATAAGAACATTAAAAAAAACCATTTGTTTTTATGATATGAAAGACTACATCCCTTATCAATTCCTATTACAATTTATTGCTCCCCCTTACATACATAATACAATTTCTTACAATAAATTTTTCCATATATCTCCCCCTTTGACATCAATGACAAAGGTATCAAAAGATTGTTAAAATTTGGTAGCTGCATATCAAAACTTGGAAAAACAATTGTTGAAACTGGTCTTTAACTGCTCAAAGTGTTTCTTCCAGCTGTCCTTTAGTGCATCAGATACATTGAAAAGCACACATAAAACATATGCTACCAATTATGTTGCATTCATGTCTATAGCCACAAACTTGTCATATGAAGATTTTGTAGACAAGCGTTCTTCCAATTGATTTTCTAGTAATGTTATTTGAGGGAATAAGTGTACTCTCAAAAGAGTGAATCTCTTCAAAATTTTCTCCTTTTCTACTTGTATTTCCCTTATATTGTCATGAAGTAGTTATATTGTATGCTCAATTGTGTCTACTTTCTAATTCTACTTCAAAAAGTTGTCAATGACTATCTGAAGCCTAGTCACTTTCTCCTTGATTTGATCATCAAAATCTTTCAGATAAATGTATACTAAGTTGCACTTAGCATATGCATGTTTTCCTTCCTCTATTCATTGCCTTAGTTCTTTAATACATATATTCAAAGTTTCCATACCATTTCTTATGTTAGTGCACATAGTGTTTATAAGCTTACCATCATGCTCAATCTGTGCTTGAATGGTAGCCACATTCATGAGTATAGTGAACTCATCATCAAAATCTTTGCAGAAAATTATTCTGCATTGTTGAATATCTATTAGGGTGTCAATAGGGCTTACTACCTTTTCCGTCTTGTCCAAAACTATAGTCAAAGTCTTCTCAATTGACTTGACTAATTTCTCCTCCTTATGAAGTTTTCTCAGATAAGATATAAGATTCGTCGCTTCATCTTCTTCATCAGATTGAGCTAGAGCTGTTGTTGCTATTTGGGGAGGAGTGGAAATTCCTACTACTACTACTACTGTCAAAGGCACACTTGAGATACCTACTTCAGTGCTAGTCTCCATCTTCTATGTAGTCCCCTGATCTTCTCCTTCATTAGAGCTACTATAATCCACAATATTGCCAACAATGCTAGCACCAAAATCCTTGAATGGATCCTCTATTTTGTCAACTATCACTTTGGTGTTGTCTACTTGCATAGAGTCAATGTCAATAGTGATGTGTGGAGAAGAGCTTGGTGCAATTACTGATTCAGAACTATGAGGAGGACTACAAGTTATAGGACTATCTTCCTTTGTCTACACACTCTCCTTAGGTGTCCGGCTAGCTTCTTCTAGCTACACACTTACTTTAGGCATCTAGCTTGCCTCTTCTATCTACACACTATCTCTAGGCATCTGCACACTATCTCTAGGCATCCGGCTTGCCTCCTTTGTCTGTGCACTTACCTTAGGCATAATGGTCATGAATGAAACTATAGCCTCTTGAGTTTCTTTATTGATGTCCTCATAATTTCCTCCCATGAAGAGAATAGATATTTTCTTATGTCTCAATAATGGTGCTATACCTTTCAAAAATTCTTTTATATCTTCTTCACTATTTAAAGATAATAACTTTCTCACCATGTTAATTCTTATTTGTTTATCCTCTTCTATAACTCTACTCTTCCTATTTAGCAATCTATTATACAAATCTTTGGGTATCTGCCCTTTTATACTATCAAATCTCTTATCTTTCAAAATCATGTTCCTAACTACAACATTTTATCATTGTCTCCTATCCATGTTATTATACAAGTCATAGTATTTATTTAACTATACAAAATTGTTATCATTAATTATTTGCATGCTTAGGTTTTCTACCTTTGGCTTCCATGCTTTGCACCCTACTGATGTCTTGGCTTCTTGATTAGCTAATTCAACTGGTCTGTCAGTAGTCTCTTCCTCAGATTTAGATGAGCTAATGTGTAGAGTTTTTCTCCTTTTTCTTGGGCCACTGATAGTCTACTTGACTCTCCTTTTAGGAAGGGTTATGATCCTTGTAGACTTTCTTGTAGTAGATGTTTCTTCTATCTTTACTGGTTTTCTTGGAGGTTGTTGTTGTGCAACTATTGCATAAGGCACAAAAGGAGTTTACAAACTTGTTTGGGTAACTGTGACCTCTTCAGTAGGTCCTGGCACTACAATGGGTGTAAGGGTTAAAAGCTCATCTTGGCCACTAGCCTTCATTTCAATGGCTATTCCCTTTACCTCATCAAATTCTTTCCTTGTCATTCCAAATTATTTCAAGATAGAATCAATAACTGTCTCCACCTTTTTCTTGGAGCCCTTTATTGCTTGACTAGTTTTCACTTCTCTCATTTTCTTAGTATATGTTCCCCATCTAGGACAGTTAGAATCAACTTTAGAATGAAGGATTATCTACACATACCCTTGAATTAAATCCTTGCTCATCTCATATCCCATAGGTTCAATAAATTTCACCCAAGGAACTATTGCCTCCATACATGTGAAATCTATCTCAACCATAAAACATAATTCATCTTTATACTTCTCTACTAGTGCTGGAGGTATTCTATACCTTTTCTTCATTTCTATTTGAAAAGACTTCATTATTCTATCCAAATCACTATCTCTACCTACTTCAGGTCTTGACCTATAAGCTCAAGTGATCTTCTACATTGCACACTCATTTTCATTCCAAACTGTGATACCAGAAAACTTCTTAATAGCATAGAAAAATATGTGTTAGTAGGGATTCAAATCTAAAAACTTTAGTCCTTGATTTCTTGATTCTTGATATGTTATCCAACAGTTATGTTTTGACAATGTCGCACATGTTAACTTCTTCTCCTCTTACTGCCAAGTAATCTACATGAAGAAATCCTATAGGGATTGAGTCTATTCTAGATGCATGATTATACTTATATCCCAAAATCTTGCATATGATTCTCACTCCATCATCTTGAATTGA
Organism: Cupressus sempervirens; assembly: GCA_028749045.1. Classification (NCBI taxonomy): domain Eukaryota; kingdom Viridiplantae; phylum Streptophyta; class Pinopsida; order Cupressales; family Cupressaceae; genus Cupressus; species Cupressus sempervirens. The sequence continues at coordinate 277,341,345 of CM053790.1, read as the reverse complement.
GTTGACTTTCATGTTCCTCCCATCAAAATATGTGTTGAGATTTTCCTCAACAAGTTTGCACACATTCTTGATGTTTACTGGGTTACTACCTTGATTGCTCAAACCTATGACCTTATGAATTAGGAAATTGTCAATACAAATGATAGCATCTCCTATCCATAGAAGATCATCATGTACTTTGCTAAGAATTATCCTTGTCCATTCATTATTATGAAAATCTGTGTAGAACATATGTTTAACTAGGTTAAGACATTCCAAAAATCTATGTTTAGGTTTCAATGATAAATCATCATTACACATCCTCTCCAAATCCTTGTGAATCTCTAAATCACCTATGCTTTCAATCTTATAGTGAATATAACCTCTAATATCTTCTACATGGAGAACATTTTTTGAAACTCGCCAAAATGCTCCAATGGGGTCATCAAGTAAAGAAACAAATGGGTGTTTCTTGAAATTATACCTAGGCCTATTGCTTACATTATAAACTTCTTTCCTTGCCATTCTTGAAGGATTATGCTCAATAATTTAGAAAATACCTCAATTTTGCGTATTAGGGTTTTTGGTGATTTTGCATGCTTGCAAAATTCTTAAATTCTCTGAATCTCACTTCAATATCACACACAAACTTTGCACAAGCAAATGATGTATGCAATTTAGTTTGCATCCTTTAAATCTTTCACAATCTATACTACACAATAAATACATATATGCCACTAGTTTAGTATATTGTCTTTGTGCAACAAAGAGTTTGATCCTTTCATATATCCTCATCCTGATCATATCAAGTAATGCGCACTTCATTGTATACTTCTCTTAATTTCTACTACATACTATCAATTTTGCAACCCTTGATACTTCCTCTAGCATAAGTTATCAATAGATGATACTTTGTTCCACTAAGAATGCTCAATTCTGGTGAGAAGAGTCACAGACAATAAATGACTTCATCATCCTTTCAGGTACATCTTTTAGAACTTCATGAGAAATTTTTGGTTCCTTTGCCTCCACAAATGATTCCTTTAATTCATTTGTCTACTCTTTTACTTCATTTCTTCTATTATTTCTTCTATAATTTTGATTCCTGTTTAGGTCTCTTCTGTCCATTCTACAAAACCTCGTTGTGTCTCCAAAGTTGTTATATAACTAAGATATAGGTATATCTCTTTTCTATTCATTCAACTTGTCATCAAGTGTTCTATAATTCCTTGCAATGTGTCCAAGATTTTTGCATCTATAGTAAAAAATCTGTCTTCTTTCTCCACTTTCATTACAGTGAGATCTTCTTTCCTTTCCTGCATGGTTAGTGTTCCTATGCATCCTACTATTTGTATTATCACTATCAAATTTAGGTTTCTTACAATCTAATGCATAATGACCATATCCATGACAATTATGACAATAAAATTTTGAAATAGGTTTGAAAGAATTACCTTTGCAATTGACTTTAGTTTCTTTAGGTTCATCACAGTAGGTAAAAGATTCTTTTCTTTTTTTATTCATATCTTGATTAGATTCTTTGACTTTCTCAAAGTGAGCAACACTCAATTTGTCTTTAGATGTATCATCTATCTTGCTTAGGTCTTTATTAACTTCGAGATTAATAGGTCCTTTTGTTTCAACAAGTTTCCTAGTGGATTGACCAAGAAAGAATCTAAGTCTAGTCTTATCATAACTAGGTCTTTGCACATATATTTGTTCTTCAATTTTATCGCTACTATTATATAATTTCTCAAGTTTTTGCTTGGTTTTTACCAACTCACCTTTCACAATGGTGTTGTATTTCTCTAATTTTGCATGTTCTAACTTAATAGATTCTAGTTTTGATGTTACCTTGCTTAACTAGGATCTCAAATCTGCATTTTTAGCTTTTATTTTAATGTTAATCTTTCCTCCATTTTTCTTAAGACTCAACTTAAGTTCAACTATCTTTAACTCATGGTTTAGGATCTCACTTTCTTTCTTTAGATCTTTAATGTCATCATCACTAGTTTGATTAGTAGGTCCTTTCTATTTTAGGTCATCTATTTGTCCTACAATTCACCAATGTGGGCTTTTGCATCCTTGTATTTGTCTTTGAGGCCATCTCTTTCATTAGTAAGAAGATCAATATGTTCAAGTGCTTCTTCAATATTTTTCTTTAGTTGTTCCATATCCATAGGGATCTTATTCAAGTTGTTAAGCCTCTTCTAAATAGCCAAGCTCTAATACCAATTGTTAGAAATAGATAATACTGAGATGGGGGGGAGGAGGGGGTGAATTATTATTCTCTATTTCTAACATCAAGTTCATCAATTTCATCATCAGAACTATCACTTTCACTCTTCACATGTTTTCCTTTCTTCTTGTTAAGAACTAGTTGTGACTTGAAAGTAGATTCAATAATAGTAGGTGTGTAGTTATTAAAGTTATACATCTCAAAAGAAGTAAGTCTACCAATTACACCTTATAAGGTCAAATTGGTTTGCATCTCAGTTCTTGAATTGCAAAGAATCTAATGGCATTGTATAGGGTTTATGATCATGTTCAACTCGATTCATTATATATGTCCATCTTCTTGATCTTCTTCTTGAAACTTATTTAGAACCCATTTGTTAGGTTTTTACCTAATCCTTGCCTTGAATTTAATGATCCAACTCATCAAAATTATCTTCAATGTGGTTTACATCTCCCAAGAAATCAACTACGTTGGCTTGATCTCATGATTTCCTTGAATTCATTCTTATAATGTCACTCAACAATCTCTAAATTTTGCCACTCAATCATCACTAAAATAGTTAGTCTTTATAAATCTTTTTGGCTTGACATCAACTCTCTTTCTTGGTTGATTCTAATGCTTAGTCAACACTAGATTTTTTCAACACTAACTGTATCTCGATTGACACTAGCATTACTTGACACTAACTATATTTTATACTTTTGCTCAGCTTGGCTTAGCTTTATTGACATAACAATCACTTTTATTTATCAAAGTCTATCTAATCAAATGTCCATTGTAACTTCTTTTTCATAACTCAACCTTTCCTATAGGTGCTATTGTTATGAGAAACTTCTCAAATCCTCTTCATCAATAAAATAGATATGACATTTAGATTAGGTAGCAATATATCTTATCAATAGATTTGACATCATTGACAAAACAACAATTGTTCCAGTTGTAAGTTTCCAACAATATGTATTCTCACATGAATTTATAATATAAACTAAGAGGCTATTGGGTGTCAAATTATAGATATATTTAATTTCTAACAACAACTTTAGGCTGTAGGGTTTCTATGTTTCATAATACAGAGAAAAACTAGGATAAGATTTATGATTGATTACAAATGATTTTTTTTGGTCAAGAGTTTAATGTCTTTTAGAGTGGTACCAATTCCAAGAATAACCTTATTTATATTTACTCAATTTTCTATTCTCTTGGTTTTCCCTCACTTATTAACTATTTGAATACTTTTGGTCTATGTTGGATCTTTACTATGACATGTGGGTGCAAGAATGAACATTGAAAACAAAGAAGTTCATGGATTATTGTAGGCTCTTTTGGTTCTCAAGTCACTACTATTAATTTATTTTTTCTTTTTAATAGATAAATGAGGGATTTTAATTTCAAATATTGTCATTGATATTAAAAGTTTCTCCATGAGCTAGACCATAGGACTCCAGTCATATTACAAAATAAGAGTCAGCATATATGGAAATGCATTGAAGAAGAACCAAAAAGCATAGGAACAAAAAATGTCTCTCATAAAAATGACAATAGAAATAAGTAATAATCATAAGGGTTAGTTCCCAGGTCATCCAAAATCCTCATGCCCATTCCCATGTTGGGTAAAATCCCATTATTTCTAGCTACCCCTTTGGGAGTATCTAAAATCACTAATGTGTTGGCTATATTTCATAATTTGTGGATGATCTCTCCTTTATATGCTTGTCCTTTTTTGTTTGACAATGTCATTATGTTTTTTCTCATTAAGGTTTAATTTCTAAAGACTCATTAGTGATTTCATATTGAATGATATGATTTGATTCTATGTTCAACACATTCTATATACTATGATTTGTATATTATGTTGTAGATATAAATTATTGTTCATTTTGAAATTTTCATTTCAAAAGAAAGAGAAATTATTGCTATGATGTTATTTCATGCAAGTTTCTATTCTATTCACTTTAATTTACTTGACCACTTAGGAATTCTTATACAACTAGTCTTGTATTAGAGTAGATGGAGATCATTAGAGCATGTCTCCATTAGAAATGGAATACTAATAGCACTTGAAGGATAGGCAACATCAAAGTAAGGTTTTATACAACACTTATTAAACATCACCATTGTGAATATGAGGTTTATTGTGTGAACTTTTGATTCTTACCCTCTAGTATCATTTTTGTGGCTTTTACATTGTTAAAGCTTAGTTGATCATGACAAATATAAAACTATACATATAGAAACCCTGAATTGGAAAGTTCAATATGAAATAGCTTGATGAGATCAACAAGTTTCTAAAGAGTATAATGGAGAAAAAAAAATATTTTGAAAATAGATCTTAGAATTTTGGTGTGTGGTTACAATTTTGATATATTTCTAGACTTTGTATGGAATGAATAGGATGAACTTAGAATTCTAATTGTACAAAATCATACATAAAGAACATAGGAACTAACAAAAATGATCTATCAATCTCACCATTCCTAATGTTGATAGCCAATGATGGTATAAAATTATTATATATTATTTACATTACAGTCATGTTTGTTATTCATGGCATACATGCATTTCAATTGTAAGTATCTACAAAGTATATTGTACACTTAAAAATGTTAACCAAGCATTTCAGACTCTACCAGTTTTATAGTTGCTACTGAGTCCAAAGGACAATATTTAGTTTGCACTGAGCAGTTACTACTAAGTTGGTGATCAACAATGTAAACTGAGCTTTGCAAGGTTTATCAAGTTCCTTAGTGCAAACCAAGTTGTGAAGTGCTTACCAAGCTCACAATTATAGCAATGTGAGTCTAGTGTTAACCAAGAAACTCAGTGTTAACCAAGTGACTTAGTTTATACTGAGCTCATAGCAATAGCATTTACCAAGCTATACGGTCAAAATCAAGTGACTCAATTATATGTTGAGTTTTATAGTATTCACTAAGTCACCAATGTAGACTGAGTTCAAGACTACTTGGAAGTGATCAGTATGGACTGAGCTTCTATGTCTATTGAGTGCATGATGATTTCAAGCATTGATAGTGGATGTTGAGTATCAGAACCTCATTGAGCTAGTCTTCAAAACCCAAGTTCCTACAGTTGGGCCGACTTTGTGTATTTTGTGTAAACTTGTATTGTGGCTAACTTTTTAATTTATAATTTGGATTGGTATATATAATGTATTTGTATCACATCCAAAGAGAAAGTAAGAACTAATGTAACAAGTAGAGAAGACCAAAAGAGTGAATTACAAAGGCTACAACAGTATAAGGAGAAACAAAAATTTATCTATCACAACAAGGTGATTGTTACACTCAAGAAATCTCATTCAACAAACCAAGTTGCAGATTAGAGATCAACTACTATTTCATCCTAATAGGTGGATCAATTAAATCCTTTCAAAATGTAGACCTAACAGTCTTTTGTAAATCTCTTTACTGAGTGCATACTTCATTGTACATTTGTAAATCCTTTTGCAAGGTGGACCTAGTAGTCCTTATTTCTCCTAACAAGGTAGATCATTAGAAGTGATTATCATAACCATTAACATGACAACTTTATACTACAATACTAAATCTTGTGGGCATCATCCCCACCCTAGCTTTACTTTCTATTTGGAAGGTTTTCGGTTCACCAAAGTGTGTGTCAAAGTGTTGTGAGTGCTTTTATGTTTTCAATTTCTCATGCATGCAATTAGATCAAAATACTCATGAAGTATTAATTGCTAATAAAGGATTGAGTTTTATTGGTTATTGATTCACCCATCCACTCTTAGTAATTTAGCCTATTACATATATTTCCAACAATTGGTATCAAAGCTTTCTTGTTCTCAAAGAAAAGTTTAATAGCTTGAGAAAAGATCAAAGGCTATGGAGGTATTCAAACTTGATAAGGCTATTGAAAAGGAGAAGCTAGACTTAGAATTGGTTATTGGAAAACTCAAGAAAGCAAAAGAGAAACTCTCTCAATCCTTGAAAAGAAGGAAAGATCTTGCAATCTAGATGAATGACCAAATCTAAATTGAAGAAAGAATTGAAGACATCTATTTAGATGAAGCTAATGATGAAATCAAGGAACTACTTGAAAAGAATAACTCACTTTAAGAAGAAGTGAAAAATTGAGAAGAGAGAAAGAAATTTAATCAGTTAGATTATGTGAAGTCATGGTAGAGAAAAATATGATAAAAGAAGAGATAGAAGGTAAGAATAATTAAATTCAACACCTATCCCTTCAACAAGCAGATATTATTGATCAGCTCACCAATGCAAATGAAGAAATCATGAGTCTAAGATCAGATAATGAAAGATTGCAGAATGATCTAAACACTGAAAATAAAACCAGTGAAAGGATGATCAAATCTCAAGCAGACATGAATCAATTGAATGATCAAATTCATTATAGACAAAAAGGAAAATCATGAATTGGATATATAGAAGAAGGTGAATCATCCAAGCAAGGAGCTCAAAAGAATCAAAGACCTACTTGTAGTCACTATGGTAAGATAGGTCATACATTAAACAAATTTTGGAGCAATGGGAAAGCTAAATTCAATGGAAAATGCTATAATTGTAATAAACATGGTCATAGGGCCAATGAATGCAACGAAAAACCTAGATTTGAAGGCAAATGTCACAAATGTAAGAAGCATGGGTACAAATCTTACGAATGCAAAATTAAGATGTTGAACCCAGCATAACAAATTGTAAAAGCTATATTTGGTTAGGACTATAACACTTGGTGTAGATGTCATTACTATGGAGAATTTCGACACATTGGAATGAATTTTGTGAAGCATCACATGAGGACAAGGGATACTACTAGAAGATGTTTCATTGGTACAAAACTCGATCATCTTGCCAAGAACTGTATGAATACTAGATGAGTTGAAGATGAAAAGAAGGCAAAAGTTGATAACATCAAAAAGTAGATGAGATAGAAATGGGTTGCAAAATCTTTTGAGAATGAAAGTCCTAGAAATGATGAACATTTCACTCAAGAATTGGGTGACTCTATCATTTCCACTTGATCTCTCAAAGGAGAACTGGAGCTAGGATTCTAAAGAAGATATCTCACATCAATTCTAGTCAATAGAATGAAAGATCCATATCAGCATATAAGATGAAAAGGGATCACCAACTATTCAAAATATTTTAGTCTTCACTAATCATGGTTGTGTTATAGACCCTACTGAGCGAGGTCAAGCTATAAGACCCTACTGAGCAAGGTTGGGAGCTACTATATTTGTTGTGTGGTTATCGATTTTTGAAAACTCTTCAAGCCTTCAATACAAGTGAAGTGGATAATAGTCTATCATTTGAGTGAAAAATCATAACAAGGCATTTAGTGCAATTGAAAGGAGAATTTTTTTTAAAAGGGTGAAATTGAAGTCATTTCTCATCACAAATTTTCAAGAGCTATCTGTGCAGAGCAATTTTAGGGCATTCAAGTGATTTGCAAGAATTACTATTGAAGATTTTTGTGTTCACTTAAACCCTACCAAGTATCAATGGCATCCACTAGCACCAAATTGAAGAAAGGGTCAGATATGTTAGTTCAAGGAGTGGAATGGAAGGCACTAGATTTTAAGTTGAGTCTTGCTATTGCAAAAACCCTAGATCCAAGCGGAGTTGAATCGCAAATTCCACCAAAGGTACTATTGATCAATGATATTTGTTCACATTTTAAGTGTGCAATTCAAGACATTGGAACTTTGAAAATGGATGAATTTTTAAGGAGTTATATGTGAATGGTGTGTTGAAACTGGAACATCAACATCTTAAAGAAAAAGGTTTAACTCACATTCTACATATGCCATAATATTTTCAAATAAAATGGATAAGATTCATTCTTAGTCATGTACACAATGGTCAGCTATGGTTGAAACAAACTATTTTGATAACCAAGAAGATGATACATAGGATCACTAGTCTTCCTATGTTGGCAAAAAAAAAGTCAACCAAAACCCTAAATTGGGTCGAGCTAGAGAAGAAAACCCTTTCTGAGTGGGATGGAAGGGGAATGAAGATTAGTCATATCACAGATATGGAATTGAAGTTTGGAATACATTTCATTGCTCACAAAATATATAGTTTGAGTAGACTTAATAGTGTCTCATGCGAAGTAGTCGATATCACATTAAAGTTGGTCAAAAATAACATATCACTTGACCTTGTCGAATTGATGTGGAACTAGTTCAACAAGAATATGGAGAGCATAAGAACTTCCAAGAACAATCCTTGTAAGTTTGGTTCACTTTTGACTTGTCTATTTTTCTATGTGAAAAAGTTTTTCCCATCCAAAGGTACAGTAGTATGGAGGAAGGATGTACCTATTCTTTATCAGATTAATGAATATATAGCTGAAATTGGAGAAAATTATGTGAGTATTATGGACAATTACTTTGATGCATTCAAGGATAAGATGAATAATAGATTCAAGATTCCCAAGAAACTAATTGATGATTATAAAGATGATGTTTGTTTTATGGTTGATAGTGACAAAGTATATATTCAGGTAGTTAGACCAAGAATTGTTTGGGTTAAGCCTCTTGGATATGAGGTTAACATTGATGAAACTAAGGACATTATTGAACCACTGGTTAATGACCCTGTTGACTAAAATGTTGCATATTTTGGAACTTATGATGAAGGTAAGGCAAGAATCAAATTGGAAATCAAACTCCCTCAGGTAGTAAACAAAGGGAAGAAGAGGGTTGCAAAACTAAAAACCATCTCCACTCTTCTCTTAACTGAAGGGAAAGGAGATGACATTGAAGATGATGAAGTAGAAGATGAAGAGAAGTCAAAGGATAAAGAGCCTATGAAGAAGAAAGGTAAGGTAATTATAACCAAGCCTACCAAGACATCTACTGCTATGTTTACAAGAAGATCATCTAGGAAGAAACTAGACAAAGAAGGAGGAGATGTAATCTTTAAGTGGCCTCCACCCACCTTCTAGGAAAGGTTGAAAGATATAGAGTCAAATAAATCATACCAAACTTCAAAGCACTAAAGTATGAGACAAGGACTGTAGAGGAGCAAAAGAAAATAGGAGATGTATTAATGTCTAAAATGGGTAAGTGGAAGTATTCCCCAAACCAAGTTGCTCAACAAATTTTGAGTGATCTAATGGAGAAGATCATGCCAAGATGGGAAAATGCCTTGAAAACTACTAAAGACATTTATGAGTAGACCCTAAGGCAATTCATGTCGAGTTTGAATCTTTGAAGAAGAATGAAGAAAGACTTACCTTAAGATTCAACACTTGTCTTGTATTGTTAAATGACATTGAACATGTGGTAAGGAATGCTACCAACACGTGGAAGAAAATTTATGTTCTTCACAAGAAGAATGATTTTGTTGTCAGTGTTAGTGACAAAGATGATGATGAGAATGAAAAAGATGAGGAAATTGATGATGATGAAGTTACTCATTATGACAATGTAGATGATGATGAAGAGGAACAGGGATAGGAAGCTACCAAGGAAGAAGTGCAAAACACTAAGGAGACTAACCCAGGGAAAATGGTTGCAATGATCATAGCCTCACTTCCTCATTATCTAAGTAAAGCATTGAAATCATCAAGACTAGAGAAAGTTATAGCAAGATTGATTGTGCCAAACACTGTAAGTACATGCAGTCAATCAATCTTTGCAATTGTCCAACTTAGTACTTTATTGATAGAAGAGGCAAGCACTTCATCTACTGAGAAACCAACACTTCCCTCTACATCAATTTTGGTTACTCTAGGTATTTCGTCAATTGGTATTTCAGAGATAAGTGCAATATCTACTTTTTTGGCAAGTCCTACCATTTCTACTATTGTTTCCATTCCTAGCATGCAAATAATAAGTGCAAGGATAGTTGAGACCAAGTTTCAACTGAGTACAACATTTTTAGGTAAAGGCAAAGAGAAGGAAGAAGATATTAATCTTAATGAAGGGATTGTTATTCCAAATGGGACATTTCAAATCTCAATCCTGATCAGATGCATATTTTTGGAGAACTTGTTTGGAAGAAAGCTAAGCAATAGAGGCTTAGAGATGAAAGAAATAAGGAATTTCAAATAATTGAAGATGCAAAGAATATCCTAGGTAAGGCACTAAACACAGAGGTTGACACTTCTCAACCATTTTTGAATCAATTAGCAGAGGTAGTCCAGAAATTCAATGGTGATTTGAATGGACAGGAGAAATTTTTGCAAAGAGCTGAGAAGAAGTTTGAGAATAAAATTTTGGAACTTATTGCTTAGCAAATTGCTATTCATCAAGTAGAATTATCTACTATTCTAGGCTCGTTGGAGACCTCTTGCAACAATTTGTCTTCACTATTTGGTAAATTCTATGATACATCAATTTTCACCAAGGAAATCAAAGATAAATTGTTAAAGATTGATGAAGATCTGAAGGCAAGTGCACAACAATTGTAACTTGACCTAAGTTATAGCTCTACCCATTACACAAAGATCATATTCTTGACTGATATGTAGGTAGAATTGATGAGAGAAGAAGCTAGAATAAGAGCTACATTGATAAACAATCAGAGTATGATTCTCCCACACATGGATGCATTGCAGAAACATATTACACATGCCAAAACACTCATCCATGATGATAACTTCTCAATTGCAGATCACATGATAAAACTATCTGCAAAAGTGCAGATTGCATTGCACACATGCAAGGTGTTGCAAAAGAATTGGGACATGACAATGGTACTAATCCTAAAGGTACATGTAGATTTCTTATCACATTTTTGCACTACTATATAGTTTATAGCATACGCCTTTGGCATTAATGTCAAAAAAGGGGGAGAAGATTACAATTAAAAAGTATATTGTATAAAGGAAGATGTGTATAGAGGAGAAGATATAATATAAGGAATATACATAAAGAGGGAGAAATTTTATATGTCAAATGTGAAAAGATATAAATTATATTATATGGGGGAGCATTATAATATAATGCATGTATAGATACTCAGAGATACATCTCTTACCAAAAAAAAAACAATTTTGAAAAATCCAAAAAATAGAGTACTCTACTAAGTTGGAGACACAAGGTGATGAATAAAAAGTGTTCTTGAACATCTTGAATTCAGTTCTAATTGATAAGTGGTTTTGTCACTAATGCCAAAGGGAGAGATTGTTGACATTATAGTCATGTTTGTTATTAGTGACATACACTTATTTAGATTGTAAGTATCCACCAAGCATATTGTATAGTTAACAATGTTAACCAAACATTTTAGACTCTACCAAGTTCTACAATTGGTACCGAGTCCAAAGGATAGTATTCAGTTTGTGCTAAGAAGTTACTACCAAGTTGGTGATCAGTAGTGTAAACTGAGCTTTACAAGGTTTACCAAGTTCCTTAGTGCAAACCAAGTTGTGCAGTGCTTACTGAGCTTGCAGTTACAGCAATGTGAGTCTAACATAACTAAGCAACTCAGTGTTAACCAAGTGACTTAGTTTATACCAAGCTTCTAGTAATAGCATTTACTGAGCTACGCAATCAAAATCAAGTGACTCAATTTATATGTTGAGTTTCATAGTATTCACCAAGTCATTAGTTTAGATCGAGTTCAAGACTACTTGGAAGTGATCAATATGGATTGAGCTTCTATGTCTATTGAGTGCATAATAATGTTGAGCATTGATAGTGGATGTCAAGTATCAAAACCTCACCGAGCTAGTCTTCAGAACCCGAGTTCCTATAGTTGGGCCAACTTTGTGTATTTTGTGTAAACTTGTATTGTGGCCAACTTTGTAATTTATAATTTGGATTAGTATATATGTAATGTATTTGTATCACATCCAAAGAGAAAGTAAGAAGTAACATAACAAGAAGAGAAGAGCAGAAGAGAAAATTACAAAGGCTATAGCAATATAAAGAGTACCAAAGATTTATTTATCATAGCAAGGTGATCGTAACACCCAAGGAATCTCATTCAACAAACCAAGTTGCAAATTAGAGATCAGCTACTATTTTATCCTAACAGGTGGATCAATTAAATCCTTTCACAAGGTAGACCTTATAGTCTTTTCTAAATCTCTTTACCGAGTGCATATTTCATTGTACGTTTGTAATTCCTTTTGCAAGGTGGACCTAGCAGTCCTTATTGCTCCTAACAGAGAAGATCATCAAAAGTGTTCATTGTAAGCCTTAAAGGCCAACTTTATACTACAGTACTAAAGCTTGTGAGTATCATCCCCACCCCAATTTTACTTTCTATTTGGAAGGTTTTTGGGTCACCAAATTGTGTGTCAAAGTGTTATGAATGCTTTTATGTTTTTAATTTCTCATGCATGCAATTTGATAAGAATACTCATGAAAGATTAATTACTAATAAAGAATTGAGTTTTATTAGTTACTGATTCACCCCTCCCCTCTTAGTAACTTAGCCTATCACATATATTTTCAACACACACACACACACACACACACACACACACACACACACACACGATGATATAAAAATATTATCTAAAATAAAATTCTCTTTCAATTACAATATTTTGTTCATGTTTAGGAAATGCATTGAGCTTTACAAAATGGGGTGTACTATTAATAATTTTCCTATTCTAATTCCAACATGTAAGCTAATACCTTATACTTGCAATGGATTTGCAAACATTGTGATGATGAACAATTTTTTTGGTCACCAGAGAGAGAGAGAGAGAGTTGTTGATTATCTAAATTTATTAAACAAGGTTAGTTATGTTCACTAAATAATTCATTGTTTAATATTTGAATCTAATTCCTCATGGAAGATTTCCTAAGCATTGATAACTATGGTTTTTTTCTCTTTGAATTAGGTGTTTGTGAATGATAAATTCATTAATTTGGATCAAGAGGATAGGTCAACAGTGAGGATTATCTCTACAAGAGCCTACAATTCCCTCATCATGTATAACTCCTAATATTTTGATGCATCAAGATGATTTTAAATGTGCCATAAAGTTGTGAATATAGGAAAAAAAATTCTTTCATTTATTTCATTTTAAGATAATTAAAACTTTACTACCAATGTCATAAACATATAAAGTTTTTGCATGACCATCTTTATTGTGGTTTAAATGTAAATCCCTAAAATTAAACTATCTTGGAACTTTTTCGAAAACTACTTTGCATACACATTTGTGCTTCACACTGGAATTTCTAGGCTTAAAGATAAATGAGGGAAGAGGTGATATAATATTAGAGGGGAATGACATTAGAAATAAAGATGATTGTTTTGGCATTGGTATTGGAGAAGAATATTGTATGGTAAAAGACACTCCTAGCTCAAGTCATGAGAATTGTGGTGCATCAAGTTTGGTGGTGGAGGATATCCCTTCCACATGCACTCCAAACACAAGGACATCCCCATTACATTTTGAATTTCCTATTCCTTTCTTCTTCTCAAATAAATAAGTCTCTATGTAGAAGAGTCACAATTTGAGATGTTTTTGGTAAATTTCCATAAATTTGTGAATATAGGAAAAAAAAACCTCTTTCATTGGTTTCATTTTAAGATAATTAAAACTTTACTACTAATGTCATAAACATATAAAGTTTTTGCATGACCATCTTTATTTTTGTTTAAATGTAAATCCCTAAAATTAAACTATCTTGGAACTTTTTCTCTAATATTTTCACACACTTACATGTTGATCTTATTGAATGCATGTTTAGGTCAAATGGCTACAAGAAGGAAACTACTTTGCATACACATTTGTACTTCACGTTGGAATTTCTAGGCTTAAAGATAAATGAGGGAAGAGGTGATATAATATTAGAGGGGAATGACATTAAAAATAAAGATAAGAGCTTTGGCATCAGTATTGAAGAAGAATATTGTATGGTAAAAGACACTCCTAGCTCAAGTCATGAGAATTTTGGTGCATCAAGTCTGGTGGTGGAGGATATCCCTTCCACATGCACTCCAAAGACAAGGACATCCCCATTACATTTTGAATTTCCTATTTCTTTCTTCTTCTCAAATAAATAACTCTCTATGTTGAAGAGTCACAATTTTAGATCTATTTGGTATATAGTAATAGATTGGTAGCTGCAATGAGCATAAATTATGGAATTTTGGGAGTGTGGTCTAGTTTTGGGTCTCTAGTTTGATATAGAAGTTAATCCCAATTCATACATGGATACTAATAATTAATGTTGTAATTGCATTAATCTCTTTGTGAAAATAATAGTACCTTTGTATTTGTGTACTAGATTATGGAATCCATTACTAGTATTTAATTGCTGATTATTTAGATCATTTTGTGTTGTCAAAATTATCAATCTCATTGCCTAAATTTGTAAATTTTAGCATATATCTTGGTGTTTCATTAGACTCAAAAAATAGTATGAAATAATCTACAAGAAGTTGAATTTGATGATAATCAACCCCATCTAAACAATTGCCTTGAAAAAAAGGCATAATGAAACATTCATGCTAGCATTAATATTATTTTATTGATGATTTTGTTCTCTGGGAAGTGAAATAGCCAGATGTTAGTTGAAAAAAATATGGTTGGTGTCACTGATTATGGAATACTTCTAGTATCATATTCAACTTTATAGACAAATATTGAAGGCAACAACTTTTAAAGGTACCTATGTGATGTTGCAAGTTTAACAAACTACTCAACAATGAGAATTCAACACTTGACGACTCAACAATGAAAAGTCTATTAGACAATACTCAAGATTACAACCACTTCTTCCTACTTCCTAACCTTAGGCATGGACTATAGCTGCATGTAACCATTGTTTTTTATAAAGAAGATGCATTGATACATTACATGTTGAGGTTCTAGAAAAAAGGATATATCTTACATACATGAAACAAGAAGAGCTACTACATGGAACAAAATTGGTCCAAAATAGAGGTCATGTAGTAATAGATGAAATTATAATAGAAACACACCAGCCAGCAAAGCATTAACTAACATAATAGTAGTGACAAAGAATTTGGAAAGAAATACTAAATTTATTAGAATGATGTCATAAGTATACCAAAAAGAATAAGATGTACAAAATAATAATAAAAATTATCAATTATAACAGCTCATTGAAACAAGAATAAGTATAACACATAAAATAATATTTTGTCACCCTCCCTACCTTTTTCCTTTAGCAATATTGGATAAATCCTAAACTAAATCGTCAAACATATAAGAAAAGTTTGAAAAAAAAAACTAAGTTTCACCTTGGTAAGATATGATATTTTAGTTTAGTGTTTAGACGTTTATGCCTTTCACTTTGAGGAAGTCAAACCTTTGATCATACATCATCAATATTTCTCTCTACTTAGGTACAAAATGTGTAAACAAATGGGGTGGAAACAAGTTTTGGGCTTCACATTCATGTTGCTCAATCACAACTTTGTCTACAATGTTAGGGTTTATATTCCATACATGGCTTATTAATATAAACATTAGAGAATGACCATTAGATGGCATCAATTGATATTCTCACAGATCCTCTTTTCTTTAATTTAAATCATTTGTTAGAGTTTGAAGCCATTTAGAGTTTCTTGGTTTCCATTATGTCATTTCAATTCATCAAACATACATAAACCCCACTCTAGTTGTGTTAGATCATAACAAAATAATCAATTTTAAAAAAATAAGTAAAGGCCTTTCTTATTTTTGCACACGATTTTAGCTAAACCCAAATAATCATTGTGGGGAATAGAATGGTGATTCTAAGAAATTTTTTTTGATGCATTTAATCCATTAATTGAGGCTAATTCTCATTCATTAATTGAGAAGGCTATTCTTTTTCAAATCTATTGTGTCTAATAGAGATGCAAAAATCTATTGTCTCAGCATGTGTGATTTATGCTTCAATGAAGCCACAAAATCATGTCCACTTGTACATATTAAATTAAAGTTTTTTCTATCAACAAAAATGTGTCCCACAATTATCTTTACTTATTGTTGGCTAAATTTTTGGTAATCCATTGTAACCACAGCTTACAAAATAGGAACTTTAGGCAATTTTGTAGTGAGATTTAAATATCTCCTCTTAGTAATAGGAGAGGCTCCTCTCTTATCATAGGTGGCTACAACAAAGACCTAACTAGAATCAACAAAAGGGTGGTTTACTAAATCAATTTTCTTTAGGAATAATTTTATATTACCAACTACTAGTTTCAATTAAAAAACAAGAATATATTGCTATGATAATAATGGTGGCTTAAGTATTGATGTAAGAACAATCTTAAGACAATAGTTATATCTTAACTTGTGTAAGTGATAGCAAGAACTCAAAGTCTCCTAAAAATAACCTTCTTGAAATAGAATGGTGAATAGCTAATAAATCTCAAAGTCTTTATTCCACTATCCAAATATGAAATAATATACTAAGAAATCAAACTCAAAGTCTTCAAATCCTAGTACTTTCAGCCACTATCAAACTAGATTAATCTTGTTTATGAAAGCTCAAAGCCTTTCAAAAAAAACATCAAACACTCAAATTATTTCTAAGAGATCAATAATAAAGATGAATGAATAAATATAAGATTAGAGACAATGATCAATTCCAAGTATCTCAACATTAAGTTTGGGAAAAACTTTCTTCTTTATTCACTTCAAAGATTTGCACCAAGAAATACAAAGCCTTCTAATCACAAGCCAAACTTCTCCTATAAAGAAAAATATGATTATTTACAATGAACTCTCCTCTTTATATAGGAAAAAAAAAGAGAGAAAGGTGCAAAAAAATGTAGAATAACCTCAACCACCCATACTTATCCTAACTAGCTACTTTGACTTTATTCAAAGTTGTATGCCTGATGTGATTACAATGAAACTACATGAGTTGATTATACAAGAACATGTTATCATGTGTTTACAATATGAATTTTCTTTACATGTAGTCTTCCTACAACTATTATACTTAAATCCTATGAAAATTTTAAATATGCATAGGATCTCAACAATCTTTGCAAATTTGTGTAGTGAATTCCACACAACCTCGGCATCGGGATCACCAATGTACTCAACAACCATTATAATCCTGCAATATGTGTCAGCAGCCTCCAAAATCTCCTTGAAAGAAACCTCTCTTTTTATTTTTAGTTCATCTGATGAACATTTCCATGTTACAAATGTATTCAATACACTGAGATCAAAATCATCTGCTTCAAGTTGTAATCAAATTGTTTTAGTGAACTCTATAAGAATATCATCTTCTATGTTGAGCTCATCATTCTTAATGATATCTCCACATTATAACTTCTTAAAGAACACACTAATCATGTATTTTCACTCATGAATATTCACTATTATTTCCTTTGCATCCTTTATGAGTTGTTGCAGAACTTGTTCTTTGTTAATCATCATGTGCTTATAATCATGATACATCTCAATAGATGAGATGACTTCATAAGAATATAAACCCTCCAAATAAATCCCCATCATACTCTTCCAAGCATCAATATCCCCCTATAACAACTATAATTATTTTTTAAGTGATCCTTGAATATCAATTAGTTGAGAAGAAACTTCCTTACCCTTTCTCAGCATTCTATAAATATCATGAATGAGTTGATAACCTTGTGATTCAATGTTGGTTACCCATTCATCTATGACATGTGCCTTCTACTTCTCTATTTTTTTACATACAACTGAAATAGGTTCACTACACATGGAAGAGCTCTTCAATTCTTCAATGGTTCCTAATAAAAATGTATTCTCCTCTTTGATTTCTTTTTCTTTTTCCACAATTCATCATTCTTTCGAGAAAGAAATTTAACTACCTCATGTGCATCCTATTGATAACTAAGCCTTGTTTGTTTACCAAGTTCAACCCTTGTAACTCTTTAATCAATAGGTTGCATGTCTTTAGGATATTTTTCCACAAGTGGTTCAATGACTTTAACATATACTTGATGTTATTTTCATCAACCACTACTCAAGAAGTTGTCTTAGCTTTTTATTCTTTGAGACCCTTAGTTTTCTCAATTGTTTGTCATATTTCTTAGGTGGGATTTATTCTTTGTTCCTTTTTTGTGTGATAGTTCTCAACCATGGAGAAAGGATAATAGAAGATGCATTGAATAAAGAAGTAGTTACCATAGCTAGCTCTAGATTACCTTGCATAACAGGGGTAACTATAGCCAATGTCTCATTCTAAATGGTGATAGAAGGAGGAATACTATTTGTGACCTCACCCATGAACTACTCAAACTAAGATGAAGTCACATAAAGAAATTTTGTATACTAAAAAGTGGCAGAAGGAATCAACAAGGAATATGCATCAAAAAAATTCTGAAAATCATACTGATCTCCTTGTGTTTCTAGAACTCGAGTACAGTTGAGGACACATGCAATACTCGTGTAATAGTTAGAGAGTGTTCAAAAGATGGATGCTTAATGGAGAATGCATTGATATCAATTACTAAAAGTGAATCATGGGATTCACCTGGTACTGGAGCTAAATCTAGAAGAGAAGTTGTAGCAAGAACTTCAAGAGGACATGAAGCAAGAGGTAATGACTCATTTGACTTTGTTGCTTCATCATCGCTTGAGTCAACTTGAATTGTTTGAGATTTAACTCCTTTCACCTCAAGTACTCTTGAATTCTTTCCTCCCTTGATAGACAACTTGGGAAAACTTTGACTAGGAGTTTCAAATGTAGATGAGGATGTGTCATCTTTACCTTTACCCTTTATTTTTTATCTTAAACCAATCAAACCAAAAAGATCAAAATATTAGCTATACTTTATTTTGATGTATTTGAGGCCCCTTCTCTTCATCCATGTGTTAGTATTAATGATAATAGACTAGAATCTATCCCAAATATACCTTCTTCTTTTTGCATGACCATGCATCATAGGGTTCTCTAATATATTTATAGTACTTGTATTATCACAATAAAGTATCATAGGTTTAGTGATTTCTTCCTTCATACCTTTGAGTAGTTACTTGATCCATACAATGTTTGTATAATTTATTGTAGCAACAACATATTCAACTTCAATAGTAGATTGAGAAATGCAATTTTGTTTTTAATATTCCATGTAACCAGCCTTTTTCCTAAGAAAAATGCTCCTCCACTAGTGCTCTTTCTATCATCAATATTTCCAACCCAATTAGCATTAGTATAGGCTTTCAATTCAAATTTCTCATTTTTCTTGTGGTATAGACCATACTCCTCTATTCCTTTCAGATATCTCATTATTCTCTTAATTTCCATCAAGTGACTCTCCTTGGGATTAGCAGAGAATATTGCAACTATCCCTATAGATAATGCAATATCAGGTCTACTATGTACTAAATATTGTAATTTTCCAATCATAGACCTATATAATGTGTGATTTTCCTCAGCTGAATCATCATTCTTTGACAATTTAAGTCCTATCACCATAGGTGTGCTTACTAGTTTGGAATCTTCCAATCCAAAAAAAAAATAGTATCTCCTTTACATACTTTGACTAAGTGATGTATATACCAAATTTCATCTGATGTACTTGCAACCCCACAAAGAACTTGATCCCTCCAAAAATAGACATCTCAAATTCTTATTTTGTTTCATTTGCAAAGGCCTTACATAAAGTATCTTGACCTCCAAATATTATATCATCAACAAAAATTTTAGATAACAAAATACCTTTTCCTTTCTCTATCTTCAAGTACAAATTTTTGTTATCATCAATCCTCTCAAATCCAATTCTTACTAGATAATTGTGTAGTCTCTCATACCATGCTCTTGGTGCTTGCTTCAAACCATATAAATCTTTGTGTAGTCTACATACCATTTTTTTTTATTAACATCAAAAAATCCTTCTGGTTGTTCTATATAAACCTCTTCCTCCAATACACCATTCAAAAATGTAGACTTAATATCCATTTGATAAACTTTTAAACCTTTGTATGCAGAGTAAGCAAGTAGGATTCTTACTCCTTCCAATATTGTAATAGGAGTGAATGTCTCTCCATAGTCTATCCCTTCTTCTTGTGCATATGCTTTACAAATTATTATTTTTGTGTTCCTTGTGACTTCACCATTTTTATCTAACTTGTTTATGTATACCGACTTGGTAACAATCACATTTTTGTCTTCTAGTCTAGGAACTAGAGTCCATGTCTTATTTTTCTCAATTTGTTCAATCTCTTCTTCCATGTCTTTACTCTAGTTCACATCTTCTAAGGCATCTTTCAATATTTTGGGTTCTTGCATGCTCAGCAAGCATATATCATTTCTCAATTTTTTCTTTATCATTGGTCTAGCATCTTTATCACCAATGACTTATGCAATAGGATGATGTCTCTTGCAATACTTAAACAATCTTGGTTTAGCTTTGGCTTCTACATTTGGTCTCTCAACTTATGAATCACTATGTACCTTTCTATCAAGTAGTTCAGCATCTCTTTCATATACACTAATTTCAAAATCAGAATGTGCCTCAAATTCATTCTATAACTCAATACCTGAATGTAGCTCAGTCCTAGATGCAACTTAGCATTCATATTATGTGAATTAGTAGATATTGAAACTTGTTGTTAGTTTGCAACTTGATTTATAGCATCTTCATCAATAGGCATACCTTCATAAAAGTATATAAATGATTTATATTCTTTTGGTTCCTTCATAGGTTTAGCCTCATATACTTTTGTATATTCATCAAATTTTATATTTGCACTTTTCACAACTTTATTAATGTTTGTATTAAAACACTTATAAGCTTTATTTCTTATGGAATAACCAATAAATATACCTTCTTCACTTTTTGCATCTAGTTTACATTCCTAAATCTTTAAGAATGTAGAATTTGTTTCCAAATACCTTAAAATATTTTACATTGGGTGAGTATCCATACCATAGTTTAAAAGGTGTTGAATGAGTTCCTTTCTTGACTTGTACATGGTTCACGGTATAGACAGTTGTACTTACAGATTCTCTCCAGTATTTCAAAGCAACATTTTCTCCATCATGAGTGTCCTAGCACAATCCATTATAGACATGTTCCTCCTTTCAACAATTTCATTCTGTGGAGGGGTTCTAGGAGCAGATGCCTATCTTTTGATTCCTTTGTCATTACAAAACATCTCAAACTCATTTGATATGAATTATCCTCCTCTTTCAGATCTCAAACATTTTAGACTTCTACATATTTCTTTCTCAACTCTTGCTAAGTACCACTTAAACATTTGAAAAGAATTAGATTTGTATTTCAAAAATATAACAGTCATCATTGTAGAATAATCATCAAGAAGGAGCATAATGTACTTATCTCCTTTGTAGCTTTTCACTTCAATTGGTCCACACAAGTTAGTAGAAATAATCTCTAATATTCCTTTAGAGGTATAAGAATTTGTCTTAAAACTTGACATTGTTTGCAAATTATATTATCAGGCTTCTTCAACTTAGGCAATCCTCTGACTCTTCTCATGTTATTGATACTAACCAAGTTATCAAAATTAACATGACATAACCTCTTGTAACATATCCACACATCATCAAATTCTATAACTAAACAAGTGGCATCCTCTATATCAAGGTAGCATAGATTACCTCTAGTTTGATCACCTTTTCCAATTATTTTTCCATCAGTATCATATATCTTAGCAATTTTGTTCTCAAACTCAATGTTACAACCCAATTTTTAAAGTTGTGACACACTCAAAAAATTATAGTTAAGTCCTTCAACATTGTAAGCATTGTCACATAAAATATTTTCTATGAGCTTGATAGACCTTTTCCTGTTATCAAACATGGTGCATCATTACCAGATCTTATGTTATTTCCACATAATAATTCAAGGTAATGAACTTACTTTTATCTCCAATCATGTGATGTGAACACCCATTGTCAATGATCCATCTATCATTCTTGTTCACACAAGACACTAGTGTAGTTGCCTCATCTTCATCAACTTCATCCTTCATTGCAACATATACCACTTCATCATCATGATCTTTAGATCCATGTTTTGTTTCCTCTTCAGTAATGTAGCAAGACTTCTTGCCTTTGTCTTTGTATTCTTTGTTGTCTTCATCTCTTCTACTTTTTTACTTGTCACCACCTCTGTAATTCTTCTTCTCTAGAAATCTAGTAGCAATATGACCATCCTCAATGCAATTAAAACACATGATAGGTAACTTGCCTTTAGACTTTCCTTTACCTCTATGAAATAATAGTGCTTTGAGTTGGTCTACATCTTCCTCATCCATATCACTGCCACTAGACACGTATTTTGTCTTTTTCTTCTTCTTCTTCTCATCAGGTTCCTTTAATGATATCTTAACTTTGAAAGTATATTCAATATTTTTAGGTTTGTAATTATCAAAATTAGATAGCTCAAAAGAAGTGATCCTACCTACCAGACCTTCAAAAGTTAGATCATTCCCTGGCATACATCTTAATTCTTATATTGTAGAAACTCTAATAGCATAGATGCACAATAGTATTCTCAAAACTTTTCTTACTACAGTATCATCATCTATTTTACTAGTAGCTCCTCTTATTGCATTAACAACATCTTTTATTCTAGAAAAATATTGAGCAATATTCTCACCTTCTTGCATTCTTGTGTCATTGAATTAACCACTAAGACTTTCAGCTTTGGCTCTTAGAACATTCTTCTCACCTCCATAAATAGTGTGTAGAGCATCCCACATTTTCTTTTCACTATCACAACCTTTGATATCATCAAACTTAGCATAGCTTAGGTCAGAGGCAATCTCCAACATTGCATGGTTGTGCTCTTTCTTCTTTTTTAGATCTTTAGCAGTTAGGGCTCCAGTAGGATCTATATGCTCAATAGTAATGGTAGATTATGCATGATTATTAATACCTCCTAGGTGCAGCTTCAAAAAACTTTTCCATGCAAGCAAGTTATCTCTATTAAGCTTAGATACTTCTCTTTTTGACATCTTGATCTTTG
Source organism: Cupressus sempervirens (assembly GCA_028749045.1). Lineage (NCBI taxonomy): Eukaryota > Viridiplantae > Streptophyta > Pinopsida > Cupressales > Cupressaceae > Cupressus > Cupressus sempervirens. The sequence goes on along the minus strand of CM053790.1, from coordinate 277,318,260 downwards.
TGCTTCTAGTACCTTCAAACTAGTCCTCTTAAGCTAATGGCTCTAATACCAATTGTTGGAATTCTTTAGAATAAATAAGAGGGGAGGTAAATTAGTTATCCAAGGTCTAGATGTAAAAATTAAACTTTTTACAGCTTAGTGAACCCATATCCATAAAACATTTTCATCATGTATGCATCTATTAGATTATGTAATCACTCAAAACTTGTAGGTTACTATCAAATCAATATGCAGAAATGTCAACATGAAAAATAATAGATTCAATAACACATTTGACACAATGATTTAACATGGAAATCCAATTTGGAAAAAACCACTAGTAACATGTTACTCATTCTCACTCTTCTGAAGTGATGTCTTGTGAAAGGCCAACCCTGTTAAAGGTTACAATGCACACTATTGAATGTGACCTGGTTAAAGGATTTTAATCACCTTATTAGGAGTGAGCCTTGTTAGAGGACTTTAAATTATTCACTTGGAATGTCACCTAGTTAAGGAATTTACAAATGACTATTAGGTCAACCTTAATCCAAAGGATTTACCCTAGACCGATACAATGATTAGAGAGTAATATTAAAGCTTGATTTGATATCAACTTACAAGACGCTTGCATATTATAGATCTCTATTTTAGTCCTTTGTTCTACTTGGCTTTCACACTCTTCATCTCTAATAGTCGGTTCACCCCTTAAGCATCCGTATCCTTAACCCTTTTTTCTTTGCTTGCCAATGCAGTCTCTTCTCTTAGGTCACTGAATGAAGCAATGCCCTAGACTCTGTGTCTTCCTTAGGTTCTCACACATGAAAACCCTCTATGTAGAGAGAATTAAGATATTTTTTTCTTTATCCACCATCATCCATTTTAGGGTTAGGTTAGATTAGATGGGATTTAGTGAATCTACCCCTCATTTCATTTCATCCCCTTCTAAAAACTTCTCCTTCAATCCTCTTTGAATTCACCTCAAAATGGTTTATTTTGAATTCTATGCCACCAGCTCATCAATCTTATCTTCCACACAATTCACACAATCCAAGAAATCAAACTTGTCAGCTCAAATTCATCAAATAATTGATATTTCTCATAATGTCGACACTTGGCATTAACTGGCTTCTAATGCTAAACACATACTATGTTGCTCAGCATCCACTATCAAAACACTCAACACAAACTAAAGTTTACTGGTGCTTGGAATCAACTAAACTTTACTCAGCTTACACTGTTTCACTCGGTTTATACTAAAATTGACTTTTCTTGACTCCAAATAATTTTCTACTCGGCTTGCACTAACTTTTCTCAACACCTACTATCCACTCGGTCAAGCTTGGCAAACAAACTTCATTTAACTTTCTCATCTAAACTTACTTAGTGTAACCAACCTTTGCAACCTTAAGTAAATTATCAATGCACTATAATATCACTGTCTTAATTGATTTTTGTACTCCTTTTCATATCATAACTCAACCTTTCCTCTAGGTGCTATTGGTATCTCATTTGATCAAATCCTCTTCATCAATCAAACAAATGATAGTACTTAAATCATATAGGTAATTGTCTTACCAACAAGAAGCAAGTTTAACATCACTGACAAAATAATGATTGAAACACATTTATCATACTTATATCAATCTATTTTCAACAGTAAAGAGGGCTACAACCAAGATCATGAGATAATGCAAGTACTATAGGTCCTGGTTAGACACTTAATGGACAACTATGTAGGGACTAACAACATGGAGAGTCTCTTGGCATGAAAAAGCCCAAGCTCAAATCATGTGCGGAATGAACCCCTCAAGAAACCATCACACTGAAATTAGGTACAAAATGAATTCCTCGGGAAACCATCACACTAGTGTGGAACAAATCCCTCAAGAAACCATCACACCCATGTGAAATGAATCCCTCAAAAAATATTCATGTCATGACTTTGGAAACATCATACAAAAATTCACTTATATGAATTAACTTTTATTACCCATTAATTAATTTAGTTAGTACTTGTTTAAAAACTTCTTCATGCCAATTGGGAAAATAGTCACCAAGGTTGTGAGGGAAGCTCGTCCACTGTCTACCCTACATACCCATGCTCATCACACGATGAGTGCCCAAAGGCAATGCAAGTTCCCAATGCAACCCTAATGAACATAACTCCATTAAAATACAACCAAGAGTTCAGGCCTCTCAAGTCACCCAAAAAATGCATGCACACATGATCGTGTGTGGTGCACCACCATCATGAAGATCATAAAACAAGGGTTCACTAAGAACACAAGAAAAATAACAGTTAACCGAATACAAGCTCAAAAGTATAGATTCTACATGAATCCCAATGAAAAATAAAATCATACGTCATGAACTCACTCAATTAGCCTCAATCCAGGAGAATGGATTCTACACAAATCCTAATGATGCAACAAAACCAAACACCATGGACTTTCTCAATTGGCTTCAATCGAGGAGAATGGATTCTACACAAATCCTAGTGTCCACAAAATAACAACAAGAGTCCAAAGGAAATAAAAACACCAAGTATAAAAATCACTCAACTGAATACAACGTCAGGAGTACAGATGCAATACACATCCCAATATAAAAATAAAGATGTAATAATGGTCAGATTGACATCCTATGGATAATATAAAACCATGACCAATACCATGCCAAGAAAACCCAAGAAAATTGGGTGGCACACAAATCGAAGTAAAAACCCCAAAATCTAGAAAACTTCAAAATTAAAACCCATTTGATCTTAGGGAATGAAAGCCACAAATATCAAATAAAAACTAGGTTTAGAGTTTGCATACAAAAATGGCCAGCATAATGATGCAAAAACCCAAACCTTTATCCCAAAAAATAGGAAAATGCTCATACCCAACTAATCTAGTAGAGCTAACATACAAAAACTAAGGGGAACACTAGTTCTCAGTCTCCTAACAAATGGATACAAAAAAAAAAAGTAGAAATGGAGCTAAAACATTAAAATAGGAGAGCCCCACCTCGCAACCAAAAGGGGCAAAATGGGAATTTGAACCATAAAATAAAAATCATGCAGAAGTTTCTAAAAATTGTGGCAATACAAGGTCTCCCTGAGCTGAATCTAATGAGATTGATCTCATGATAATCCTATGCCCATAGCTCCCACAACATACAAAACATTAATTCCTCATGAAGAGGATTTTGGGATTTACTCTCCAACTTTCTAATTCAAAAGTGAGAAGTGAGGAATTAAATTCTTTTTTCAATACTTATTCACTTTTTGAGTGAATAATCAATTAGGGCAAATAACTAGCCAACCTAGTTAAACCCTAAATTGACCCAAATGAAAATAGGATATTCCAAGTAATTGGAATTCATCTATGGAAAAGCTACCAAAAACTAAAAATCAATTAAATAAATCCTGAAAACCCAAAAACATGAAATGTCCTTAACAACTTCTACAATAATGTGAACCTCTAAATGCACAAACGCATTCATAGGTCTAGTCACATAATGCAAATGAGTTTGGATTTATTAAATCACTAGAAGGTTTAATTAAAATATTTAAATAAGATGTGATGACCATAAAGGTATGACATTGGTAAAATATGAACAGTCTAATCACTAACTCCATATGCCACTAATAGGGATATAAATCCTACACACTAAAATACATGATCAAATGCAATTACATGTAATAACATAGTCGAAGCAATAATTGCATTAAATACCTAATTTAACCATTTACTTAAATCTATTAAAATAATCCATTTACATCACTCACATTCGCATAAAGCATATCAAAGCAAGAATGAAGTAAATCACCATAGCATTAAATCCACATCTAATATAATCAGAGATATGTCCAACTAACAGATAACCAGATATCATCTTAACACATATTGTCATCTCAAAATGGCATCATCATGCAATTATGATAAACTAAATAGCATAGGAGTCTAACATCTAAGATACTAAAATAAAAGTATAATATCTAACTCTTGGGTCATCACAAATGTAAAATATAAAATGAGTAACAAGTATCTCTCAAGTGATGAAGAGTAGATAGTGCCAAAAACTCAAGTGCCTCAAGGTACTAAGGAGGCTCCCTCATGACCTCTAGGGGATCATTTAGCATGCATCCATTAATTTAGGAATTAGGATTCTAGATTTGGTCAGAAATTCTTCCCCTAGATAGATTTCAAGAATGGAGGAATGGCTTGAGATTTTCTCAAATGAGAACAAGGGGATTTGGACCAAGGTTAAGAAGAAGAAAAGTAGAGATCCTTCCCCAGTGTCACCAATAGTGACTAGGAGTCGAGTTAAAGCTGATATGGGGGTCAAACCAAAGACACTTGGCAGAAAGAGTTTAAGCCAAACCATTCAAGAGGAGGCTAGAAGGAATTTGGTTGATGGAAGCCAAAGAACCATCAAGGAGTGCTTTGTTAAAAATAAATGAAGATAATATCCTAGAATATAAGGGGGCTAAATGGAGCCCATAAATAGGAGGTAGTAAGGAACATGATTAGGGATCATAGACTTGATTTTATGTTGATCCGAGAAACTAAAATGAAGAAGGACCTGGTGGGTAAGATTTACTTTAGTAATAGCATGGATGGAGAGGCCACAAATTTTGAGGGAGCATTTGGATGATTGCTCACACTCTACAATAATAAGAATTTCCTAGTAACTACCATTTATAATGAAGGTAATTCACTATTATGTAAAATTCTCCATATTAATAGCAAAGACTCTTGGTTTCTTTTAAATGTGTATGCTTCTAATTCAAATTGGGAGAGGAAGGATTATTGGACCAAGCTTTATACTATAATTCAAAATTCTAACCTTAAAAAAGGAATAATAATGGGAGATTTTAATACTCCCCTTACTAATGAGGAAAAATCTAGGGGTTTTGCCTCAAACTTGCATAGCAAGTTGGATCTCTCAAATTTCATAAATAGTTTGGCTCTCCTGGATGTTGATCTTTCTGGTGAAGTTTTCACTTTATCCAATAGGCAAATAGGGAGTGATCGTATCTAGGTTCACCTTGATAGAGCTCTCATAGCACCAGACTGGTTGAACTCTCTCTCTTACAAGCTCTCCCTTCTTCCCAGAGTTGGGTCTAATCATTCCCCTATTTCCCTTTTGATAGCCTCTCTTGCAGCTAGGCAAAATTTTTCTTTTCATTTTGAATAGATGTGGATATCCCACCTGGACTTGTAATCTAGGATCTTCTCTTGGTGGACCATTAAGGTAGAAGGGACTACAATGTTTAGGGTTTCCAAGAAACTAAGAAATGTAAAATATAATATTAGAGTTTGGAACAAGAGATACTTTGGTCATATTTTCCAAGCCAAGGAGGAGAAGTCTGATTAGCTTCGTACTATTCAACATATAATACAACAAGAAGGATATAATGACCATAATAGGAACATAGAAATGTCTATTCTCTCTAATCTCTATAACATTATTAGTAAAGAAGAGAACTTTTGGAAACAAAGATCCAGAATTAACTGGCTTAAAGAGGGTAATCAAAATACCAAGTTTTTCCACCTTTCCACTCTTAAGCATAGAGAAAACAATAGGATTACAGGTATCAAGAAGGGCCAGTCTCTTTTGTCTAATGATAGTGATATTTCTACTAAGGTTCTTAATTTTTTCTCTTCACTTCTTTCTTGGGATCCTATGTTATTTGTGGAGGACCAGAAGGAAATTGTTTCATCTCTTCCCCTGTTGATTCAACCTCATCATAATTTTATGTGGAGGGCAATACTAGATTATCAAGAAGTAAAACAAGATCTTTTTTCTCTCTTCACTAATAAAGCTCTAGGGCCAGATGGTTTTCCTACTTTCTTCTTATAGGTGTATTCAGAGTTGGTTAAGGTGGATGTTATCAAGGTAGTATAGAAATTTTTGGAGCCAAGAATCTTCTGAAAGAGCTCAACTCTACCTTTCTGGTTCTTATTCCTAAAATCCTTGGGTCAAATACTATGGACCAATTTAGGGCAATTAGTCTCTCCAATTATTTTTACAAGATCATTTCAAAAGTTCTGATGACCAAAATCCTCAAATTTCTTCCTTTGATCATTTCCCTATAGTAGACAGGCTTTGTCCTTGGTAGACAGATCCTAGATTCTATTATGATCATTCATGAATTCATTCATTCATTGGAGGGTAGGAAGAGGGAAGGCCTTCTCCTCAAACTAGATCTCTCCAAATCTTATGACCAGGTGGATTGGACATTCCTTGGTTCAGTTCTTCAAGCTTTTGGCTTTGATCATCAAGTATGTAAACTCATCTCCCAACATGTTTCTACCTCTTCGCTTGCTATCATGATTAATGGGGCTCCATCAGATTTCTTCAAACCATCAAGAGGCTTAAGATAGGGAGATCCCCTATCTCTCATCCTTTTCATAATCTTGGTTGAGTGTATAGGGAGATTGATTCAGAGAAAAAGATAGGAAGGGATCTTGAAAGGAATAAAGCCCTCCCCAGGGCATGTTTCTTTCACTCACCAATAGTTTGTGGATGATATTATTATGGGAGGAGAAGCTTCGATTTAGGAAGCCAAATCAATGAAGAGATTATTGGACTTGTATACTAGGGGAATTGGCTAGGTAATTAATTGGGTAAAAAGCTTAGTTTTCTTTATCAACTCCCCTGTTGATAAACAAAGGAAGATTACTAGTATTCTTGGGTGTGGGGTGGGAAACCTGCCTTTGAACTATCTTGGACTTTCATTGGGGACAAATTTGCCAAACTCTTTTTGGAATGGGATTATTGGTAGGTTTAGTAAGAAGCTGGTAGGTTGGAAAGGTACCACTCTCAACCAAGCTGGAAAATGTCTTTTGGTGAAGTCCACTCTTCAAAATCTTCCAATGTATGCCTTGAGTCTCTTTGGGATCCCGATAAAACATGTTGTTAAAATGGAAAATATCCAAAGAGATTTTCTATGGTCTAGCCTAGAGGAACATAAAAGATACCCTCTAGTGTCCTAGGATAATGTATGTCTCCCCAAGTGCTATGGAGGGTTGGGAATTAGAAAACTTAGGCATCTCAATAATGCACTTCTAGCTAAGTAGGTATAGAAAATATTTAACAGTACTAGGGAATGGAGGGACATTTTGTTGGAGAAGTATATTAGGAGGCCATCTCTAAGGTTTTTTCTCAATGACCCTGACATCTCGAATGGTTTGGTTATTTGGAATAAAATCTTAAAGGCAAGATCTTAAGCTAACTCTAAGGAAAAATGGAAAGTGGGAAATAGAGAAAACATCCTCTTCTAGCATGATAATTGGTTGATTCAAGGTCCTCTCATTAATAACCCTACATATGATAATTGGGCCAATACTTCTATAAGGTTGTTCAAAATGAAAGTAAGAGACTATAGAATGGACCAAGGATGGAGAGACTTGTCTTTAATTTTGAATGACCTTAAGCCAATAATGGTGATGTTGAATTCTTTTTTTTTGAATAATAATAAGGATGAACTAATATGGGAGGTTAATCCTAGTGGATCATACTCAATGGCCTTGGGGTACAACTCCCTTTGGGCTAAGGCCTGGTTGCCTGGCCTTACCCCTAAAATTAACATTTTCTTTTTACTGATGCTCCAAGATAAAATTCTCACTATAGATAATTTGGAAAAAAGAGGTCAGTATATCCGTAACAGATGTATTCTTTGCAAGCACCATTAAAAGATGGTTAATCACATTTTCATCCATTTCCCTTATTCAATGGACGTCTGGGAATATCTCACCAAGAACTTCTTTTGTCAATGGGATAGCATGTACAAAGGCACAAAATCACATAGTATTAGCTTATGTACTTTGCCCCACTTCTGCTGGGGAGTTTGGGATGAGAGAAACAATTGAATTTTTAGAGATATAGAGGCTCCTACTTATGTACTTGTAGATAAAATCAATAGCACTATGAGAGAAAATTTTGTTATAAGGAAGGGTGGAGATATTGATGAAGGAGGTAAGAGTAAGGAAAGGTAAAAGAACATGAGATTGATATGACAAGAGGTGAAGTGTAAACCCCCCTCGAAGGATGGCATAAAGTCAATTTTGATGGAGTGGCTAAAGGTAAGGTAACCTTCATCCTTCAAGATGCAGGGGCATCATTAGAAATAGCCATGGTGTGGGTGTTGCTACTCTATCCTATCCCTTGGGAATTTAGACAAATCACTATGCAGAAGCCAGTGCTACTCTCCACACTATTAAACTGGCTCTAGAGGTAGGAGTCAAAAACCTATGGCTAGAGAGGGACTCATACAATATCATCAGATGTATTAAAGGATTTCTCCAACCTACCTAGACCATTGAAAATATAGTGGAAGAAATTTGTATAACACTTGGAAAATTTAAGAGTGTCCATGTCAGCCATGAGTACAAGGAGTCTAACTCAATGGCTAATTGGTTTACCAATGAGGTAGTCAAGAAATAAATTACAATGATATGGAACACCAAAGGGAATATTCTGTCAGTCGCAAAAGGCTTAATTGATCAGGAGAGGATCTAGGGAGGTATGGATGAAATCCCTAGTTAATTATGGGAACTAATGCAAATATGTGTGAAAGCCAATGCATTTATGGAAAATATAGGAGGAGTTGGTAGATGACACATTCAATGTCTAATTAGCATGCTTTATCGATTTCTTATTTTGTTTATCATTTCACTAGAACTGAAAGAAAAGATAGTTTTTGACTGAACAAAAAGAGGATAAAGGAAGGAGAGGAGAGGACTATGTTTTTGTGAAAGGGTATCACTAAGTTTATCAAGATGGTGGGAGAATGGAGTAGAAGAGAACCAGTGGGAGAGGTGGACAAATGGAAATAAAGAACCAAGGTCTAGGAGAAACTTGAAAAGGGTGGCATTGCAAACTACATTGCCAAGATTCATGGGTATGATTCAACGATTACCAATCTCATGGTAGAGTCTTGGAAGGATGGTAGAGTTAAGATTGATGGGGTGTCACATCATGTAAATGTGGAGGTCATTTCCCATAGCACAGAAATACCTGATGATGGTTTAAAGTTTCATAGAGACAAAAAAATTCTACAAAAGTGGTGAAGGATTTTGCCAAGAACATGAATCTGAGAAGGAGTTGGTGAAGAGTGAGACTTAATATGAGATGGACTTGATCAAGAAGCTTTGGAGGTATGTACTAAGGGATATTATCGAGTTTATTTCTTTGGACGTGAGGTTTGATAGGGTTAGAACCCATCATTTCATTTTTCTCAATCATTTCCATTATGGGGCTAAGATTTATTTTCCTTTTTATTTGTATTCTTCCATGAACAAGAATATTTTGGGTATAAGAAAAAACCTAGTGTTGACCCTACCCTACATGACAGTTTACTTATTTTTCTCTATGAATATTTAAAAGCTCAATCTAGGAGCAAATCTCTGGCTCAAACTATGGTTTCTTTGGAGGAGATAGGGAGCTCCAATTTATCCTCAGATACAGAGAAAATCCAGAGCATAAGCTCGAAGGATGAGGAAGAATATCATTCATTGAGGAAGAAAACTAGGGGAAAGACAAGGATAATCCTACTCCAAGTAAATTTCCCTACAAGAAAATCCCCAAGGCACATGTGTCTAAAATAGTTGGTCAATAGGAAGAAGTGTACAATGAGGAAGGAGAAGATATAAATATGGAGGATGAGAATGATGCAGAGCCCTCTGTATTTATCTTCAAAGAATCTTAGTTCAACTCAAGAGATTCACAATAGTCTGGTACACCCTCAAGGAACCAAGAACATCTCAAAGATTACAACAAAGAACCCTGACATTATACACCGATAAAGACAAAATCTTCACTCACACAATCAGATTTCTATGTCTGATTACATTCTTCATAACTTTAGTTCTAAATACCTTCTTGAAAAACCCTTTGGATGAATTGTTAAAAATTAGTATTTCTAAAACATATCCAAATCTGAGATCAATACAAGTAGTATATTATAAATTACATACTCTGAACCAAGACCCATTTTCTCTGTCATAAACCAGAACCAAAACTGGTAACCCTTCCTAGGGCATCACATAACGTTCACAAAACAAATTCAAATAACCCCAAACCAATTCCACATCATCCATTTGTGAGTCTAGTTTCCAAATCTGTAAGCCATTAATTTATCCAATACATAAATCAATGTATAATCACAAATCTTTGCCTGCAACACCATTGAAGGCATTTAAAAACCAATTTTCACTCAAATCTTCATAACTTTCACAAATCTATATAAAAAAAACCCAAACCAAACGGAAATGAAAGTTAATTCATGTATATTTACAATGAATATTTTTAGAGGTCTTTATTTTCCAAAATATTCCTGTACCAAAAGTTTCAATCTGACTGTAGTTGGGCATTCTCAAATCTGTAATTTACAAGCTTTGCCAAAACCTGCATAACTTCTTCATTTCTAAATGAAAAAAATACAAACCAAATCCAAAATAAATTTTATTCACTTATCTATCCAAATATATAAAATTTATATGGTTTCCAAGCTGTATATGTCCGTACAAGACCTGGAACCAACACTAAAACTGAAAACCAATCAAAATAACAACTCAGAATATTACCAAATTTGTTTCAAAATGTATCTATTCTTTTCATTAATTGCTTTGGTTCGACCTTACATCCATTTTTATAGATTTTTTAGTTGGTTATAACTTCCAAACCACCCTTTAAACTAACCCTTCACATTCTTTTGACCCTTTTGCATTCTTGACAACATTTTATGCATTTTATGCATTTTTACATTTCAACTTTCATACAAACACAACCTAGACCAACATTATGACTCAAATGACTTTAGATGGATGTCAATAGATCCATTCACCAATTAAATAAACATTTTTACATTATTTATCATATTAAGACCTCCTTTGACAACTTATTACAAATGGCTTCTCTAGCTTTTATATCTTTGTCTTCTTGAAATTTAGGTGCCTCTGCACCAGAGAAAAAGGAGGAGGATGTAGAGATTACAAAGGAACTGGCTGCTAACCCCAAAAAGAAGCAAAAGAGGAATAAAGAGGAGGACATGCCTCTAGAGGGGAAGAATGAAAAGGCTCCAGAGATCTCTATACCCCCTCCCCTTCCCATTCCTCCATAGGGGTAGGAAAAGGAGAATATGGAGGAGAGAAGCGGTGAGGTTGTTATAAAAGATAGTTGTATGGTTTGGAAAAGTTTCAATGCCAAAACCTCAAAATGTCGGGATTGTGAGAGAAATTATGAATCCTTAAATCCTTGAAGAAAAAGAGGGCAAGATCCAATTGGAGGAACTAATAGAACCAACGTTGGTGGCCATCACAAACAATGTGAGGGAAGTGGGCATGACTTTGCTCAATAATGCAAAAAATAGCATAATCAATAACTTTTGATCTATTAAATGGATTTTTCATGAGTTGGACGAGGTAAAAGAAAGAATGGGATAGATGGAAAGCCAAGGGAAAAGGAATGAACAAGGGATCCTAAGAGACCAGGGGGATTGAATAAGGTTGGTTGAAAAAAGGATTCAAAATCTGGATAATTACAACCATAACATGGCTAATCAAATACTCACTATTCTAAATTCTCTCAATGAAAATATTGTCAGTCTTGGTGGTAAGCTGAAAGCTAGGGTTTCACTATGGAGAAGGATGAGAAGGACAATGTTGAAGATAGAATAGAAGAGGACACCATAAGGAACATAACCCAAAGCTAGTTGGATTGGACCTATGAAAAAAGCTAGGAGCTCATGGCAGAGGAGAGCCAAAGAGCCTATGAAGTAGTAGAGACTATCCAAGACCTCAAAAGGAAGGAAGGGGAGTAAATAAAGAATTTTCAAGTTTCGTCCTTGGTTTCTATAGTCTTTGTAGGTCTTTGTCATTTTGGGTTTTTGCCTTTTTTTTGTTCTGGCCTTTCTATTGGTTGTTGTTCTGTTGATGGGCTTGTTATGTTCATTTGCAACCCTTTGTGATGTAAGAACTTTTGGGTTTTAGGATCCCTATAAAACCTATTTTTCTTAATCAAAAACAAGTATCTCTTAGAAACTCTAGGTTCCAAGTCCTTGTAAAACTTGGCTACTTTTTTATGGTTTAAACTTTTGGTTTTAGGTCCCTGTAAAACCTAGTTTCTTTGTTTAAACCTTTAGGTTTTGGGTCCTTGTAAAACCTGGTGGTGCTTAATGTTTATCTATATTTTTTTTAAAGTGTTTTGGATCCCTTCAAAAAAAAAATTTACCGTTATCTAAAACAAGTATCTCTTGGATCAAAATATAACAAGGTAAATATCTATAGCACATAACCAGAGGATCCAACTTGGATAATTCATTTGCAATTATTTAAGCATTTTAATAATGGTTGTCTAAACAACATAAAAAGGTACTTAAAAAACATAGTCAAACACAGTCATAAACATGACTAAGCACTACTAGAGGAACCTAGTCTAATGTTGCAAGGTAATAATAAATAGTGCAATCTCTGCACACATCTCAAGGTAATCATGGAACAACATCATGATATCACATTAATCCTAGTAACCACTGGCACAAACCTTAGTGAAACCATCTAACACATCATAATCTCATAAATCAGCCATCAGTATAATCAAAGCAACTGATATAGTAACATAAATCTAATCACCCCAAGGGTGTAGACCACTCATGGTCCCAAACATGATCACTTCACATAGAAATATCAACAAGGTTGCATCAATTCGGATGACTTATAGAAATCAACTGGGAGAGGCACTACATCTAGGATTTGATCATCATCTTCAAATCTAGGAGAGATTGATGCCAAGTTGAAATCTACAATATTCTTTACAATCAACTGAGTATAATCCATCTGTCATATATCCATAGTGTTTTGTAATTCAATCCAAAGATATTCTAGATTATGTATGTGCAAGAACTGCTTCCTCTTCTTGTCATGCAATCCTCTCCAATCAAAACAACTCTTGGTTGCACACTTTTTTAGTGTGATCCGTTGGAGTTCAAACCTCATGTTCTTTGTATTAGGTACAATGTCTATCAAGTATACTCCATTATTCAATGGGTTTCAAGATGATATCCCCACTCCAAGCCAGTGTAAACTAGACTAATAAGCTTGGATTTCCATAAGTTCCCTTGCAAATTCCATGAGTATGATTTTATCAGTAGGGTACCTCAGCAGTATGTATGGCTCTCCCTTGAAGCATCCAACTCACATATATTTGAAGTTGGGGAACCATAAATAATATACAACCATAGTCATTTACCTTATTCCATGCGTCATTAGATACTCATCTATTAGGAAGTTCTTTATCAAATAATAACATAAAATGCCCAAAGAAGGCATCATGAACCCTTCTAAAGTGTGTCTAAATTTTCTTTAAGGGTAGCTTCTTATAGTACTCTCACACATTAACAATAGGCCTATCATATCTTTTTGATAAACCAAAAAAGGTTCTTAGAGAAACAATAAGTATACCATGTAGGAGTTCACATTGAACACACCAGTATATAATACGTTCACCAATTGTTCACATATTGATTCACTCACAATTTCAACTCAAAATACATTCTTTTTTTTACCATATTATGAGTGATATGTACTTATACATCCAGGGTTCAAAGATGTTTGAATCCTTGAGAACTACCAAGTGATTGAGAAGTGTAATGAGGTCATTGACTTCTTCCTTGAAATCACATAGGTGCACTCCCTTGACTAGCCATTTGATAAGATTTGGCCTCTTAGTAATCAGCCAGTTGTCATTTACAAACTTGGTACAATAAGGAGTATCCTCATTCCACTACTCCAAATCCTTCTTCCTTGTGATATTTGTAACAACTAGAGTGTGAGGAACATGAAATATACAATCAATAGTCTCAAGATCAAGACTAATAATATTATTACCATCTTGGTCTTTAATAGTTTGTGAGGCTGCATCAAAGTGTCTCACACATAAAAGTATGAATTTTGGTTCATGAGCTGCCAAGGGGAAAGTAGACAAAAAATAAATATGATTCCTCTCAATCCATGCCATATCTTCAATAGCTGCAACATCAACTCTTGCAAGGAAATCTGCAATATTCATGTGAGAAGTATTTGTATCTCGTACTTCATCATAGTATGATGTTACTTGTGATGAAGGGATGGAGTTATGATATTGATCATATTGATACTTCATAATATTTTTGTCTTTTCTCTTTACTGGAGTTAGTTCTCTTGACATTGTAAAATGGTATGTCTGCACAATTGTTACATGAAAATCCTATAAAATGAGAACGTCTTCACGTGAAGAATCGATAGAAATATTTTGATGGATTTTGGACAAGGCATGGATGGGAAAATGGATGAAATAAATAAGGATGGAGATAAAACAATTGGGTCAGGTTCAAAATGGCTAAAATAGTTTAAAATGGGATTTTTGGAGTGAATTACATATGCGACCAGCAAGCTTGAGATTAAGTGAGCAAGGGGGAAAATGAATAACACATTGAAAATCTCATATTTTAACAAGTGTAAATTGTGAAACACTATCTAATAAGCAAGTGGGAAAAAATTCAACCATAGGGCAACCATATGGAAGCACATAAAATGCATAATGGTGGGGTTTTAACTTGTATTTGCATGTGAGTGAAAAAGAAAACTTATCTTTCTTTTAAGAACTAGATTTTACAACCGAATGCATATGCAAGTAAGATAAAATCTTGTATTGTCCCCACTATTAGGGTTAGTTTGGGACAAGTAGTACTGTTAGCATGAATGTTGATGATATTAAATTGGGGGAATATCCTAAGCATTGGAGTGTATTGACATGTTGTATTCCTGACTGTGTTTGTCATTGATGTCAACATAGCATTATTTCTATAAAGACTGGGAGAATATCAGTCAGAGATCTTACTAGTAAAAACAATGATTTGATTGTCTAGTGATGTGAAATTAAGGACATATTCTAGACTATTTCTTGATGATGTGGTTAAGTGCACAAAGTGTAGGTCAAAGGCATACGATAGTTGTACATGATTTATTAAGAGTAGTATAGAAATAGAGTATTGGAGGAACAACATTTTGATGTTTGATTGCTATCTTACATCTGAGATGCAATAAAGAAGTGCATAGTCACACAATAATAGAGGATATTCAAATGGTGACATCAATGAGTGCGCAAGCCCTAGTATTGCACATATGAATTTTTTTTATAGACTGTGAGCCAACAGTTCCATTGTAATTGTAATTAATTAATTATTTTATTATAATCAATTGGGAAAGCCTCACAGCCAACTCAAAGAATTATTATGAAGATATGGTATAAAGCAAAGTTGTTTTCCTTGTTTGTAAAGTATCCATGTTGTATCAAGTAGAAGCGCAAAGTACAAAAATTAGTAGAGTGTTTACTGAATGCAAGTAAGTGATCCAAGGGATTATTGGATGCAAAATATGTGATCTGGCCACAAGATCTAAAGAAGAAGAAGTCTAGTTAATAGGATAGAGATAGAGGAAGGAACTACATTTCATTTCTATTATTTTGCAAGGAATAATATAGAGATCATTTGGAGAGTAGGTTCATTGGTCTTAACCTTGAATTGTTTTGGGTACTGGGTCCAACTATCTTTCACAACTCCTAGCAGGGTTGGCACAACTCCTAACAGGGTTAGAATCTTCTAACAAGGACTTAAAGTCTCCTAATAGAGACTGATATGTACTAAATGTTGTAATAGAATCATAATAGGGTACATCCTCTAACAAAGAATATTAATATTAGTACATCATCTTGTGGATACCATCACCATTGGGGTTTTCCCTCTGATCAAGGGTTTCTCTAGTTAATATATCTGGTATTAATTGGGTATGAGTATCTTATTATGGTTTCAGTTTATATTTCTCATATGGTTAAATTTTTTTAAGGTTGATAATTGTGATAATAGTTGGATAATTGATTCCCCCCCCCCCCACTCTCAATTATATTAATGGACTATATATTCTAACAATTGGTATCAGAGCTTTAGGTCCTTGAGGGATAAGTTTAACAGCTTTGGGAGATCAATGGAGAATCTTTTTAGAAAGGATAGTCCTAGATTTGATGGGGCCAACTATGATAATTGGAAGGAGAAGATGAAGACTCATCTTTTGTCATTGGATCTTGAAAAAGAGTGAGAAGATGATTATGGATGAAGAATAACTTGAATAGTGTACTGAAGCAGAGAGAGATATGTTCATGTGTAACATGAGAGCTAGAGAAGCCCTACTATCAACTCTTCCAGAGAATGAATACAATCAAGTAAAGTCACTTCACACATCTCATGAAATTTGGAAAGTATTAGAAGATACTTTTGAAGGTGATACACATGCAAAGAGAATGAGATTGTAGAATTGGATATGTGCATTTCAAGATGCTAAGATGATGGGAGATGAATCTATAAGAACTTATATTGGTAGAATATCAAAAAATGTTGTAGGAATTTGGTCACTTGGTGGAACTAAGGAAGATGATGAAGTAATATGGAAGATCTTGAAAAGCTTGACACTACCATTCAAGCAAGTGGCTAAGATGATTCAGCTAGTAATGCCCTGCACTACAATTTTCACAAAGGAAATGTTGCTTGGAAGATTAGAATCTATAGAAGTAGATCTAAGATGGTCTGGAGATCTAGCTAGAGTTGAAATAGCTTTTAGTTCCCTAAATATTTGACCTAATCTAACAAGTATTGCAAGCACATGTGAAGATTTTGTTGGTAATAGCAGATCTAATGAAGACAAGATGATTAAGGAAGGAATAGCCCTTTTTGTGAGAAGAGAAAAAGATGGTAAGAAAATTTTTAAATGTTGGACTTGTGATGAATCTGGTCATTATGCATCTAAATGTCCTAAAAGAGAGAAAAAAGTTTAAGAAAAAGTTTAAGCCTAAAAGAGATAGAGATAGAAATTGTTTTTTTGCTAATGAAGATGAAGAATCTGATGAGAGTGGTCAATGTAAGTGATGATGAATTGAGATTTGTGGCTATCAAGGAAGATGATCTTGATAAAAAAATTAGAGAAGAAAGAGCTCTGATTTCCCAAGTTAAAAAGAAGTTTTATTAGATTATTGATAGTGGTTGTTCACATCACATGATTGGTAATATGAATAAGTTTGTTAAGTTCAAAACCTATGATGGAGGTATTGTTAGGGTTGGTAACAATGCATCCTATCATATTATAGGGATTGGATCTATTACTTTAGATGGAAGGACTAACACTAACAATTTTTATTTTGTTGATGGATTGAAAAATATTTTTTGAGTGTTGGACAGTTGGTGGACAAGGGATATCAATCGCAATTCACAAAGAAGACCCACATTATCAAGGATAAGGATGGTAAGATAATTGGTTCGGGAACTAGATCTAGAGGTAATGTATTTTAGTTAAATCCTATTGAAATATAATGTTTGGTTGAAAATTTTGATAAAATTTGATTATGGAATAGGAGATTTTGTCATATAAACTTTGATAATATTGTGAAAGTTAGTAGCACATTTGTAGTTAGAGATTTTCCTAAGATAACAAAGCCTACTAATGTTGTTCACAAATAATGTATTTTGGCTAAATATAAGAAAGTTTCATTTCCTAGCAAGAAGTTCGCTACCATAGAGAATTTGGAGATCATTCACACAAACCTGAGTTGTCTTTCAAGAACAAGAGGACTCTATGGTGAAAGGTGTTTTATGATTTTCGTTGATGATTTTACTATAAATATGTGGGTAGCATTTCTTAAAGAGAAATCTAAAGCTTTTGAGAAGTTTAAGATATTTAAGAATAGATTTGAGAATGAATCTGGTGTTAAGATAAAGTGTTTGAGATTAGATAGAGGAGGAGAAATCACCTCTAGAGAGTTTAACATCTGTTGTGAAGAAATGGAATGAAAGGGTAGCTATCCTCACCTAGAACACCTAAGCAGAATGGGGTTGTTTAAAGAAGAAATAAATTAGTAGTAGAGGCAGCTAAAGGAATTTTTTTTGAGAATGATGTTTTTTAAGACATTCTAGAGAGAAGCAATTAATACAATAGTGTACACTCTAAATAGAGTATAGATCAAAAAAGGTATGACCAAGACACCTTATGAGTTATGGTTTGTTCATTTACCATCAGTCAAATATTTCAAAATATTTGGGAGAAAATTTTGTGGTAAGAGAGATGACTACATGGGTAAGTTTGATCCAAGAAGTGATGAAGATATGTTTCTTAGATACTCATTAAAAAGAAAGGCATACAAATGTTTCAACTATAAAACTAAGACAATAGTTGAATGCACAAATGTAAGGATTGATGAAAAGTTTGGTACTAAAGAAAATATGATAGATTATAATTCAGATGAAGAAGAAGACAATTTTGAAATTGGTAGATAGAATGCTAAAGTTTTCTTTGAGACTAAAAATGATTTGCAGAATGATGTGCTATCTGTTGAGCATAGAGGAGAACAGAGGTCTGAACCTAGAGATGAGATAATATTTGAGATGTCAACTCCTACCTCCAATAGAAACATGACATAGAATCACTCACTAGAGCAGATAATTGGAAGTAAAGATAAAGGTGTGATGACAAGGAACAAAGTGAATGAGGAATTGTGTCTAATTTCTCAAGTTGAACTTAAGAGCATAGATGAAGCATGTAAGGATGATCATTAGATTCAAGCAATGAAGGAAGAATTGGACCATATTGTGAAGAATGAGACATGGAAATCAGTTCTTAGATGTAAAGACAAGAATGTGATAGGAACCAAATGGGTATTCAAGAATAAGATGAATGTACAAGGAGAAGTTATGAGAAATAACTCCATACTTGTTTGTGAAGGTTACTCATAGTAAGATGGAATAGATTATGAGGAGACATATGCATCTGTATCTAGAATGGAAGCAATAAGAATGTTCTTGGCTTATGCAGCAAGTAAGAAGTTCAAGGTATATTCGATGGATGTCAAGTTAGCTTTTCTGAATGGAGAGCTTAAAGAAGAAGTCTACATTGAGCAACCTGATGGATTCCCTCTAATAGAAAAAAAAAAAAAAAGATGATAGATGGTAATATGTATTTGAGAGAAGTTGATGATGGTTTATTTATCATAGTAATATTTTTTGACGACATAATATTTGGAGGTAATGATAAAGAAAGTGATAAATTTTCTAAAGAGATGAAAAATGAGTTTGAAATGAGCATGATAGGAGAAATGATTTTTTTCCTAGGATGCTCAGTTGTGTAAAATAGTGATGGTATTTTCCTTTCATAAGCTAAGTACTTGAAAGACTTGTTGAAAAGATTTGGTTTTAAAATTTGCAAGCCTATTGGTACACCTATGATAACTAGTCACTAGTTATCTAGTAAGGATGAGACACCTACAGTTGAGCAGAAGAAGTATAGATCCATGATTTAAGGATTGCAATATCTGACTCACACTAGACCAGATATAGAAAATATAGTTGGGATTGTAGCTATATTTCAATTTGATCCTAAAGAGTATCATTATGTAGCAATAAAGGGAATATTCAAATATTTGAAAGGAACATCTGATTATGGTATTTGGTATGACAGATCAAGTGATTTCACTTTGTGTGCATATACTAATGTGGATTGGAAGGGCACTAATGGTGGAGGATTCTTTCTTGGAGGAAGATTGGTTTCTTGGCTAAGCAAGAAATAGGACTGTATTTCACAAAGTACAGCTGAGGTAGAGTATGTTACAACAACAAATAATTGTAGTCAAGTTATGTGGATGAAGTAGAGGTTGAAGGATATTGAGATTGAGTTTACAGAACCTGTTATCATTTACTATGATAATATAAGTATAGTAAGTATGTTTATGAATCTCATATTGCATTCTAAGATTAAGCATATATCTATTAAGTATCGTGTATTGAGAGAAAATGCAATAGAAAAAGAGATCATATTGGAGTATGTGAGCACTAAATCTCAGATTGAAGATATTTTAATGAAGCCTTTTCCTAAAGATACATTTGAGTATCTAAGAGGTATTCTTGTGATTGTGCCCCTGCCTACTTATGAGTAAATGATGCAGAAGTGTGTCACTCCAGTGGTATAGAGCACTATTGTTAGAGTGGACTGAATGTTGATGCTTTCTAAATGGGGGAGTATTTGTGATGTGCTAAGTAACTGAGGACTCTTGGTATTTGGTATTTGGTATTTGGTATTTGGTATTAAACAGTGTCTTTGGAAAATTGAGTTGGTCGAAGAGTTGGAGAAGTATATGTTAAAATTGGTATTTGTATTTTGTATTATTAAGGCCTTTGATATTGATGTCAATGAGAGAGAGAATATGTATGAAAAACATTTCCTAAGCAATGGGGGAGAAGAAATTATAAGTAAGTATGAGGGAGAGATATCTCTTTAGGGAGATTTAGAAAGATTCATGTAAGGAAGTAGGAATATACACTTGATGTATTGTGAATTGTTTAGTGTGAAGTGAAAAATTGACATCAATCTAGAAGAAGAATGAGCACCTATGGTGTTGAGTTTTTTAAATGTGTGGATAGATGGTGTCAATTCTAGAATCCAAAGAATAGTAGCAGCAATAGAGTACTATTTGGTATTTTTGGAACTTAAATATTTTTCATCTATGTTGTCATCAATGCCAAAGGGGGAGATTGTTAGCATGAATTCTAATGAAACTACATTGGGGGAGT
This sequence comes from Cupressus sempervirens, assembly GCA_028749045.1. NCBI lineage: Eukaryota > Viridiplantae > Streptophyta > Pinopsida > Cupressales > Cupressaceae > Cupressus > Cupressus sempervirens. Next base: position 277,297,643 of record CM053790.1, on the reverse strand, counting down.
ATCCTAAGCATTGGAGTGCATTGAAATGTTGCATTAATAATTGTGTTTCTCATTGATGTCAACATAGCATTGTTTTTGTAAAGACTGAGAGAACAACTGTCAGAGATCTTACTGATATGGACAATGGTTTGATTCTCTAGTGATGTGTAGTTAAGGACATGTTCTATACTATGTCCTAATGATGTGGTTAATTTCACAAAGTCTAAGTCAAAGGCATACAATAGTTGTACCTGATTTATTGAGAGCAATATAGAAATAGAGTATTGGAGGAACAATGTTCTGATGTTTGATTGCTATCATACATCTAAGATGCAATGATGAAGGGTGCAGTCACACAATGATAGATTATAGTCATATGGTGATGTTAGCGAGTGTGCAAGCCATAGTATCACACTTGTGAATTTTTTTATAGATTGTGAGCTAACAATGCTATTGTAATCATAATTAATTAATTATCTTATTATAATTAATTGGGAAAGCCTCAAGGCTGACTCAAGGAATTATTATGAAGATATGGTATAAAAGAAAGTTTTTTCCCTTGTCTACAAAGTATTTATTATTATACCAAGTAGAAGTGTGAAGAAAAAAATTGAGAAGAGTGCTTACAAAATGCAAGTAAGTGATCTAACAAATTATTGGATGCAAATTATGTGATCTGGTAACAAGATCTAAAGAAGAAGTTTGGTTGATAGGTTATAGATAGAGGAAGGAAGTACATTTCATTTCTATTATTCTATAAGGAATAATATAGAGATCATTTGGATAGTGGGTTCATTGTTCTTAACCTTGAAGTTGTTTGGGTAGTGGGTCCAACTATCTTCCATAACTCCTAATAGGGTTGGAATATCCTAACAGGGATCCAAAGTCTCCTAATAGGGACTGATATGTATGAAATGTTGCAATAGACTCCTAACATGGTCCATCCCCTAACAAGTAATATTTACATTAGTACATCATCTTGTGGGTACCATCCCCATTGGGGTTTTCCCTCTGATCAAGGGTTTCCCTAGTTAACATATTTGGTGTTAATTATGTATGGGTATCTTGTTGTGGTTTCATTTTATATTTCTCATATGGTTAAGTTTGTTTAATGTTGATAATTATGATAATAGTTGGATAACTTATTCACCACCCCCCCCCCCCTCTTAGTTATATCAGTGGACTATATATTCTAACAAGTACCTAAAAAATAATAGTTAAAGTCATAACAATAATAACATTAACTATACTATTCCACCTTCTAATTTAACCCCAATCTTAAGGAAGTCTCTAGATTAGACTTCCTAGCTCATAGCTACCTCATTGTCCTCCCAGGAGTGCCCCTTAATATTTTTCTTGGATGGGACATCCTCTATCCAAGGCCAATCACATATGCATATATTGATATCCTTAGAATATTTCTCATCCATGACAGACAATGGAGATCTTAATATCTCACATGCTCCATGCTTCAAGTCTCATTAATTTCCATGTTGCTAACCCCATAGGTAAACACAACATTATCTATTTCTTAACTAGCCATTCATTTAGGGTTACTCATCTCTCACACTAGCATGAAAATCATTCACATGAGGATCTCACCCCTGAATTCCTAAATTAGAACTACAAATATTTATCTCACTTCTTGGATCCATAAAGTATTGTCTCATAAATAATTTTTTATATTGAACAAACATGATAATATACTAAATATTGATTTAGATGAATATTTATTTTTAATACCATAATGCATGTGAATCATAGTCTTATATAAAATATTTTGAATCATATTCTAATATATAAAATATTGAGAGAAAGATATCTATCATACTATACCTTAGAACCTTACCTCCTTGTGAGGACCTATGCTTGCCCACTCTCCTTTAAACTTGATATATCGAAACATATCATTATTCATACCTCTAAGTAGGGAATATATTTTTGGTACACCATTTATATTTTTTTCTTGATATTATTCTTTACATGTTTAGTTTTTATTATTGATGGGTTCTTACTTGTCTATTGCTTATACTCCTTTGTCGGTTGTTTTCCCCTCAGACTTCTAATTCGTCCCCATCATACTTGATACGTTCCTAGGAGAAGGGTTTGTCTTACATAATGGATCTTTCTTATATTTTTATTGTGCCATGAGCTGGTGATTTTATTTGGTCATTGTTTATGTCTGACATATATACCCATTCACAACTTAATTCTTCCTTTGCATATGTCTTTGGAACTCTCATGTTCTTTTCCTTAAAACAGTGTGTATGTTTGATCTTCATATATATCATTTTTGTAGGGTCAATTCTATGCATTTCATATTTATTTTCATTCCATCCCCCCTTCTCTTCGCTCGATGTGGTACTATGAGTACCCCATCTTACTTGATTGGTTGTGTGTCCTCACTTTAGTCTTATGGTGACCAACCATTATATTAGGTTTAATCATAGGTTATATTAGTTAGTTTAATTTAATACTATATATATGTATCGATTTATTTATTTTAAATTTATCTTTATTAATCAATTTCACTAATGTATTCAATTCAATTAAATATATTTTATAATGAAGTACTCAATAATTATAGATGGTAAATATTGTAATTGACTAAACAATATAGTAATCATCATAGTATTTAATCAATTATAGAGTTGTAAACTATTTAATATTTAATTCTACTATTAGAGGGAGTATTACACTCATACCCTCTCAAAATTTCTTGTCCTCAAGCAATTTCAATTTTCAATTGATTCTTTAGATCTTGTTATATAACTTGTTTTATTTAACACAACCAAGAGTTTACATGATAAATTGATGAGTGTATTTATCAAAGGATATGAGTTATTCAATTTATAGGTTTTGGTTTTTGCATCATATAGAAGGACCTATTGTGGGTCATTAAATGGATTTCATAATGTTTGGCTTGATGAGTCACTGAAGCATAATTTTGATTTATGACTTCATGATTAAATTGTGAATGTATGATGGATCAAAAGATATAGTATGATTGATCCCTATAGTTTCTATATATTTTCCTTGATGATTCATTTAATGAAATATATTGAATAGTTTAGCATATTGAGCTCAATTCCTTTCATGTTTCATACATTACCTCCTTAAGAGGATGAAAATCTCAATGTCACAGGGTGCTAGATACCTATCTACAAGTAGGCTCCCTCAAGGCATTGGGACTGCATGTTTGTACCCATCTTGGATTCTTTCCTTAGGAATTTTAGAATAATGTTCTTACCTATCTTGGAATCCTTCCTCAAGGCATTCAAAACCATGTCCTTGCATATCTTATACTCTTTCCACAAGGCATTGGAACCCATGTCCTTACCTATCTTGGGATCTACCTATCTCAAGCAGATTTACTCTGTCTCTCCCACCTTAATAATATGTCACTCATATGAGCTTATATTTATCATTTATTTAATCATATTTCCAATATTCTTTAACAATTGTATTCAACAGTTTGAACTTTTCATAATTATCTTCACCCTACATGATGGAAAGATCATGCTCTAATGCCATTGTATTGTCCTCACTATTGGGGATGGTTTGGGACAAGTAATACCTAAAAAATAATGGTTAGAATCACAATAATAATAATACAAACTATACTATGAAACCCTCTAATTTAAGCCAAAATTTTAAGAACATCTTCAGATCGAGCTTTCGAGCTCATAGCTACCTTGTCGTCTTCCCAAAAGTGCACTTAAGATTCTTCTTGGATAGGACATCCTCTATCCTTGGGCAATCACATATGCATATGTTGACATTATCAAAATATTTTGACACATTGATTCTTGGCCATGGCAAACAATGGAGATCTTAATATCTCACATGCTCCATGCTTCGAGTCTCATTAATTTCCATGATGCTAATCCCATAAATCAACACAAAATTATCCATTACTTAACTAGTCATTCATTTAGGGTTACTCATCTCTTGCACTAGCATGATAGCATGAGATAACTTTAAGAAACCCCTCTTTGGAAAAAAGTATAAAATTTTGGCCAATTAAAAATTAGTTTTCGGGAAAAAATTAATTTCTATTGCCAAATTTATTTTTTTGACTAGGAAATTTTTTAATTTTATTGGCAATTATTTTCAATAGAATGAAACTTCTTTAAAATCTTGGAAAATCTTTCATTATTGTACAATAGTACATGCCTAAAAACTATTATTTTATTGTTATTATATGGATCCTAATTAATTTTTAAACTTGAAGGTTAAATTTAGCCCAGTTTTATTACTGTATAGTTTCACTCCAAATTATTGAATGGTGGTTTGGAGGTAGCGCCCCTATTATTTATAACCATTAGATGATCTTAAATCAATGACCTAAATCCTATTTCAAGCCAAACTTTTAAAAGGATACCAAGTTTTAACAAAATTCCCAAAAATAAAGACATGTCCCCAATATAATCTACTTTGGGCTAAAGTGAGAAAGGATAAAAAGTTTCATGGAAAGTCTTTGGAATAGAGACACGTGTCAAATCTACATACTTAACCTTATAACCTAACTTAAATTTCTACCAAATATTGTTGACTATGACCATTAAATAAGACAAGCCTTAGAAATTATAGGCAAAAATATTTAATTTACTTCATAGAAAAATTAGATTCTATTGGCAAAGTCATCAAGAAAATGAAAATACTTCTGTATTATTATTGGTGATTGGCCTAAGCATGGGACCCAAAAAAATTTAAGTGCAAGTGACATGGCCACCTCAAAAGTGCAAAAAAAATCCAAATTTGGGGTCCTTGATGAGTGAGATTAGCCAATTAGTGAATATTGGAGACTAAAGTTTTCCTTGATAATAGTCATCTATACAAGGATCTCACCCACAAATTAGCACTACAAATATTGAGCTCATTTCTTAAATCCATAAAGTATTATCTCATAAATAATTATTTATATTAAACAAACACGATAATATGATAAATATTTATTTATATGTATATTTATTTTAAATACCATAGCGCATGCGAATCATATTATTATATTAAATATTATGAATCATATTCTAATATATAAAATATTGAGAGAAAACCATCTATCAAACTATACCTTATAACCTTACCTCTTTTGTGATGTGGACCCTAATCAGACACAAAGGTTTATTTTATGTAGTTTCCCCCTAGATTATTTCTACAAGGGTTTGGGGGAATCACCCACAAGACGAGGTCAAGGAGCAATGCCCCTTGTGCGGTCTGAGGGTAGTATCCCAGGTGTGCTCCCTATCGAGGATTTTCAAGGATAATGAGCCAAAAATGACTACTATTGTAAAAGGTGTCCACTATTATTTTTCTATTGGACAACTTATTGTAGCCCTAATTTTGTAAGTGAAAAAATATCTTATAAAAAGGGTTAGGGTTAGGGATTTCAAAATGAATGATGAGATTGTAGCTTCTTGCAGCAATATTGAGATGTAAGGGATTATGGATTGTAATCATTGAATAATAATAATATTGGACTTATTGTTGGTAGACATAGCTCAAGAATTGGATGAACCGTGTTAAATCCTTGTGTCTTGTGTTTTCTTTTGTGTAATTGATTATTTTTGGATATTGGTTATATTTGCATGTAACTATTATTTCTATCTGTTGTTAATCCAAACAAGTGGTATTAGAGCCAGCTATCATCATTTTTCAAAGCTATCCTCTATAGGAAGGTCTTATGGTTGAGTGGGAGTGATGGAAGATAAGAGTAAGTTAAAGGTTAAGAAGTTTAATGGGCAAAACTTTCAATTATGAAAAATACAAATGGAGGACTATCTTTATCAGAAGGATTTATGGTAGCCATTGGAAGGAAAAGACAAGAAATAGGGAACTTTGACAGATGAGGACTGGGAGATTTTTAGACATAAAGGTACTTAGAAGTATTCAATTATGATTGGCACCATCAGTGACATTTAACATTACAAAATTGAACACAAAGGAAGAGTTGATGTAAACCCTATCAAAGTTGTATGAAAAACCCTCTGCTTCAAACAAGGTATTTCTCATGAAGCTTTTATTTAATATGAAGATAATAGAAGGTGGATCTATTGGAGATCATTTAAATGATTTTAATATAATTCATATTCAGGTGTCTTGTGTGAATGCTAATTTTGATGAAGAAATTAGGGCTTTCTTGATTTTGTATTATTTTCCTAAGAGCTAGAATAGCTTGGTAATGGTTGTGAATAATTCTATTTCTGGATCTAATACCCTAATATTTTATGATGTTATTATGTTATTCTAAGTGAGGAAACTTGTAGGAAAATATCAAGTGGATCTACATCAAGAAGTGCTTTGAATGCACAAACCAGAGACATAATGATTGAGAGAGGAAGTAATTCTAGAAATCATGGAAAATCAAGAGGAAAATCAAAGGGGAAGAAGTCTCAATCTAGAGGACCAAGAGATTATTGGTACTTTGAGAAAATAGGGCATAAGAAGAAATATTGTTGGACTTGAAAGAAAAATAAAGGAGATAAATCAAATTGAAACAAGGAGGCAAATGTGGTAAGTAATAAATCCGAAGAGGATGCTTTCTTCTTTCCTTAGAAAGTTTAGATAATTATTAGGTTTTAACTAGCTTTATTTCATGCTAAACCCCATAGAGGTTATTTTATTGATTATGTCCAAGGGGATTTTGGGCTTGTTTATTTGGCAGATAATGAACCCTATAAAATTGTTGGAAAGGGAAAAGTTAAGATTAAGTTGTAGAATTGGAATCATTGGCTACTACATGAGCTAAGACATGTGCCAAGGTTGAGTAGGAATTTAATTTTAGTAGGGCAACTAGGTGATGAGGGTAGCGTAGCTACTTTTATTGATAAAAATTGGAAGGTTTCAAAAGGTTCCCTTGTAGTATCAAAAGGTGTGAAAGTAGGAACCTTATATCTTTGTACATGTCATACTATTCATTCTACTTTATACACTAGTACATTTGCACCCAAATTGTGATGGCAAGTTTGTCACAATTATGGCATAGCAACCTGTTGTCATTGCAATTGCAATGACAATCACAATTTGGGTACAAATGTAGTAATGTAAATTATTTCATAGAAATATGAGTATTCAGGAACAATTGTTGCAGTCAAGAAGGGAGAACAAAAAATTGTTGTGGATTATGATATAGCACTATGGCACAACAGAGTTGGGCACATGAGTGAGAAATGTAGGAAATTAATTCATTCAAAGAAATTTTTACTAGGTCTAAAATGTGTCAATATGGATTTCCTTAAAAGTTGTGTGTATGAAAAACAAAAGAGAATGAGTTTTGTGAAGAATGGGAAGGAAAAGAAAAATGAGTAATTAGAGATTGTGCATACATATGTATGGGGATCATCTCAGATATCTTCTCTTGGTGGCTCTCATTATTGTGTTACATTTATTGATGATGCAACTAGAAAAGTATGGGTTTATTTCCTTAGACATAAATCTGATGTATTTCAAAATTTTAAGAAATAGAAATGATTATTTGAAAATGAGACTGGTAAAAGATTAAAATGTCTCACATCTTATAATGGTGGTGAGTGTTGCAGCAATGAATTTTAATATTATTGTTGCTCTAATGGTATTTTTAGAGAAAAAACTATTCCAAGGACTCCACAGGAAAATAGAGTGGTTGAATGCATGAATAGGGCAATAATGGAGCGTGCAAGGAGCATGAGGTTTCATGTTGGGTTTCCCTTAAACATTTGGGTCAAGGCTTTCAAAATTATTGTATATTTAATCAATATAGGTCTCTCTACTCCTTTGGGCTATGGTATTCCAAAGGAAGCATGGACTGATAAGATGGTGAGTTATTCTTTTCTTAGAACCTTTAGTTGTGAAGTATTTGCACATATCAACTCTGAAAATAGAACCAAGCTAGAAGATAAGTAAAAGAAATATGTATATTTTGGATATGGCATTGATAAATTTGGTCATAGGATTTGGGATTTTAAAATTTGTAAAATTTTAAGAAGCGGAGATGTCATATTCAATGAGAAATTGTTGTACAAATATCTATTGCACTAGCATGAGAAGAAAGAAAATGATTATGTAGTTAATACTCCAAAAGATGATTTTTCGGTAGTTCCTCATGCTCTATAACAACTATAACAACAAATACCACACACCCCATTGAATGCTAGATAGTCAAAAAGGCTAAGTAGACCTCCAAAAAGGTTTTCTCCATCTTTATATTATATTTTATTGACAAATGTTGGTGAACCTGAATATTATAATGAAGTTGTGTAGATGGATACAAAGATTGAATGGGAGCCTACAATGAAATAAGAAATGGACTCCTTTTTGAAAAATAAAATATGGGACTTATGCAAATTGTTTGTAGGTAAAGGGGCTTTACAAAATAAATGGGTTTATAGGTTGAAAGAAGAGGATGGAGGTAAGAAAATATTTAAGGTCAAGTTAGTGGTAAAGGATTTTCACAGAAAAATGGCATTGATTTTGATGAGATGTTTTCTCTTGTTATTAAAATGACTTTTATTTGTATAATTTTAAGTATTGTGGCTATTGAAAAATTTTCATTTGGAGCATCTTGATGTTAAAATAACATTTCTTCATTGTAATCTGGATGGATATATATATATATATATATATATATATATAAATACACATATACATATACATATACATATACATATATGGTATTTGAGGTCAAAGGTAAGGAGAACTTAGTGTTTAGATTGAAGAAAAGTTTATATGTCTTGAAGCAAGCACCTTGATAATGGTATCTTCAATTTGATATTTTTATGAATGAGCATGGTTATACTCAATGTCATTCTAACTATTGTGTTTATTTTAATAGGTTATATGATGACAAATATATTATTTTTTGTTTATATGTTGATGATATGCTTCTAGTTGGTTCTAACATGGATCACATTAAGGGGTTGAAATGATAGTTAGCACATTCATTTTCTATGAAGGATTTTGGGGTAGCAAAACAAAATCTTTGGTATGAAGATTTGTAGAGATAGAAAAAAATAGAAAATTGAATTTGTCTCATATTGATTATATTGCAAAGGTGTTGTAATATTTCTCTATGGAGAATGCCAAAGTTGTCAACACACCTTTACCTAGTCATTTAGAATTGACTAAGGAGATGTGTCCCATGACATAGGAAAAGAAGGATAAAATGTCTAGGGTAACCTATGCTTCAGCTATAGGAACTTTGATGTATGTCATGGTATGTACAAGGCTAGTTATTGTACATGTAGTGGGAGTTGTTAGCAGGTATATGATTCATCCTGGAATTGAGCATTGGAATATAGTCAAATGGATTCACAGACATTTGAGAAGAACATCCAGTAAGTTTTTACATTTTGGGGGCTCTACTACTAATTTATAGGAACATGTTGACAAAAATTTGGCAAGGGATATTGATACTAGGTTGAGTATGATAGGTTATGTATTTACTATTGGTGGGGTAGCAGTAAGTTGGGTTTCTCAATTATAGAAGGTGAATGCTTTATCCACTATAGAGGAAAAGTATGTTGCTTCTACAAAGGTAGCCAAGGAGATGATATGGTTTCATTTCTTCATGGAAGAATTGGGACACCCATAAAGACATAATTATTTGTTCACAGATATATAGAGTGTTATTCATCTTGCAAAGAATTTTTCTCTACATTCAAAGATAAAATACATATAGTTGTGATACCATTAATTCAATCAATTTTGGATGATTGATAGTTAAAGCTAGAAAAGACACATATAGATGATAATCCAACATACATGTTTACCAAGGTAGTAATAAGGGAGAAGTTGAACTCCTCTTCATCTTTGGTTTGTCTTTTAGACTGAACAGAATAAAAGAGCAACAAAGTCTAGGGTAGTTTGATATTCTAGTGGGAACTAAAGGTTTAGTAGTGTTATTATCAGTCTCCAAGTGGGAGATTATTATTGTGGAGTTTGATCAGTCTCCAAGTGGGAACTTATTTTGATGTGGAGCCTAATCAAACTTAGAGGTTTATTTGGCATGGTTTCCCACAAAATTATTTATATAGGGGTTTGGGGGTAGTGCCCCCAAGATGGGGTCCCTATTGTAGTACAAGGTGGGATTGAGGGACAATGCCCCCACAAGGATTTTTGGGGGCAGTGCCCTCAAAGCCAAAAATGAATCTACTATTGTAAAGATGTCAGCTATTATTTTTCTATTGGATGACTTATTCTAGCCCTAATTTAATAAGTGACAAAAGCTTGTATACAAAGGATTAGGGTTAGGGATTTCACAAGGTATGATGAGATTGTAGCTTCTTGTGGCAATATTGAGTTGTAAGAAATTATGGATTGTAATCACTAGATAATAATAATATTGGACTAGATGTTGGTGGACATGGCCTAGGGATTAGATGAACCACATTAAATCCTTATGTCTTGTGTTCTCTTCAGTGTGATTTATTATTTTTTGGTATTGGTTATATTTGCATGTAATTATTATTTATGCATGTGGTTAATCCTAACAATCTCCTTGTGAGGACCCGCACTTGTACACTCTCCTTTAAACCTGATGTATCAAAACATGTCACCTATTTATGTTGTTGACTAGGGAAGATTTTTTGGTACACCATTTATATAGTTTTTCCTAATATTATTCTTTATGTGTTTATTTCTTATTATTGATGGGCTCTTACTTGTCTGTTGTGTATACTCCTTTGTTGGTTGTTTCACCCTTAGACTTGTAATTCGTCCACATCATACTTGTTATATGCCTAGGACAAGGGTTTGTCTTACATAGTGGACCCCACTTGTATTATGCTTGTGCCACAAGTCAATAATTGCATTTGTTTACTATTTATGTCTGACGTATATACCCATGTACAACTTGATTCTTCCTTTGCATACATCTTTAGAACCCATGTGTTCTTTTCCTTCCAACAATGTGTATGTTTCATCTTCATATATATCATTTTTTGGGGTCAATTCTATGTATTTCATATTAATTTTTATTCCATCCCCCTTCTCTTCATTCGATGTGGTACTATAAGTACCCCATCTTACTTGATTGATTGTATCTCCTCACTTTAGTCTTATGGTGATTGATCATTATATTAGGTTTATTTGTAGGTTATATTTTTTAGATTAATTTAATATTATATATTGATTTATTTATTTGAAAATTATATTTATTAATCAATTTCACTAATGTATTTAACTGAATTAAATATATTCTACAATGAATTATTTAATAATTATAGATGGTAAATATTGTAATTGATTAAATAATATAATAATCATCATATTATTCAATCAATTATAGAGTTGTCAACTATATAATATTTATTTCCATTATTAAAGAGGGTATTACAGTCCTACCCTTTCAAAATTGTTTGTCCTCAAGTAATTCTAATTTTCAATTGATTTGTTAGATCTTGTTATACAACTTGTTTTATTTAACACAACCAAGAGTTTCCAAGATAAATTGATAAGTTTATTTATCAAAGGATATGAGTGATTCAATTTATAAGATTTAGTGATTTCATCATATAAAAGGGCCTATTGTGGGTCATTAAATGCATTTAATAATGTTTAGCTTGATGAGTCAGCCAAAGCATAATTTTGATTCATGACTTCATGAGTAAATAGTGAATGTATGATGGATCAAAAGATATAGTATGATCAATCCTTATAGTTTCAATATATTTTCCTTAATGATTAATTTAATGAGATAAATTGAATAGGTTAGCATATTGTGCTTAAATCCTTTTGTTTTTTGTACATTACCTCCTTAAGAGGATGAAAATCTCAATGTCGTGAGGCACTAGGTACATATCTACGAGTAGGCTCCCTCAAGGCATAGAAAACGCATGTTTGTACCCATCTTGGATTCTTTCCTCATGGATTTTTCAATCATGTTCTACCTATATTGAACTCTTTCCTCAAGGCATTCAAAACCATGTCCTCACCCATCTTGGACTCTTTTCTTAAGGCATTGGAACCCATGTCCTTACCTATCTTGGAATCTACCTATCTTAGGCGGATTTAATCTGCCTCTCTCATCTTGATAATAAATCACTAGTAGGAACTTGGATTGTTCATTTTTTAAATCATATTTCTAGGCTTTTTTAACAATTATATTCAATAATTTGATCTTTTTATAATTGTCTTCACCCTATATGATGGAAATATCATGCTCTGATACCACTGTATTGTCCCCACTATTAGGGTTAGTTTGGGACAAGTAATACCTACAAAATAATGATTAGAATCACAATAATAATAATATTAACTATACTATTCTATCCTCTAATATAACCCCAATCTTAAGGATGTCTCCTAAATGGGCTTCCTAGCTCATAGCTACCGCGTAGTCTTCCTAGGAGTGCACCCCTTAAGATTATTCTTGGATGGCACATCCTCTATCCAAGGCCAATCACATATGCATATCTTGACATCATCAAAATATTCTCACATTGATTCTTGACCATAGTGGATAATGGAGATATTAATATCTCACATGATTTATGCTTCTAGTCCTAGTTTATCCATGATGCTAACCCTGTAGGTTAACACAACATTATCCATTTCTTAACTAGTCATTCAATTAGGGTTACTCATCTTTGGCACTGGCATGATAACCTACATGAGGATCTCACCCCAAAATTAGCACTACAAATATTTAGCTCATTTCTTAGATCCATAAAGTATTATCTCGTAAATAATTATTTATATTAAACAAACATGATAATATAGTAAATATTGATTTAGATGTGTTAGTGGACAAATTTTCCCTTCAAAAAGAAATGTAAATAATGACTCAATATGCCCCAAAAAAACAAAAAAAACACTAATAGTTGGATGAGTTATCATCGGTTGATAACTCTCCTCTGAATTGAGAGGTACAACTCCCTTGTAAAGATATTCAACCAATGTGATAACTGATTATGTATTTAACTCAAAGACACAAAGGGTTGCTAACATTTACCCATCAATATGGAATGAATGTGATTGCAAGTTTTAAGAATGGAATAAAGAAACAAAGCATAGAAAGTAGCCATATGGCTAATTATTTGACTTCTTTTGCATTATAGAGAAATGGGGAAAACATATTCTATTCTACAATTATAACCTAGGACTGGATTCAAAACATGAAAGAAGTGATCACATGATCAACAACAATCAAATAATTACATTTTTAGACCACATGATTTGATAAACATAACATATCTTTATTATGAACACAGAGCACAAAACCATAAGATAATATGCACCTACAGTTACAATTGAAATACAGAATAATAAATAAACGCCAAATCTCCTATTATAGTCTAATTATCATCCCCCTCTCCTGGCAACACTATGACTTGCAGAAAAAGAAGAACCCTTGAATCGACTTTTAGTTGCATATTTATCTTCTCCTCCTATCAGTTCTCTTTCAGTTACAAAAACTAATTCTTGGACATCATATCCCCTTTACAAATATTTTTAAAAATTTATAATGTTTAGTTCCATGAACATTATTTGGATATGAACAATATAATTATAATTTGGGCTTATTATATAAGACACACATAACACATACCTATTTGACATGTGGTCTAATGAATATTCTTCGTGTCTTCTTAGATGTAATACTTTAATCTGCAGAACTGACTAAGTTGTTGTAAGTATAGATATACGAAGTTGATCAAGACAATGCCTTTGACACTTTGCATTGAGATGCTTCCCAAAAGAACTTTACATCTGTTGTTGTGTTATGCCTGGGAGAAACTAAAATATGATCGACTCATGTGGTGATGGTTTTGAATTCCTTAATTCTATCCCCAAGTATGCACGACTTAAAAATACAAGATCTGACTATTATGTGCCCTTGATTGTGCTTTAATTAATAATATCCTATCTTCTCCCACCATAATATTAGCCTTCATATATTGGTAGAGGGATTTCTCTCAAATAAATTCTAAATTTGATTTATGTTCCCATCAATTTAGTGCTTTATTCAATTATCTTTAGCATCAAAACTAAAACCATCATTCGAGCATTTACTCCAGTGATTCACTTGTCTTAGTGGTTGCCAAAATTGAGATTGTAAACCTTCTATTCTGTTGACTCACATGGGTGTACTGTAATCATGAAAGTATGGCCTAATAATGATTTTAAGATCTTTTTATGGACTATTAGGATGAACTTGTGGATATTTTCCCAATTTGCACAAAAGGGAAAGCTTGGAACATACCAGACATACTTCAATTTGACTCAAATGCTTCAAATTCACAAGTCCTTCCTTCTTTGAAAGAAACTATATGAAGTTCCCCATCATCCAAGTATATTTACATTGACTCATCATTGGCACTTTGTCAAACATATGGTGCATGTATCAGGTTTCTCTTACACATGCAATTTATGATATGTCCCTCCCTATGTATTCATGATTTATGTTTATCAATACTTCCTCTGATAGCTATGGTGATTCACATGTCACCTATTCTACTTCACGTTTAAATTCCCATGACAAGTCACAATAGAGGTTTCTCCCTTCATGACTCGATATGAATTTACAAGATGAAGGGTCCCTAATTTGAATGATTCAAGATTGTTCCCTTTTGAAGTGGTGATTAGTCACAACTTTAGTTTATTTCCATATTGTGTAATGTTTTGTGAATAGGAAAAATTTGTTTCATTCCCATCATGATCCTCTTTATTTGTCAAAATACATTCCTTTGCTACTGGTGGCTAGTCTTGTTTGAATCAAGAGCCTGAACATAGAGACAATCTCCAGTCAGTTTCTAATACACAAAGACATTTGTATATTATTTTAATCCCTTATTCGATGAACCATTATCATAGACTTCAAATTCCAACATCATTTGTGCCAGTAGACTTGATGAGAGATATCCTCCTTTTATAATGAATACACAAGGATCCATATAACAGGGCTTTTATGTGTCAGTCTTTAAATTGCATCATGCCACAATGAATTTACAAGCAATGTTGTCGATTGTTGTACCCGGTCGATTATCAAGGAAGTTTTCACTTGTCTTCTAAAATTAAGAGTAAACATTTTATGACAATGCCTTACCGCACATCTCATGGAACTCATTGCCTTAATTTCCATGTAGATACAATGGTCTTTAGAGGAATATCTTCTACAAATAAGGTTAAGAGGAGGTCTGATGAATGTTTCATCCTCAATGGTCGGGGTATGAAACAATGTGCTAAATTCTTCATCTTTAGACCAACAAATGTGTACCTATGCTTTGGGGTTCAAGCCATTGATTGGAATTTGTGAGCATTCACACTTTGAATTGTCACACTAGTATCTTTGAACCTTGAATTTTTGGATTTACGAGCTCAATTTTGAAATTTGAACTTGACTACAAGTTTGAACTGCCCACCTATGTTTTCAAACTTGACATTTGAATTTCTATCCTGAGAACATTCAAGTTGAACTTCCCTTAATCAACCAACATGTGCTTTGAAGCTAAACTTTGGATCTGCACCTGAACCTATTTCATCTTTCTGAACTATTGAACTTCTGAATTTGCATCCTTGAATTTGTAGATGTTGAGCCTTCAAATTCTAAACCTTGAATCTAAATTCCTAAATCAATGAACTTGCATTCTAAACTTTGAAAGTTGAACTTTAGGGTTCAAGTTCAAGTTCAAGTTTAACATGATCTCAAAAAACTACTTCTTCATAGATCAAACTGTAAAAGGAATTGTTAGTAACAAAAATTGACAAGAAACTAAACCCATTCCCCATGAGACCAATTTACAAAGTTTAAAACTTGAGTGCTAAAAGAATGCTTATAGTTGGATCTAACTGGGGATGTGGGCCACAAGGGAGATGAAGAAACCTAAAGTCTCTGGTAGGAGACTAGTCCTTAGCCATTAGGAAAATAGAGTCATAGGATAGTAAATAATGAGGAGTTGCTTACAGAGAGGGGAAAAGCAGGGGAAGACCCAAAAACACCTAAACTACCAACAAGAAAAAACCAACCAACTAAACCAAACACCACAAAAATATTAGAGATAAGCAAGCTATTTACAAGTATATACATGTGAGAAGAACTCACCAAAGAAACAAAGATGAGAAAACTTACACAAAGCCATTTACTAGCTACAAGAAGAAAAATCCTTTTTGGAACAATGGGCTACTCTTAGATGAGATAGCCCAACATAACCTCTACATGGAAAACTCTTTTTTGTTGTGAATCTAGTTGATAGAATGCAAAAAATAATCAAGCTGATATTTGTTTTTGAAAAACCATGTCTTTTCATAGATCACCTCTCCTACTCAAGTTTTCAGCATGAATATTTCAAGGTCTTCTTTTATTGGTGGCTGAAAAAAAATCCGCTCACATATTGCCAATGATAAGATCATGCTATCCAATAGATTAGCACTCACAGAATCTTGATCATGAGAAGGATTTTCAATGTTTGAGGTATTTTTAAAATAGGAATACCCTTCATCCAGCATAGGATCATTACTAATTAGGCTAGCTTCATCATCTTTTTGTTGCAACCACCCCAAGGACCATACTATCCAGCTTAAATGCATCAATCAAATCAAAATTTGGATGTTTACCTTTGGAATCTTCACACTTAATTGATGATAAAAACCTTTCAACAATCTCTTCTTTGTTAAAATTATCACCACTTAGGAAGCCAATAATGATTGAGATTAATCAACCTCCTCATCATCATAGGGTGTTGCATACAACCCATCTTTTTCTTCTACTATCAAACTCATAAAACCCAAAGGACTCATTTTTAGATTATAGAAGTGGGAATTCTAAACTTGTTGATACTTGATCTTCATGAGGCTACACCATCCTTGAGCATGATTCTGCAATGTCCTCATCATCGTACTCAACATGTAGATGATATATTATAGACACATCATTAGGATTGGTTTTAATTATAGGAAGCATTAGAAAATCCTCTACACTAAAAACTGTTAGAATTTGACAAGAGGAAACTGGGGATGTCAGTTTAGCCCTTTTGAGAATAAGCCATTTTTTAACAGGCTTCACCTTCAGATAATGTTGCTATTCATAAGTTCCTATTTCTTCGTGTGATGGTTTAGCATATCTCAATCCATTAATGATCATATCATCATCTAAGCTAATAGCCTCCTTATGTGCATCTTGCAACCTTTGTACTTTTAGATGTAGAAGTAAGAATCTAACTTCAGTTTGTATGGCAGCAATGAAAACACACAACTGATTGTTTTCATTTGGTTGAATGGTTAGATAAATCTTACCAACGGTTCTATTAAATCTATCAACTAAATGCCTCATGGTCTCTCCCTTTTCCATCTTGATTTGGAAGAAATCAAATAAAAATTTAGCAACATCAAGTGCGGGCATAAACCTTTGAAGAAATTTTACCTAAACATCATCCCAACAAGTGATACAACCATATAAAAAATTTTGGAATTGATATGTTGCACTTCCAGTTAGGCTTCCAACAAATAATCTGACAAGATGTTCTCCTCCTACACACCAAGAATCCCATAGGAGACTATAGCTTCTTTAATGTGATCCTCTAGGTCTTGATTTGTGTTGCCAGAAAACTCTAGGAAGTATTTGCTTGATCTTTTAGGTAGAGATGAATATTAGGATAAAGAAAATGGCCCAATCTGAGCACCCCATGGCTGGGCTCCAACCAAAGCCATAACACACTAGACTTCTTTTACTAAATCAAATCAAAGTCACCAACCTTTGTCCTTGAGGAGGTACCTTCAGATATCCAAGGAAAGAAAGCACTGGAACTTTTCTTTCTCTCCCCAGTAGAGTCACCAAAAATCTATTATTGAACGAATTTTCCCTATGGAAAGAAATGTAAATAATGAATCAATATGCCCAAAAAGAAGAACAAAAAGTACTAATAGTTGGATGAGTTATCATTAGTTGATAACTCTCCTCTAAATTGAGAGGTACAACTCCCTCATAAAGATATTCAACCAATCTAATAACTAATTATGTCTTTAACCCGAAGACACAAAGGGTTGCTAGCATTCACCCATCAATGTGGAATGAATGTGATTACAAGTTTTAAGAATGGAATAAAGAAAGAAATCATAGAAATTAGTCATACAACTGATTATTTGACTTTATTTGCATTATAGAGAAATGGGGAAAAATATTTAATTCTACAACTATGGGTAACCCAGGACTAGATTCAAAACATGAAAGAAGTGATCACACAATCAAAAACAATCCAAGAAGTACATCTTTATACCACATGATTCGATAAACATAACCTATATTTATTATGAACACACAACACACAACCATAAGATAATACACCCCTACAATTACAATTGAAATATAGAATAACAAATAAACCTTAAATATCTTGTTAGAGTCCAATTGTCATCCCCCTCCCCTAGCAACCCTACAACTTGAAAAAAAAGAAGAACCCTTGAATCAACTTTCAGTTGCATATTTATCTTCTCCTCCTGTTGGTTCTCTTTCAGTCAGGAAAACTAATTCTTGGAAATCATATCCCCTTTACAATTTTTTTGAAAATTTTATAATGTTTAGTTCCAAGAACATTATTTGGATATGAGCAATATAATTATAATTTTAGCTTATTATACAACACACACGTAACAAATACCTATTTGACATGTGGCCCAATGAAAATTCTTTGTGTCTTCTTAGATGGAATACTTTAATCTGCAGAACTGACTAAGTTGTTGTAAGTACAGAAATACAAAGTTTATCAAGACAATGCCTTTGACACTTCACATTGAGATGCTTCCCAAGAGGACTTTACATATTTTTTTGTGTCATGCCTAGGAGAAACTAAAATATGATTGACTCATGTGGTCATGGTTCTAAATTCCTTATGTCTATTCCTAAGTATGCATGACTTAAAACTACAAGATTTGACTATTATGTGCCCTCGATTGTGCTTCAATTAATAATGTCATATATTCTCCCACCATACTATCGGCCTTCATATATTGATAGAGGAATTTCTCTCATATAGACTCTTAATTCAATTTATGTTCCCATCAATTTAATGCTTTATGCAATTGTCTTTAGCATCAAAACTAAAATTATCATTTGAGCATTTACTCCAATGATTTTCTTGTCTTAGTGGTTACCAAAATTGAGATTGTAAATATTCTATTTTGTCGGCTCACATGGGTGCACCATCATCATAAGAGTATGGCCTCATTATGATGTCAAGATCTTTCTATGGACCATCAGGATAAACTCGTGGAGATTTTTCCAATCTGCACAAAAGGGATCACTTGGAACATACTGTACATACTTTGATTATGACTCGGGTGCTTCAAATTTGAAAGTCCTTCCTACTTTGAAAGAAACTATCTAAAGTTCCCTATTGTCCAAGTATATTTACATTGAATCATCATTGGCACTTTGTCAAACATATGGTGTACGCATTGGGTTTTTCTTACACATGCAATTTATGATATGACCCTCTGTGTGCATCCATGATTTGTGTGTATCAATACTTCCTTTGATAACTATGGTGATTCACATGTCACCTATTTTACTTCACATTTGACTTCCAGCGATAGGTCACAATAACGGTGACTCTTGTCTTGACTTGAGATGAAATTACAAGGTGAAGGGGCCTTGATTTAAATGATTTGAGATTGTTCCCTTTTGAAGTGGTGATTAGTCACAACTTTAGTTTATTTCCATATTGCACGATATGTTGTAGATAGGAAATTTTTACATCATACCCACCAACGTCCTCTTTATTTGTGTAAATACATTCCTTTGCTATTGGTGGCTTGTCTCCTCTGAATCGAGAGCCTAAACATAGAGATAGTCTTAGGTCAGTTTTTGATACACCAAAATGTTTGTATATTATCTTAATCACTTATTTGATTAACCATTATCATAGACTTGAAATTCCAACATTGTTTGTGCCACTAGACTTGATGAGAGACATCCTCCTTTTTAATGAATACACAGGGATCCATATAATAGGGCTTTTATGTATCAACCTTTAAATTGCATCATGCCACAATGAATTTACAAGAAATGTTGTCTTTTTTTGTACCCGATTAGTTATCAAGAAAGTTCACACTTTTCTTCTAAAAGAAAGAGTAAACATTTGATGATAATGCCTAATCTCACATCTCATGGAACTCATTTCCTTAATGTCCATGTAGATAGAATGGTCTTCGATGGAACATCTTATAAAAATAAGGCTAAGAGGAGGTCTGATGAATATTTCCTCAATGGTTAGGGTATCAAATAATGTGCTAAATTCTTCATATTTAGACCAAAAAATGTGTTCCTATGCTTTGGGGTTGAATCCATTGATTGGAATTTGTGAGCATTCATACTTTGAACTATCACATTGATATCTTTGAACCTTAACTTTTTGGATTTGTGAGCTCAATTTTGAAATTTGAACTTGAACTAGAAATCTAAACTGGTCGCCTATCTTTTCAAACCTGACCTTTGAATTTCTATCCTAAGAACCTTGAAGTTGAACTTCTCTTAATCAACCAATATGTGCTTTGAAGCTAAACTTTAGATCTACGCCTAAACTTATTTCATCTTTTTTAACTATTCAACTTCTGAATATGAATCCTTGAATTTGTAGATGTTGAACCTTCAAATTCTGAACCTTAAACCTAAATTCCTGAATCAATAAACCTACATTCTAAACTTTGAACTTTGAACTTTGGGGTTCAAGTTCAAGTTTAACACTATCCCAAAATACTGCTTCTTTGTAGATCAAACTTTACAAAGGAATTGTTAGTAACAAAAACTAACAAGAAACTAAAACCATTTCCCCATAGAACCAATTTGCAAAGTTTAAAACTCAAGTGTTGAAAGCATGCTTACAAGATGAATATTTATTTTAAATACTATAGTGCATATGAATCCTATTCTTATATAAAATATTGTGAATCATATTCTACGATATAAAATGTTGGATAATTGTATCTATCATACTATACCTTATAACCTTACCTCCTTATGAGGACCCATGCTTGCCCACTCTCCTTTAAACCTGATGTATCGAAACATGTCACTTGTTCGTACCACTGACTAGGGAAGATATTTTTGGTAGACCATTTATACTATTTTTCTTGATATTATTCTTTATGTGTTTAGTTCTTATTATTGATGTGATGGGGAGCTTCTTTACTTTAGAGCTTTCTCACCCTTCTGATGTAGGAGCATCTTTGGTGTAAGATGTTGAAAGAGGAGAAGTCCTAGTTAATAGAATAATCTTGCTAAGTGGTGAGAATGAACCTGATCAAAGAAGGAGCTTGTTTCACACAAGGTGTAGATTTGAAGATAAGTGTTGTGATGTGATCATTGATGGTGGAAGTACTAAAAATATGGTGTCAGAAATGATGGTCACCAAGTTGAAACTAAAGAGACACAAACACCCATGTCCATACTGTATTGCTTGGGTGCAAGATAATCACAAGGTCATGGTCAATGAGCAGTGCTCAATGAATTTCAAGATTGAAAGTTACCAAGATGAGGTACTTTGTGATGTCATACCTATGGACATATGTCATAAGTTTCTAAGTAGGCCATGGCAGTTTGATAGGCATGTTGTACACGATGGACAAGAAAATACCTACACTCTGACCAAGGATGAAGTGAAACATAAGTTAGAGCCATTGAAGGAGAAATAAGAAAAGGTATGTAGTGCTAGCATAATATCTTTTTTTGATGGAAAAGAGTTTCTTAAAGGTATGAAGCATGAGTATATGTGTTTTTCTATAATTCCAAAAGATAGTAAAGAAGAAGTAGAGGAGGTACCTATAGAAGTTGAAAATATGTTGGAATATTTTTTTAATATTGTATCAGATAATGTACTTGATGGATTGCCCCTAATGAGCAAGATCAGTCACCAAATGGATTTGGTTCCCGAAGCCAATTTTCCAAACAAGGCAACACACAGAATGACACCAGTAGAAAGTGGAGAGTTGAACAAGAAAATTCATGAGTTTTTGTAGAAGGGGTTGATTTGAGAGAGTCTAAGTCCATGTGTTGTACCAGCCATATTAGCACCAAAGAATAATGGAGAATGGAGGATGTGCATAGATTCTCATGCTAACAAGATCACAATCAAGTACAGATTTCCATTGCCAAGGATGGATGATATTATGGACTATTTGAGTGAAGCTTAGTATTTCAAAAATATAGATTTGAAGAGAGGATACCATTAGATTTGTATCAGAGAAGGTGATGAGTGAAAGACTACTTTCAAGACAAGGGAAGGACTGTATGAATGGCTAGTCATGCCTTTTGGGCTAACCAATGCACTGAGCACATTCATGAGGCTAATGAATGAGGTACTGAAGGAGTTTCTAGGTGAGTTTTTCATTGTTTACCTAGATGATATTTTGATCTTTAGTAAGACATTGGAGGAGCATTTGATCCATATTCGCAAGGTGTTTGACAAGTTGAGGGAACTAAACTTGTCGATAAATCTAAAGAAGTGTAGTTTTGTAAAGAAGGAGTTGGTGTACCTTGGATTTGCAGTTTTAGTAGAAGGTCTGAAAATGGACCAATAGAAGGTGAAGGTTGTCCTTGAATGGCCTACTCCAAGGAGTATGAGAGAGGTAAGATATTTTCATGGACTGGCTAAGAGGTTTTAGTAGTATTTGTGGACCCTTAACTAAAAAAATAAGAGAGGATAGGAAAGAATTTAAGTGGATTGTAGGAGCTGATAAGAGTTTTATTCTATTGAAATAGAAAGTTACTAAGTAGCCTATTTTAGCACTTCTTGATTTTAACAAGGTGTTTCAAGTAGACTGTGATGCTAGTGGTACTGCAATAGGAGCTATTATGAGCCAAGAAGGTAGACCTTTTGCTTATTTTAGTGAGAAGTTGAATGATGCAAAGAGAAAATATTATGTTTATGATCAACAATTTTATGCTATAGTTCAAGCATTGAAGAAGTGGAGACACTATCTTCTTCCTAAGGAGTTCTTTTTGTATATTGATCATCAAGCTTTACAATATTTGAATTGTCAAGAAAATTGAACCAAATGCATTTGAAGTGGGTTGAGTTTTTGTAGAGTTATACATTTGTTTTGAAACATAGGAGTGGGAAGTCTAAAAGAGTTATAGATGCTCTTAGTAGAAGACAACTTTTGCTAATAGAAATGTAGATAGAGGTGGTTGGGTACAAGGAACTTAGTACTTTGTATCTAGATGATCCTAATTTTGGTAAAGCATGGAAGGCTTGTATAGAACCTATTACATTTAACATGACAAAGTGGTTGGATTTCATGATCCAAGATAGTATGTTGTTCAAAGGAAGCCAATTGTGCATTCCTAGAAGTTTAATGATAGAGAATCTCATCAAGGAGAAGCATAGTGGAGGATTAGTTGGACATTTTAGTAGAGATAAGACCATTACTTTGGTTGCCAATAATTATTATTGGCCACAATTGTATCAAGATGTGACAAAGTTTGTACAGAGTTGTCGAGTATGTCATATGGTGAAAGGAGTAAAGCAGAATACAGGGTTGTATCAACCATTACCTATACTAGAGAAGTCATGGGAGGATGTCAGCATGGATTTTATTCTTGGATTACTGAGGGCTCAGCATGGCCATTATTCTATTTTTGTGGTGGTTGATAGGTTTTCAAAGATGGCATATTTTATTCCTTGCAAAGAGACTAGTGATGTTGTTCATGTCGCAAAGTTTTTTTTCAGAGAAGTGGTGAGAAGTTGAAGATGGAGTTGAATTTTAGTTCATCACATCATCCATAGACTAATGGACAGATAGAAGTTGTGAATTGCAATTTGGAAAACTTGTTGAGATGTTTGGTTGCAGATAAACCAAAAGGATGGGATATGATTTTACCATGGGAAAAAATTTCATATAATAATTATGTAAATAGGAGTACTGGTAAATCACCATTCTAGATTGTATGTGGGAGTAGTCCTAGAAATGTTTCTAAATTGAGGTAGTTGGATAAAGGAGAGATAAGTAGTGCAGAAGCAGAAGATTTTGCTGAACATTTGAAGAACATCCATGAGGAGGTGAAGAAGTACATCATAAAGATGAATACATAGTATAAGGCTAAGGAAGATGTGAAAAGGAGGTATAAGAAATTTTAGATTGGAGATGAAGTCATGGTTCATTTGAGAAAAGAGTTTTTTCCAATGGGTACATATAATAAGATGATGATGAAGAAATTTGGACCATGCAAGATAGTGAAAAAGCATGATTTTGGAAATGCTTATGAAGTGGAGGTGCCTATTGAATTGAATATTTCACTAGTATTTAACATTTTAGATTTGACAAAGTATTATGAAGGAGGTGATGGAGATGAAGCTGTAGAAGCATAGTGGAGTATTCCAATAGCTAGTTCAATTACAAAGGAGATTGAGGAGATATTGGATAGTCATATTGGCAAAAGTACCAAGAAAAAAACTTATGAGGAATATCTAGTCAGATGGAAAAGTAAGCCAATAGAGGATTCATCATGGCTAGCAAAGGAGGAGGTTAACCGAATTGGTTTCCTCTACACACCTGAGACATGACAGGGTCACTTCTCAAATTACCCTGGGTGTCTGATGCAGGAGCATCCTATGTGTAAGAGCAATCTTGCATCACCCAAAAATATTTTTTCTTTTCAATCTTTTCTATTTTAATAAGGACTAGTAGATGGGGTCGTTACTATTTATAGGAACTTGCTAGTTTTAGTAATTTTCTTATATGAGCTCAAAATGTTCTCATTTTCTATAGGTAGGTTCATTTTGGAATTATAAGCCTACCATAAAAATCTCATTTCTCCAGCTTAAGTATCAAAGAAGTTATTCCAGATTTTCAGTGGAAAAATTTGCAAAAAAGTATTCAAGCTCACCGTTGGAGGCCTTATAGTGCCTGAATGAGGTCTAAAAACTTGATGAAAGGTCACTTGTGCAATTCCAAGCCTGTAGATCAAGAGCTGGCATTTTTGAAAAGTGGTTATAATAGCCAATCGGAGCAACGATTTGAGATTTATGGCCTTCGAAAGTTGGGATATCAAAATTTTTAAAATAATTTGTCAAAAATGTATTTAGCTGACTCTATATGTATTATTAGGGTTTGTCGACCCTAGGTATTAAGTTTGAGCATTTAGAACCTTCCTGGGTGGCATAAAATTGCCTATTTAAGAAAGGCCCAAACATTGTCTAAGACAACTTTGGGTGATAGTTCACAGCTTGTCTTGCAAATTAGTGTAATGAAGGCAGCCACATGGGTTAGCATATTGTACTTGTGAATTTTTTAATTCCACATTTGCAGCACAAATAAGAAGTCCATCTTTTGTTCTCTCATTTTCTGTTGTTTATTTATTTTATGTTATGTTTTATGGTATTAAGGGGAGCACCCTTCATCACCTTCCAAGGCTACACCTAGCCTACTTAGGGTTATTATCTCAAACCCCAACCTATAGGACTCCTTCCCAATCTCCTTTCACCAAGAAACTCACCCAACAATTTAGTTTCCCTTCTCCTCCCTTTAATTCACCAAGTATGCATTATCTAGGTTAGAATGCCAAAACTCCTCCAAGGGTGCCAAAATGGAAAAAATAAAGTCTTAACCATCTTTTTGAGATTTTTGACACATTTCCTAGAATTATGCATTATTCTTTCAAGTTTCACACTCATACAACTCCAAATTTCCTAGTTAGCCCTTGTAGCTCTAGGAGCCCTTATTAGCCCTCCTAGAAACAAGGGATGTGCAATAAGTTACAAAAACACTTGACAAGGCCTTCTAGTATCTTGAGGACTTTGTTTCCTATTGACCTAGACTTGAATATTTTTTAGGTCTTAGGCTCATGTGATGATCTTACAGTACGGTTTTAGAAAACCCTCATTTTAAGGGTTTCACAAGCAATGTTATTGAATCCTTTCCCACTGGTTTCAAACTCCACTTCCAGCCTCCTCCTCTAAGTTTTGAACCCTTCATACACTACTCCTTCATTTCCTACTCAATATTAGCTCATCACAATCCATTTTTTCTCTTAAAACTCCAATTAAAGCTTTATTGCATACTGCCAAGCTTACATTGCTTGCCTAGGGCTCACTTGAAAAATTAGCTTCCTAACTTGTAAAAACCTCAAAATCCATATGTACACTATTTACAAAGGCTATTTCTTTGTTTCCAAGAGCCATAGTATTTTGACCAAGGAAACTCAAGCTACAGCCATTTTCATGTTGGCAATGCAAAACTAGACAATAGGAACACCAAAACTAATTAATTTTCTAAATCCTAACAAATGAAAAATTGAAACAAAAAAAGTATACATAGATTCAAAACATGACTCCAAGTCTCTATTCCATTCAAAATAGTCAAAATTTACATGACATAGCCTCTTGTTCCATAACCATACATCATCAGTTTGAACAATGAGACAAGAAGCATCATCCATGTCTAAGTAGAACAAATTACTCCTAGTCTGATCACCTTTTCCTATTAGACTTCCTTTAGAGTCATAGATCTTGGCAACTCCATTTTCAAATTCAACCTTGCATCCTATGTTGCCTAACTATGAGACACTTAACAAGTTATAATTTAGGCCTTCAACATAGTATGCATTATCACATGATATCTTTTTAGTAAGCTTGATACTACCTTTCCCTTTGATCTGACATGGTGCATTGTTACAAAATCTAACACTATTTCCTTCATATTGTATAAAGGTAATGAACTTACTTTTATCTCCAATCATGTGATGAGAGCATCTACTATCAATGATCCATTTGTTACTCTTGTTCATGTAGGTTACCAAGGCAGTTGCTTCATCTTCATCTGATTCATCTTTCATAGCCACATAGACTACTTCATCATCATTCTCACCAGAGTCTTCTTCAACAATGTAGCATCTTTTTCCTTTACCTATATAGTTCGTGTTGTCCTCTTTCTTGTTCTTGAGGTTGCCTCCATCCTTGTAATTTTTCTTTTGTGTGCATCTGGCTGTAATGTGACCAACTTCATTACAATTGAAACAAATGATTGGTAGCTTACCTTTGAATTTGTCTCTTCCTCTATGAAATCTTTTTGCTAGTAATGCCTCCAATTGGTCTACATCATCTTCATCAATCTTGCTGTCACTAGATACATACTTTCCTTTTCCACTTTTTTTCTTTGTTTGCACCTTCTCGTTGTCTTTTATTGTCATCTTGGCTTTGAATGTAGATTCAAAGTTTTATGACTTGTAGTTGTCAAAGTTGTATAGCTCAAAGGAAATGAGTCTTGCAATTATTCCTTCAAATGACAATGTGTTTCCTGGTACACACCTTAGCTCTTGGATGGTTGATAGTCTTATAGCATAGATAGGAAGCAAAGTTCTCAAGTATTTACTACTTACTATTTCTTATGATAGTTGTCCTCCTAGGCATCTTATGGAACCTCTACTTCTTTCATCCTTGCACCATATTGAGTAGCATTCTCTCCTTCTTCCATTTTCATGTCATCAAACTTTCCTCTTAGGCTCTCTCTTTTGGCTCTCTTGAAATTATCATCTCCTCCATAGATTCTTGATAATGTTTCCCACATTTGATGTGCAATACCACATTCTTTGATGTCATCATACTAGAAATAGCTTAGTGCTAAAGCAATATCTAACATCGCTTAATTGTGCTTCTTCTTCTTGCTCATGTCTTCTACAGTGAGAGGTCCTACAGGGTCTACATGATCAATTGTGATTAAGGTCTATGCATAGTCACCTATTGATCCAAGGTGTAACTTCATCAGACTTTTCCATGTAACAAAGTTGTCTTTGTTTAGCTTGGGAACTTCTCTCTTGGACATCTTGATCTTCCTGCTGCTAGTACCTTGAAACAAATCAGCAGTGGGCTCTAATACCAATTGTTAGAATTCTTTTAGAATAACTAAGAGGGGGGGTGAATCAGTTATTCAAAGTCCAATAATCTCCAATACAACTTTTTGTTTCTAGCCTTTTTACTTTCTTGTCAAATCCTTAATGGCATATAATTGAAATTATCATGCATACAATTAAACATTAAACAATCATGAAAAGTAAACATGCATCACCACATAACACAAAGGATTTTGGTGACCCAGAAACCATCCAAGAATAAGAAGGAAAAATTGGGGTGGTGATGATACCCACAAAGTAACTGCACAATTGATTTCAACCACTTCTGATGGTTTGCCCTATTAAAGGCTACAACACACTATTAAATATGACCCTATTAAAGGATTTCTACACCCTGTTAGGAGTGTGCCTTGTTAGAGGACTTAAGAACATTCAACTTAGAATGACACACTGTTAAAAGATTTACATAGAGTTGTTAGGCCCACCCAATTCCATGGGATTTACAGTCACCTTCTCAAAAGAATCTTTCATCCCTCTCTAAGGATCTCCTATCCTTCTCCTAACGATCTCTTATCCTTCTCCTGGGGATCTTCTATCCTTTTCTTGAGGCTTATCCACCTAGCTATTAAGCTAACCTAGCAATGTAGGATTTCAATGTCTAATACAATGGTAAGAAAGTATTAGAAAGGTTTTGACCTGATAAAGATTGCAACTCCAACCTTGCAAATTTCATATCACTCTTTAGTTATTTTATTTGCTTGGTTTTTCTTCCTTGCAGTGTTGATAGCTTGTTCACCCTTCAAGATCTGTCTCTTTCAATTCTTCCACTCATTATTCCAATGCACTCTATGGTCACTTGATCAACTCAAAGTCTCGATGCTTTGTGCTTGCTCCAC
Source organism: Cupressus sempervirens (assembly GCA_028749045.1). Lineage (NCBI taxonomy): Eukaryota > Viridiplantae > Streptophyta > Pinopsida > Cupressales > Cupressaceae > Cupressus > Cupressus sempervirens. The sequence goes on along the minus strand of CM053790.1, from coordinate 277,269,011 downwards.
ACTGTGTCCTCTTCTTGACACTTCACACTAGCCTTCTCTTGGCTTCTTCACATGACCACACTTATGACCAACTCCCTCTCTCTCTTGATCTCTGACCTATAACTCCTTATAAAGAAGTTATGTTCTTCATTTCTCGCTCAAATCTTCTCGCTCATCAATTTGATTTGATCTGAGAAAATGATATTGTTTTCCCTCCAAATTGTTTCTTCCAGAAACTTCATGATAAGTCTGTCAGTATTCACCTTGAATTGGTTTGCATGGTTTACATAAAATTTTGTGACATCTACTCATCATCCTTATCATCCAACTAATTCACAAAATTCAATGTAACAAACTTATCGTTACTGATCTGGTGAATCTTTTGACTTAACAAATAATGCAGCAACTCGACGTCATTGGTTTACTGATGCTCGGCACCTTCTGTGTTACTCAGCTTCTACTGCATGTATTGATGCTCGGCACTTGAACAATCCTATGTTACTGGGCACCTAAACAATCTTGTGTTACTTAGAACCTAAATAATCCTGTGTTACTCGACACCTCAAGGATTGCTCGACACATACTAAAGTTGAACTTTCTCAGCTTCAACTAAGAATTTTCTCCAACTCTCTCAAATGAACTTAGTTAAACCTTACATCTTTGATGTGTCTTAGTGTGTCCATTTCCTATGTCTTAGAGTATGTCATCAATACACTATTTCATCAATGGCTTAACTGATCCTTATACTTCATTACAACATCATAACTTTGACCTTTCTCTAGGTGCTCTAGTTACATCTAATTGATTGCCTCCTCCTTGTCAATCAACCAATTGATAGTATTTGGATCACTTAAGCAATTGTCATTCCTGCAAGTAGCAAGTTTGACATCAATGAAAAAAAAATGATTGAAAACATTCTTTACCAGTTCCATCATTCTTCATTCAAAGATCTTTTCAATCATTTCCAATAGAAATGACATGGTTTTGAGCAAAAAAATTCCACTTTTGACTTAGGCTAAAAGAGAACAATGTATTTTATTTAAAAACATATGTATTTGGGTCCAAAATTACCATTTTGAATTAAAATGAATAACGAACTCATTTACATTTACATATAAATGAGTTTCAAAAACCCACTTTAAATGGTGATTTAAAAACACATATGCATTTAATTATTAAAAATGAAATTTAAATGCAATCACATTTAAAAAGTACACTTTCAATGATGTTGGGACTTAGAATTTATTGAAAGTGGATTTTCATAGAGTATTTTGCATATGGATATATGCGATATGAAATAAAAATCTCACTTATACACTTAAGTTATCTCATGTAATTATATTTACTATTTAACTATAGTTTTGATAAAGTAAGATCAAAAATCACCTTTAAAAAGCCATTTTCATATAACATAAAAAAAATCATGGTCAAATCAACTCAGAATGAGTTGAAATTTTAAAATGGACCATAAAATCCATTTTAAATATCAAATATAACTTTATATTATGTAATTTTCAATAAAAACCCCACTTTAATGAGGTTTTTAATAAAAATTTGTAGTTGACCTAAAAAACCTCACTTTTTCCATTATAACTTGATCTAGACAACTCTGATTTGGACCTAAGTTAGCTTGAATCGAGTGGAACTCCAAGGGCTATTCACCTAAGAAAAAAAAAAAGACTATAAACTATTTACAACACAAAGAAAAGAAAAGAAAATATGATAAATTTAACCAAAAATTGAGTGTTTGCAATGGAAGAAAGTCCCTACAAATAATTGTGGATAATCTCGACAGAGAACTTTCAAAAGAACACATAAATAAGATTGCATAATAAATAATTTAGAGATAATAAATTATTTTCATAATTCCTTATGAATGTGTTAAAACAAAGATGATGCACCTACGAATCCATGAGAAAATTGTGTAGGATTGCCTCAATTTTGTGATGTCAAAATATAGGGAAACACTTATGAAAGCTTATTTAGAACTTTTATTTACTATAATAGTCATTGATTGTGGTAATCAGTCATTAAAAGGGCATCTAACCTTATCATTCTCACCAAAATTTCTACAGAGGGCCCAATTCTATTTTGTAAAAGAATGGCCCTACATTTAAGAAAAAAAGGCAAAAGGTTAGCCAAAAGTATTAATAACTCATGTTGATCTTGTAGATAGTTTTGGTCAAATGACCATGGAAGAAAATATTATTAATAAATTGATTCATACAACACTGCTTCAACTAGCACTTGACAAATGCTTTCATCTTAAAAATTTCACAATAAAGAAAATGTCCTCATGTGAAAGAGGAGGTGCTAACTGTTGTCTTGAGTTCAGTCTATATAAAAAAAGCATTTGAAATAATTGACAAAGTTTGCAAGAAAAATAATACAAAAATTCGAATCGATCAAATCAGTCAATACATATCGAATAGGGATAATAGGTGTTCTTGTGGAAATTATTAGTAAAACAGTGACCCACTTTTAGATACATGTTAAATATGGAGAGTCGGTATCTGATACAACTATAATAACACATCTAATTATAAGCCTATTTTTTCTTTCTTCTTGTATTATAAAATTGAAACACCACAACAATAAACAAATGTATGTCTTTCATAAGTTACAATTTTAAGAAACCATGGCAATGCATATGCAAACAAAGAGGAATATATATCATAAAATTAAATTTTCTGCTTTCGTTGACAAGATCAATGGAAACATTACAAAGGCCACTCTCTAGAAACTTTCTTCCTCAAACATATAGTTATGCAACAAAATATTTCATCTTAGATAGAATAATATTTTCTATATATCAAATTATAGTGATTTTTAACATCTTTTATTGTATTGTGTCCAATGGTAGGTTACTAGGCTACTAAGAACACAAAATGACCATCAGCCACGGTATCAACCTCTTTGTGAAAAATTATGTTGAAACATAGTTTCTTTCATAAACACATCAACCACAAACATTAGTCACCTAAATACATGTAAACATGCAAAATATTTTACATGCCAACCATACTTCAAATGCACATTTGACACTAAAAATGGCATAGTTGATTGCAACTTGCACACCATGCTCTTGCAAAAAGAGATTCTTGAAACTTCAAATAGATAATTTAAAAGATAAAAATAAAAGCATGTTTGCAACTTCATCTGTCATGCATAGATTTCAAATACAAGGAATACATGTGCTTTCTATTAATAGTTACATTATTGCTATTGCAAAGAAGCTATAATACTTTGGAAATTGCTCATTGAGAGTTGTGAAAATTTTAAAACATAATAACAATATTTGAATATCAAATCTAATTATATTATTCTATGTAATTTACAGATTGTCAAAAAAAATTATACAATGCAATGTAAATTTCTCTAGTTTGCACATATATTTTGATCTCATACTTTTTCTATAGGGATGATGACTGATTTTTATTTTTTGGTCATTTACTCCCATGTCATTGGTTCATGGTTTTAGTGTACAATTGTGCAACTTTTAGCTCTACTTATATTTTATAGCAATGTGAAACATTGTAGAGTTACATTGAATTCTATAGTAAAATCTTTTCAATTCTTATCTATTTCCTTATATGAACTAAATTTTTAAGTGCTTCTCACTTACACAACTAGAACAATGAAAAAAAAATCAGCCACTAGTATGGTAATTACTTGGTATTTGTATTCCTAACTTAAGGTAAGCCATAGGTATTGTTGACACAAAAGTCTGCACCCTTTCTTGAGGTATGACCCTCAAGTGTTCTTGTGTAACACGAAAAAAACCTCCAAGTGTGGGACTTGAACTTTGAAGTTGAATCTCTAGAGAAGGCCAGCTTTCTTACAATTAGGATGCACCTAAACTACAACTTTTGAGGAAAAGAGAGAAGAAGATGCTGAAATTAAAATATTGAAAGAGAAAGGTGATGCACCATATTGAAATTTTGTTATTAGCTATGCCTAGCATTATACTATACATTAATAAATCACCCTAAACATACACAACTCTCAACTCTATTTTTTTTTTCCTATAAAAGGATCATACACAAATTAGATTTCATGACATGCTACAAGGGAGATTAATTCACTTATATAGAATTCATAAGAAAAATAGGCACAGCATATTAAGTGTAGAAAATAAGAAAGAAAACATTTAGCATAAGGAAAATAATATGTGCAAATAAAAAATGTTGAAAATAGTAAAACATGGATAATTCTATTAATGGAAGGCAAAAGGAATTATAGTTACAGAGCATAAGGCTACTAGAAAAATACAATAGAGAAGAACCTAAAAAATATGTACAAAGTTTCCTTTTAAAGAGATTAAGCATAACTCAATTATAACATTTGAGTACAAACTCAACTACACTGGAGTTAAGATTACGAGTACAAATAAAGAAAAAATTATTAAAAATATGATTTTGTATAAAAATGTACTCATGAAGTGATAGAAAATGGGTCAATAGATGCTCCTCAAGTCAAGAAAATAATGTCCATACCCTCTACAAGTGGGAAAAAAAGAGAGGAAAAGCTTTTACATCGCATGTAGAACCCAAATATGTAATTCAACCATAAGTATCGAGCTCTCAAGTCATATCATAGTTAGCAAAAAAAATTGACACAGGCACAAAAACACACCAAATTTTTTACCCATGCACCATCATAGTGAATATTTTTTTTGTGCATAAAAGACTTATGATGTCACACAAGTACAAAAAATAAACAAAATTTTTTACACCTATACATATCGAAAGAAAAAAATGTTAAATGAGTAAAAAGATTCTTACGATGACCAAACTCATTAATGCCAACACTGATGATACACAAAAATGCACAGCATTTTTAGCCTGCACAACATCACAACTATTGGAATATTCAAATATGGAAAGAGTACTTATGAGAGGGGGGGGGGGGGGGGGAGGGGAGGGTGAATCATAAGTATCACACTTTAGCCAATAAAACTTTTAACTAAAAGTAAACTGCATGCATGTAAATACATCAAGTAAACATGAAATTTAACACATGCATCAACAACTCATAACACTGGAATTTGGTAACCCAGAAACCCTCCAGGAATAAGAAGGTAAAACTGGGGTGGGGATGATACCCACAAAAATTACTGCAGCAATATTGTTCAACCACTTCTAATGGTCTACCTTGTTAAAGGCTTTACACTGTATTAATAGTGACCTGGTTAGAGGATTTCAAACACTTAACATGAAGTGTCACCCTGTTAAAGGATTTAATCACCTAATCAAAGGATCTAGAAAATAGCTGTTAAGCTAACCTATCACCATAGGATTTTCATTCTAATACAATTGCTAGAAAGTAGTAGGTATAATGAACCTGATAGATTACAATCCTTGATTGTTGAATGTAGGCACCTTTTCCGCTTTCTCTAATCTTGATCCTTTTGTGATCTGATAACCCTCGCTTTTGAAAATAGTTTTCCCTTGTGCACCCTTGTATGTCCATTCATGTATTTTTACAATGAAATTTCATCTTCCTTATAAAGACTTCAAAGACTTAGGGTTTGATTTGGATCTACGATCCATATTGAATCTCAATTTCCCACTCAATACTTGTCTTTTATAGATTGGTTGCATGCCTTTATCATTTTTCTTATTAGGTGCATGTAGATTGCATGGGAAAAATAAAAGATTTGATCTCATCATTAAACTCTTCAAAGTTTACCTTATGTCGGCTGCAAAAACTATTTGCATCATAGTTTGTGCAATTTCAAACTATTATGTTGATATTCTGTATTACTCGGCTCCTGAAGCATTGATGATGCTCAGCACATGTTGTTTCCTGGATAGCTCGGCACCTAAACAAAATTGTATCCCTCGACACCTGTTAACACTGGGCACTTATTACTCTCGGCACTTGTTGACACTTGGTACTTGTTACCACTCAGCACTTGTTAACACTCGGCACTTGTTAACACTCGACACTTGTTATACTCGGCACTTGTTACACTTGGCACTTGTTACCACTCGGCACTTGATATAGCTTGGCACTTCATCTTACTCGGCACTTACTCTTGATCTTGGTTAAGTGTATTGACACTCAGTTTTCAAATTTATTCTTTAAGCTAACAATCTCCCCCTTTGACATGAGTGGCAAAAACACTTAACAAAGATCCTTGTGACTCCTTATTAATTGATCATGTATGTACACTCAGTGAGTTTTGTCCTATTCAAAATTTGCTATCTCAAAATTTGTTATCTCCCCCTTTTATCATACTTATCATTTCATATATTCTATACTTAACTCCCCCATACTTAATCACTTCTTATCACTTCCCCATACTTATTCTCCCTCTTTTTGACACTTATGTCAAGGGTCTTACAAGGAAATACCATACTTGGCCAAAAATGTATTATTTACTTCAAGGAGTACCTTTAGAGCTGCATCCCAATTTGTTAATGCGACATCCAATGTCTTATGCTAGATGGCAATCTCTGCTGCTAGGTGTACAAGTCCATCAGATGAAGAAAGATTGGGGTCTTTCTTGAGGACTGTCTCTGCATTTATCTGCTCCTTGTGAAGTAGTTCCAAATGAGGAGTTATTGATGATTTAATTTGCATCAATTTAGCTTTTTTGGTTGCCTCCTTTGCTACTAAGATAGCTAACTCTCTTTGTGTGTGAAGCAATTGGACAAAATGCTTCTCACTCTGAGTTGGATCTGTGGGGAGTTGCATGCTGGAAATCTTCAGATTGTTTTCCAAGCTCAGTATTTTTTGGCTAGTGTCTTGTGTGAATGTGAAAAAATCACACAACTTGTTGTATAGGGAAAAGATGTTTCCTAGTAAAATTTTAACTGTTATAACTTTCTTTGCCAGTTCTTCTTGTGACAGTGCTATATCACCAAATATTTTACTATTTACCTTGCATTGGAACTTCCTTTCTGACCATTCAAGCAATCTGGCATTTGTTTCCTGGTCTTCATTAGTCACCTGGTCAACTATATCAAATAGTTGCTCTATAATTGGTCTTGACTCATCTGGAGACTGTAAGCAAAAAGCTTCTATGAATATATCTTTGATTTCATTCAGCATAAGCTTATGCTTATGTTCTTTTCTTAGTGCTTCTTGTCTCCTTCTTCTGTCCAATGCACTCTGAATTTCATTGATCTTTTCTTCAGTAAGAGTGCTAGATTCATAATATGGGATCTTTATTTCTTCATCAAGCTCAAGAACTCCATAGTGAAGTTTCCTGACTGCCTTTGATGAGCTCGAGCCTGGTGTCCTGATTTGTAGTTGTAACCCATCTGTACTCGGCTGCTGAAGAGTCTATGTTGGAGTACCAAATTTTGGTAATGCAACTAGTTTTTGTATTTTTGTCTCTTCCTTCTTCTTTGTCTCATCTTTTTCTTCAGCTTGAGTATCCCTTTTATGACTGCTCAGTGGGGTTGAACTTGTTGGTTGTTCAGATGTTTCTTTTATTTCCCCTATTGCTGTACTCAGCATTTGAAGTGTATATGTGACTACACTTAGTGGAGGTGGTGGTGGAAGAAATAGAATACTAGTAGTTTGTATGGTCAAATGTGGCACTTGTGTTTTTACCTTGACTATCTCTATTTTAACTTCTAGATTTTGTAATTCATCAACACTGACCAATACAAGATTTGAACTTAATTTTGCTACTAGTGATGATTGGTCAAGGATTTCTAAATCCTCTGCAGTTAATGGATTGATGTTTGGATTTGAAGTGTCTATAACATCTTTTATTTTTATAATATCTGTAGGTGTGATGGTGGCATGAGGAGGACTAGGAGGAGATACCTATATGTCTTGCATACTTTGATCTTGTGGCTCAGCTGTATCTTTCTCTTCCTTTTTCTCCTCTTTATGTGCCTCTTCTTCCTTTTCTTCTTTACTCTTCTTCTCCACTTGTTCCTTCTCTTTTTCTTTGGTTCCTGACACCTTCTTTTCCCTTGTCTTGGAACTTGCCTCTGCCTTATATTCTTCATTATATACATCATCTATTTTCTTGTAAACTATTCTCCACAATCCTGTGGATTTAGTAACTACTTCTTCAATTTTATTCTGCAATATGCTGAATGCTCTATACTTGGGAGTGAATCAATTATCATGCCTTTTTACTACATTAGTTACTTGATCTTTAGTCAAATCAGGCAATAATCTGGCTAAAGTTGACTCCCTTATCTCTTTTTCCATTTGTAAACAAAAATGCCATTTATCCTCTACAATTTTATACAGTTCTTTTGGCATAGATTCATCTAATTCTAGAGGTATGTGCTTATATTCAACCAACATAGTATACACAGATTCCTCTAATTTATTTTTCTCTTCTTTGGTGAGCTTAAAAAAAATAGGTTCTTTAAACCTTTCAAATCATCATTCCTAATTTTTGAACATAATTTATCAATAGCAATCTGGGGTTTGTGTCTTACCACTTGAAATTGATTGTTGTCCTCTAACTTTGTCTTCTCCTCATCTGTTTCTGGCTGGGGAATAAATTTTCTTTTCTTTGACTCGACAGCAGTCTTCTTTGAGTCTTTCTTCTTTCCTTTTGCCTCCTCTTGGGCTTTTTGTGTTGCAGCCCTTGTGGTAGGTCTCTTTGGTACAAGAGAAGCTACTTTCTTCCCCTTGGTTTGAGGAGCAAGAGGAGTTGTGGTCTTTCTTTTAACTAGTGCTTCCTTGGCTTCTTCTACCTCAGCACTTTCCTCTTTATCTTCTCCTAACCCTTGAGTTAGAACTTGAAGTTTATCTCCTTCTTCAATGTCTTCTCCTTCCTCTTCTGTTGTTTCTTCTTCTTCAATGCCAAATTTTCTCTTGATTTGTCTCACCATTTTCTCTTTCTTCTTTACTGCAGAAGTAGTCTTCAAATCTGTTATCACCCTTGATTTGACAACATCATAGGTTCCAAAAGTTTTTGCATTTTTATCAGCTTCTTCTGCAAGTAGGGCTATTATTGTTGCAGAAGCTTGATCAATATCAAGTTCATAACCTAGTGGCCTAAGCCATCTTACTCTAGGTATAACTGCTTGTATGTAGGTATAATCTATATCTACAAGAAAAAAAATGTCCTTTTCATATTTCTCAGTCAATGAGACTAGAATTCTCATTCTTTGTTTCATGGACTTTTTGAAGTCCTCAAAATAACCAGTCATTTGGGCATCTAAATTTTCACCCATCTGTTCAATGTATCCATTGATTTATTCAACAATTGTTTTGTCTGGATTCTATCTTACCTTACCCATAGAAGGGAATTCTTTCATCAGATAGAAAAACATGCACATTAAAACTGATCCAAATTTGCATTGAGCTCCCTTGCTCTTCCTTATACTTCCAGATTTTCATTGATCTGTTGAAACATGAGCTCCGCTAAATCATAAGTGTGATCCTTTTTTATTATCTTGTATGCAACATCAACTGCTATACAAGGTACACTGTTTAACCTACTTGATTGATAGAATTTGTGTGAAATGATTCCCACAACAAAATCTAGTAGGGGATATGTGATTGTGTCAATAGTCATTCCTCTGTTGTTCCATTTAGCACCTATATTTTTCTCTATTACTTCCCTTTTGTCATTTCGTAGGGTCTTTAGCCGATCTAGGGTTGGAATACCAGTAACCCTATGAATAGTTTTCTTGGTGAATTTTACTGGCCCTAACTCTAACCAAAAAGCTCCATCGTGTATTCGGCTCAGAACTATCCGTACCCATTCAGTTTTGAAAACAATCAAAAATGCTAGGGTTTTGGTTAATCCTTTTCTTTCTATTATTGAGAACTCATCTTTCAGTCTTTTATTCTCACATAGTTTATCATATTCATTATAGATTTCTAAATCTCCTATGGCACCAATTTTGTAGTTATAACATCTGTGAACATCTTGGACCATAACAACTTTATCTGGAATGACTGATAATGCACCTGCAGGATCATTTTTGTATGCTACTTTTGGAATGGGCTTAAATTCAAGTTGTTTAACTTCATTGCTAACCAACTGTATCTCATGACTCTCTCTACCCTTAGTGGTTCCTGACCTAGATGCCATTGTTTTCCAAACTAGGGTTTATGATTTAAACAAGTTTATAAGTTCTACGTAGCTCGGCACTTAAGTAAAATACCTCAAATTGATGAAACTTGTCCTGAATCGCTATTGAAATCTTCACAAATGGCTTTTGAGCTGATCTTGATCTTCTCCACTCTTCTTGTCTTTGCTTCTCATTTGAATCATGGGAAAATGGTCGAAAAAAGAATTTATGTACCCTTCAAAATAGAGTAATTAATGTTTAGTGCGCTGCCAACTATCTACTTGGCACCTAAAAGGTTTCACCATGACTCGGCTTCCATTGTGTTTTACTTTGCTCGGCTCCTATTGATATTTCATAGCTCGACATCAATTATCAACTCGGTCGCTATTAGCAACTCGACTTCTGAAGGAAACTTTGACAAATCTTGCAAAGTTCTCAGTTTTGACTTGGCATCTTTGCTTATGCTGATTTCTTCTTTGCAGTTCTTCTATGTCTTGGGACTGATGTATAATATGACTTGGTTTATCAATCCCACACACTTATTCTTGCTTAATTTGATGAAGTATGATCACTTGACTTGTTAGGTGAAGTGATCTCTACACTTGATGTCTTATACTCATCTTTCTTCTTCCATGTCTTATTCATTTCACTTCTGATATGTCCAACATCTATCTTTGCCTTTCCATTGTTGAACTTAGAACTTGATGCCTTTGACCTTGTTGGGCAATTCTTGCTGACATGACCAGTTTTTAAGCAACTGAAACATGTATTTTGACTCAACCATCTTTTGTAGTTCCCTCTAAAATGTGTTCTTATGCAGTTCTGCGGTATATGTCCATATTCTTGACAATAGTGACAGCTGTACCTAGTGTTGTAATCCCAAAATTCATGGTTTGATGTCTTTGCTGGTTGATTTACTGTCCACATAGGCTTTGATCTACATCCAAAAGCTCTATCTCCATACTTTTTGCAATTATAACAATGTCCATCAAATCTTGATGTCTTAGTAGTTTTGGTTCTGCACTCATATGCTTGATGACCTTGCTTCTTGCATCTATGAAAATGATTTATGCTTTTGGGTTTATCATGTTGATGGGCATTCTTGCTTCTACATACATTAGATGTATGTCCTTTCTTTCCACAGAAATGACGTATAGGTTTAACATCTTTACCTTCATCACTTCTTTGTTCTGCACTCTTTGATGATTCTCCAACTTTAGTGATGTTGTATCCAAGTCCTGTTGTATCATGGGTTGATCTTGGAGATTTCAGTATTTGCTCAAAATATTTGATGGCTTCAATTGATTTTTTGAGATTCTCTACCACCTCTCTTTCTCTATTCAATTCATTCTGCATTTGTTCATTCTGCATCTTCAAAGTAGAGATCTTAATATCTTTCACATTGAGTTCATGATGAAGGTTCATCATTTGAGCAAGTGTATCCATATGCATGTTTGAGATCCTGGTCAATTCAGTACATTTTTCTTCAAGTCTGTTTGCAAGATTTCTTTTGTTATTTTCCATCATGTACTTATCTTCAACTGCTCTTTTCTTGTGTTCAGTGATTTCACATATCATTATGGCCTGTGACTCATGTTCCATCTTGAGAGATCTCATCTCATCTACTTGAACTTTGTTTTTCTCCATTAATTCTGCTATTGCTACATCAAACTCTTTAGTGTCTTCGTTGGAAAATATGTTGGTGGTATCAATCTCTTTGTAGTGTATATCATTTTCAGCTATGGCTAGATCCTTCCTTTTTTTTAATGAGTTTTTCAACTTTTTTCTAAATTCCTCCAAGCTATGCAGAGCAAGTTGCACATCTATCACCTAATTTTCAATGATCTTTCCAAGTTTGAAAGCTTCCATCTTTAGATCTTTTCCTCCAAGTTGTTAGGCTTTTCTTTGTGAGAACCTGAATTAGCTCTGATACCAATTGTTGGAATATTCAAATATGGAAAGAGTACTTATGAGGGGGGGGTGAATCATAAGTATCACACTTTAGCCAATAAAACTTTTAATTGAAAGTAAACTGCATGCATGTAAATACATAAAGTAAACATGAAATTTAACACATGCATCAACAACTCATAACACTAGAATTTGGTAACCCAAAAACCCTCTAGGAATAAGAAGGTAAAGCTAGGGTGGGGATGATACCCACAAAAATTACTGCAGCAATATTGTTCAACCACTTCTGATGGTCTACCCTGTTAAAGGCTTTACACTATATTAATAGTGACCTGGTTAGAGGATTTCAAACACTTAACATGAAGTGTCACCCTGTTAAAGGATTTAATCACCTAATTAAAGGATCTACAAAATAGTTGTTAAGCTAACCTATCACCATAGGATTTTCATTCTAATACAATTGCTAGAAAGTATTAGGTATAATGAACTTGATAGATTACAATCCTTGATTGCTGAATGCAGGCACCTTTTTCGCTTTCTCTGATCTTGATCCTTTTGTGATCTGATAACCCTCACTTCTAAAAATAGTTTTCCCTTGTGCACCCTTGTATGTCCATTCATGTATTTTTACAATGAAATTTTGTCTTCCTTATAAAGACTTCAAAGACTTAGAGTTTGATTTGGATCTACGATCCATATTGAATCTCAATTTCCCACTCAATACTTGTCTTTTATAGATTGGTTGCATGCCTTTATCATTTTTCTTATTGGGTGCATGTAGATTGCATGGGAAAAATAAAAGATTCAATCTCATCATTAAATTCTTTGAAGTTTACCTTATGTCAGCTGCAAAAACTGTTTGCATCATAGTTTGTGCAATTTCAAACTATTATGCTGATATTCTGTGTTACTCGACTCCTAAAGCATTGCTGATGCTCGGCACATGTTGTTTCCTGGATAGCTCAACACCTAAAAAAAATTGTATCCCTCAACACCTGTTAACACTCGGTACTTATTACTCTCGGCACTTGTTGAAACTCAGTACTTGTTACCACTCGGCACTTGTTAACACTTAGCACTTGTTATACTCGGCACTTGTTACACTCGGAACTTGTTACCACTCGGCACTTGTTATACTCGGCACTTGATATAGCTCGGCACTTCATCTTACTCAGCACTTACTCTTGATCTTGGTTAAGTGTATTGACACTCAGTTGTCAAATTTATTCTTTAAGCTAACAGCAACAAAGAGTCCCTTCTCTTCAAACTATTTTGTGATCCTACATGGGTACAAAAATGCACAACATTTTTTACCTTTGAATGTCAAAGAAGAAAAAAAATATTTTTTTGATAAGCCAAACTCCTTTGAAAAACTCCTACAATTGCAAAAAAAAAAATCATGTGCTTGAGAATTCTAAAAATACACACATTTTTCTAGCCAAAAATAAATAGAACTTAGCACATAAAGAATGTCCCTAATTGGTTATCTACAATGGGCTAAAGAGTGACAAAAACTATCAATATTTATGGTGAGTAAAGGGGGATTCTTGCCTACTAAGCATATGATCAATGGCCTTGAAGCAATCCATTGGGCATGGATCCATAAAGAACAAAACATGATACACATCTCTATCACAAGATAAAATTTGCAACTCTGCAACTGGGAAAAACATCAAAAATTGTTATCTCCAAGGGAAGAAAACTTGTGCTCATGCACTTCTTGGAAAAATGAAAAATATATAACCTACTTTGTACAATAATTTACAAGAAAATAATCAAACAAATCCATTAATTGTCTTGTTGAAGTAGCTACCCTTCCTTACTAGTTTCTTGTTCCTTCCATGTAAGTGGGCAGTCAAAAGCATTAGCAAGCATGAAAAGCATATAGCTATGTGTAATACCTTCTCAATGCTAAAAAAAAAAGCTCTCCAACATTGCACATTGTCCCTTTGAGAAAGACAGACTTTCTCCTTCTTGTAATACTCATCCTCATGCTCTGAAATAAGCATGATCAAGAGAAACTTACAATTTTTTTCTTAGCTAGATGTCTTATGGGGCATCCTCTATATGAAAACAAGTCTAAGAAATCAGCCTTGACCATGCTATTGTGCTCTAAAATGGTGGTATCTTTTTGGTTTCAAAGTGGCTCCTCATCATCTTGTGAAGAAATAATCGCCACTTTGTCTTCATATTACTCATGAGCCACCTCCTTGGGAGCTACTAGTATAGTGTGCATCTCCACTTTTTTTACTACAACTCATGATTTTCAAATGGAGGAGAAGAGGTCTTGACATCCATGGATGAGAAAAATAATTTTAGCTCATCCCAAAAGTTCTCTTCTTCATCAGAATCGTCTAGCTCTACTGTAGTAATATGCATAGGTTCAAGAACAACCTCATGCATATTAGCATGTTCCTCCTCAAGGATAGGGATATCCTTGGGGCTCTCTTTCCCATCCTCCATATCATGAAAGATTTCCTATTGCCATAATTGATCTTGTAATATTACTATCAGGATTTAACTATATAGTTATTGAGTCAAATCTGATGACCCATGTACCATGAGTAATGATTCACACATGAATCCATCTCTCATAAGAATAAATGTAATAGTTAGCACTCATTGGATCTAGGTGATGCTCATAGAGGTGAAGCACCAAGACTTCCTGGGAGGTCACCCATCCTAATACTACTCCCACTCGACAATGGAGTGACCTCCCGAGAAGTCTCGGTGCTTCACCTCTGTGAGCATCACCTAGATCCAATGAGTGCTAAGTATTACATTTATTCTTATGAGAGATGGATTCATGTTTGAATCACTACTCATGATACATGGGTCATCGGGTTTGAATCAATAACTACATAGTCAAATCATGATAGAAATATCACAATTTGACTTGTGGAAAATACCTCTTACTTAATAATTGATCTTCTTCCTCTTTCTCTTCCAATAGATCCTCATTTTATTGTAAAGGCTCAAAAGCCATCATCTATTCCTCATGTGAGGCCTCACCTCGACCCATCATAGCATAGATACTATATTTTTATTTTGTGACTTAGGATGGGATATCTTGACATATATTTCGATACTTGATGGACAGTAAATTTTGCTACTTATCTTATGATATTTACCTTGTGATTTTCCATTATGATCTGTATTAGGAGTTAATTGGCATAGTCGATGAAATTAATGGATGTTTAATTAGTACTTCATTATCATGATAGAAAATGGAATTTTTTTTTATTCAAACGCTTAAATTATTCTTGCTAGGAAGTCAGTATTATGCAAATTTTTGAGGTTTAATGATTAAATGTATGTAAGCAAATGATGGAGAATAGGAAGTTAATTATGAAATGTGTTATATGTGAAATGTAGAATAATGAAATTATCATGTATCTTTACTTTCATATGTATTTTATATGGGATTATTCATTGGATTATCGATGCTCAAGTTTAGTGTGCAAGAAAGGCACCTTGGAAACATAACAGGGAAACAAGGTATAAACACATGTTAATATGCCACTGCCAAGGTGAATCTTTAGAAGATTTGTAAACCTTTTTTGTGATGTTTTTATTTTGTAAATGTGAGATGTATGTGTGTAGTATGTATTTCATGAGTAGATTCAGAACATGTCATGTGTGATGTATAGTAAATTTTGTGTGTATCACTTGACACTTGTACTTGTTATGTGAAAATGACATGTTCTCTTATGATGGATCATGTAGCCACCTTATCTCAAGTTAAATTCCTTAATTATGAATTAGACTCAATTGCCTTGATTTAATAAGGGGAACAAAGGTTACTCCCATAAGAAATTTGAATTGGACTTTACCTAGCATTGTGAGGGCTAAAAAGTATCTCTAAGGTGAATTTGTGATGAAAATAAACCCTACCCATGATAATACTTAAAGTTAGGGGGCTAATAGTGACCACTAGGGTACCTACAAGACCTAGGAGACCCCCAAAAGAATGCATTTTATATTGAATCTGAAAATGGGAGTCATATATAGAGGCAAAGCCAACTTAGAAACCCACTTTCCCACTCTCTAACTTTAGAGACCTTTAGGGTTTGGAGGAAGAGGATAAGGAGCTCTACTACAACTTTCATTGCCATTGTTTGGAGTGAGATTGGTATCCATGATCCATGGTGTCTCTTCATTTCATTATAGATTTGATATGGTGTTTTCTTCATTTCATTGTAGGATTGATATGGTGTTTCTTCATTGTATTGTAGATTTGTTATGGTGTAGATATGGATTTGTGAAGAATCTTGTTGTATGTGTGTTGAATGTGAGAAGTTTTATGACATTTCTTTCTTGAATCTTGTTTTGTTCATGATTAATTGTCTGTGTAAAATGGGTGTGAAGCATCACTCACCCTTGGGAGGGAAGAGATGCTTGGGTGAAGGGGTTATTTGGGCTCACTCATGTAGTTGAGAAACTCTCCCATGTGTGGAGATGATTTTGGTGTGTTTCAATGGAGTATGGACTTCATGATTACTTGCATTCTTGAGAGGTATAAGGAGGTGTATGAAGGGGAAAGATATCGATAAGCCTTGAAGGGCATGTTACTTATGGGAATATGTGATTTTATGAGATTCATGGATTTGAAATTCTCCTCATGGAGAGAGCCCACCCTCACCCTATATCTTGATTCTATGGAAGAATCTATGTGCAAGCCTTGGGATGGGTTGTATTGTGTTGTGTTGAATTGTGTTGTTATAGTTTGCATGATATGTGATTGTGAAGGTGTGTAACTACTTGTGCCTTGTTTCCCCAAGCTTGATGGGTGGCATCCTTGAGGCCTAGGTTGGGAGGTGAGCCTCCATGGTTCCCCATTTTTGTCTCTATTTTGCAAGTTTTATTTGATGATCTTGGAAACTTGGAGTTCATGTAGTCTATTCATTTCATAGGAGAAGAAGACTCTATTGTATTGTGATGAAAATAGAGAAACAAATTCCATCTTGTTATGTGAATTAGTTTGTATTGTAAGAGTGTTGTTATTAATCTCATTCATTTGTTATTAGAGAGATTGTTGATCATCTATGTATTGTAAATGATCCCTCCATGTGAATATCTTGATAGGGTGATTTCACCACCTTAGATGCATGCTTGATAAATGTTGGATGAAAGCTTGAAAGGATTATGAAAGAAATACTTATTGTAGTGATGTTGTTGGTTCATAATCTTGGATATGAATGCATTGAAGAGAAGAGTTAAGAATCAATGTAGGCATTAGTATGATGAAAATAAGACTATCCATTGTTATTCTATTATTCTCCATGCTCATAGAAATAATTAAATGCATTTGGTGATCAATCTTGATTCATAAATGGTTGCAGAATATGCATTTGTTAGATAATGGATTCATATTTAGTTTAAATCATGAAATGGAAATCATTATGGAATTTGAATACTAGTTGTTTCTGAAGTTGCATGTAAAAGATTTCAATTATGTTCATATAGAAGTATCTTGTAATTCAGTTTGATTGCAATAAGATAATTGTTATGAACACTATCATTATATTTACTCTATAGAATAAGCATTGAAATGGATTATACTATGTTAAAATATCATCAATACACTTTGAAACAATCCTTAGAATCCATGAAGAAAACTAGGCAAAAAGTTTAACTTCAAAAGAAGCCTGTAGGTGCATATTAACTTGCTGGAAAATATATGGCATTTCAAAAAAAAACCTCACTCCAACAATACAGTCAATAAAATAATAACATTAGAATAAAATAATATTTTTCCCTACCAATACCAATTTCAAAAAAAACATTAAGTCACCATCATATTAATATTGCCCTATAGAGGTTATTTCAAAAAAAACTAAGTACACTGTCATCAACCCACCTAATAGTCAATGGACTAAATAAATAAAATATTAAAAAATATTCATATTCCAACCTAAGGACAGCCTACATATTAAAGCGATAAGAGGGTTGGTTGGAAAAAGGAAATTTAAAATGCAAATTTGAAGGGAAGTGGTCAAACCTTCCCACCTTCCTACCTAGCGGCCTTACCCCATTAAAAGAGGGGGGCATTAAAGGATGGGAGGTACTTTAGAAGTACATCACTCTCTCCCCTCTTTTCCCATGTGAGAAGTGAGGGAGAGAAAAGGGTGGCTTGGAGGATGGGGGGGTAGGACTAGTTAGAAGTAGGTTAGGAATTTAAGGAAATAAAGAAAGTTGGGCATAGTTTTATAGTATTTGAAATTTATTTATTTTAATTTTTTTATGTGATAATTTAAGTTAATTGCTAGGGGTGGACTTGCAGTATAGACAATAGGATTAGCTTTGAATAAATATGTTTATATATATATATATATATATATATATATATATATATATATATATATATATATATATATATATATATATATATATATTGTTGGATAAGAACTAGATAAGGGCATAGTCTTAGGTTAAAAGTGGGATAAGTATATAGAACATAAAATTTGTATTTAAGAGATAAATTAGTAAATTAAAGAAATGTAATAATACTATTAATAATAAATTAATTAATTAATTAAATAAATAAATAAAAATTAATTCAAATAATTATCAATGGAGACTAAGTTAGTAGTGCATAATCAAACAATCAAGTAAAGGAAAAAAAAAGGTAGTAAGAAGTTCATCAAGAGGAATATATTTATGCAACTAAATGAAGTGGAAGACATAGGGGTAGATGTGTATGTATCTTGTGGTAGGGAAACATGTGTTCAAAAAAAAATTAGGTTAATCATAAAACATCTTCACGTCACTATACCCTTGAACCATTGACTAGAAAATTGAATTTTCACATGCATTGTGAAGTGTATTAATTTGGAGTAATGAAGGTGATGGGCTTATAACCATAATGTCTTAAACATAGTTTTGCATTCAGTAATAAGAAACTAGGTGACTATCTCATAGGAAACTTGAAATCCAGATTCTGAGTGGAGTAATCTTTGTCCCATCAGCTAACTTAAACAACTCCAAGTTAAAGTATAGATTATGTATCTTCTTATCTAATCAAAATTCAAAATAGTAGGGCAATGTCCAAATCTTCATCGTAACTCGTAATCTTAGAATGCAACTTACACATTTAATTATAACAGAGTACCATTCAAGTATAACCACAACCTGATAGGAGTGTAAACCCTTTCAAATTAAACATCAAGTCATTTGACTAAATTATAAACATTAATGTATCTTTCAAAAAAAAAAGACATTAGTTGTGTTTCTGCCTTGTTGAATTTTGGGCATAACACCTCAAGAGTAGGAAAAACCTTGTTTATTTCTTCTTCCTCCACAATAGAGGGGATCTCTTCAAATATGAGGATTGGATCCTCTTCCTTATGTTCAACCTCCATCTCTTTGTCCTTCTCAATGGGTTGCAACTCCTCCAATGGTAGTTTTAGCTTTGTCTCATTCCCCCAAAATGGTATATTAGGACCATAAGGAGTCCATACAACTGGTCCACCCTAAAAGAGTGAAATAGAAATAGGTACAAAATGCTAATAGAGCCATATTTTTTGCACATGGATTCGAGAAGTTATAGTAGAAGGATCATGTAATGGAGATGGCTTCTTAAATGATGAAGGGTGCTCCCCTTAAAACCATAAACTCATAACAGAAACAAAGAAACAAAAGCAAATGTGAGAACAAAATATGGACTTCTCATTTGTGTTGCAAATGTGGAATTATAGAATTCACAAGTATAAAATGGTAACCCACATCAGTGCTTTCAATACAGTAATCTACAAGACTAAGCTATGAACTACCACCCAAAGATGTCCTAGACAATGTTTAGGCCTTTCTTAAATAGGTAATTTTATGCCACCCGAGAAGGTTCTAGAAATTGAAACTTAATACCTAGGGCCAAAAAACCCTAAAAATACATAAAAAGTCAACCAAATACATCTTTGACAATTATTTTAGATATTTCAAGTAACCCAACTTTGAAATACCATAACTCACAAACTATTGCTTTGATTAGCTATTATAACCACTTTTGGGAAACACTAGCTCGTGATCTATAGGGTTAGAATTGCACAAGCGCCCTTCCATTGAATTTTTGGACCTCATATGGGCACTCTAAGGCCTCCAACGGTGAGCCTAGAGATTTTTTTACAAATATTTCTACCAAAAATCTACAATAACTTCTCTAATACTTAAGCTTGAGCAGTGAGATTTTTATAGTAGCCTTATAACTCTAAAATGAACCTTCCTATAGAAAATAATAACATTATAAGCTCATATGAAAAACTTACTAAAAATAGAAAGTTACCATAAATAGTAACCACCATGTCTACTAGTCCTTATTAAAATAGAAAAGACTGAAATGAAAATATTTTTGGGTGATGCAAGATTTCTCTTACACCCAAGATGCTCCTATACTAATAAAGCTAGAAATGACATATTTTAGAGAAGGGGATGCATCTACTTCTTTGGTCAGAAAATGAGCCATCTTGAGCCTCAATTCCTCCTCTTTTGCTACAACAACTTGTCATGCAACATTCTTCTTGAAATGTCTATGTTTCATCTCCCTCTCTTCTTGTTGTTGGAGATAGGCTTGTTATTCCATCTCCTCCTTTTTTAGGTCTAATTCTTGTCACCTCTCAATCTCATCAAGCTTCCAATCATAGGCCAACAACTACTCATCCTATTCATGAAACCACACATCCATTTTCCTACTCTGTTAATGAAACTTCATGTCAATATTCTTTTGGAATTCCAACATCACATCTTCAATCTTTTTATATGGGGATTTTGGGATGGGTGGAGTAGGGGTAGGAGGATAGTAATAATTTTGACCATATTGGCTATAACCAGCTTGAGGTAGAGATTGGAATTGATAATATAAGGATTGGGGGTAGTATTTTCATGATATGGGTGTTGGAAATATAAGAGGAGTAACTGAGAGGGGAGGGGTGAATTAGTTACTACTAAAATAAATCTCATATCCCTTAGATGTCAGTACAGAAATGCAAACTAAAAAATGAGTACATTTGAAGCTTGGTAAACACACATAGAACATTGTGACTCGGTAATGAATAAATTAACTTTGTAAACATATAAACTTTTAGATGTTGTCTATGATTACCATTACTTTAACTAAGTTGTGAACACATAACAGAAAATAGCATGAACACATTTGACACCAGGATTAAATGTGAAAACCCAATTTGGGAAAAACCATCAATTGCAACTAGTTACTATTTTCACTCTTCTAAAGTGAGCCTTGTTAGGATCCAACCCTATTGAAGGTTACAAAACACACTGTTAGGTGTGATCCTATTAGAGGATTTAATAACCCTGTTATGAGTGGCCTTGTTAAATTTCTTGAGACAATTCAATAGAATTGTCACCTTGTTAGAGGATTTGCAAATAGCTATTAAGCCAACTTTGTTAAGATATTTAGATCACTACTACAATGGTTAGAGAGTAACAATGAGATGACCTAATTTGAATGCAACTAGTTTTCTAATTATAGATCTTTGTTTTGGCTTGTACTTGATCCTTCCTGATAGTTTTTTTGCTCCACAAGGATATTCTACTTATCCTTCAAATTTTCTTCCTCTTCTCATCACTAAATCTTCAATAACATCTTCATGAATTACACACTTTGAAATAACAACTTGACCTTATACTTATATCTTCCACTTTGTCAAGCCATCTCAAATACAACTTAGAATCATTAATATTCATCACCTTAGTCGGCTAGAATCAATAGATAAATCAATTAAGCCTAATATGAAAAAATAATAAAATCCTTCATTAGTCGACCTAGCTTAGTAGACACTAACTCAAAAATGATTTCCTTTGTTAACCAATAGAAGCTTGATTAACATTGCATCCTTTGACAATTGAGTGAGCTTGTTTAGCACTAGTTCCATCTAACTTTCCTTTGTTAACCAAGTGAGCTCAGTTAACACTCACTTTCTACAACTTTTCTTTTGATATTCGAGTGAACTCGGTAGACACTGTCTTCTGAACTAGGCAAACACAGGAATGCTCGGTAGACAATGAGAACTATCTTCACTACCCAAGTGAGCTTGGCATATACTAAGTGATAATGATTATGACATTTGTGTAACATCAAAGACAACACACAATTAATCAATTGTATCCAACAATCTCCCTCTCTGGTATTGATGGCAACACAACATGTCATAGTACAATGAAATTTTGGATTTAGACTTGAGAACTCCCTCTATAAATAAGAGCTCTTCCTTTCACTGGATTCTATCTACAACAACTGCTAGCAAGTTCATTCAAAACATTCTCCCTCTTTCAGAAAACTTCTTCTTTTGAAATCTTCTCCCTCTTTGGTTTCTTTCTTTATTCTGGTTTCAAAATTTTCTCAAAGATATGACAGTAAATTTCTCCCTCTTTGACAACACATGCCAAAGACAATAATTCTATAAATACTAATGTACCTTAAGTACTAATTCATCTACAATATGCCCTTGCTAATTCTACACCAACTGATTGATCTTCAACAGGTTCTAGTTGATGCATTCACTAATCTTCATTTAGTGAATTTTAGATAAGGGAATGACCCCTAGCTTACCTCTTAGATACAAAAATGCATCCTTAGGTAATGACTTGGTGAATATGTCTGCAATCTGTTCCTTTGTATTCACATATTCCAATTTGACTTCTTTTTTCTGCACGAATTCTCTTAAGAAGTGATATTTTATAGCAATGTGTTTTGTTTTGGAATGCATTATTGGATTCTTTGATATGTTAATTGCACTAGTGTTATCACAATATATGACTACTGGATCTTTGATTTCTACCTTTGTTCCTTCCAACAATTGTTTGAACCAAACAACATTAGAACAATTGACTATTGCTACCACATATTTTGCCTCTTCTATGGATTGAGATGTACAATTTTGCTTCTTGGTTGTCCAAGATACTAGTCTTTTACCAAGAAAGAATGCTCCACCACTAGTTTTTTTTTTGTCATCAATACTTCCTGCCCAATCAACATCAGTAAACACTTTGAAGTCCAAATTGCCTCTAAGTTTGTACTATAAATCATAGTCTTTAGTACCTTACAAATATCTCATGATTCTCTTAATTGCCATCATGTGATTTTCCTTGGGATTTGTTGAGAATCTTGCCACTATTCCAACTGCTAGAGCAATATCAGGTCTTGTGTGTACTACATAGTGCAATTTTTCAATCATTGATCTATATGTGGTCTTATCTACTTCTTTGGAATCATCATTTTTGAAAAGCTTATGTCTAGTAGACATAGGTGTTCCAACTGGTCTTGAATTTTCCATTCCAAATTTCTTTAGTATCTCCTTGATATACTTAGATTGAGTGATGTAGATACCATTTTTGTTCTACTGTATTTGCAATCCAACAAAGAATTTTATCTCACCAAATATGGACATCTCAAATTCTTTATTCATTTCTTTTGAAAATGATTTGCACAAGTCATCATTTCTTGTAAATAGAGTATCACCAAAAAATATTTCTACCAACACAATCTTCTTGTTTAGTCCTTCCTTGATATACAAACTTCTATTATCATTTTTCCTTTGAAAACCAATCTGTACCAAGTAATTATGAATTCTTTCATAACAAGCTCTGGGAGCTTGCTTGAGACCATATAATTCTTTGTGTAATTTGCAAACCATGTCCCTTTTTTTAGGATCTACAAAACCTTCTAGTTGTTCAATGTAGACTTCTTCATCAAGAATTCCATTCAAGAATGCAGATTTGACATCCATTTGATATACTTTAAATCCTTTATGTGTTGCATGTGCTAGTAAGGTTTGAACACCTTCGAGTCTTGTCACAGGAGCAAAAGTCTCACCATAGTCAATGCCTTCTTCTTGAGAATAACCTTTGCACACCAATCTTTCTTTGTTTCTTGAAACTTTTCCATCTTCATTTAGCTTATTCTAAATACCCACTTTGTACCAATTAAATTTTTATCCTTGGGTCTAGGAACAAGAGTCTAGGTCTTGTTCTTTTCTATTTGTTCTATCTCTTCATTCATTGCTTCAATCCAACTTTCATTTTCCAGGGAATCCTTAACACTTCTAGGTTCAAATTCAGCAATTAAACATGTACCTTTTACTTTGTTTCTTGTCATTATGCCATCTTATTTGTCTCCAATGATCTGATCAGGTGCATGATGCCTTCTGACATATCTTGCTAACATTGGCTCTTTGGTCTATGATTGAGTTTCACCATCTTCATCTTGAATTTCATTTTCAAGCTCAGGTCCTTCTGTTTGTGACTCGGGACCATCAAGCTTGGTTTGAACTGGCTTGATAGCCTCTTGATTATGACTTGGGTCCTTCAAACTATAGCTCAGGTTGCACTGTTTGCAACTTAGTAACTATTCGGGTTTCTGGGGACTCAGGAGATGAAGCTTCTTTTCTCTTAGAGAGATTTGGTAGGATATCAAGTTCATAGTAAAAAAAACTTTTGTGATCTTCTAGCTCCTTGTTACTTTCTTCTTCACTCTTTTCTACAAATTCATCAATTCTAACATGTGTACTTTCTATAATTTTATGAGTATACAAATTCAAACATCTGTATGCTTTACTTCTGTAGGAGTATCAGAGGAATATGTCTTCATCACCTTTTACATCAAATTTTCCTTTTTTAGATTCTTTCAATATATAACATTTGTTGCCAAATACTTTCAAGTAACTTACATTAGGTTTGTATCCATACGATAGCTGATAAGGTGTTTTGTTTAAATCTTTCTTCAATTGTACTTTGTTCAAGGTATGAACTATAGTGTTGATAGCTTCCTTCTAGTATTTGAGAGCAAACTTCTTTTCAATCATCATGGTTCTTACACAATCCATGATAGATTTGTTTCTTCTTTCAGCTATGCCATTCTGTTGTGGTGGACCAGGAGCCGATACTTGTCTTTTAATTCCTCTTTGACTGTAGAAATTATTGAATTCATGGGAGATGAATTCACCACCTCTATCTGATCTTAAGCATTTCAACCTCTTTTCAGTTTCCTTTTCTACTCTTGCTAGATACCACTTGAATTTTTGAAAGGCTTCTAATTTTTCATTTTGATACATTACTATCATCATTCTAGAGTAGTCATCAAAAAAAAGAATGAAAAAATTTTCTCCACTATAGCTTTCTATTCCAATAGGTCCACATAAATCTATATGAACAATTTCCAAGACTTCTTATGACTAATAATTTTTCTTTTGAAGCTAGTCTTTCCCATCTTACCAATTTGGCAATTCTTGCATAGACCCATGCCAAGCTTCTTCATACTAGGAATACCTCTTAGTCTTCTGTGTTTGCTTATCTTAACTAGATTGTCAAAGTTCACATGACATAGCCTTTTGTGCCATAACCAACTTTACTCTACTTGAGCAATAAAACATGAACAATCACTGAGATCAAGATAAAATAGATTACCTTTTGTTTGCTTGCCATATCCAACCATATTTCCTTTTCCATCTAGTAGTTGCCTGTCCATTCATGAATTCTACCTTGAATCTAATTTTATTCAACTGTGCCACACTTAGTAGATTATGCTTTAGTCCTTCAATCCAATAATCATTGTCACATATAAGTTCTTTAGTCAATGAAATACATCCTTTTCCTTTTATATTACAAGGTTCATTGTTTCCAAATCTCACACTACCTACATCATAATATTCCATGTGCTCAGATTTTGTTTTGTCACCAGTCATATGATGTGAGAAACCACTATCAATAATCTATATATCATTTTTGCTAACATGAGAGATAAGTTCCATCTTATCTTCGTCATCATTAGATTCATCTTTCACCGTAATACATACCATTTCATCTTCACTGTTACTTTAGCTATAAAACAAGATTTCTTAACTTTGTCCTTGAAGTTCTTGGGGTCCTTCTTTCCTTTATGTTTATTTCCTTTATGTTTATTTCCTTTCTTTTCATCCTTGATTTCCTTTTTTGGACACCTAGCAACAATGTGACCAACTTCTTCACAAGAAAAGAAGATCTGGGGAAATTTACCTTTGTACTTTCCTCTTCCTTTGGAATACTTCCTTGCAAGTAGGGCTTCAACAACTTCAAGATCACTATCTAAAATTTCTTCTAATGTTCCACCTTTTTCACTTCCTAATTGACTAGACTTTGATTTCTTACCCTTTTCTTTGAGTGAGAGTTTAGCTTTAAATGCATATTCAATATTCTTTGAAGCAGGAACATAGTTATCATAGTTGTCTAGTTTAAAAGATGTCAATCTTCCAACTAGACCATCCAAGCCTAATTTTTTATTTGGATCACATATCATTTCTTGAATAGCAGACACTCTAATTGCATAAATAGGAAGAAGAGTTTTGAGCACTTTACTTACAACAGTTTCCTCCTTAATGTCTCCTCCAAATGCTTTGATTGTACTTACACTGGCCTTGATTCTTTCCACATATTTAGCAATGTTTTCATCTTCTCTCATTCTCATTTGATCAAATTATCCTCTAAGACTTTTTTCTTTGGCTCTTCTTACATTGTCATCTCCTCCATAGATATCTCTTAGTTTGACCAGTTTTGCAATCCTTCACCTCATCAAATTTAGCATAACTGAGAGTAGATGCAATATCAATCATCATGATAATATGATTCTTCTTTTCAACAATATCTTCAACTGATAATGTTCTAGTGGGAATCTTGTATTTAGCATCAAGATATTTGCAACTTGAATTGCTAATGGTAACCAAATGTAACCTCAAAAGTCATTGCCATGTTGCAAAATTATCTTTGTTCAGCTTGGAAATCTCTCTTTTGTAAGACATCCTGATCTTTAGCTTAGGTCCTTGAAACCTTCTTTGCAAGCACCAAAAGCTCTGATAACAATTGTTGGAAATATAAGAGTAACTGAGAGGGGAGAGGTGAATACAGACTAAAAATTGAATACATCTAAAGCTTGGTAAACATACATAGAATGTTGTGACTCAGTAATGATTGAATTAACTTGATAAATGCTAAACATATAAACTTTTAGATGTTTTCTATGATTACCATTACTTTAACAAGTTATAAACACATTAAAAAAATAGCATGAACACATTTGACACCAAGAATTAACATGGAAACCCAATTTGGGAAAAACCACCAATTGCAATGAGTTACTGTTTTCACTCTTCTGAAGTGAGCCTTGTTAGGAGCCAACCCTGTTAAAAGTTACAAAACACACTATTAGGTGTGACCTTGTTAGAGGATGTAATCACCCTATTAGTAGTGGCCTTGTTAGAGGTCTTGAGAGAATTCAATAGAATGGCCACATTGTTAGAGGATTTGCAAATAGTTGTTAATCCAACTCTATTAAGAGATTTAGATCACTACTACAATGGATAGAGAGTAACAATGAGATGGCATAATTTGAATGCAACTAATTTGTTGATTATAAATCTCTATTTTGGCTTGTACTTGATCCTTCCTAATTGAATATAGCTTTGTTGCTCCACAAGGATATTCTGCTTATCCTTCAAATTCGCTTCCTCTTCTCATCACTAAATCTTCAATAACATCTTCGTGAATTACAGACTTTGAAATCATAACTTGACCTTATATCTTCTACTTTGTCAAGTTGGCTCAAATACAACTTAGAATCATTAATATTCATCACCTTGGTGAGCTGGAATCAATAGATAAATCAATTAAGCCTAATATGCAAAAATAAGAAAATCCTTCGTTAGCCGACCCAACTCGGTAGACACTGACTCAAAAATAATTTTCTTTGTTAACCAGTAGAAGCTCGGATAACACTGTAAACTCGTGAAAATCCTTTGGCAATCAAGTGAGCTTAGTTAGCACTAGTTCCATCCAAATTTCCTTTGTTAACCAAGTGATCTTTGTTAACACTCACTTTTCACAACTTTTCTTTTGATGCCCAAGTGAACTCAGTAGACATTTCCTTCTAAACTAGGCAAATGCAAGAATGCTCAATAGACACTGAGAACTATCTTCATTGCCCAAGTGAGCTCAGCATATACTAACTAATAATGATTATGAAATTTGTGTAACATCAAAGAAAACACACAATTAATCAATTGTATCCAACAATGGGGGTGAATTCTAGTCATTTCTATGAAATGGATTCATGATTGGAAATTCATATAAGTTGCAACTTCATAAAAAAATTTGAAAATCATAAAAGTTCAAAATGATCTTCACATACCAGCATTATTTCTGCTTCAAACTAGTGGATTTGCATTATATTTTCCATGGTGTTTTATTAATGCCTTTAAAGGTTGATGACACTAAGAAAAACACCCAATTTTTGAATGAATAGAAATTAAACTGGTTAACCAGTGGACTTTTGAAGTTAAACCTATGTCCCACCAAGCATGTCAAAAAATGTTGACATAAAATTTTGCATCCTTGCTTGAGGTATGAACCTCAAGCGACCTCATACAACATGGAAATAACCTCCAAGTGTAGGACTTGCTCTTTGAGGCTAAATTTCTAAAGAAGGTCAGCTTCCTTACAATCAGGATGCACCTAAACTACAAATTTTGAGGAAAAGGGAGAAGGAGATGTTGAAAGGCAAAGGTGATGCACCAGATTGAAATTTGGTTACTAGCTCTACCTAGAATTTCACTATACATTAATAAAACACCCAAAACATACACATCTCAACTCTATTTTTATTTCCTAAAGACTCATATGCATATCAAAAGTGGTGAGATCCTACAAGGGAGATGAACTCACTTATATAGAATTCATAAGAAAAAAAGAAACCACATATTAACTGCAGAAAATAAGAAAAGAAACATTTAGCATAAGGAAAATAATATGCATAGATACAAAATGTTGAGAATAGGTAAAATATGAAGAATTTTGTTAATGGAAGGCAAAAGGAATTACAACTGCAGAACGTAATGCTATTGCAAAAATACAATAGAGAGTAACCTAAAAAATATGTACAAAGCTATCTTTTAAAAAGATCAATCATAACTCAATTACAACATTTAAGTTCAAACTCCAACTATACTGGAGTTAAGATTATAGAGTGCAAATCAAGAAAAAAGTAGAAAAAATCTGATTTTGTTCAAAAAAATTCTCATGAAGTGACAGAAAATGGGCTAATAAATGCTCCTCAAATCAATAAAATCATGCACATACCCTCTTGAAGTGGCAGCAAAGAGAGGAAAGTCCATATGTCACATGTAGAACCCAAAAGATGTAGTTTGGTCATAAATATTGAGCTCTTGGGTCATTTCACAATCAACATAAAAAATTAACACAGGATGTCGCACAAGCACAAAAATAAATAATAGTTTTGGCCCATGTCCACATCAAATGAATAAAACATGTTGAATGATAAGAAAAATCTTCCTACAATGCCTGAACTCATTTGATGTGAGCACATACAATGCACAATATTTTTGGCCCATCCAACATCACAACAAAGAGTCCCTTCTATTCAAACTATCACGTGATCTTACGCAGGCATGAAAATGCACTTAATTTTTTACCTACAAATATCAAAGAAGTAAAAAATTATTTTATGATGAGCCAAACTCCTTCAGCAAACTCCTAAGAAGGTCAAAAATGTGCAATTTTTTGTGTGCTTGAGAATATTGAAAATACACAACTTTTCTTGATCGAAAATAAACAAAACTTAGCCCATAAAGAATGTATCTGATCGGTTATCTTGCAATGGGATAAAGGGTGACAAAAAGTTTCAACAACTACCTATTGTTATTGAATTATAATATGTTGTTACTTGTTAAATATATCTACATTACTAGAAGCTCCAAAAATCACTCTAATTTCTTAGCTCTACTATGGCTTACTATACAAATTATACATTTTCATTACTTCACTATTCAAATTGCTTAAAATTTAATTTTTATTTATCTCTAGCATGATTTTTTGTATAAATTGTTCATGGTTAGTATATTGAATTATAAATGTATTGCAACATGTACTATGTTTTTAACAAAATATAATGTAGTTTATATACCAAACTATGTCAAGTATTCATTTTGTTTAGGGGAATACCTTCTATTTTTTGTTTAAGGTTCATGAAAATGCTTGAAGCTATTAAGAGAATTACCCTATTATTAGAGTAATGGATAAACAAAAACTTTGATATATGATGAGTTTTTTATATATTAAAAGAAGTAAAAATAAGTTGATTGGCCTAGAGAAAACAATAAGAGGTATGACCTCTTATAGCCAATGAATAGCAGGAGGAAAACTAGCACAAGGGATCCTCATCTGATACCCTTCTTGAACATCAAAAATAGTCAGCACTAAAAGAGAACTAACCTACTACCATAAGAAAATAGTAGTACCAAATTACTGTAAGTTCTTAAAATGTTACAACTAGTAGCATCGAACATTAAATTCATATTAAAAAAAGTTTAAAATTGTCACGTAGGGCTCGAAGATAAACTTAACAAAACACACAAAAAAGACTTGATCCAAAGCCCTCATTCTCCCTCAGCTCTTGGGGAGTGTTATCCAGACACTAGTACATCTAATCATTGACAAAGGAACCTAAAGAGACACAATAATATTCTCTTGTCTCCTTCATATGTTCCTTTTTCTTTTTCCTAGAAGAGGAGCTAGAGGGTAGTCATTGCAGAAAGCATGATCATAACCAAAACATTTTCCAAGGTGTTTAGGTTCATATCTACATCTAAGATCATCCCTTTCATCTTTTCTACCTCCTTTCTAAGGCCCTTCATATCCTCATCTAGCGAACCATGATCCAAGTCCTTGTAATTTGTTTGCAAAAAAGGCACTTCCTACAAAGAGTGGAGGGGGCTAAGGGGAGTCTCGAGGATTTTCCTATCAAAGGTGGTAGCTTTAAAAGGAAGGGCTTGGTGGAGGTGGCCTTAGCCACCTAGAAGATAGGTGATCATCATGGGGGAAGAGTCCAAAAAATTGTTGGTAGCCTTTTAGGTGGTGAGATCCACCATTTACATTTTGAAACTTGTCAAAACATGTGTTGTATCCCTTCTCATGGTAGAAGTGTCAACCACAAGAGATCTTCTTCCATTCTTAGAATTGGAGACCTTGTCCTCCTCCTAAGAATACTTCTTCCTTAAAGCATTTTTTTCTAGAAATACTCTCCTTCTACTTCTCACTTCCTTTAGACTCAGAGTCTAACTCCATCTCTTCAAAAATAAGTTGCATATTTTTCATTTTCTTCCTTTGAAGGTTGGAGGCAATTATGTGGGAGTGCCTACACCCACCACCTAGCTCCATATCAAAGTCGTAAAATAAAATAGGGGTTCTACCTTGAGCTTCCTTTTAGAGATTGAAATGGAATATTTTTTCATATGCTTCTTTCCACTGATAGATGAATAGTCCTGGGAAACCTAGCGGGTAAGGATTTTAACAAAAGTTATAGCAATAGGGTTGGTATTAGGTATAGTGATAGGTAAAAGGATTATCTTGAAAGGGGAACATAAGGAATGGTAGAAATTGTAAAGGCATAAAATATGGTTCTAGTACAAGATGACATAGTTCTTACCCAATTCTTTGTGCTCCCTAATCGAGGCTTCCAAATCATAAAGTAGAAAAAATAGAATGGAAATATCATCATGATATCTAAAATGAATCAACAGAGGGAAATGTTAATAGTAGTTTATCCCAAACTAACCTTCCAAATTAATGTATTCCATTATCAAGAAACATACATTGTGTCATGGCACCATAAGCTTTTTTCTATTAGAGCAACCATGTAAATAGACTTGGACTTCCTTGGCCTTGATGAACCAATTGATTAGTCTTATCAGGGACCTTGGTGACCTTCTTCCACTTCCTACCCTCTATGGAAAGCCTAGTGTCCTAGGGATTGACATTTTCACTAAGTTCAAAGGTGATCCCATTTATAGTGATGTTTCTATCATTTTAGGTGTTCACTAACTACATGGAGAAATTTTCATAGTATTCTTCCATGGCTTCCATAAAAGGGAGAAGCCCACCTTCATAGATAGTCATCCACATGCAAGGATACTTTTTTCATTCATACGCTATTTTTTTGGGATCAATCTTGACCATCTCCCTACCCATATCCAAGTTTGACATAGTTTTTTCCAACACCTTTAGCATGAAGATACTGAAAAAAATGCTTGCAACTATAGGGATTACAATAATACTTAAAACTCCATGGCTTCTTGAAATGATGTATATAAATGAGGGCATTAATAGGGATACCGCAATAACAAATTATATCACTATAATAATTGTGAAATGGGGCTAAAAAATTTCAAATGATTGTGGTACAAATTAAGCCACGTGCAAAGAGTCTTTCCTTTTAAAATAAATCCCAATGGAGTTGTTTTGCAATTTGAGATTCACAATGAGTATAAGAACTTTATTATCATAGTTAAAATTACAACTATGAGTGTACCCAATGGAAACCCTCTAAATATTCATTGTATCCCATAGATAATGATAAAGGAGCAACCCTATAAGAAACAAATGATGATAAGGATCAATCCATTCAATATTCAAATTATCACTATATCCTTCCAAAAAAATAGTGATACCACAATACCAACAAGATAAATAGACTTTCTCAACCATCATGAAGAGCCTATTAAGGATTTTCACTCTTAGTGAGAGTTTGGAATTATGTAAGAAGGGATGTCATATGTCTTGAACAAATAACACCTTCCATCCCTAGGCCAATCCCAACCATCTTTCCAAAAACCATATTACCTTCTCTATAGGTGTGTTGAGTTAAAGTTTCCTCTAACCTAGCAAGGATAGGTAAGACATCCTCAACCACACTAGCCATAGACTAGTTTGTGATTAAATATTGATTGATAGCTTCCACCACAATATTAGAGTCACCTTTGACCAAGATCTTACTCCTCCCCATGGATCTAATTATCTTGAGGCCCCAATAGAGGGTCAAGACCTCTTCCCTATTGCTACAATTGGAACCAAGGTTTCCTAAGAAACCTAATATGAAATTTGCTCTCTCATCATCTAGTGTTGGAACTAGCCAATAATTTAGAGTTATAAAAGTGTAAAATGAGTCAAGAAGCATCCAAAGAGCTTCCAGTTAGAAATCTCATTAGGAAGGAGGATTGGAAGACTTATTCCAATAGAAAACCAAGATTTTATTCCAAAGCACATTAACATCAATAAGGGAAACCACCTCTACAAGGTTCTCCATGTCTCTAAAAATTTGGTTGTTCCTTTCTTTCCAAACATTCCAAGAAATGTGCATGGGGGTCATCTTCTATAATAGTTGTACAAGCATATGGGAGGATGGGAGCCACTAATTGAGAAAAATTTCTAAATATTCTCACTGAATACCCATGAGAGCTTAAAATTACTAAAGATGATAGCCCAGGCCTTTGAGAGAAAGGGACAAGAGATAAATAGGTGATTAATATCCTTCTTCGCCTTCTTGAGAGAACACATCTATTTGGGATATGGAATCCCCTCCTTCTCAAGTTTACAATTGTCATTATTTTGTCGTGCATAGTAGCCCACTAGAAAAAATTAATCTTAGAAATTAGTTGTGATATTCAAACATTTTTCCAGTAGAGTGGGGTCACCTCTAAGCTGACCAAGAGGAGATAGGAATAGACAGAAAAATTTCCTTATTGGTATTTATCCCAAATGAATATATAATAAGTTGGAGAGGTGGAATTTTTGACATTACTAACCAAATTATGGAGTTCCTTAACCAACTTGACATCCTGAGGGCTCCATAGTCTATTTAGAGAAAATGATTCCCATTGGAAAAGAGGGAAAATATAGTCCCTAACTAGAGGCCCAAATTTTTTGTTCATTATATACATAATATGGTAGAGCTTACTTAAGATTAGATGCATTTTCCCTATCTAGATATACTCCAAGAATTTAATCCTATCACCTCTATTCACTAGCCACCTTAAGCCTTATTGTATGGAGGTTTTTTTTATGAGCATATTGTTCAAGAAAATTAGAGCCTAGGGGGAGTTCAATATTAACAAGAGATAAGTGAAGGAGGAATGGTGTAAGTACTTGGATTTCATAATTTACTACCAGCTAACAACACCCATAGAAAGTTGCAAATTAATTTTGGTGAGGAAGGTCTTATTAAGATCAAACACCTTTCTAACACCCATTCCTCCCAAGGCTTTAGGTTTGCAAACTGTATCCCAATTAACTACTTTGATCCTATAGTTCTCATCCATCCCATTACATAGGAAGTTAATTTAAATCCTCTCCAATCTCTCTACCATAAAATTAGAAACTTTAACTAAGGAGAGGAAGTAGACCAAGATAGCTTGAAGAGGGGTCATGAGGAGCTAGAGCTTACCAACATTACTTACCACTTTTCCTTTCCATCCTACAAGCTTCCTTTGTATTCTTTCTACAATAGAAATCTTGAATTTATGAGTGACCTCCATGACAGTAAGGGGAGGGCCCATATATGTATTTGGTAGAGCAATAGCTTGACAGCCCATAATCTCAGTAACACAACACTACAAGTTGGTCTTTGTGTTAAAGAAATAAACCTTTATTTTCTCAAAGTTGATCTATTGACCAAAACCATGATCATATTCCTCCAAGAGTTCCTTCCACTACCTAGCTTCAACAAAAAAAGGTGTCATCCACAAACTGTTGCAAGACTTTAGGGGGGAGGGAAGTGGCATCTTTAATACCCTTTATAGTTCCCTCAAATGTTTTAAAAATAAAGTTCCTTACCAAGACCTCTACCTTCATATTGAAGAGATAAGGAAGAGAGGGTCCCCTTGTCTCAAATTGTGACCAAAGGAAGAGAATCAAGGAATCCCATTAAAAATTACAAAGAATTACACTATTTTATCATGACCTTAACCAACTAAATAACGTTGACATTAAAACCAATTTTAGGTAGTGTAACAAAAAGGAACTCCTAGTTATCTATGTCATAGGCTTTAGATATATCCAATTTGAGGGCCATCCCAAGACTCTTAATTTTTTCCATAGATTAGATAATCTCATGGACTGATATAGCAACATCAAGGATCTATCAGTCACAAAGGGACAAAGCTTCTCTAGGAGGGACTAATGATTTTATCAAGGATGAGTTGATGCAATTGGTTAAAATGTTGGGAAAGTATTTGTAAATAGTGTTACACAAGCTTATAGGTTTGAAATCTTCCAAAGACTTGGGCTACTAGATTTTCAAAACCAACACAATTAAGGTATTATTGTGACTCTTAAAAAGTTTCCCCATTCTAAAGAGTTCTTTGGCGACTTTAGTTAGGTCCAATTTAATCAACTCCCAAAAATATTTAAAGAACTTAGGTAGGAAACCATCTAGCCCTAGAGATTTATAAGCATTCCTATAAAGTACATCCTTCTTAATCTTCTCCTTCATAACTAGGCACAAAAATGCCTCATTGTCTTAATTACACATAATGGTGGGAAGGGGACTAACCAACCTTTCCTAAACCTCCATATAAACAATCATATTAGGATTAGAAAGAGTATCTTTGAATAATTGGGTACCCCAGATAATGATAGCCTCTGGGTCAATTTCACATTGTTACCATTAGGGAGGGAGGCAATAGTGTTCATCTTCTTATGTTCAAAGGTAGACCTATGAATGAAATAATTATTTATGTTTCCTTTCAAGAGCCATTGAATTCTCGATCTCTAATTCCAATAGAGTTCCTCTCTATCCATATTCGTGTTCAATTTATTCCTCTATAATTCATCCTAAAGGTGATCCTTAGTGGAAGAAACCACATTGGCCATACTTTCCCATAGTTTTTTGTCTTATCTTCAATAACCTTCTTCTAATTAAAAATATTTCCAAATGAAGACTTTCTCCATCTTGAGACCTCTCTTCTAATTTTCTCTAGTTTCCTAGCTAGTATAAACAAAGCGGCTCCCTACACCTTTATCCCCAACCAATTAATCATGCATTCCTTGAATTAATGGTGGGAATGCCACATAATCTTTTAGTGAAATGGATGAGACCCATTCCAAGGTTTTTCCTTCCAATCCAAAAGCATCAAGGAATAGTTAGAAGCATTCTATTGGAGGACAAGGAAGGTAGAGGAGGAGGATATATCCCAACCAACATAGAAGAGGAGCCTATCCATCTTGAACTAAATAAGATCCTAAATAGTTTTGTTGTTTAACTAGGTAAAAGGGGATCCCATAAGATTTATATCAAGGAGGTCATTAGATATAAAGAAATTAGCAAGATCATGCATGTCAGAATTGAAATCAACAATGCCACCTAATTAATTTGAAGGGAAAAGTGGGGTGTTGAAGTCTCCCATATATATAAACTTTTCATTAACATTAGAAGATGTGATTTTTGAAATCTCCTTCTAAACTAGGAGTCTCTCATCTCTAGTATTAGCAGCATAACTATTGAAAAGGTATCAGGAAGATCATTGTGTTTGAATAAAATAGCCAAGAAGCAATGAGAGAATGAAATGGAATCACTAGAAATATTACTAAGATTCCAAACTTTCATAATACCTCCCAAAGCCCTAGTTACCTCAATATAATGAAAACTGGCCCCAAGCCAATGTTTTCTCATAATGTTAACAAAACTATTGTAAGTCATTTTAACTTCTTGAATCAAAAATATGTCAACCTTATAACTAAGAATAAATTTTTTAATAGAAAATTTCTTTGGGGGGTTATTTGGTCCCTTTATATTCCAAGAGAGGAACTTCATTTTCTACTCTTCTAGGATTCTTCTAGAGTCAATTGCCTTCCATTAGAAATTTTCTTTGCAATAGCCTTCATTATATTGTTTCTTCCTATGGGTCTAACAACTTTGGCCTCATTACCCACATATACTTCCTTGTTACCTAGAGTTACTTTTTTCTCCTCCCGACCACCCAAATATACCAAAGAGGAGGACCAAATTGGATCTTCATAAAAAAAACTCATGAGGTCATCCCCAAATGAAGTGGCATGACTACAAAGGAGAAGGGTGTAGGGGAAGGGGTGGAGCCTCTCAATAAATATTTGACAATAGCATTCAAATGAGGAGAGGTAACCAAACCCATAGAAGATGAGCTAGTGTTCAAAACCTCCTTCTCTACCAATGCCAACACCATGACCAAAGGTTGATTGGGGATTTCTCCTTCTTCCAAGGATCCCCCAATAGGAGAATGTAGGACTAGAGCTTTTGGGTTGCTTAAAAGATCATTGATGTCTTATAGAAAATGTTATTCCATTATCAATACATCTAGGCCAACTCCTCCAGAGGAGACTCCACCAAAATCACTTTAGCTAAGGGGGCTCTAAGGTGGACCCAACCTCAAAAACATCATTTATAGAAACCCCTGGGGATAAAAATTTTTCCTTATCTTTGGGAGGGGGGACCATAAGATCTAAGAAAATATGACCATCTTGGGCCTTCTTTCCCCAATTATACTTTAGGGAGATAAAGTTAGGTAGGGAGTGATTAACAAAGACATTGACACAAAATCTGGCATAAACTAGTGTAGATCTGGAATGTGTTGCTTCATTGACTAAGATAAAGTGCCCAATAAAGTTCCTAATCCACTTAAAACTCTCTCAAAACCTAGCTTATATTTATTAATGACCAAAATATTATTCAAATACCTCCATGAGCCCAAAATAAAAAAGTTAAATTCCAACTATGTCAAGAACTTGAACAAAAATAAACCACCATTAAAGGTAGAGAAATGACTTTACCTTTCAGTTTCTAGTGGGAAGCGCATAACCTTCAAACCATATCAATCATAGGTTATAAGACAAGGAACCTACCAACTAGAAAAATATTGAAAGAGGAAGATATTATCTCAAACATTGAATCATGGGGGAATATTGTAGGCCCATATAGGAAGTTCACCCAAAGGAAACCTCGTAGAGGATCCCACAACAAACTCCTTCCATCCACCTCCTGAACTAAAAGAAATTAACACCCTCACATTATAAATAACATCCACCTTGAGGGTGAAAATCCCAAATGGGAAAGATTGTTTCAAGGACAAGATATTTGAGTAGGAGGGATGTCAATGCCCCCAACAAATCTCTTTGGTTAAACCAATGCATCTTGATCTAGAAACTCCACCTGGGCACCCCACGAATTAAGAACTAAAAATAAATAAAGGGTGAGGGTGGATCAAGGTGAGGGACACCCACCTCATATGCCATATACAATTGATTATAAATAGTGTAGGAAAATAATCCTCATGATTGCAACACACTGACTACAAGGTCAGCAAAAAACCATGTATTCTTATTAATAGGAAACATTGAGTGATCACTATAATCACTGACAAATATATATTTAATAGATTAATAGCATAAAATATTTCATTATTCAATCCAATCACCAATAATATGTTCAAGGGAAAAATGAAAGCGCTTTAATGGGATGTAGGCCTCCACTTTACACCACTAAGTCATTCAAATAGATATGTGTGGGGATAAAGGGAATTTCCAAATATGATTCCTTTTTGGATAATTAGATTAGCAAGACCCAAATGAAGGAAGGAATTCAAATACTCAATCTGAATTATAGAAAGGAATGCAATATAAGGAAATAAACTTAGTCTCAGGTGTGATAATGTGTATGCAAAATTGAACTAATTGACTTAATAATGTAGATCTAGGTGCTTCGTGTACACAATCAACCCAATTAAGATATAGATCTAGGATAAAGATATATAAGGAAATAAAATATAAAGAACTCACCTTGAAATATGTAGTGGAAGATATATTTAGCTCCAAAAATTATGGATCTGAGCCTATTTTTAAATTTTTGATTATGGATTTCTAAATAAAGTGATGAAACAAACAAAACCTAGAAATCATTTTTCTGGAAAAGCAGTAGGATCCAGGTCAACCTGGAGGGTTGGATTCCTACAAGATTGACGTGTATCGAGGGCACTATAAAAATTTAGACAAACTTCTCCAAAAAGATCTTTGGGAGTAATTTTCAAATCTGCATGTGCCAAATTGATATTCTACACTTATACACACAAAAAACTTGGTTTTGAGGGTTTTGTTGGGGGGGGTCTTGCCCTAATCAAGACCTAGATTGAGAAATCAACCTTGAAATTATTAATTTAAATGTATGTTAATGAAATAATATAAATGTGCATATTAACCATACTTGTAGAAACTTTTGTTAATAAGGATTTATCATGTTGTAAGTTGTAGATCTTGAATTTGGTATGAAAGATGTAGAATATCTCCAAAATTTCAATGGATTTACCATATCGTGGATCCATGGATGTCAATGTGCATCAATGAAGAAGAATATGAATGCTTCAATGTAGCTCTCCTCCTTTGATGGAAAACAATAATGTTAGATCTTGAAGAAGATATGCTCACAAAGAGTCCTTAAAGACTTTAAGAAATCTTGCTTGCTCGCTTGAATGCTTGAATTCCTTGAGCTCTACAATGCCCTAAGTTCTTGATGATGATAAGATGTGAAAATGAAGCCCCAAAACCTCCTTTTATACTAGTTTGTAAGTAAGAAAAAACTCAGACCGACTATGGAGTAAAATAAAATAATTGGAAAATTTGAGACACTTCGGGCCTTGCACTCTAAAATCAACTAGGACAACGTCAACTTAGGAGGGTCAAGGTTGACTTAGGGAAGGTCAAGGTTGAATTGGTTGACCTAGACCTGACTAGGTCAACCTATTCAACCTAAACCTAGGTCTAGGTCAACCTGTTCAACCTAAACCTGAGAAAAAAAAAAAAAAAAATCTTGTAAAGGTCTCAAATACTTTTTTAGTCAAAGTGGAAGATATGGTGCAAAATAAGAGAAAAAGAGTATTGAGTAGAGATCCATCCATGGTCCAAGAATTCACTAAAATATGGGTGCTAAAATTTCTTAAAAGGAAAGTGAATCCATTTTAAGATGGTAAAATATATATTTTACTCAATATAATAATAATTTTCTAGACATAATTCAACAATAGTGTATTTATATATGAATGATAATGATGCTTGATTGTGTAATCAAATTAATGTGTTAATAATATATCACATTATATTATTATTGTATATTTACTTAATATTTAATGTTTTTAATCATGGATAACCATTGGGTTCCATTCTGACATAGATCATGAAAAGTTGACCATTTTTTGGTGTCTCAAAACATTTACTAAACAAGGACCCAAAGCATAATTATTTAGCTTGGTCTTAAGAGTTTAGCACATCCTCTTTTTCATCATACCTCTTTATTATATCGAGAGTAAAGTTAGAAATACAATATCCCCACATAGTAGTAATGAATAATACTCCTCTTTACCAATCTCATCCCCTCTTCAAAGGTGATATTATTGATATAGAAATAAACCTCTTGCACAAGCTTTTTCTAAGTCTCTAGAATTTCTTCTTATCTTACTTCACCTATTTCTTTATTCAAATTTTAGGAAAATATTTCCATTCTCTCATTAATTGATGAATCCTTGAGTTCCTTGGGCTTGAAAAAAATTATTAGATAAAACTTCACTATACACTAGGGCTCTTACTTAATTTGCACTATCACCTCCTTCCTCAATGCATGGTTTCATTCTTTCAAAAATGGAAACCATCAACTCCTATCCTTTATAGAAAAGTAATGATCTATTGGACTTCTTTATACATTTATTTTATTTTCTACAACATCCTCATTCAAAGATTAGTCAATAATATAACTAACCAAGGATTGAAATATTGCTTGTGGTGTTGTAGCTAATTAGAGTGGGGTAACTTTTAAACTTGAGGTTTTTGAGTTGGTTGCTCAACCTCTTCTTTATACTATTTTTTCTCTTCCCTAACTTTCTCTTTTTATTTATTTAGGAGATAAGAAACACAAGGCTACCAAAAAAAATTAGCATTGCATTCATCCCAAGTGTTGAATTAGTAATTTCTACAAATGCCCACTAATAGATGCATCACCTTTCTCTTTTTTGTTCTTGTAAATATATTAAGATATATTTACTCCTCTTTTACTTATTTTTCATTTGCCTCATCATACTCTTAATACAATGGGGACTCTCCCGATATTTTTTCTTTTTTGAACAATGAAGTATTATGTGTCAATATTTCTCTTTTTTTGGACCCTCATCTTCTAACCCTAGAATTTTGGAGCAAACAACTCCTATTATTATTCTGCAATGATGAAAAAAAAAGAATATTTAACCAATGAAGAGCAAAAGGAACCACTTTTATGTGTCATAAAATATAATTTATTTGATTCATACAATTTACACATAACCTCTATATTGTAGGTAGTTATGCCTACAACATATTTGAACTAAGTTTGTGGCTCCATAGTTCCACCATAAATCCCAATGTTTGTAGTATTTTAATGTAGGAAGCAATGTCCCCAACTGTGGTCCACACTGCTCTTGAAAATAATATTTTTGGGTCCTAATAATCTCATTATATTTTTTTGATATCCTATTGTTCTGAATTCCCAAGAGCCCTACAACTACTTGCACAAAATTTTCTTTCAAAAAACATAGTTGGATGTTTTACAATGCACACCTCATATGTGATTGAGATAGTGAATGGGCATGGAGTTCCATCAATAGTTCTCATATGTAATTGAAGTTCCCCAAGATATTATTTCCATGATATAGTAAAATATGGCACAAAATCAAATATCACAAAAAATGAATAACTTTTTTAATCAATTTTCAAAGCCACAAGATCTTTATAAATCACCTATATAATGTAAGGTTTAAGTCAAAATCTTTGAACATCTCAATGTTGATATTTGTAGTTGTCATCATTAGGTGCACTAGAGCCTATGGCTTGAAGTCTAATATGAGCATTTGTAAAAGGGAACGATAAATTGTGATCAAATAATCTTCAAAGATTATTACATTAAGGATTCCATGTCATCTCTTGCAAAATGTATGAGCTTGATCTTAAGGATTATTTTCCTATAATAGGGTAACCACCCTATTCTGTAGATTAACATATATTTCTTATACTTTCCATTCAATGAATCAAATCTTAAAACAACAGAAACTCACCCTTAGAATTTAATAAGGTTTTGGTTTGATCGTCATACTTCTTACCAATTACCTTCATGATTTATACATTGACAAATATTTTTGGCATACAAACTCCCTAGGTCCAAATTCTAGATATTAGATATTGGTCAAACTACATTGCATGTTTGTAGCAATATTGAAATAGGGATTATTGCATCTCTAATTAAAAGTACCCTATCAAAAAGGAAATTTGATCTAGATTTTAGTTACATGGCATGTTTTTCCCTCTTAGAAGATCTAGGAAGTTGACTAAGAAAATTTTACTTGAGCCCTTATTTCATATTTATGCTTTGAAATGTCATTTGACTTTATTTTAAATTTTTCTAAACTAGAAATTTAAAAATTACTTACACCTTAAATTTATTTGTTACAAATAAATTTCTTTATTACCCTAAAAACCCTATAAATCAAAGCTTCAACAATTAAAATGATTCTTCACCAATGCAACCCTATTTTAAATCCTGCAATTCTCACTTGAAGGAATGAGAATAATGGATTCAGGGCCTATTCATTTGGTGGAATTGGCTAGGAATTGTCACTGTCAAATTCTAGAATTAACATCCTCTAAGTTTGTTTTCAAAACATTAAAAAATGGAATATGATTTTTTACCTCCAAAACTTGGATTTTAATCTTCCATCTAAAAAGGTGGAACTGGAAAATTCATTCTTATTCCACTTTAATGAGAATTAGGGTAAAATAAAATTTTATAAATTTTAAGTTGCACTATAATTTTATAATTTTCTAGTTTTCTTCATTCTTGTGGATTTGGGTGACATTGTAGAGGATTTTATTTCTACAATTACATGTATACATTGTTTCATTTTATTTGCACACAAAATTTTAAGCATATTCATTCTTATTTTGAATGTTTGTACAAATTTCTATATGTAATTTCTAAGTTTACTTAGAAGCAAAGTGCATTTCCAACAAGTTGCAAATCTATTTTTGGATCAAAAAATTGAAACTCGTGTAATTGTCCCTTTCCACAGATGTTAGTAGATTATATTGTCTCATTCAATGCAAATACATCATTATATCATTTTATGTATACAATATAGGGAATAACTATTTTGTCCATTATTATTTTTCTCCTCAAACTATTATGTCCCATGGAATAACATATCATTATTTTCTCATCTACCCATTACATAACATTTAGTGAATGTGAGATTAGATTAAGATAAATTCAAATATTTATGTTCTTAGAAACTACTATTTTACTAGCAGTTGCATATTTGTGTACATGCAATGATAAGCCGATAGGAGAATTATGAAAATAATATATATCAAATCAAACCTTATGTATTTATTGTGATTTTTCTAACACATAATAACATACATTCCTATGATAAATAGAACAAAGCACAACAACTATATAAATCTTTAAAAATAGTTACCAAATAATTAAATTAAAATCTATGTCACATAACATCAAGAAATCAAAATTCAACCCAACAATAAAAGTTTAACTACTCATAATGGAAATGAGAATTTATATATATCTTAAATTTGATATGTCATTTAAGATTAGAGGTTCACATTTTATTTTAATCAAGATATTTAAATATTCTTCATCACATCTATTATTTATTCTTCTTTTATGCACATCATGTGTTTATGGTATTGATTGAAAAATCAAATTATATAATCAAGAAATTAATTTTTTTAGACATTTTAAAAATATTATTTTCTTACAATACTCATATAAATAAATATAAATAATCTTGATATAATCTTAATTTATTTCAAGCATCATGAATTGAGAATTGAATGAAAAGAAAAACAATATTTCAATATAATAATTTGTTCATTTTATAATTATGAAAAAAATGTTTCACATAATTAGTTGAATTCTAGAAACATCCAAAATTTAAAAATATATAATTTTTTTATTATGAATTATTTCTATTTCTAATTATTTAAAAAAATATTTGTGTAGACTTTTATGTGTAGAAAGGAATAGAATATTCTAATAATCAAGTGATCATTTCCCATCTTATAATAATACCTATAATCTATTTTGTGTTTAACATTAGTAAATAATTAGAAATTTTCAAAAATGGGATTTTTTTAATCTCATCTGAAAATTAATAGACCGAGAAGGTCTTACAACTTTTCTGTCAAAATATTAAATTCTGGGAGCAAAACTCCCACAATAAGCATATCGGCTTAATTACTTGTAT
Organism: Cupressus sempervirens; assembly: GCA_028749045.1. NCBI lineage: Eukaryota > Viridiplantae > Streptophyta > Pinopsida > Cupressales > Cupressaceae > Cupressus > Cupressus sempervirens. The sequence continues at coordinate 277,224,982 of CM053790.1, read as the reverse complement.
CTTTTGAATGCAACTTTGAATAACTAATCCCCTCTTTTTTCTCAGTTTTAGTATCCTCAAACTCTCCAATCTTTTTACATATGGTACCTCCAAGCTCTCACATTTAGTATATAAAATCAATCTTCTTATTCTTGTGCAATGTTGTAAATGTTTAATTTTCTCAATTCAATCACAATTGTATACTTCAAACTTTCTGAGAGAAGTTAATCATGTAAAGCTCATAAGCTCCTCTAGCTTTGGACACCTTAATATAGCTAGATATTAAGGTTCAATGGTAGTGTTGTGATCTTCATTAATTGAATATTATTAAGGATAAATTGTTGAAGTTGATGAAATCTCAATCCCACAGTTCCCAAGAATCACCTGCATGCAAACACCTGTCACAAAAAAAGAGAAGAAAAAGCTATGGAGGCTGAAATTGCTAGATTCATAGATGAGACATTCTTGATGAGCAAAAAGAGAAATTTCTATTATCAAAAGTGAATTGATCTCAATGAATGTTTACAATGAGAGATCATCCTTATAAAGGAGGTCGAAACCCTAAAAAGGTCTAACCTAGGTTGCATCATAATAATTAATAGAAGAATTATTTATTAAATGCCTGAAGTTTAGCTTAAGTGGACTAAATTTAATTAGGAAATATCAAATTACTCTAACACCCCCCTTAAGATAAACTTAGGGAGTAGTTAAAAACCTAGAAACTACTACTAAAAGTAGAAATTGGGTCCCAACAACAAGGCTTGGTGAGTTACCCAAGCACAACCAAATCTCTAAAAAGAGAAGAAATAGAGAAAACTACATTGAAAAAACCCTACTCCAAAAAGAGATGGAAATAAAATGTTCTAGAAGATAGGAATAAAAAGATGATCATGAAGAACACCACTAAATCATGAAACTGCAAACACTGCCAAACTGTTGATCTGAAGAACCTCCATTGTATAGAACATGACCAGTAGAGAAGACTAAGTCTAAAGAGCTCATCAATCGAAGATGGAAGGTATCTTCATGGCCTCCAAAAATAGAAATGAAAGAATGTCTATATGGTAAATGATCCATCTCATCGAAATGCATAGGTATCTAACCACTGCAATCTCCTAGTACATAGGATCAAATACTAAATACATAGCTCACTCCATCAAACCAAGAAAGAAATGGAACCAATATAACCCCCCTATAATGTTGAGAGGTAAGACATGAACACTAAAATTGAATGCAATATCTCCTGTAGAAAGAAGAACTAGGAACATCGAGAGTGCAAAAGAAGTACAAACACCTATAATGACACATATCATTGACACATCATGAGGCTAATATTATGGAAGGAACACTCACTTGAAAAAGTAAGATGGTGAATATGGCCAACATATAACCCCCCAAGGCACTTTATAATGTATTGCAAGTACAATAAAACATAAAGATGTGCAAGATCCTGAAATGCAATAGAGTGACACTTTATCTCAATGCATTTACAAAAATACTACAAAAGGATGTCAACAAAGATCAAAAGAGACATATGGCTAATACAATAGATAGTATAACCCATGAAAAATCATCTAAAATAAAAAAAAATTGATCACTAGACCTAAAACAACCAAGATATTCATCAGAATACAGAAAAGCAAAAAATTGAATGGGATGTGCCTAGAGCAGAATCTGGAAAATAGAATATCTCAAAATATGTCTCTCAGAGTGCAAAATAGAACTTCTAACTTTAACATCCAAAATAGGCCACCAAATAGCATCAAAAATCCAAATAAACTGCACCATCATGATGGACCCAAAATTAGCTTTTTGACACTTCTTTCGGATTAAAAAAAATAGTCTGGATGAGCAAGTTATGGCCAAAAAAACCACATGTAGGTCAAAAAGTGCTAGAAAAGAAGAAGAAGAAATCGTCTCAGGATCCATGCAAAAATGTCTCAAAAAGTGTGCCCACCAATACTAGAAGTTGTCTCAGGAAGCATGTCAGATCAGTACCAAAACTATCTCGATTTATGTGCCCAAAAATCTAAATTTTTTAATCAAAAAAATCTCAATTTTCATGTCAAAAATCACAAAATTGTTGCCTTGGGAAATGTGCTAAAAATCTTGATTTTTGAAAAAAATCTCAATTTCTATGTTAAAATTCAAAATATTATTGCTTCAGGAAACATGCAAAAAATCTTGATTTTCAAACAAAAATCTCGATTTGCATGCCAAAAATCTAAAAAATCACTACCTTAGGAAATGTGCCAAAATTAGAAAATAGCCACGTTGAAAAATGTACCCAATTTGGGACCAAAAATGTTTTAGCCTCAAATTCCAACAGTGTCCAAATTGGATATATTTTATATGAAAATAGGGGTTTTGGGGTGCTCTGAGCTCAACGGTGATGTCTGTTTGGGCTCAAAGTGCACTGAAAATCAGTGACCCCTCAAATTCAATACAAAATAACTTTGAAAAACAAAACCCTCTAAAAGAATAGCACAAATCTAAAAGTCAAGCCAAAACTCTCATAAATAGAACAGGGGCATGAAGATCTAGAGCTTTGATATCATGTTGAAGTTGATGAAACCTCAACCCCACAGCTCCCAAGAATAACCTACATGTAAGCACCTATCACAGAAAGAGAAGAAAAAGCTATCGAGGTTGAAAGTGTCAGATCCATAGATGAGACATTCTTGATGAGGAAAAATAGAAATTGTTATTATCAAAAGTGAATTGATATCAATGAATGTTTACAATGAGAGATCATCCTTGTAAAGGAGATTGAAACATTAAAAAGGTCTAACCTACGTTGCATCATAATAATTAATAAAAGAATTAATTATTAGATGCCTAAAGTTTAGATTAAGTAGACTAGAGCTAATTAGGAAATATCTAATTACTCTAATAGCAATAACCTCCAAAGAAGGGGATACCAAAGAGGATAACGGCTTTGAGAAAAAATATTTTGGTGGTATTCTAATTCTAGAATTATAAAAACAAATGCAGAAAATGCATCTTCTCACAATGAATTCTAGGTGAATCAAACAACTCCAACCATATTCCCAAAATCATTTTTTAAAATTTAAACTTCCTAAGTTGTCGAATATAAGAATTTGACAATTCCAACATTATTTTTTTCCTCAAAACAAATGGACCCTTAATGAATTAGAATTGAAATTATTAGCAGAAAATGCATCTTTTCACTATGAAGTCTAGGTGAATCAAACAACAACCATATTCCCAAAATCATTTTTTGAATTTAAAACTTCCTAAATTGTCAAATATAAGAATTTGACAATTCCAACATTATGTTTTCCTCAAAAAAATGAACCCTTAATGAATTAGAATTGAAATTATTAGAAGAGTAGTAGGAATCCAACAACTTCATGGAGTAAACTCTCATAAGAGTAGAATAGATGAAGTTCTTGCTAATAGTTAACAAGTTTAAATTTAGATCACTATTTTTGATGAGGGAACTAAGATCAATAGTCATTGCATCCTTTTACCTTCAACATAAAATTATTTAAAGTTGTCATGGTTGAATTTTTAATATACAAAGAAAATGTGTGCAATGGTCTTTATCATAAAGAAAATGTCAATGTCAGCAAATTGTTCTAATAGGCTGATTATTTTACATGTGAAATATATAATTCTTAATTTTTTTTATGTGAGATTTTGCAAACATAGTTTAGAGGCTCTAATTGTTGTAGCATTGCAAAAATATTTTTCATCAAATGTCATAAATAGTCTAGTGGATTTCTTATCTTCTTAAAGTTTGCATCCAATATCTAATTGCAAAATGTTTTCAAGGTTTAGTTTGTGTTTAATGTCTTTAACCAATATTTTTATAGCTTTTTTTTCCTTTCAAATTTGTACCCAAATAATAGAGAAGACTTGTCCAGTTAATATTTTGATGGTTTTGATATACAAGTTGGTGGTATGATAAGAAAATGTTCAATCTTTGTTTTTCAACTCCCATTGTGTAACTTTTTGGTAGGATAACTTATTTTTTATGTTTTTATTGGTGTAAATAAGTATTTACTTATTAAACTTTACTTAAGTTTACTTAGGTCAATGCATTATTTTATTATTTCTTAGGTGAGACACTTAGGAGTTTGCGTACTCTTATGAGTTGTCATGTTGACAACACTGGAGTTTGCATAATTAACTAAGTTTTCATGTAGACAACACAGTTATTTGCACTCCTATTATAGCACATTGTGTCTACAACATAATTTTATGTGCTACACCTTTGTAGGCTTATCCTCTCATCATCGCACTTACTCTTGTGCTTAATGGAGGATAATCCACACCTACTGGACATATGCCTAGTTGTATGACTTTTCATGTTGTTGATTCCTATGCATTCTAGAAGCATTCCAAAGGTCTTTATATATAGGCACTCCTAGTGTACTTTCACATCAATTGAATACATATCATTATTCTAATCATACTCTGGTCTATTGTTGTGCTTGTGCTTGAGTTCCTCAATCTTGGGTGAATTTTGCCCTCAGAAAAATTCTTGCATAGTATCAGAGCTGAGGGAGATTCTCTTCACATAGCCATTTGAGACCATTCTTGCTTTAGCACCTCGACCTAGATCTAAAGAATCCATAGAAATTGGGAGCATCTAGAGCCTAAAAGGACCTCACCATTGCATCTGGAACGTCGATTTGGTGAAAATGAACTATAAATTTTCCTATATTGGGCCAAAGTCAATTGTGAAGCAAAAAAAAATTGCAAACCAGCACTCAAAGGCCTCGATTTGCAAATCCGGTATGATATATTAAATCTGTGCAATTATTTTGTTCAAATTTTCAATTATTTTTTCTCTACATTATTTTTGAATTTCTTGTATTTTTCAAAAAAAAATCGTCCAGTAGGACCTATAGAGAAAAAAAATTGCAGGAATCGAGCAGTTACACCCTGGCCTTGCAGGAAATATTCATAGAATATTCCTTTAATATTTTGTGACACTGCTCATTTCCTGGCTGCATTAAATTTAGCTAAGTCTGCTCACATTTTAGGGCCGCCTGTCCAAACCCTGACAACATCCATCAGTGAACCACTAGCGCCTCAACATACAACATCCAATGAATAGCGGCTGCATTTGTTTTAACTCAACCATGCTTTGTTTTTATGCATATTGGTAGATTAACCCACATTGAATATGGGATTAATACTCACATTCCAATGCTAGCCCTCCAATAACTTTCATCAGACCTCCAAAAACTCGACGTGTTCAAACTTCCTCACTTTCACTATTTTCATTTTCTAGAGACGTTCAAAAATCTCGTCAGCAGCCTTCCCTTTTTTTGGCACCCAATAGTGAGTCGCCACATCGATGACATGTGGCACAAGAATGAATAGACACGTGGAGTACCGTTATGTCTAGTCACCACTTAATCAGTGAGGAACCACATCATACTTAGTAGCCAATTAGGTGAACACGCAGGCAGGTCATGTCTAAAAAACTCATACAGTTTCATATAGTACTGAACTGCTGACATCATCATCCATATAGGACACATCAACATGACATCACCAAAGGGGCCTAAGTACATTGACATCAACATTCTGCTATCTTAAAATTAATGGTCGTTTGACCATTATTTTCAAGGAATTTTGAACTACTGCAACAGCCATTTGATCATCAAATTTAACCTCATTTTTTTGCTGATCCAACCCCTCTTTAGATTCATTTTCAATTTTCCAATTTGACTTTGGGAGGCCATATCTCAGTCATTCGAGATCCAAATCAAGTGTAATTTTTTCATTTTGGCTAAAATTTTCTAAACTTTTTAGTGGTGCAATTTTTTTCTAGTTTTGGTGCATGGATTTGTCAGAAATTGCATCTTTTAGTGACTATACCTGTCCAATCCTACATTTTGCAACTTCAATTGCTTCGTACAGGCTCATCTGGACTTGAAATCAAGTTCCATTTTTTTGAAAGTGCATTATTTTTTCATCTACTTTCTAGAGCTACAATCAGATTATAGGGTAATGTGGATAAAAGTGTCACTTTCAGAATTAGGTCCTTTTCTGCATTGTAATGCTTTGATATAACTTCTGAATTATTGTATATCTGAGATACATTATAATGTTTCAGTTTTGAACTCCAAAAGGAGGTTGTAAAAGGCAAAATCACAAGTCCACTAAAGCCAAAATGGGCAAGTGGCTATTATAATCACACTACATAATCACACTACATATAAAGTGTCAAAAGCATCTTCTTCTTCTTTTTTCTTTTTTCTTTTTTTTTTTTTTTTTTGGGGGGGGGGGGGGTGTTTCTTGATTGAGTGAAAGGGGGGGTGTTTCTTGGTGTTGTCTTCCTCTTTTATTGTTGTTTTCTTTCATTTCTTGCATCATGGGAAATTTCAAGTTTCCAAAATTAACACCACATAACTATACTACATAGTCTATTAAAATGTGGTATCACTTAATGCATAATGGAGTTTCTCAATTTGTAGATGGTACCCTTCCTGAACCAACAGGTGATCACGTATCAACAAGTGAAATCACTACTTGGGAAATAGTAGATAGGAAAGCCTTAGCTGATATTTGTTTGGGGGTTGAAGACAAGATCGTCTATCAAATCTAGAAGTCTCATACATCCAAGGAAGCTTGGGATACCCTCAAAAACCTATATGGTAAAGTATTTGAGGAGGATATTTACAAAATTGAAGATGAACTTTCCTCCTTAGATCCAAAGACATTTGATTCTATACAGGACTTTATCATAAAGGTGAATGAATTAAGAACAAAACTTGATGATTGTGGGAGTTTTATTAAAGATGACAAGTTAATCTATCTCATTCATAATAATCTACCATCTAAGTACTCCACTTTTCTTTCTTCTCATTATAATACAAGTTCTTCTTATAATAATGATACCACAAAGACAACATTAGGGGCTACCTATTAGAAACTCTCTTTTGATCATTATGCTAAACTGTTGGATGAAGAAGAAAAGAAGTTGCAATCAATGGGGATTCTCTAGTCAACCAAGTGTAAGGCATTGGTGCCCAATAATGAGGGTTCTCAAACTTCAAATAAAGGAAAGGGCAAGAAGAAGAAGTGGAAAAATAACACACGAGAGGATACAAAAAAAAAAAAAACATCATCAAATCAACAAGGCAAGTCTTCCTCAAATTCAAACAAGAAGGGGGACAATAATAAGGAGAAGAAAAATTGTGCTTATTTCAAGAAGTTGGGTCATGATGAACATGAGTGTTATCATAAAAAGATTGATGAGTTAACAAACATCATAAAGAAACACAACGTTCCACTACCTAATGCTTATAAGGAGAAAGGATCCTCATCTTCAAATTCAAATTGCAAAGGGAAAGCACTTATGGCAAACTCAAGTTCTTCAGTGGAATGGATTCTTAACTCAAGTGCCTCATATCATATGGGTTCTTCAAAAGGATAATTTTCTTCATTGAAGTAGTCCAAGGTACTACACATCTTTGTAGGAGATAATACAAAAATGGAAGTTGAAGGGAAAGGACAAGTGGAGATGGAAAATGGGGAATTCAAAGACATTCTCTATGTTCCTAACCTAAGCTCTAATCTCCTCTCAATTTACCAAATCACTCACCTTGGAGATGGAAATAAAGTTGAGTTCCTTCCAGATTTAGTAATGATGCACACTCTCAAAGATGATTCATTGGTTGTGATGGGGAAAGTTAATCATGACACAAGGTTGTATTCTTTCTCCCAGTTTGTGCCTAAGTCTCCTTCACATGCTTTGTTGACTCAATCTCATCCACAGATCAAATTATGGCATGAGTAGTATGGACATCTACCCTTCTACTATCTTCAATAACTTTTCTCAAACAATGTGGTTAATGGTCTACCTACAATCAACTTTTCCAAAGGTAAATGTTCAACATGTTCAATGGATATGCATCTAGAGGAGAAGTTTACTAAAGGAGAGTCTTCAAGAACACCAGTTGTTCTTCAGTTGGTTCACATGGTACTAGCAGGTCCTTTTGCAGTGACATCAGTTAGCCAGGGTTGCTACATACTCACTTTCATTGATGAATTTTCACGCTACACATGGGTCTACTTTTTTCATCACAAGAATGAAGTGTTGGACAAGTTTATAGCCTTCAAGAGTCATGTTGAACAGCAATCAAGAAAAGTCATCAAAGTTCTTAGGATGGGAAATGAAGGAAGATATGTGAAAACAAGACTTAAAGACTTTTGTAAACTTGAGGGTATTGATCTTTAGAATCCACCAGCATTCAGTCTGCATAAGATAGATGTTGCAGCATTGAGGTTACGAACTTTTTAGTTTATGGCAAGTTGCATGATACAATCCAAGTCTCTTGATCCATTACTTGAAGTTGAAGCTATAAGAAATGCCAATCACATAGTTAATAGGTCTCCTCATAATGCCTTAGATGGAAAGACTCCTTTTGAGGTATAGGGTGGCAGAAAACCAATTGTGAAACACTTTAGAGTCTTCGATTGTCTAGCATGGGCAAACATATCTTCCAAGGGATGCAAGGCACCACCACCTAGGCCTTGTACTTTCATCGAATATGAAGACAATGTTAAGGCATACAAACTTATGGGTCCTGAGACTCATGAGATCTTTATAGAGATGAATGTTCACTTTCAGGAAAGTTTACCTAGCTTATCCTCTATTCCTCTCCACACTTCATACACAGTGGAAACTGATAGTGACACCAGCGATAGTGGTTCAACAGATTTAGATATGTGGGATCCTATTGAAAAATGTAGGGAGAGGTCACAACATCAACACATCCCACATGCATATATCATCACAATGATAGGTTCAACACAGTAGGGTACACCTAATCTTCTAGGTCCAGCATTAAAGGATGACTACATAGCAGATATTTCAATTTTTTTGTGGAGTCATACATATCAGATTTGGGAGACATCATTGATGATATACATCTTCTCTTTGATGAAGAAGATCTGTCTTCAGTTGTTGTGAGGGCTCACTCTGACCCTCATGTCCATTCTCTACATGATCGATCTTCACAAGTTGATATGATTGTGGATCCTTATGTACAGAAATTGCAGGAGGTCTCTTTATCATTTAAGGAGATAGTAGATTCTTTGGGATAGGTTCTACATCCATCCTTGTCAGATCTGACATTGTTCTTTTCAGCAGCATTGGAAGGGGCAACAGTCAGTACCGACAAAGGGATAGTTGAGCAAGTTTTAGAGGCATCATTGATCATTGAGATTCTTTCTACACATAGGGGAAGCATCTCATATGTACCTATGATATTGTTTCTTCCAAAGGGGAGAAACATTATTCAGTAGTCATGGATTAGCTTCTACATCGGAGCAGCTATCACTGATTGGCACTCTACATGAGGGGGGGAGACTACCATGTCTCTCTTCTTCTTCTCTTTTATGGAGGGAACTTTTTCCTCATATGGGGTTTTGTCCTTCTCATACTTCTCTTTTGTATATACTTGATGTATGTCATAATGGGGGGGTCTTGATTACTCCATCCATCCATGCATCTTGATTTTTCATCTCTCTTTTTGGGGGAGGTTTTTCCCATGAGGTTTTCCCTCTTTCTCTGCTTTATGAGAGATTGCATTGCATTATGTACATGGGTACCTAACATGGCCTAGTAGTTGGGACACATCATGCATTTCATTCTAGCTTTCATAAGCTTAAGTGCATTCCCCTATGTTACACTTAAGGTGGGGTTTTGGTGTAAATAAGTATTTACTTATTACACTTTACTTAAGTTTACTTAGGTCAATGCATTATTTTATTATTATGCATTATTTTATGATTTCTTAGGTGTGACACTTAGGAGTATGCGTACTCTTATGAGCTGTCATGTTGACAACACTGGAATTTGCATAATTAACTGAGTTGTCATGTAGACAACATAGTTATTCGCAGTCTTATTATAGCACATGGTGTCTACAACATAATTTTGCATGCTACACATTTGTAGGCTTATCCTCTCATCATCACACTTACTAATGTACTTAATGGAGGATAATCCACACCTGGTGGACATGTTCTTGGTTGTATGACTTGTCATGTTGCTAATTCCTATGCATTCTAGAAGCATTCCAGAGGCCTTTATATACAGGAACTCCTAGTGTACTTTCACATCAATTAAATACATATCATTATTCTGATCATACTCTGGTCTACTGTTGTGCTTGTACTTGAGTTCCTCAATCTTGGGTGAGTTTTTCCCTAAGAAAAATTCTTACAATTTTCATCTCATGGTTATCTAATGATGTTAGAAAATTCATCTCTAATACATATTTGTCTTGAAAAATAACAAGAGGTTATTTTCCTTCAACTCGTGTTATTTTTATGGTTTGTCTTGTACATAATGGATAATTCTTCCCTTCGTAAATCCATGTGTCAAATTGTCTATTTCAAATCCCCTAATATTGATTGTGTCATTATCATTGTCATTTCCAATTGATGAAGAGTTAGAAATTAGCATGTTTCCTTCTACAAGATAAAGTTTATCAAGCCATTTTTTGTTCAACTTAACATTTGCATTTTGTATAGCTTTATTTTACACAATTATTTTAGAGAATTCATAAATGTATTTGGTCAATCTCTTCCTTTTTGGTATGTTTTTTTTTTAAAGAAGATTAGATTTATTTTAGATCTAAACTGTTTGTATACCTTTAAATTTCTTGACCCTTGAATGATATGCTTATTGACTAAAATTTCCTTCTTGCAGGTTTCAATCAGAATATGGATAATTATTATGTTTCTCAAATATGAAAATGACACTTAAATAATCAATTGATAGGATTATAAGTGGAAATTTCATTTTAAATTTGCCTAATGTTTAAAATAGCTAACTATTTTTGGAGGTGGTTTGCATAGACTAGGTTATAATATCTAAGTTAAAATGGTGCAAGAGCACCTAGGTAAGGCTACATGGTAACCTAGGATTCCTCGTCAAGTTTTAGATTGTAGTGGTCTTAGCCAAGCCACTGGTGCAATAAGGGGGCTAGTTATTCCTAGACATTGACTTAATCTTAGGAGGTCTAATTAGGTACTTGGAAGTATTCAATGTTAGTTGTTTGTTCCAAGTGGCTAGGTATTGTGCAAATGTTGTCATTATTGTCAAATATGACATTTGAGCATTTAGAGTACTAGATTGGACAAAGAAAGGGTGTAATAGTGGTTCCATGTCCTAAGGTTAATTTTTAAGCATTTGGTGAAGTTTCATAAGGTTTTGACCAAGGTTGGTCTAATTATGCAAAATGTTGTCAAGTTGCATGACAACTTTGCAAAAATTGCAAAAGTTGTCATGACAACTTTTGTTGTTTTGAGTGCATCTTCGAGCAAGGGGTCGAATAACTACCTCAAATGGTTGGTAAAAGGGTTAGATGACATTTTGAAGTAAATTTGATTAATGAACAAGCAATTTTATAAGAAATTATATCACAGTTAGTGCATTTTCTTTTCATTGGGTCACTTACTGGATTGATCTTTGCATTGTAACCTTAGCATGAGTTGGTAGATGTAAAGACTAGATTATGTGTGTGATTAGCAAGTTCATTTGGTTTCATTTTTAAAAATATTTTGTATTTAACATTATCGATGGTCTGACCTAGACAGTTTTTGGTTATGAGGTCATAACTCACCATCTCACTGTGGCATTTGTACGATTTCTTAGAATGTGGGAGATGACTCCCTGTACTATAGGTGTGCAAGATCTTGGGCCCTGGAAAGAAATCTTATCATTTTTTTAGTGATTCCCTGGGCAAGCCAAAGGAGCATGGCTAGGGATCACAGTGGTTGTAGTAGCATTTGATGAGATTGAATGTATTAGTTGATTCAATCCAAGTGGATGGATAGGAGGGTATGAGTGTGAAGAAGCCATGTGTCGAAGGAGAAGTTATGAGGATGAGTTTTTCTATGTGTGTGAATAAACCCTTGTGAATGTTGACAGACTAGTGCAAAACCCTTGAATTTAGGCTTAAATCTAGCAACCCATTGTATGGACAAGTTGGGGAAGTGAGACCAAGTAAATTTAAAATGTCTTCCAAAAGGGTGTCAGAATATAGAGTTTTTTTCCACCTTATTAAGCAATTTTTTAAGATATTAGCCCAAAAGGTGTGTTTGGAGGCCTAATTCCTTGTAGCTCTATTAGGTGTAGTCTAGAGAAAATCTTGAAATCGATAGAGATTTCTTTGCATTTTTAGTTGATGAGCATTGGAATGGATACAATTCCCTAGAAACAAACCTTCCTCTCCATTGTTGATAGTTTTGATCATGTTGGGGTACTTGGTGTGGATGATCCAAGAAGACATCCATGGAGCATTGGTTGTGTTGAGTGGACTTCATTGTTTGTGTGGACAAGTTGAAGAGGGGGGGATTGGGAATAGGATCCTCCTGAGCTAGGGTTAGTGGAAAAATCATAATATACTAGAGATGAGGAAGATCCCATTCCTAAATCAAACCCTCCATTGAATGAGGAACCATTCTTGAAAGCTATCAAGGCACTAGGAAGAAAAGCTCTAGAAGGAATCTCATTGTTTAGTGGAAATATGGACACTGATACAGTGATGGAACGGATTGAGGGGATGGAAAAATCATTTTGAGTGTGAAGGTGTCACAAAGGCACAAAAAGTAAAGGTTAAAAAATCAAGACTAAGAGGTTTAGCATTGCTGATAAATATCTAGATCCTTATAGCTTTAATACCAAGTTGTTCCAAATATGTTGGGATATAATAGGATAAAAGTTATAGAAAGCAATAGAAGCTACCATAAATTTAAGCACATTATTATCATAAATCAACAATACATTTATAGCACTCATAGCCAAAAAAAAAGTTACTCAAAACTTTGAGAGTTCATACCAATAACACTATGTATTATGATTTGCAAAATTCTCTCAAAGGCATTAAAAAATGGACTCAAACATATGTTACCTAGAATTATCTCAGAAGAACAAACAATATTTCTACCCAATAGACCAATCATTGAGGGTATATAATAAATCATGCATACAACATAATCTAATAAAGAGCCTTGCATGATGATTAAGCTTGACATTCAAAAAGCATACTACAAAGTAAATGGAGTTTCTTATGCAAGTGTTTATAAGCTTTTGGATTTTAAAAAAATTGGATAAATCTAATTTATAGTTGTATATCAATTTCAAAAATCTTCAACCAAGTTAATGGAAGTCCTAAGGGTTTCTTAAATATGTCAATATGAATAATGCAAGCAAATCTAGTATCCCCTATCTCTTTGTAATTATGGCAGAAGAACTTGACAAATCTATTCAAAAGGCACAATAAGAAGGAAAGATAAAAGATATTAAAATCACTAATAACATCCCAAACATTACACATCAACAATTTTTGGATGACATTATCCTTCTGGGGAATAGTACAAAAGAAGAAGCTACATAATTTAAACTAAACCTCAATCACTATATGGAAGTCATGGGCGAAAAGGTTAATGTGGATAAGTCATAAATATTATTTTTAAATATAAAACTAGACATATAATCAATAATTTGTATAACTATGGGTTTCAAAGCTAGTAACTTTCCATACAAATATTTAGGTATAACTCTAGACAAAGGTGTTAAGAATAACAATTTATGGGATCAATTAATAATTAAACTCCACAATAAAATGGATAGTTGGAAAGGTAGATGGATATCAGTGCCAAAAGAGTTACCATGATTAAATGTGTACTCTCAACCATAACTATTTATCAATTTTCAACTTTATCCTTAACTAATAAATTAAGAAAAAATATTATTCCAAACTTAGGAACTTCTTTTGGAAAGGTTTCTTATAGAACAAAAGAATGGAAATGATTAAATGGGAAAATATATGCAAACCTCTAGAATTGGGAGGGCTTGGTATTAAGAATATTTAATGGCAAAATTTGTCCTTAGGGGAAAAGCTAGTATGGAAATTATTTCAAGGACCAAAAAGGAAATGGTCCTCAATTTCACTTAATAAGTATGTCCTAAATGTTGATCCAATAAACATTTTTAGGGATGAAAATCATCCTAATGGGTCACATATATGGAATTTATGAAATTGTGTATGGACGTCATTACTTAGGATAAAGGAAATGGTGAGAAAGCTCTTTTATAGGAGGAATTTTGGGTGGGATATAAAACTTCAAATTCTTTAGGATTGGATCTTATCATTAAAACCACTTTGGTATAGAAATGGGGAGTGAACCCTTGCCATTCTATAATGAATGATAACTTGATATATTCCATGGGATAGAACTGGAAAACATTAGAAGGCATACCATTCCATGATAGACATAAACAATCTTTAATGGAAGTATTGAAGAATTAAAAAATTTCTATTAAAAATAGGTTGGATAAGATTGTTTGTGGTGGATCAAATAATTGGAACTATAAGCTTAAAGCAGGTTGTAACCAACTCACCAAATCCCAAGACTAGTAGGCTATTGATTCCCCTCTAAAGTTATGTCAGGGTAGAAATTTCTCACCCAAAGCTAGCACATTCCTACAGGGAGCTATGCAAACATGTCTACTCAGAACAGGATGGTTTAAGAAATTAAGATATGAAGTGCCTTCAATATGTGTATTATGTAAAGAAGTAGTAGAGTCAATTGAACATATACACTTCAACTAACCCTATGCAAGAATTGGTTGGTATAAAATATACAATAAATTAAACTGGTCTTCAATCCATCACTATAATCTATCAATATTTCTAAAATAATGGCCAACAAAACCAAATAAAGGATTATATGATAAAAATTGGGCAATAACACCATCTATAGTGGCACGTGAACTATGAAAGGAAATAAATATGAGGATTTTTTTTTTTTTTTATAATTGATACCACTAGTGGTAGGAAACAAAGTTGAAGCTAGTATAGTTGAAACTCTCAATAATAAAATCTGTAACTCTGATCATACAAAGGGAACATTCACACAATGGGATGGTGTTATTAGGAAAAATTGGTTTGGCTTAATAATCCCTCCTTGATATGGAAAAAGTGAAAACAAGAGTATAGAAGAAAGATTAAACTACAAATGACAACCCCCTAGAGATAACTAGTATAAATTGAATTTTGATGGGGCTTCTAGAGGTAACTTGAGGGCCTTCAGGATTGGATGTACAATACATGACTGAGAAGGTAATATGGTAGTAAGACTTGCAAAACCTTTAAAATAATATACTAATAATAACGTGGAGATCATAGCACTAACAGAAGGACTAAAATTATGTAAGGGTCTTGGAATTCAATCACTAAAAATAGAAGGTGGCTCCTCAAATAGTAATGAATTCTTTAAGAACTAGCAAAACCCCTAACTGAAAACTTCACTTTATTTTAGAATGAAGCATAAACCTATTATCATTCTTCTCAGAAATAAAGTTTAAAATATATATATAGAGAAGGTAACAAAATAACAGAAGGATTAGCTAACAAGGGTACCGATGGCATAAATATAATGGAGATATATTCCCAAAAATATAATCCAACAGACATAACCAATTCTTCTATAGTAGTAAAACATGGTTTATCATTGTTTAAACTTATAGAAATTATTTATAAAAATATATGTGTTCAAAATATAAATAAAAAAGCAACTGCATAATTATTGGTTGAATGGTAAAATTCTTATGTTAATATATTACTTTCTCCACATTGTTAATAAAAAAATGGATTATCTTTATATTCCCTCGTAATCTATATAATAATGAAAATTTCTATAATTCATAACAAATCTATATCTACTGTGTATTCAACAAATTTTAGAAATTGTTAAATTTGACATAAATTAAAATTGTTATAATTCTTTAGAATAACTGAGAGGGGGGGGGGGGGGGGTGAATCAGTTATTCAAGGTCCAATGCAACTTTTTCCACAAATCCTTAATGGCGCATAACTGAAATTATCATGCATGCAATTGAACATTAAACAACTAAGAAAAGTAAACATGCATCACACCATAACACTAAGGATTTGATAACCTAGAAACCCTCCAGGAATAAGAAGGTAAAACTAGAGTGGGGATGATACACACAAAATAACTGCGCAATTCATTTCAACCACTTTTGATGGTTTGCCTTGTTAAAGGCTACAACACATTGTTAAATGTGACCTTGTTAGAGGATTTCATCATACTGTTAGGAATGGGCCTGGTTAAAGGACTTTGGAACATTCACTTGGAATGTCACCCTGCTAAAGGATTTACAACATGGCTATTAAACCAACCTAAGTCCATAGCATTTATTTTAACTGTTACAATTGCTAGAGAGTAACAATAATGGCTTTTTATCTGATACAACTTACAACATATCTTGCAGATTATAGATCACACTTCAGTTCAATCCTTTGCTTGGCTTTAATCACTTCAGCTCTGTCAACTTGTCATCTCAAGCTTTGTCACCTTGAGTCTTCTTACTCATCATACCAATGCAATCATATCTATGATCACCTATCAAAGTGGAGTATATGTGCTCTCTTCCACCTTATCACCTTCTTCAGCACTTCATGTTTTCATGCTTGACCATCTCTTTGCTTTGTGACCTTATGATTCCTTAAATAAAAATTTGGGATACTTTTCCTGCTCGATTTTCCCTCTCCAACTTTAGGGTTTCAATAGATTAGGTAGGATACAATGTATCTGTCCCATATCTTTCTCTTATCTAGAAACTTCATCTAGAATCCAATTGTATTCGCCAAAAATGTTTTACATAATGTTCTGTACCACTAGCTCATCATTCTTCTCTTCTATGTGATTCACAGAATTCTAGATTACTACCATGTCGGCTCAGATCTGGCGAATCTTTGATTTTCAAACTAATGCAGCAACTTAGCATTATTGATTTACTGATGCTCGGCACCTAAATAAATTCTGTGAAACTCGGCTCTTGAAATTCACTCGGCACTTCAATATCACTTGGCACTTATATATTGCTTGGCACTTGAAAACTTACTCAGCACCTATTATCTTTTCTACTACTCGACACCTGATCTTCACTCGACACCTGAAGACTGCTCGGCACACACTAAGTTGAACTTTGCTCAACTTCAACTGAGAATTTGTTTGGCACTAACTAGCTTGCTCGGCTCTCTCTATTGAACTTAGTTAGGCTTTACAAATGACTTAGCTAAACCTTACATCTTTGATGTGTTTTAGTGTGTCCATCCTCTGTGTCTTAGAGTATGTCATCAATACACTATTTCATCAATGGCTTAGTTGATCCTTATACTTCATTACAACATCATAACTTCAACCTTTCTCTAGGTGCTCTAGTTACATCTTATTGATTGTCTCCTCCTTGTCAATCAACCAACTTATAGTATTTGGATCACTAAAGCAATTGTCATTCTTGCAAGTAGCAAGTTTGACATCAATGACAAAACAATGATTGAAAAAATTCTTTACCAGTTCCATTACTCTTCATTTATGAGCTTTTCAATCATTTTCAACAATCTCCCTCTTTGGCATTGATGGCAAACCAAACTGATCACTTGATCAACTTAGTTACCACCAAAATTATATACATTTTCTACTACATTCTGCTTCCTTCTTGACCGCTGCATCCTTTACTACTGATCTCATATATCTCCATATCTTTACCTTTCAGTTTCTCATAAATCTCCCTCTTTCATATATATCTCCATCTTACTTTGTATTGATCATAAATCTCCCTCTTTCATATATATCTCCCTCTTTGACATAAATGCCAAAGATGTAGCATCTTTAACATGCGAAATATAAGCTTTGTATCTCATGTTTTCTCCCTCTGTCACCATGCTTGTGACTGATTTGGAGTTTTTGCTCCTGCTGTCATCCTCTACATCATTCTTCTGATATTTCAATGATTTGTTCCTGTGGATGCAGGGTAGCTTCTTTGTTACTTTAAACTACTTGAGTTAAGGGCATTACCCCCAACTTGCCTCTAAGATATTCAAAAGCATCCTTGGGCAATGGTTTGGTGAAGATATCTGCAGTTTGTTCCTTTATGTGAATGTACTCCATCTTTACTTGTTTGTCTTATACCAATTCTCTGACATAGTGATACTTGATTGCAATATGCTTGGTTTTTGCATGCATTACTGGATTCTTGGATATTTTTATAGCACTTGTATTATCACAATACAATATCACAGGTTTGGTTACCTCTTCTTTCATTCCTTTCAATAGATGTGTGAGCCACACAATGTTTGTGCAATTGACTGCTACTGCCACATATTCTGATTTTGCAGTGGACTAAGATGTGCATGTTTGTTTCTTCTAGTCCAAGTAACTAGTCTTTTACCTAAAAATAATGCTCCTCCACTTGTGTTTTTTCTGTCATCAATGTTGCCTCCCCAATTTGCATCTGTGTATGCATTGAGCTCAAACTTTTCATTCTTTTTATAATATATGCCAAAATCATCAGTTCCTTTGAGATACCTCATTATTATTTTTACTGCTATGAGGTGATTTTCTTTAGGATTAGCAAAAAATCTAGCCACTATTCCAACTACTAATGCTATGTCTGATCTGCTATGTACAACATATTGTAGTTTTCCAATCATAGATCTGTACATTTTTTGATTGACTTCACCTGATACATCATTTTTGGATAGCTTATGTCCTATTGCCATTGGTGTGCTTACTAGTTTGGAGTCTTCCAATCCAAACGTTTTAAGTATCTCTTTGATGTACTTTGATTATGTCATAAATATACCATATTTTAGCTGATGTACTTGCAATCCAACAAAAAATTGATCTCTCCAAACATAAACATCTCAAACTCATGTTTCATTTTGTCAGCAAAACTTTTGCAAAGCACTTCCTTTCCTCCAAACACTATGTCATCCACAAATATTTTAGATACAATAATATACTTACCTTCTTCTAATTTGATGTACATGTTGTTGTTATCATTTGTTCTTTCAAATCCTATTTGCACTAGATACTTGTGAAGTCTCTCATATCATGCTCTAGATGCTTTTTTTAGACCATAGAGTGCTTTATGTAGTCTACAAACCATATCCCTATTGTTCTTATCAAAAAATCCCTCTAGTTGTTCAATATAGACTTCCTCTTCCAAAATACCATTCAGAAAAGCAGACTTTACATCCATCCGATAGACTTTAAAACCTTTATATGCAGCAAATGCAAGTAAAGTCCTTACTCCTTCCATTCTCGCAACAGGGGCAAATTTTTCCCCATAGTCTAATCCTTCTTCTTGAGCATAACCCTTACATACTAGTTTGGCTTTGTTTCTAGTAATCTCACCATTCTTATCTAGCTTGTTTCTGAATACCCACTTGGTGCCAATCACATTCTTGTCAACTAGTCTGCGAACCAAACTCCAGGTTTTGTTCTTCTTTATTTGACCAATCTCTTCTTCCATAGCTTTATACCAGTTACCATATTGTAATGCATCATACACTGTTTTAGGTTCAAATTTGCTTAATAGACATGATTCATTTCTTAGTCTATTCCTTGTCATTGGTCTTGCATCTTTGTCACCAATTGAATGTTCAACAGGGTGATGTTTCTTTACATATTTGGATAATCTTGGTTTTATCCTTGTTTCCATGTTTGATCTTTCAAATTCAGGGTCACTATGCACTTTGTTTTCAGGTAGTTCTACATCATTTGTACTAACTTCAGAGTCAAAATGTGCATTTCCTTCATTCTGCAACTCAGCTTCTGAATGTAGCTTGGCATTCATTGGTTGTGACTTAGCTGAACTGAAACTTGTTGTTGAATCCCAATTTGATTGATAGCATCCTTGTCAATAGGCATTCCTTCATAAGAATACACAAAGGTTCTGTATTCATCCATTCTCTTTGGTTTTTCAACTTGGACATCTATATGCTCATCAAAGTTTACATTTGCACTTTCCACAATTTTGTCAGTGTTAGTATTTAAACACTTATATGCTTTACTTCTAGTGGAGTAACCAAGGAATATGCCTTCATCACTTTTTGCATCAAATTTTCCATTTCTAGCATCTTTAAGGATAAAGCATTTGCAACCAAATACTTTGAAATGCTTTACATTAGGTGAGTGACCATACCATAATTCAAAAGGTGTTGTACTTGTACCTTTCTTGATTTGTACTCGATTCAGTGTATGAATAGCCACACTTATAGCTGCTCTCCAATATTTTAGAGCAACAGTCTTTTCCATCATTAATGTTCTGGCACAGTCAATCACAGATCTATTTCTTCTCTCAGCAATTCCATTTTGTGGGGGAGTTCTAGGAGCTGATGTTTGTCTCTTGATTCCTTTGTCATTGCAAAATGTCTCAAATTCATTTGATGTGAATTCACCACCTCTGTTTGATCTCAGGCATTTCAAACTCTTTCTTGTTTCTTTTTCAACTCTAGCCACATACCACTTGAACATTTGAAAAGCATCAGATTTTTTCTTTAAGAACATAACAGTCATCATCCTAGAATAGCCATCAACAAAAAACATTATATATTCATCTCCTTTGTAGCTTTGTACTTCTATTGGACCACATAAGGCAGTATGGACTAACTCAAGTAATATTTTAGATGTATAGTTTTTACTCGTGAAACTTGACTTGGTCATCTTTCTTAGCTGACATTGTTTGCACATGATATTGTCAGGCTTCTTCAGTTTAGGTAAACCTCTGACTTTCTTCATTTTACTGATATTGACTAGATTATCAAAGTTGACATGACATAGCCTTCTATGCCATAACCACATGTCATCAAATTTTGCAACAAGACAAGAAGCATTTTCCATATCAAGATAAAACAGATTGCTTCTTGTTTGATCTCCTTTCCCTATTAATTTACCATTAGTGTCATAGATTTTTGCAGTTTTATTTCCAAATTCTACTTTGCACCCTACATTGCCTAACTGTGAGACACTTAGCAAATTGTAGTTTAGTCCTTCAACATAGTATGCATTATCACATGAAATTTTCTCTATAAGCTTAATGGAACCTTTTCCTTTGATTTGACATGGAGCATTATTACCAAATCTAACACTATTTCCATCATACTGAGTAAAGTTAACAAACTTACTTTTGTCTCCTGTCATGTGATGTGAGCATCCACTGTCTATGATCCATCTGTCATTCTTGTTCATACATGTTACCAGTGCTGTAGGCTCTTCTTCATCAGATTGGTCCTTCATGGCCACATAAACAACATCATCATTATCATCAGAATCCTCTTCAGCAATATAGCACTTCTTACCTTTGTCTTTGTAATCTTTCTCTTCTCTTCTATACTTGTATTGTTTGCCTTCCTTGTATTCCTTTTTCTGTGTACACCTTGCAAGAATATGTCCTACTTCATTGCAATTAAAACAAATGATAGGCAGCTTACCTTTGAATTTTCTTTTGCCTCTGTGAAATCTTCTAGCTAGTAAAGCTTCCAGTTGTTCCACATCTTCCTCATCAGTGCTACTATCACTAGATACATATTTCATCTTTCTTCCCTTCTTTGATTTCACCTGTTCAACATCTTTCAATGATATCTTGGCTTTGAAAGCAGATTCAACATTCTTAGGTCTGTAGTTGTCAAAGTTAGATAACTCAAATGCAGTGAGTCTATCCACTATACCTTCAAAACTTAGATTATTTCCTAGCACACATCTTAGCTCTTGTATAGCTGATACTCTAATAGCATAGATAGGGAGAAAGGTTCTTAAAAACTTACTATTAATAGTATCATCATCTAATTGACCACTCAAACATCTTATTGCACTTACCACTTCCTTTATTCTAGAGGCATACTAAACAACATTCTCACTTTCTTCCATTTTCATATCATCAAACTTTCCTCTGAGACTTTCTCTTTTTTCTCTTTGGACATTTTGATCTCCTCCATAAATGTCTGATAGGGCTTTCCACATCTTGAATGCAGTGTCACATCCTTTGATATCATCAAATTTAGCATAGTTGAGTGCAGAAGCAATTTCCAGCATTATCTGATTGTGTTCCTGTTTGTTTTTCAAATCCGTTGGATCAACATGTTTAGTAACAATTGAATTTTGGGCATAATCTCCTATGGATCCAAGATGTAGCTTCATCAAGCTTTTCCATGCAACAAAGTTGTCTTTGTTGAGCTTGGGAACTTCTCTCTTAGGCATTTTGATCTTTTCTACTTCTAGTCCCTTTAAATTAAGTCAGCAGCAAAGCTCTGATACCAATTGTTATAATTCTTTAGAATAACTGAGAGGGGGGGGTGAATTAGTTATTCAAGGTCCAATGCAACTTTTTCCACAAATCTTTAATGGTGCATAATTGAAATTATCATGCATGCAATTGAACATTAAACAACTATGAAAAGTAAACATGCATCACACCATAATACTAAGGATTTGATAACTCAGAAACCCTCTAGGAATAAGAAGGTAAAATTGGAGTGGGGATGATACACACAAAATAACTGTGCAATTCATTTCAACCACTTCTGATGGTCTGCCCTGTTAAAGGCTACAGTGCATTGTTAAATGTGACCTTGTTAGAGGATTTCACCATACTGTTAAGAATGGTCCTAGTTAAAGGACTTTGGAGCATTCACTTGGAATGTCACCCTGTTAAAGGATTTACAACATGGCTATTAAACCAACCTAATTCCATAGCATTTATTTTAACTATTACAATTGCTAGAGAGTAACAATAATGGCTTTTGATCTGATACAACTTACAACATATCTTGGAGATTACAAATCACACTTCAGTTCAATCCTTTGCTTGGCTTTAATCACTTTAGCTCTTCCAGCTTGTCATCTCAAGCTTCGTCACCTTGAGTCTTCTTACTCATCATACCAATGCAATCATATCTATGGTCGCCTATCGAAGCAGAGTATATGTGCTCTCTTCCACCTTAGCACCTTCTTCAACACTTCATATTTTCATGCTTGACCATCTCTTTGCTTCGTGACCTTATGACTCCTTAAATAGAGTTCTCGAATACTTTCCTTGCTTGATTTTCCCTCTCCAACTTTAGGGTTTCAATAGATTAGGTAGGATACAATGTATCTATCCCATATCTTGCTCTTGTCTAGAAACTTCATCTAGAATCCAATTGTATTCGTCAAAAATATTTTACATAGTGTTCTGTGCCACCAGCTCATCATTCTTATCTTCTATGTAATTCACAGAATTCTAGATTACTACCATGTCGGCTCAGATCTGGCGAATCATTGATTTTCAAAATAATGCAGCAACTCGACATTATTGATTTACTAATGCTCGACACCTAAAGAAATTCTATGAAACTCGGCTCTTGAAATTCACTCGGCACTTCAATATCACTTGGCACTTATATATTGTTTGGCACTTGAAAACTTACTCGGCACCTATTATCTTTTCTGCTACTCGGCACCTAATCTTCACTCGGCACCGGAAGACTGCTTGGCACACACTAAGTTGAACTCTGCTCAACTTCAACTGAGAATATGTTCAGCACTAACTAGCTTGCTCAGCTCTCTCTAATGAACTTAGTTAGGCTTTACAAATGACTTAGCTAAACCTTACATCTTTGATGTGTTTTAGTGTCTCCGTCCTCTATACCTTAGAGTATGTCATCAATACACTATTTCATCAATGACTTAGTTGATCCTTATACTTCATTACAACATCATAACTTCAACCTTTCTCTAGGTGCTCTAGTTACATCTTATTGATTGCCTCCTCCTTGTCAATCAACCAACTTATAGTATTTGGATCACTAAAGCAATTGTCATTCCTGCAAGTAGCAAGTTTGACATCAATGACAAAACAATGATTGAAAACATTCTTTACCAGTTCCATTACTCTTCATTCATGAGCTTTTCAATCATTTTCAACAAAATATATATAGTTCAAAATATTAGAAAAACCTTCTAATAAAAATAGAAATCTTCATAGCTTAAATAATGACTATTTTTTATAAGATAATTAAATTTGTCTAATAAAAATATATTGATGTGATTAAATATGAGAATGAATTAAAAATTGGTATCTTTAGATTCATCATTTAAAGTTCTAACTTTATTTTATCACATTAACTCTATTTTATTCTGATATCTAACATCAAGATATATTGTTTCTAAATTAAATTACACTCAAAGTTTTAACTATATTTTATCCTCATAGTAGATCACAAATGATGCTCTTATATCACCTTCCAATAAATCAAATCATGATATATTATATCTTGTAAATCAACAACTAATGTTAGATGTCATTCAATTGATGGTCTATGAATTTTTTGTATAGATATATTATTGAGTGCTTGGTGAATCTGATGTGTTGATATTTTGTAGACCATTACTCAAAGTATTTGGTGAATATCATGTGTTGATATTCTGGAGGTCAATACTCATAATATCAAATGTGATATCAAAATGGTGGAGATTTTTTGATTAAAAATATGCTTAAAACAATAAACAAAAAATATAAATTTATAAAGATCAATATGGTATTATTAATAATCTATATCCATGTGTGTGTGTGTGTGTGTGTGTGTGTGTGTGTGTGTGTGTGTGTGTGTGTGTGTGTGTGTGTGTGTGTAGACATATATATATATATATATACACATACACACACACACACACATATGTATGTATATATGTATATGTATGTATATGTATATTTATGTATAAATTTCTAAAGATTAATATGATATTATTATTAATCTATATCCATGTGTGTGTGTGTGTGTGTGTGTGTGTGTGTGTGTGTGTGTGTGTGTGTTTATTTATATATATCTATATACATGTGTGTGTATGCATATATATGTGTATATATGTATACGTATATATATGTACATATATATGTATATATATGTTATATATACATGTATATGTCTATATACATATATGTATATATATGTGTGTATGTATATATGTATATATATATAATATATACATATATATGTATAATATATATACATATATATGTATATATATATATGTATGTATGTATGTATGTATGTATGTATGTATGTATGTAATATAATATATGTGTATGTATACATACATATCTACATACATACACACACATGTACATATATATGCATATACATATATATACATGTCTACATACATACACACACATATACATATATATACATATATGTGTGTGTGTGTGTATATATACATACACATATATACATATATATTGCTCGTCCATCTGATTTGGTAAAACTTACCCCTCAACTCATAATACAACACAGATGTTGAGCTACATCGTAGTGGTCAATCCCTTAATCAATGGTACTCTCGGTCAAGGAGAGGGAAAAGACACAATCTCCCTATTGGTAAAGCTCTTATCTGCGGGGTGATGTCTCTATATAAGTCAAGCTCCAACTTGCAAGGCCCCTTCATTTGTAGGGTTAAGGAGTTCATTATTACACAAGCTTTTTGCTCACAATCCATATATGTCATTCCTCAGGGGTCCTCTTCTTGCTAAGGCCTATATTTCATAGAAGGGTTCAAAGGCTAGTCCCCCACTATATAGTTGAATTGGCACTCGATAGATCTCTTATTGCTTCCCACCTGACTATAGGCTAGTTTTATATATAGTCATATGGTAGATGATAGTTGTTTCAGGTCGTCTCTTGATGAATGACCTCCACTATAGGTAGAGACAAAAGATAGAGAAAGAGGTAGCATCCTGGTAACTATTTTTGTATCTATTTCCTTTTGTTGGTTCAACTACCTCTTTATCTATCCCAGTAATGGAATAATAGAATATTGTAGTATGGAAGGATATAGATATACACGCACACATACATATATATAATCATATTTATTTCTTAATCATATGCACATAACTAAATACAATTATTTATTTAATAAAGTTTTCCTCTCTTATATACAAGTACATTAATACATTAATACTAATACAGTCCTTTAAACTAGCATAATCAATTTAATAACTTCCTTCTCTCTAACATAGTCCACTTAAGATAATCATATCCTCTCTAAACTCCAAATGTATATTGATAGTCATCATAATTTCCATTAACCATCCTCAATTGTAATCACTACTTTTCACAATTAGATATTCTTGGGTTTAGTATAGTCTCTTGTCCTATTTTTTTTGGCTTAATTGTATTCCTTTTGGTTATACTTTCCTCATCTCCTTTATAGTATAGGATTTGCAATTGTTGTCTTAGCTCTCAGGACATAATACTTTACTAATATATTTTTCTAATCTTTTATCAACATTAATATATGTAGATTTATTATGTACACTCTTCCTTTCAATGCCCTATTTAAATGTGATTTACCAAGATTTATTTCTTTCATAATTTATCATAGTGGGCATAATCTTGTGTTAGTAACATGATTAGGATATAAGCTATAAGATCATATTTTAAAATCCTTCTAAGTAGTCTCTTTTGACTTTGTAATTTTAATAGGTATCTAATAACAGTTTTGATTTTAGTATATTTACGTAAGTTATCTGCCTCTTTTCTTTACACTATTTTCATAGCATTTTAATATCAGATATTTCTTTTAATTTAATAACACACTAACATAAAGCTCTTAGATGATAATACTAACCTTAGACTAAAGGAACTTTAGCCAAAAAATGGAAAATGTATATTCCCTTTTCTAACAAATGTAGGATGTTATTTTTTTTTTATTGATTAATATACTTTTTATATAGCATTATTCAAAATGCATGCACCTTACTTTCTTAACATATAATGAATTCTCTTTTCAGAACTCATCAAGAAGCATCTAAAATAACATGAACATAGTAAATAATGTGATTAAGTAGTTATATTCTAAATCCTAGCTTAACCTTTCATTTTTATTAAATAATAAGATAGTGCTAAATCTTAACACAAGTTCAATTCAACTTGATATAGAAACTTTTTTGACTTCAATGATTCCAAAATTAATTACTCCCTACATTAATCTATGGGAATATGATTTCACTAAAACAGTTCACTCTTCAATTATATTGATGTGGACTAACAATGATCTTAGTCAAAATAACATTTTCAGGATCAAAGACTAAGAACCAAAAGATACACTAAAGTGGAAGAATTCCATGATTCCACACATAAATCATACAATAATGTAAGAGAAGGTATATCTTCTTAAGCATCCCACATAAAATAATGGGAAATTTAAACTAAAACTAATATAATATTTAAACATATGTAAAGGAAGGTATGCCTTCCTAAAGCCCTCTAATAATAAAGAGGCAAGTGTAATAAATCGTAGACAAGATGGTAGGTCTCAGGCTTGCACTTTGAACATGGTAGAAACCATATGTATTACTTCAAAATTATCAATAAAATTTGGTAGTAGTCATTTACTAATAATAATTAAATTACACTATGAATGTTATAGAAGGAATTGGGACATACAAGATGGTAATAGATTATTTTTCTCATGTGTTTGATATAGACAATATTTTGAAGGAAACTAAAGCATTGTATTAGTTAAGGAAAAGAATTTTAATTCATAAAAAATATTTACATTGACATATATGATAGAGAAAATAAATTTTAATGATAAAATAAGGTCATTATAAGATGAGAGGGAAAGGATGATTTGTAGGCATAATTGCTTGAGGAATATTATTGTTCCTGAGTTAGATATTCTTCAGAGAGCACTTTAGTAGGCAGTAAAAGAATATGATTGATTGAAACTATTTGAAACACAATAGGGAAAGTAAGCTATGAGAATGGGGGGTAGGGGTGTGAATTAGTCCTTCAAAACTTTAACCCTTAAAACATTCACCACACATCCATCTCACAATTTGCATGTAAACTGAAATAGTTAGCTAAACATGTTCATCCATAGAATGAAAGAAAATAACATTCAACATATGTATGGCACAAGATATTTGGTTACCCAAAAACCCTCCAATGAGAAGGTAAAACTCAGGTGGGCATGACACCCACAAATCTCCACTACTACAGTTAAAGTGTATCCAATGAAGGCTACAATATTTGATCATAAACTATGTTCTACCCTGTGAAAGGTATACCTTGTTAAAGGCTTACAAGATTGTTAGATCTTACCCTGTTAAAGGATTTCAACACCCTATTAGAAGTGTGCCTGATTAAAGGACTTGAACTTATAATGAAGTAAGAACCATGTTGAAGGATTTACAACAGCTTGTTAGGACTACTCTATTAAGAGATTTAACTGATTCACCTGTTAGAATGTCTTAGCAATGATCCTTCGGTTAGCACTCTATTGCTAGATAAAAAATCACCTCTTTTCTAATGTGTACTTGATCCTCTCTAATCAAATATATCAATTTTGTCCTCTAATCTCTTTCCTCTATTCTTCTCTAACTAATTCTGCAATGTATCTCAATTAACAAGTCCTTAGCCACCATGAATGCTTTGTTTGCGCATGCAAAATTCTCTCTTCACACATTTCACTCTTTTTCATACACATAATGTTCAGGGTTTGTCCTCCTTAAGAAGACTTAGGTGACCTAGGGTTAGGTATGAATCAACGATTGTGATTCACCCATTTTTCCACTTAAAACATCCCTTCAACTGATTGGTTGCATGTACTACATACGGATCCTCAATATAGATCCATCCTTATCATCTAGAATAGAAAAAAAATCCTTAAGTCAGCTCAAAAATTATTTACATAGAAGTTTGTGTCATTACAAACAACTATGTCCAAAACTATTTACTCAACACTTAAGTGTCTGATGCTCGGCATCCACTATCTCTTCAATGTTGTAACTCAACCTTTGAATGACTCTGCATCCATTGATCACTTGGCATCTGAATGACTCAACACTTACTATCTGCTTGGTACTTGAGTGACTCAACACTTACTAGTTACTTAGCATAAACTGTATATATCTTCGCTCGACATACTCTGCCTAAAGACTTATGCGTAGCATACATTACTTGTTAGGCATGAACTAAGCAAATGACTTAAGTGTATTATCACTCATATGTCAAAAATAATCTAAGATTAACAATCTCCCCCCTTGACATGAGTGGTAAAAACACTTGGTCATGCATGAATATCCTTAGCTCTTGAGCATAACTCAAATAATCTCTATCCTTTACTTGGCATAAATACAAAATTTCAAAACTTCAAAATTTTGGAAAACTTATCACTTATCAATCATATCTAAAAATTCTATAACTCCCTCTGAGTTGATTGTTCCATTCTGAATCTGAAATTGAATACTCCTGTTGAGTAGATCTGTTGTGTTGGCTATGTTTCTATAGACTTTGTTTGGTCTCCCCAAAAATTTATTCTCTCCTTTCATGCATTTTCTCCCTTTCTTCATTCTCTCCCCCATCATTCATTCTCCCCTTCTGACACTTATGTCATGGGTTGTACATGAATTGTATGTTTGTCTAAGAAAGATTTATGGACCTCCATCATTATCTTCAGTGATGCATCCTAATTGTCACATGCTACTTCTAGAGATTTTATATGTGTATCTAACTCGACAGCAAGGGTGACTAAGCCTTCATGTGTAGAAATGTGGGGATCTTTCTTCAAAAATGTATCTACATAGGCTAGTTCCTTGTGTAACACCTCCATGTGAGGGGTTAACATGGACTGGATTTTGATCAGTGTAGCCCTAATATTTGCATCTTGAGCATGTAAAGTTGCTAACTAACCTTGTGTTGATAATAAATTCTTGAAATGAGACCAACTTTGACCAGGAGATTGTTGTAAAATGTTACCTATTTTCTTCATATCTCCCTCTAGATGGTTAATACGTCTCTGCACTTCTTGTGTGAATAGGGGAACATCATGCAGCTTGGTGTAAAGAGAGAAAATGTTTTCCAACATTTTCTTCACACCCTCAATCTTTGTTGCTAGATCAACCTAGTGTAGTGCAATAATACTTGATATTTGTTCATTCACCTTTGTTTGAAATTTCTTCTCAAACCACTTTGGTAGTTTAACATTAGTATCTAGGTCTTCATCATTGATCTTTTCCACAATATTTTCCAACTACTCAATGATTGGCTTGGCTTCATAAGGTTTAGGTAGGCTAAAAGCATCAAGAAATATGTCCTTGATATCATGAAGTACTTGTTTCTACCTATGCTCCCTTCTTAGCAGTTCTTGGTGTTTCTTCCATGCTAGAGCATCCTGCAATATGCTCATCTACTCTATTGTGGTTATTGTAAGATCACGCTTTGGAAACTTAATCACCTCATCTAAGTTGATGTCAATATAGGATGTCACCTCATCAACCTTAGATGTGCTAGGATTGGGCCATGATGCTTGCAATGGTATGAGTTTAGTACTCGACCTATGAAGTGCTTGACTAGGAGTAGGAGT
Source organism: Cupressus sempervirens (assembly GCA_028749045.1). Taxonomy (NCBI): domain Eukaryota; kingdom Viridiplantae; phylum Streptophyta; class Pinopsida; order Cupressales; family Cupressaceae; genus Cupressus; species Cupressus sempervirens. The sequence continues at coordinate 277,194,778 of CM053790.1, read as the reverse complement.
AGCAGTATCTGGTAAGGTAACCAGTATCTGTATTGCTATCACTTCCTCTAGTTTTGTAGTCAATATTGAATCTTCAGTCCTCTCCTTCTCTTTTTCTTTATTTTTTGCTCCACCTTGTATTTGTGGTGTAGGTGTGAGACTGGCTTCCTAAACTATTTTGACTGGTGTTCCTTCTTTCTCAATTATTCTAATTGTTAGTATTGAAATAGTTTGTACCTTGGTGTTGATATGTGAGGAAATTGTGTCCTTCCTTTGGTATACAACCATAGACATTATAGGTTTCACCTCTATAGATTGAGAGGGGGCAATGGATAATTCTTGTGTTTTCTCTCCTATAGATGCCAATTATGCCTTTTCAATCTCATCCACACTCACCAACATAGGATGACTGTATAGTTGTGCCTTGGTGGTGAAATCAATCAGTATCTTCTGCATATCCTCCTCTGTTAGGGGATTGATGTTCTGAATGGTAGTGCCAAACACATCCTTAATCTTTACTATATCTACTTGTGGACTGGCACTTAGAATGTGTACTTTTGGTACACTCTAGTCTTGTTGTTGCTCTTTGTCAGTTGTTGCCTTAGTAGTGCCTTCCCCATGTACTTTCATTACAAATTCTTCATTTATTATGTCAACTACCTCTTCTTCTTTTTCTTCACCTACTTCCTTAGGTGCTTGCTCAATAGCCTTTTGTGTTTTCAACCCATAGACCACCTTCGATATTTTCGTGCTCTACTAAACAACAACTTTAATTTTGTTCTATAAAATATTTAAAGTTTAGTACTTTGGGGAAAATATTCCCTTGTATTTGTTAATAGCCTTTGTCATCTCAGATGTCTAGCATCACTCTTGCAAGTGCAATCTCTCTAATGTTTCTCTCTATTGTGAGACTATAGTTCCACCTTTGCTTAACTCTATCATATAAGCTCTTTGGTAAAGAGTTAGCAATCTCAATTGGAGTATTCTTGAATATTTTCATCATGGCATAAATAGACTCTTCTACTTTATCCATTTCTAACTTTCCAAGTTTATCAAACTTGACATGTGTAAATCCACTTAAATCAGCATTATTCTTGATATTTTCACATAAGTTGTCCAAATCAGAAGAGGGACTGTGACTTACCACTTTGAATTGGTTGATGTCATCTGAATTGGTCCTCTCCTCATCTAATTCAGCTAGGGAAATATATTTCCTTCTTTGGTTCTATTGGGGTCCATCTTCTTTTGTAGTTGTGCTATCTTTCTTGTCTTTAGGCTTCTAAACTTCCTAGGTCTTTTTGGAAATAGTTCTTGTGCTAGCCCTAGTAATAGGAACTGTAGGCTTTTATTGTGTAGGTTTCACAACCTTTTTAGGTTTTCTTGATGTTGGCTTCTTTTCTTTTCTCTTAATTTCTTCTATGGCAACAGGTGCTTCATTGGATTCTTCTCCCTTGACACCTTCAACAAATTATGCTTCTTCTTCTCTATGGTCCTCACCTTGACCCTGTGTAATAGCCAATGGTGCTTGGGCAAGTGTATCTTCATCATCTTCATTTTCCTCTTCTTCTTCATCTCTTTTTTCCTCTTTACCAAATTGTTCTTCGAGTTTCTTCACAAACTTATTATTCTTCCTCATCACAAAAGTTGTCTTTAAGTCCATTGTGATCTTTGACTTTTCTACACCATAATTTCCAAAAATAGTAGCATCCTTATCTACTTCCTCTATAGTAAAGCAGTGATGGCTACAGATGCCTCATCCACATTAATCTCATAAGGTAATGGTCTAAGCCATCTCACCCTTGGAACAACAACTTGTACATAAGTGAAATCAACATCAACTATAAAACAAACATCATTTGAATGCTTCTCTACTAGTGATACTAGAATCCTATGTCTTTGTTTCATTAAATTCTTAAAGTCTTCAAAATAGTTAGTCATCATAGACTCAAAATTGTTTATAAGTTGTTCCATGTATTCTCCAATCTGAACTGCAACTAATTTGTTAGTCTTCCAAGCTACTTTCCCAAATGTGGGAAAAGTGTTATGTATATAGTAAATATGCAAACAAGAATTGAACCAAATTTACATTGTGCACTTTTTGTTTTCCTTGTGGCTCCCAAATTTTCAAATAATTGTTGGAGTTGTAACTCAGCAAGGTCAATGGTCTTTCTTCACTATCTTGTAACCCAAATCCATAGCCATACATGGTACATTGTTCAATCTATTGGATTGAAAGAATTTATGTGCAATAACTCTCACTGTAAATACAATTAGGGGATCAGTAATTGTGTCTATGGTCATCCCTCTCTTATTCCATGGTGCCCCTATATTCTTCTAAATTGCCTCTTTTGCATCACTCCTCATAGTCTTAAGTCTATCTAGGTTTGGATAACCTGTCACTATGTGAATAATCCTCTTTGTGATTTTGAAAGGGCCATCCTCCAACCATACAAAATTGTCATGAATTCTACTAAGAACAATCTTAATCCATTCTATCTTGAACATGTTTGGAAAATCTAGGGCACAATTTAACCTTTTTCTCTCTACAACCTTGTATTCCTCTTTCAATACTTCTTTCTTACACATTTTTCCATATAAGTCTCTTATTTTCGTGTCTCCAATGCTTCCTATCTTACAAGTGTAGAAAAACCTTACATCTTGTATCATTAAAACTTGTGGTGGTATTATAGATAATGCACCAAATGAGTCTCCTTTATAAGCAATATCAGGAATAGCTCTAAAAACTAGTTGTTTGATCTCATTTCTTATCAATTGAACATTCAAAACTTCCTTTCCTTCCTTAACCACAGCAGCAAAAGAGCAAGACACCATAACAACTAACTAGGGTTTGCGTAAATTCAAACAGTGTAGCTCGGCACACAATAAATACCTTGAAAATTAGTGCTGAGTAGCAGTTAAATTTAGTTTCAAACACTTGAATATATTTCTCCAATTCATCTTAAGCTCTTTGTGCTCTCTTTAATCTTGAATAATTGCAAATGAGTCAAAAAAATGACCATATAGCCCTTGAAACTTCACAATTAATGCTCGGTGCTTACATAGTTGTAAGCTCGGCTCCAATAGCAATTTTGACTCACTAGGCTTCCATGTAATTCCTTCTATGCTTGAAAACCATAGTGAACTTGGCCAACACTATCACTTTCAATAGCTCAGCAACAACTAAATTTCACTTAGCAACCATAGTGAAACTTTTTATGCTTGATAGTAACATGAAAACCTATAGATTTCTTCTAAGTTCTAACCAATATTTTGCATCTTACTTCATGTATATGTGATCTTTTCATAGCTGAATCCTTGGAACTAATGTATTATTAAACTTTGAAATATCAGTCCCACACATACCTCTTAATTGCCTAGTTGGGGGTTGTGTGACCACCTGATCCATTGGATGAAGTGACCCCATCTAAACTTGATGTGTTGCAATCTTCCTTCTTCTTCCATGTCTTGTTCATATGCACTCTAACTTCTTCAATACCAACCTTTCCTTTTCCTTTGTTGAATTCACTGCTAGGTGCTTTTGACCTTGTTGGATAATTTTTGCTTATGTGACTAGTCTTCAAACAACCAAAACATGTAGTTTGACTCAACCATCTTTTGTAGTCACTTTCAAAATGTGTTCTAATGCAATTTTTAGCAACATGTCCATACTCTTGACAATAGTGACAACTATACCTTGTATTGTAATCCCAATTGTAGGATCTGCTATTATGGTTTACCTTGGCTTGCTTATTTGATGATTAGTTAGGCTTTGATCTGCACTCATATGCTTTATGTCCATACTCCTTACAATTGTAGCAATAACCTTCAAATCTTTGTGTGCTTGATGTCTTGCTCTTGCATTCATGTGCCTAATGTCCTTGTTGGTTGCACTTGTGGCAATTACCCACAAATTTCTTCTTAGGGTTATGATTTGCATGTTGCTCTTGCAAACATTTGGTGTATGACCTATCTTTCCACAATTATGAAAACTAGTTTTGTAGTTCTTACCTTTGTTGTAACTTTTTTCACCACTTTTGGATGATTCTCCTTCTTCAGTACTGGTGTAACCCAATCCAATAGTATCACTGTTAGATCTATGAGATCTCGCCAATTGCTCAAAATACTTGATGGCTTCACTAGGTCTATTGAAACTTTCAGCAAATTATTTTTCTCTTTTTAGATCATTTCTTAGTTGTTCATTCTGCAACTTTAGTGTTTTGATCTCAATATCCTTTCCATTCTATTCATGATTAGCAATCATCATTTGATTCAATGTTTCTAGTTGCATGTGAGTAATCCTATTCACCTCTAATGTCTTCTCTTCCAGTATGTTGGTCGGTATCCTTTTGTCATCTTCTATCATCACTTTGTCTTCTTCAACTTTCTTTTTCTTCTTGGTCACCTCACAAAGAAATACTGATTGGACTTCTTGTTCTATCTTAAGATTTTTGACCTCTTCAATTAGGGCACCATTCTTTTCCATCAGATCTACAACTGCTGCATCAAATTCACTTGAGTTTCCATCTGCAAACTTTGGTATTGTGTGTCATTCTCTTTAATAGCTATCTCTTTCCTTCTCTTTAATGAGTACTTCAATTCATCTCTTGCTTCATTTAGCTAATTTAGGGCAAGGTGGATTTCAATCTTCTGATTCTCAATAGTCTTTCCCAACTTGTAGATTTCCATCTTTATGATCTTTCCTCAAAGATGCAAGGCTTTCCTTTCTAGAGAACCAATGCTCTGATACCAATTGTTGGAATTATAATAGGGAAAGTAAACTCTGAGATGGGGGAGGTAAATCAATCTTTCAAAACTATAACCCTTAAAACATTCACCACACATCCATCTCACAATTTGCATGTAAACTAAAATAGCTAGCTAAACATATTCATCCATAGCATGAAAGTAAATAATATTCAACACATGTATGACACAAGATATTTGGTTACCTAGAAACCCTCCAATGAGAAGGTAAAACTTGGATGGGGATGACACCCACAAATCTCCATTGTTGTAGTAATAAAGTGTATCCAATGAAGGCTATAATGTTTGATCATAAACTATGATCTACCCTGTGAAAGGCCTGCCCTATTAAAGGCTTACAAGATTGTTAGATATTACCTTGTTAAAGGATTTCAATACCCTGTTAGAAGTGTGCCTGATTAAAGGAATTTAACTTACAATGAAATAAGCACCTTGTTAAAGGATTTACAACAGCCTATTAGGACTACTCTGTTAAGAGATTTAACTAGTTCACCTATTAGAATATCTTAGCAATAATCCTTCGGTTAGCACTCTAATACTAGAAAATAGATCACCTCTTTTCTGATGTGTACTTGATCCTCTTTGATCAGATATATCAATTATGTCCTCTAATCCCTTTCCTTTGTTCTTCTCTAACTGATTTTGCAATGTATCTCAATTCACAAGTCCTTAGCCACCATTAAAGCTCTATTTGTGAATGCAAACTTCTCTCTTCGTACATTCCTCTCTTTTTCATACACATAATGTTTAGGGTTTTTCCTCCTTAAGAATACTTAGGTGACTTAGGATTAGGTGTGAATCAACAATTGTGATTCACCTATTTTGCCACTTAAAACATCCCTCCAACTGATTGGTTGCATGTACTACATATGGATCCTCAATATAAATTTGTCCTTATCATCTAAATTCACAAAACAATCCTTAAGTAAGCTCAAAAATGGTTTACATAAAAGTTTGTGCTATTACAAACAACTATGTCCAAAATTGTTTACTCGACACTTGAAGTCTCTGATGCTTGGCATCCACTGTCTCTTTAGTGTTGTTACTCAACCTCTGAATGACTCAGCATCCATTGATCACTCAATATTTGAATGACTCGGAACTTACTATCTGCTTGGCACTTGAGTGACTTGACACTTACTAGTTACTCAGCATATACTGTATATATCTTTGCTTGACATACTCTATCTAACAACTTATGCTTGGCATACATTACTTGTTCGGCATGAACTAAGAAAATGACTTAAGTGTATTGTCACTCATATGTCAAAACCAATGTGAGATTAATAAAAACTTGTAGACCTTATTGATGTGGAGAAGCTAGCCTATGTTATATGTGGGAAAACCCATATTTTGAGAGCTTCAAGAGGTCTTAGGATGTTGATTTAGCATCTTTGAGAACAAGTTTCTCATATATTTTCAATATCTGTAAGTATGATAGTTGTATGTATGAAATCTAATAGGGTTTTGCTAGAGAATTCATGGTTTTTGAGCCCCACCTTTTTCATTAATGTCAAAAGGGTAGAGGTTCTGGTAAAAAATATATATGAGTGATGCATACAGAGAAGAAGAATATTGTTTTAGATATAATTTTTGTTACTTGGCACATTGACTGAACACTTTGTCATTTTTCACTAAGTAAATTTCATATTGCAAGTAAATTTCTTTCCATTTGCCTCTATAATGGATTCCAACACATCTTTAGTCTTTCTTGTTGAAGGTGTGAAAGCCAACTTCACAGATTGCCAAGACCACCTGCATGCAAATAACCTGTTGAAGAGAAACTGAAGAAGGAAAGCTAGGGCTTGGAGAATCTCAACAATGTGAGAGAAAATATATTCCAACAATGAAAAATGAAATTTTTGTACAAAAATAAAATAGGAGAGCCTATTTATAAAGGCCTCTAGGATGCTTCTAGAATGAGCAAGAAAGAGCTAGGAGATGAGCATGACGACTAAGCATACGTCCATGAAAAGTGGATTATCCTCCATGTAAACGAGAGGATAAGTATGAAAAGGGAGGTGCAAACTCCTGTGTTGTCAAAAAATAAACACATAAGAGTATGCTTACTCCTAGATAACAAAATAATAAATAATGCATTTATCTAAGTAAACTTAAGTAAAGTGTAAATAATAATAATTTACACTAACACCCCCTCTTAAGTGCAACTTAGGGGAATGCACTTAAGCTCACAAAAGCTATAATGAAAATGCATAATGGGTCTTGGCAACTAGGCCATGTTAGGTACCCATGTATAAATGCAATGAAATGCAACCTCTGAAAATGGGGAAAGAGGGAAAACCTCATGGGAAAAACCCTCCCCTAAAAAGAGGTAAGAACAAACATGCTGAAAACAACATGAAGGAAGGTCTCAACAAGATCCCCCAAGGCAAACTTTCATAACCCCAAGCATAGACTAAGAATGGCTCAAGAGACTCTCTCAAAACCATAAGTACAACTAGCCCCCCCATGAGAAGAGACACCAAAGCCCCCCAAGAATGATGGAGCCCCTATAGAAATGATTGAACCAATGAAACTCCAATACGAAAGAAATAAAGGCACAGAACAAGGAAACCCCTGAAGGAGATGTGAAACTGGAAGGCCTAACTGATGTTGAAAGGAGAAAACATGAGGATCCTGAATGAGAATCCCCAATGTAGGTGTGCTGACACTGTCATGAAAGAGGAAATGAATGTCCTCTGTAGAATCTGTAATAGGTGCACCTGGAGGCTCGATGAATGGAGCTAGAGGGTTAGATAGAGCTGAAGAAGAATCCTGCTGAAGAGACAAGACCTCAACTGGATGTGGTGTAGGAGGCAAAAGAGTGATCTTAGGAACAATACAAAGGTTCAAGTATCCTAACTGCACTACATGATGCTATTGCGAAAGAGAAGAAGTGTGCTTTGACAATGGAGATGGTGGACCAAAGTGCGAGAAGGTGTAGAGATGGGTGGAATGATCAATTGTCCCTGTAGAAATAAGACCTCTTGTTGCACTATCTCGAATGAAGACTAAAGCTGTAGTGAACTCAACTATCTTCCCTAATCCACTGCATGTAAGCAAAGAAATTGAGAGATGATTTGCAGACAAAGATGGAACATACAATACATCATTGAAGGTACCATCCTAAATGCTAATTGAACCTTTCCTATAGACTGGTAGGGCAGTGTTATTCCCCATGAGAATATGAGGAATGGGAGAAGCCTCAAGAGTAGAGAAGACACCTTGAGAAGATGTCATACGGTGAGAAGCACCTAAATCTAGAATCCAAGCGACCTGTGAAGGGGATGCAATCGATGCCCGTAATGCATGACCCTATCCAAAATCTACTGTAGATGTGGAAGAAGACTGAAAGGTAGACCCCTATGAGGTAGAAGAGGATGGAGAGGAAATAGTGCTCTTCTAAAGAAGAGCTTGCAAATCTGCAATCTGTTTCTCATAGCCATCAAATCTCTTCTAAAAATAATGTGCCTCATCATGAGATCCTTTCCGACAATAGAAATAGGTAGGAGTCTCAATCTTCTTTTTCTCCTTCTTCTTAGAAGAAGAGGATGGACCAGTAGAATGCTGACAAGAGGAATCAAATATCTGCTTTGGCTTTTGCTCCTGTGTATCCTTGGCAAGCAATGCTTGTGACAGTGAACCTATAAGTGAATCCATCTAAGTGAGCTTGGACTACTCACAAGTTAACCTATCATAGAATATCTCAAAATAAGGTATCCATAATGGAGTAGAGAGTGGCAGAAAAGATCTAATACTATCCCTGGAACTTTGAGAGTATCAAAAAAACACACTTAGTATCTTTTTTGTTTTTCCCACATCCCTCCAAAACTATACATAGAGATTTTAACTTCATCAAGAAGTCCTCAATGGTGGGGAAATTGGTAGGTGTCAAAGAAGTCAACTCTAAATCAAGCTATAGTGCCCAAAATTTATTCACTATGCCAAACAAGTTGTGAAACTTGGGCCAAATAGCCCAAGGAGTGGTCAAACAATCCAAGTGAAACAGGAGACTATATAAGATGTTTAGTGCAATCAATCTCATGGCTTCATCCATTTTGTTTCTATGTTGAAGAACCTCAAAAAGGTGCTACATAATAGGTCAGTTCTCATCTAGACATGACCATAAGCCTCATGACATGAGAAGCCTAGTCATTTGTGCTTTCTAGGTGTAATAGTTTTGTGGCATTAATTGAGTCACAGAAGGGTCCGACATTGAGAGAAGAAGATGGAAGTAGAAGGGTCTATTCTAAAGTAAATTATAGAAAATAAAATGTTCCCCCCCACAATGCATAAAGATATCCCTCAAATACCAAAAAAACAACTATGGAAAGTGCAAAAACTGAGAAAAGAACCTGGATTTTGGATGTAGAGAGGGAGAAAATTGAAGCCTCTACTTCAATGCCAAAAATGGGAGCTCAAATGGACTTGGAACAAAATGAAACTAGCATCATTGTTCTGTCTTGGAACCAGCTTTTTGGTGCTTCTTTCAGATAAGAAAAAGGCATTTGTATGCTCAAGTTATGGCCAAAAAACCAACTATTGTTCCAAAATAAGCTCTCTGGAAAATTACAATCACTACAAAAAATTTGACAGCCGTATGATCGTCAACTGATCGTCACCAAACAAAATTGGTTGAAAGCAAAAATGTTGGCAACCAGAAGTGAGGGTTCAGTGATCGCAAGGGCAGTAGATCTAGGCACGAAAGTAGATCGGAGAGGAGAAAGGTAGTTGTTGATAGAAGCAAGATCAACCACTAGGAAGGCCACAAGAGGTAGATGCAGGGGCATAGGGGTGGTGAAAACATTGGCCGCGATGGTTGCTATGACTCATGGCATTTTGGTGACCCCTACGCAAAAATGAAAAAATTTGGTGGCGAAAATTACATTTTTTTGGAAATTTTTTTTTGTTAAAAACATATATATATATATATATATATATCACAAAAAAAATGTAAATACAAAACTTTTTTTTTGAAAAAAAATTGCCTCGATCTGTGTGCAAGGGCAAAAAAGGCCCTTTGGCAAAAAAATGCCTCCTCAATTCCAAACTCTAAAAAATCACTCCTTCAGAAATCTTCAAACCAAGAAGCAGAAAGGATGCTCTAATACCATGTAGAAGTTGTGAAAACCAACTTCATAGATCGCCAAGACCACCTACATGCAAATAACCTAGTGAAGAGAAATCGAAGAAGGAAAGCTAAGGCTTGGAGAATCTCAATGGTTTGAGAAAAAATATATTCCAAAAATGAAAAATGAAATTGTTGTACAAAAATAAAATAGGAGAGCTTGTTTATAAAGGCCTCTAGGATGCTTCTAGAATGAACAAGAAAGAGCTAGGAGATAAACATGACAACTAAGCATACATCCACAAAAAGTGGATTATCCTCCATGTAGATGAGAGGATAAGTATGACAAGGTAGGTGCAAACTCCTATGTTGTCAACAAATCAACATGTAAGAGTATGCTTACTCCCAGATAACAAACTAATAAATAATGCATTTATCTAAGTAAACTTAAGTAAAGTGTAAATAATAATAATTTACACTAGCATTTATGTCTTCTTTATTTTTTATAACCAAATGGTTCTTCTGGTTGTCATAGTTCACACCATCAAACTTAGGAGTGTCCTTCCTACAACTCCCCACACTGAACCTCTTCAAGGGGTTAATCTTTCTTCTCAAAGAGGACCACAAGATCTAGTATCAATTGTTAGGAATAATAATCCTCATGATACAACTGGAGGGGGTAAATAAATTGCATGCAATAGTCATAAACTTTAAATTCATCAACTAAATCACCAATGAGATATGTAGCAATGCAAGCCAATGTCAACAAGATATAAGAAAACACCATACAATACACAAATTGTGTTCTTAAGGAAAACCCTATTAAGGGAAAAACCTTAGCGGGGATGATACCCAGAAGATCAACTAATATGAGAATGTCATTTTTAGGAGACCTAACCCTATTAGGAGTTGATACAAAGCATTTAGCACATCAGTGTGTGTTAAAGGATAGAACCCTTGTTAAAAGGTTCTCAATCCTAATAAGGAGTCGATAGTGAACAAAGGCTCACCACTTAATAAAAACTCTCAAAGGGTGAAGGTTAAATCCACCTTTAAGAGGTCTCATTGCTCAAAATGATAAAGGTTAAATCCACCTTTGATGAATCAACTGAATGAAAACTCAATTGCCTTTACAGTTCCAATGAAGTACATAAGGAATGATCATTGATTCCACTCATACCTCTATGTTAGTGAACAAATTATCCTCCAAAGAAATACATATAGATTAACCCCTAAAGTCCTGATAGGAATACTGAATATGCACTAACAGTTGGATCACTTCGCTATTGAAAAGTGTAAGCGCCCTCTGAATTTATCCAGGTACAACTCCCCATATATAATTTACAACGAATCAACTACACTACGATTGATAATGCTTTTAACTTGAAAGCAAGAAAGGTTTACAAACATCTATCTATAAACACGATATATATGCGAAAAAACTTCAAACATCTATCTATAAACACGATATATATGCGAAAAAACTAAGTAACTAAAAGGAAATGGAAAATAAATGACACAAAGTCCATTTATCCAAGAATTAAAATACAAAAACAATGTAGAGAAAAGACAAACTATTCCTTCCAAATACACAAAAAAACCATAGCACCAAGTCCAAAGGAATAATTGTGATGATGATCAAATGTAACAGATACATGCTTGGAGAAAATCACTACCACTCCAAGTTGAATATTGATTAGAAAACATGCATTTAAACTCAAAGTTTTAATATACTATTGTTTATCCCCTCTAAACACAACAAAATAATCAATATTCTGTTGTTTATGTACAATAATTGCTATCTAAAAAACCCTTCCCCTACATTACAATCAGAATAAGAAAGAAGCAAAAAAAAAATTCTTGTCGTAGCACAAAGTCCATGGAAAAGAGAAATCTCCCCCACCTCCAAAAAATTGGAACCCATGGTGGTTTGAAATACCTTCATAAATAGCAAGTTGATGTGTCTTTTTAGTTTGCATAACTGATTCTTGGAATCACATAACTCTTATTTGACTACCCCTTTGCCCTTCTTATGTTCTCTCATTTATATTTTGATAACCTTATAAAACATTGATGTAAAAAATTTATAAGAATAATCTAACATATTAAATGAGACTTAGACAAGTGGCACATTACTCCATTATTCCAATATAAAAATATTATTGATGTTGGGTCGATCATTAATATTTCTAGCAATAAAACTAGGTTTGGGTACGAGGGGCATAAATTTTTATCCCACCATTGGATCTTTTTTATTTTCATATATGTTGGCACAATCCTAATCTTCTTCTATTCCACTGAAGCGATTTGTAAAATTATTCCTGTGTCAAAAGTTACAAGCCACTGTGTGAGGGTCTATATGACTATCAGAAAATCTAATTTGCTAAAGTAAAATTCCCAGTGATTGACCATTAGAGGTTAAGAACCTTACTGAATATTTGATTTGCAATCAATGAGAGGTGAGTATTCTGATATTTCACTGTAAAATGTGTACATGAAGTTGGACTATTGTTCCATCTAATGCTTTTGCTCATTTTTCCATTCAAAATCTACTTCTATTTATGATTCCATGGTGATAAGAACTTCAACAAAATTATCTGGCTCACCTCCATCGTTTTCAAATAAAGTCATATCATCTTGAGCTTGTATCTTCCTTGCCAGATACAAACTTGTCCTCCATTTGCATGCATAAAACCAAAACACTTCCTCTTTTCTGTTGCCTCGTGACACATGATAATAATCTTACCATTATGAATAATCAGAAGATACCATAATATTTATTCACTTTATCAAAGCATCTTTTTGGGTACTTTGGGCTGACATACTTGAAAATGAACCATGAGTTATCACATTTCTATATTTGTGAACTCATTTGAAATAAATCAAATGTAATATAAGCTGCCTTGAACCATTTGAACCACTTCAAACTACTTTGAACTTAGTTCAAAAAGGTTCAAGACCCTATAATGAAAGTTTAATTACTAGGTCTATATGGGTACCAACACTATATTAAAGCACATGACCAAGCTTTAGATATGCTTCTATATTCAACATTAATAATTGCACATATAATCATGTTCACATACATTAAATACTTTATAGTCAAGGAAATTACTTTCTTTTATACAAGATACAAACAAGCAATTAGGTTAGTTTGTTAGGAGTTCTCCAATCCACAAATAATTACACCAACCAATTCTAAGGTATACATGGTACCTATTATAAGTATATTAGAATTAAAAATATAAAAACATATGCCAATATCCATGATCAAAACTCATTAATCCATTATAGATGTTACACCATCCAGTTGTCTCCCAAAAACAATTATCCAAATGCCATGCGCTGGTGACCAGCACAGAATGAAACAAATGGACCAAAAATCTTTAAGCATGCACTAGACCAAGTATTCTACCATGCTTTATGCTTACATACAATAATTTTATCTTGTCAACTACTTATATGCAAAATAAACATATGACTTCTAGCATGATTCCCTAACACTATTATGTAACCAATCTACATAAAAACATATGCAACTCTCCTAGATCAACACATAAATATTTGCAATCATAGACATAATATCTACACTCACTCTACAACTTAAATCTAGGCTCACATACTTAGAAATATTTTACTCTAACAATATATTCATACTTAATATCTTGTAACACATATAATCATAGGTTGTCTAACCCATCTTTGAAATAACTGGACATATATTGAAATCAATGGAAAAACTTGCATGTCAACAACTATCTAGTAATAATTCCCACTAGAAATCTCTCCAACATACAACAATCTCCTTAATTGTCTAACAATTTGTTGGTAGTGGGCCAATGTCCCTCACTAGATTCACAACATGCTTTAACAAACTCCTGTGTCTTCTATAAGTATAGTTGTTGTATCATACATTGATAGGTTGATCTTTTGGTGAAATGATAACCTTAATAATTAACAAGTGGTATCAGAGTTTGGTCATAGGTTTGACTCCTTCTTGTGCATGACAAGTTAAATTGGGAGGGGGATCATTGGCATTTGGGAAATGTTCCTTGCTAGATTTGTATCATGGTTTAATAGCCCCCTATGTCTATTATAAATCTAGTAGTTGTATCAAGCATTGATAGGTCAATCTTTTGTTGCAACGAAAACCCTAGAAATTAACAACTTAATCTATAAGGGGATTGTAAGATTACACAGGTTACCAAGGAATATAGTTTTAGATAGGGATAGCAATTTTGTAGATTTTTTTTCAAGGAAATCTTACAAAATATTGGATATTAATTTGAATTCTAGCTCCACTTTCCATCTACAAATTGATGGAAAAATAAAGCTTGTAAACATGAGTTTAGACAGTTTGTTGAGGAGTTGAATTGGAGATAAGCCTAGTAATTGAGATTTAGTTTTAGTACAACTCAAGTTTGCATTTAATAATTTAGTGAATAGAAGAACATGAAATAATCCTTTTGAAGTAGTTACTATACAAGTCCCAAGGGAGTTCCAGAGTTCAAGGATCTTAAGTAAGAAGACAAAAGAATTGCTAATGAAGTGGAACTTGCGAATTACATGAAGTCATTACATAATGAAGTTAAAAATCATTTGGAAGGTATGAATCATAAGTATAAGGAGAAGGCAGGTAGAACCAGAAGACATAAATATTTATTAGTAGGAGATGAGGTGATGCAGGAGCATCTTGGGTCTTTGAGCAATCTTGCATCAACCATTTTTTTTTTTGTTTGTTTTATGTACCTATCTGTTGTTTGTGAAGTAGTCATTGCTTCTTTTGGTTTGTTTTTTGAGCAATTGACCCCTATCCAAAGTATGAGAGATCTAACATTCCATATTTCTTGAGTTTAGTGTCTTTTTTTGTTGTATGTGTTTCCTATTGCTTGCATCCAACAAAGCATGTTGTTGTAATTGGCATGGTTCCCAATGCTTACGTGGCATCTTGCACACTTGGGAGAAAACTCCTAACACACATGTAGACCTACCTTCAAGGATGTGTGATTTTATATAGTATTTTTCTTGGGTTTTAGTTTACACTTCCAAGATTGGACCTAAATTGTAATTAAATGCTTGACTAGTTAACTTGTGGCTTAGCTAGCTATAAAATAATCTTCGCTAGATCTAGGAGGTAGATTTCTTAGGGAAAAGAAGAATGAAGATGCAAGCTGAGACTCTGAAATTGTAAATTATTATTTGTGTATAAGGGCGCAACCCTGAAGGCCTCACAACTGAGCATGTTGTCATTTTGAATGTGAAGTTAAATAAATACACTTGTAAATCATTGTGTCTAGCCTTCTGTTAGATCTATTGTCTATTTGAATTATGTATAATGCTTTCGTGTGTGACATTGAGCAGGGGATATTGTAAGGTTTAAGTTTAGTTTATTCACAAGTTTACATTAGTTACTATTTCTCTTTGCATCAGGTGTTATCAAAGAAATCTCTTTCTTGAGGCTCGGATCATGGAGAACCTTGTTGAATTTGGTTGTAGGGTACCAAATATGAAATTTGACCTATAACTTGTAGAAGGTTACGATCTTATAGGAACTATTGTCAAAATGGTTCGTGGTAGAGGAAATGCTAATAATTTTATTATGAACACATTGAGGAATATTACAACAAGACTTGAACTTGTTGAGACAACACAAAGAAGAGGTATACATCTTGAGGATGTTAGTGATGACGAAGAGGCATCACTGAATCCTAATCATGAACCTAAGTTTGAACAAGATGAGGAAAGGCTTTTGAGATTTTTGTACAGGATGAATGCTAGACCTATTGTTGAAGTTGCTTCCTGTGATGGAAGACTTGAAATTAATGTTGTATTGGACTGGATCACTGAGATGGATAAATATTTTGAGTATGAAGGTACTCTAGATAATAAGAAGGTTAAGATAGCAATAACAAAGTTGAAGGGTCATGCTTCACTTTGGTGGGATCATTTACAAATTGAGAGATAGAAAAGGGGAAAATAAAAAAATCAAGTCATCGATGAAGATGATTGGAAATATGAAAAAAAAGTTTCTCCCTATGGATTACCAGGTGAATTTATTGAGGAAAATACAAAATTTGAGGCAAAAAGACATGAGTGTGAAAGAGTGTACTCAAGAATTCCACAAATTGAATATCAAATCTTGACATGTGGATGTTGATGTTAATAAAGTGGCTAGATACCTAAATGCTTTGAGGACATTGATTCAAGATGAGATCAACTATGTTTGATGCAGGAGCATCCTGGGTTGCCTTGTTATCCTGTCGAGTATTTCTTCATGTGCCGAGTTACCCAGTGCATGTCGAGTGTTTCTTCACGTGCTGAGTTATCCAGTGTATGTCAAGTGTTCTTCATGTGCCAAGTTATTTAGTGTATGTCGAGTGTTTCTTCATGTGCCGAGTTACCCAGTGTATGCCAAGTGTTCTTCATGTGTTGAGTTACTCAATGCATGCTGAGTGTTTCTTCATGTGCCGAGTTAACTAGTGTATGCCAAGTGCCAGTTTTGGAAAGCTTTCTTTTGCCAAGTAATCTGTGTCTGGTTCCTATTTGGGCCAACTTTGCTCGCATTTAATTTTGGTATAGGTAGTTATATTTGTTGAGAGCCAACTTGTGGCTTTTCTATGTTCTAGAATGTTCTGTAAGCCATTTTGACAAGTATATATAGAGTATTTAGGCTTAGATTTAGAAAAAAAAAATTGAGAAGAAGTTTCAGAGAGAGCAGATTAGGGAGCAGGACTGAAAGTGCGAATTTGCAGTTGGATCTTTGAATGTGAATGTATTTCTAATTGGTCATAACCCAGAAGGCCTCAAAGTTAGGCATGTATAAAGATATTCTTGATGAATAAATAAAAGTAATTCACTCTTCCTCCTCCTTTGGTTATTGTTCTTTGTTTTTGTTTTCGTTGTGTTAACTCTTGCAGGGTGGTTTGGATAGCTGGGTGAGCGTTTGGCCCTACTTATTTGTCCTCTTGCCTACGTTAGTTGGTATCAGAGCTTGAGGTTCATCCTTGTAGAGATTGGATCATGTAGAACCCTGATTTGGATTTGGTTGTAGGGTGGTAGATCTGTGAACTTGACCTATAACTTGCAGAGGGTTACGATCTTGTAGGAACCTAATTTGTAAAGATGGTTCATGGTAGAGGAAATAATGTTGATAATGCTATATTGGATCAGTTGAGACAAATTGTAGCCAAATTAGATGTTGTGGAGATAGCCTAGAGGAGAGGAGCACATCTTGATGATGTAAGTGATGATGAAGTAGTACCACCAAACCATAATCAAGAACCTAAAGAAGATCAAGATGAGGAAAGATTGTTGAGAGTATTGTCTAGAGTGAATTCAAAGCCTGTTGTAGAAGTTGTTCCTTATGATGGAAAATTGGACACCGATGTTGTGTTGGATTGGATCTCTGATATGGAGAATTTCTTTGAGTATTAAAGCACTCCTGATAATAGTAAGGTGAAGATTGCAATCACTAGGCTAAAAGGTCATGCATCACTATGGTGGGAGCACTTGCAAACTGATAGACAAAGGAGAGGAAAGGAGAAGATTAGAACTTGGCCAAAGATGGTGAACAAGGTAAAGAACAAATTCCTTCCTACTGATTACCAAGTTAGCTTGTTGAGAAAGATACAAAATTTGAAGCAAAAAGACATGACTGTGAAAGAGTATACTGAGGAATTCTATAGACTAGACATCAGATCTAGACATGCGGATGATGATGTTGAGAAAAATGCAAGGTACATTAATGGATTGAGATCTAGAATACAAGATGAAATAAGTTTTGTGAAGTTGGAAAGTGTAGAAGAAGCATACCAGTATGCCTTGAAGGCTAAGGAGATCTTGACAAAGAAGCATGAACAAATACAGAGAGGTAGAGGTGGTAGATTCCAGAGAGGCAGAGGTAGATCTTATGGAGAAGGAGGCAGATCTGACAGTTCTGTGCAGGATAAAGGCAAATCTGAATGGAAGAATGATGACAAAGGCAAGACTAAACGAAAAAGTGGTAATTCTTACTAAGGAGGAACTAATTCTTACAGAGGAAGAGGTAATTCTTATTCTAGAGATGAATTTCATGGTAATTGTTTTAGATGTGGCAAGAAGGGCATAGATCCTTTGAATGTGGATCTTCTAAAGGTGGGCATAATAATAGAAATGATATGATTCAAGAAGACATTGAGAGTTCACCAAGTGGACCTGAGGCTGGAAAAAATTTGATGGTGAGAAGAACCTTATGTAATAAGGGAAGTGATGAGGAACCTATTTTAAGGAGAAGTCTTTTCGAGACAAGATGTAAGATGGCTGAAAAATGCTGCAAAGTGATCATTGATAGTGGAAGTTCTACAAATCTAGCATCAGAAGAGTTAGTTACCAATGTGCAGTTGGAGAGGCTGAAACATCCCAAACCTTATCATGTTTGATGGATCAAAGATGAGCATAATAAATTGGTAAGTGAGCAATGCCTTGTGAAATTCAAGAATGGACATTATGTTAATGAAGTTTTGTGTGATATTATACTGATAGATTGTTGTCATATTTTGTTGGGTAGACCTTGGCAATATGATAGATATGTTGTACATGATGGAAGAATGAATCAATATACTCTTTGGGTAAATGGGAAGAAACAAACATTGTTGCCTTTGATCGAAAGTCTAGATGAGGTTAATTGTACTGCTCTAAAAATTTGCATGGTTAATGGGAAACAACTTGTAAAGGAAATGAAAAGGAATCAAGTTTGTTTTTCTATTATTCTAAGAAAATTGAGTTTTGTCAATGGAGACTAAGTGCAAGAAAATAGTGTTAATCGAGTGCTAGTCAGTGGTGACCGACTAACAGATGGTAGTATTGACCAAGTACCAGAAAAAATTGTAGAGTTGTTGAATGAGTATAAAGAAATTATTGCTGATGATATTGTTGATGGTTTACCTCCAGTAAGAAGTATAAGTCATTGTATGGATCTGATCCCTGGAGCTAGTTTGCCAAACAAAGCACCATATAGATTGACACCTGTAGAGAATGAAGAACTTAACAAACAAGTGCATGGGTTGTTACAGAAAGGTTCGATCAGAGAAAGCTTGAGTCCATGTGCTATACCTGTTGTATTAGCACCTAAAAAGAATGGAGAATGGAGAATGTGTACTGATTCTAGAGCCATTAACAAGATAACAGTGAAATATAGGTTTCCTATGCCAAGGATGCATGACATGATGGATTGTTTGAGTGGAGCAAAGTATTTTACCAAGATTAATTTGTAGAGTGGCTATCATCAGAGAAGGTGATGAATGGAAGACTGCTTTCAAGACAAAAGATGGTTTGTATGAATGGTTGGTTATGCCTTTTGGTCTGACTAATGCACCTAGTACTTTCATGAGGTTGATGAATGAAGTTCTAAAAAGATTCTTGGGAAAGTTTGTGATCGTTTATTTGAATGATATTCTGATATTCAACAAGACTAAGGAAGAACATCTTGAGCATATTAGACAAGTATTGCAGAGGTTGAAAGACGAAAAGTTGATGATTAATCTAAAAAAGTGTTCTTTTAAGCAAGAAGAGATTGTGTATTTGGGATTTGTGATTTCAGCTGATGGTTTGAAGATGGATCTTGAAAAGGTTAAAGCAATTTTGGAATGGCCTACACCTGAGAATGTGAATGAGGCAAGATCATTTCATGGTTTGGCTAGTTTTTACAGAAAGTTTATAAAGAATTTCAGTGTTGTTTGTAATGCTATGACTGAAACAATGAGGGGAGATAAAAAAGAATTCAAGTGGATGCATGGAGTGTTGGAATTATGATATATTTGTCATTAGTCACAACACTTATTCGATTTTGAATGCTTACCGAGCTTATCACCTAGTCTACAGTTCACACCAAGCATTCAGTGGTTACCTTATAAATTTTGCAGGTAAACAGTTGATACCTAGTATTCCTTTGGAAATCGAGCATATGGGCAGTTTAGCAGTATTTACCAAGTTCACAGTGGTTACCGTGTAGAACAGTGGTTATCGAGCAGAACAGTGTTCTCCAAGCAGTTAGTGGTTATCGAGCAGAACAACGTTCTCCAAGCAGTTAGTGGTTACCGAGCAGAACAGTGTTCTCCAAGCAGTCAGTGCTCACCGAGTCATCAGAAAAACTTTGTGTTTATCGAGTGATCAAGGTAAATAAAGAACTTAGTGTTTACCGAGTGATCAAGGTAAACAAAGAACGTAGTGTTTACCGAGTGACCAAGGTAAAAAAAGGAATTAGTGATTACCGAGTAAACAAGGTAAGTCAGTTTTTACCAAGTGAAGAAGGTTATCAATGGATTCAGTTTTCACTGAGTGACACAATATTCACCAAGTCACCAATGGTTACCGAGTTCTAAGCTACTTAGAATGATTAGTATGGACCATGCCTCTACTCTTACCGAGTGCATGACGATGCAGTGTATTGTAGTGGATGCCAAGAATCAGAAGGTCACTGAGTCAGTTTGTGGAACCCGAGTTTTCTACCACCCATATCACTCAGTAATGCTTGTTCACTTGTGTTTGGCCGACCTTGCCAGTGTAAATATTGGAATGGTATATATCATTTGAAATGATGAGATGTTGAACATCATTGGTTGTGTTATGTTGCAATAATCTGAGAAGAGGGAAAGCAAATCACTAGCAGAACAGAGATATTCAGCAAGGTCAATATCAATACAGAAAAGATATATCCATCACATCAGGTGATCAGAGCACAAAGGATCTTATTAGCAATCAGTTGTAATCAGATCCATTGCTTCATCCTAACAGGTGAATCAGTTTGATAAATCCTTTAACAAGGTAGACTTGACAGTCTTTTGTAAATCTCCTAACAGAGTGCATACTTTATTGTATGTTTGTAAATCCTTTAACAAGGTGGATCTAGCAATCCTACTTGCTCCTAACAGGGCAGATCATTAGAAGTGATCATTGTAAGCCTTAACCAACCAACTTTATACTGCAGTATTGAAGTTTTGTGGGCATCATCCCCACTCCAGTTTTACTTTCTAATTGGAAGGTTTTTGGGTCACCAAATCTATGTGTTCATGTGTTACAAATGTTTATCTTTTCATGCATACAGTAGATTAGATGGATGAATGGTAAAAATATTATTATGCAGAACTGAATTAAAGTTTTAGAGTTATTGATTCACCCCTCCCCTCTCAGTAAGCTTGTTAGTCTAGATTATTTCCAACAATTGGTATTAGAGCTTTGTGGTTCTCAGGATAAAAGTTTGATAGCTTGAGCAAAGATCAAGGTCAATGGAGATATTCAGACTTGACAAACCTATTAAGAATGAAAAGCTAGATCTGGAAATGGCCATGACTCAACTCAATGAAGCAAAGGAGCATCTTTCTCAATCTCTGAAAAGAAGGAAGGGACTTGCAAGACAAATGAATGATCATCAGTATATTGAAGAAAGGATTGAAGACCTTTTACCATCAAGCAGTTCAAATGAAGCTAATGAAGCAATCAAGGAACTCCTAGCAAAGAATAATTCTCTGCAGGAAGAAGTAAGAAAGCTCAAAAGAGAACAAGAAGTCCAATCCATCAGGTTATGTGAAGTTTTGGAATAGAGAAACAAGGCATATGAAGACTTAGAGGTAAGAAATAATCTATCCCTTCAACATGAAGATCTTATAAGACAACTATCTAATGCAAATGAAGAAATTATGAATCTAAGATGTGAGAATGAAAGTTTGAGAAATGATTTAATCACTAAAAGGCAAATAAAAAACAACTAAAACCCTAAGTCGGGATGAACTTCATAAGTTAACCCTAGCTAAATGGGATGGCAGAGGATTAAAACTTAACAATGTATCTGATATAGAGCTAAGATTTGGAATTTATTTAATTGTATATAAGATGTTTAGTTCCAACAGATTGAATAGCGTGCCCTATGAGGCCGTAGATTTAGCCTATAAGGTTGCGAAGAAAAACATGGAGTTTGACCTAGCAGATGTGCTGCTAAAACAACTTAATAAAAACATGGACAGTATAAGGACCTCAAAAGCCAACTCTTGTAAATTTGGTTCTTTGTTAGTTTATTTATTTTTCTATGTACAAAAGTTTTTCCCTTCAAAAGGTATAGTTGTATGGAGAAAAGATATTCCAGTTTTGAATCAAATAAATGAGTTTGTAGCAAAGATGGGTGAAAATTTTGATAGTATTATGGATAATTATTTTGAAGACTTCAAAGAGAGAATGAATAACAGATTTAGAATTTCTCTTAAGCTTGTTGAGGACTACAAAGATGATGTGTGCTTCATGGTTGACTGTGACAAGGTATACATTCAGGCAGTTAGACCCCAAGTTGCATGGGTGAAACCTCTTCCTTATGAAGTAAATATTAATGAAGCCAGAGACATTACAGAAGCACTGGTAAATGAGCCAGTAGACCCTAGGCAACAAATTTTTGGAACCTATGATGAAGCTAAGGCCAGAATTGAGCTTGAAATCAAGCTACCACAGGCCATAAGTAAGGGTAAGAGGAAAATAGCCAAATTGAAAACTTCTACCGGTCCTCTTATGCTCACCGAAGGAAAAGGTGAAGATGAAGAAGGTAAAGAAGAAGAAGGAGGAGAAGAAAAAGGAGGAGGAGAAGAAGGAGAAGAAGAATATACAAAGAAACAGCCAAAGAAGAAAGGTAAGGTAATCATTACCAAACCCAAGAAGAAGCCTACTGCAGTATTCACCAGAAGAACCAGGAAAGGAAAGCAGGAACCTATACTAGTTAGGCCTACATGCACATTCGAGCAAAGGCTCAAACAATTAGAGGAAGGAGTTGGCATCACAAATTTCAAAGCATTGAAATTTGAAACTAGAACTAATGCTGAGAAAATGCAGATTGAGGAATTGGTACTCAGCAAGATGGGTAAATGAAAATACTCCCCAGACCAGATTGCCCCTCAAATCTCAAAAGAACTACTGGAGAGATTGCAACTGAGATGGGAGTTAGCCACCCAAATGGTAAAAGATATTTATGAGCAATCTCTGAAGAATCTTCGACCAAGTCTCACTGGAGTAGAAGTAAAAGCTGAAATGAAAAACCATGAAGGTAAAATGATGATCAGATTCCACACTTGTTTGATTTTGATTAAAGAAATTGAACATGTTGTAAATGATGCTACGAACATGTGGAAAAACATCTATCATCTACATAAGCCCAGTATAGACCTAGTAGAAATCAAGGATGATGACAGTGATGATGAGCTTGATAGCACTCCATCTGTCACAGTCTCACCAGGAGAGCTGCATGCACTGATGGAAGATAAAGAGGAAGAAGACAAGGAGGAAGAAGCTAAAAGGGCAGATAAGGAGGAAGATGATCTGGTGAAAATTGCAGCAGCAGTTATTGCATCCCTTCCTCACTCTCCACCTAAAATTGTGATATCATCAAGGTTGGAGTTAGCTTTAGCAGGTTTGGTCACATCTACATCAAATATATCATCTGCACCTGCCACATCTCAGCTCCATACATCATCAATTGAAGTGTCTACCACTTCATCTACCGAGCTGCATACCTCCACTTCATCTACCGAGCTACAGGCAACTTCTTCAGTTACTAAGACATCCACTACAATAGTCACCACATCAGAAGTATCTATTCCTCCTGTAGTATGTACAGTAAGTTTTCCAGTTTGCTCTCCAATTTTGTCAACTTCAGCACTAATTTTTGCACTAGTAAGCTCTTCAATTGTAAATATTCCGATATGCACATCAATTATGGGAAGTATATCAATTTTGGATACAAATAGCCCTTCTCTCAGTCTTCCTTTAGTTGGTCCTATTCCAGTTTTGACAGCCAGCCCAACCTCACCAACCATTGTCTCTGTTTTCAAAGGGAAAGATGTTAGTACAGCAGAAAAACCAAAGACTCCATTAAAACTTCTGCTTACAAGCAAGACAATTGATGAAGATGTAGACTTGGATACTGAAATTGTCATTCCAAAGATACATACGGATATTGCTTCATTTGATGAACTAAGACTGCTCAGTCAGCGCATAGAACTGAAGGCAAAGCAAAAACAACTAAGGAATGAGAGAGATAGAGAGTTTAAAATTATTAATGAAGCGAAAAATATAATTACAGAGGCTATAGGTATTGATGTTGATACTTCTCAACACATTTTGCTACAATTAGAAGAGGCAGTCAATAAATTCAATGAGGATACCTCCAGTCAAGAAAAGTTGATAGAGAAGGCAGAAAAGAAATTTGATAATAAGGTGCTTGAGCACATTGCTCAGCATATAGCAATAAAACAGGTTGAATTAACCACAATTTTGGCCAATATTGAAAATTCTTTTGATAATGTAACATCTCTTTTTGCTAAGCTCTGTGATGTTACTGAGTATACTAAGGAGATAAGAGAGCAATTGAATAAGATAGATGAGGATCTGAAGGCAAGCACACAACACCTGAAGCTTGACCCCAGTTCAACCTCATCTCATCACCTCAGGATAAATTTTTTGTCAGAAAAACAAGCAGAATTGTTGAAAGAAGAGTCAAGGATCCGATCTACATTGTTAGATATTCAAAATATGATCCTTCCCATCATGGACACAATGCAGAAGCACATTACCCATTCAAAAACATTGATCCATGACAACAATTTCTCCGTTGCAGACCATGTGATTGAACTCTCTGCAGAAGTTCAAATAGCTCTATCCACATGCAAAATCCTGCAAGAGAATTGGGATAAGACTCTGTAACTCATTCTTCAGGTACATTCAGAGTTTATCTCACATTTTGGTGTTTCTATGTAAATAATTTTTAAAATTTTTTTTTTGGCATTATTGTCAAAAAGGGGGAGAAAGAGATACTCAGAAAGAGTTATTGGTGAGATAAATGTACAAAATGGACAAAGAGATACTGTAAAAAAAAGTCATATAACTCATGTAAATACCTTGTGTATATTGTATGGGGGAGTCATATGTAAGGAAGCCATGTATATTCAGCAGAGTCAGTTGTCAGTATGTCACATATTGTATATAAGTTTTGGCTCATAAGTGTTTTTGTCACTAATGCCAAAGGGGGAGATTGTTGGAAATATGATGTATTTGTCATTACTCACAACACTTATTCTATTTTGAATGCTTACCGAGCTTATCACCTAGTCTACAATTCACACCAAGCATTCAGTGGTTACCTTATAAATTCCACAGGTAAATAGTTGATACCGAGTATTCCTTTGGAAACTGAGCATATGGGCAGTTTAGCAGTATTTACCAAGTTCACCATGGTTACCATGCAGAACAGTGGTTACCGAGCAGAACAATGTTCTCCAAGTAGTTAGTGGTTACCGAGCAGAACAACGTTCTCCAAGCAATTAGTGGTTATCGAGCAGAACAATTTTCTACAAGCAGTCAGTGCTCACCGAGTCATCAGAAGAACTTAGTGTTTACTGAGTGATCAAGGTAAACAAAGAACTTAGTGTTTACCGAGTGATCAAGGTAAACAAAGCACTTAGTGTTTACCAAATGACCAAGGTAAATAAAAGAATCAGTGATTATCGAGTAAACAAGGTAAGTCAGTGTTTACCAAGTGAAAAAGGTTATCAATGGATTTGGTTTTTACCGAGTGACACAATATTCACCGAGTCGCCAATGGTTACCGAGTTCCAAGCTACTTAGAATGATTAGTATGGACCATGCCTCTACTCTTACTGAGTGCATGACGATGCAGTGTATTGTAGTGGATGCTGAGTATCAAAAGGTCACCGAGTCAATTTGTGGAACCCAAGTTTTCTACCACCTGGCCGACTCAGTAATGCTTGTTCACTTGTGTTTGGCCGACCTTGCCAGTGTAAATATTGGAATGGTATATATCATTTGAAATGATGAGATGTTGAACATCGTTGGTTGTGTTATGTTGCAATAATCTGAGAAGAGGGAAAGCGAATCACTAGTAGAATAGAGGTATTCAGCAAGGTCAACATTGATACAAAAAAGATATATCCATCACATCAGGTGATCAGAGCACAAAGGATCTTATCAGCAATCAGTTGTAATCAGATCCACTGCTTCATCCTAACAGGTGAATCAGTTTGCTAAATCCTTTAACAAGGTAGACTTGACAGTATTTTGTAAATCTCCTAACGGAGTGCATACTTTATTGTATGTTTGTAAATCCTTTAACAAGGTGGATCTAGCAATCCTACTTGCTCCTAACAGGGCAGATCATTAGAAGTGATCATTGTAAGCCTTAACCGACCAACTTTATATTGCAGTATTGATGTTTTGTGGGCATCATCCCCACTCCAGTTTTACTTTCTAATTGGAAGGTTTTTGGGTCACCAAATTTGTGTGTTCATGTGTTACAAATGTTTATCTTTTCATGCATACAGTAGATTAGATGGATGAATGGTAAAAATATTATAATGTAGAACTGAATTAAAGTTTTAGAGTTACTGATTCACCCCTCCCCTCTAAGTAACCTTGTTAGTCTAGATTATTTCCAACATGGAGCTGATAAGAGTTTTGAGACTTTGAAACAAAAGGTTGCTGAATTACCTGTATTGGCTTTACCTAATTTCAACAAAGTATTTCAAGTTGAATGTGATGCAAGTGGTAATGCAATAGGAGTTGTATTAAGTCAAGAAGGTAAGCCTGTTGCTTTCTTTAGTGAAAAGTTGAATGATGCTAAAAGGAAATATTATGTGTATGATCAAGAGTTTTATGCCATTGTTTAAGCATTAAAGAAATGGAGACATTATTTGATGCCTAAGGAGTTTGTGTTGTATACTGATCATAAAGCTTTACAATACTTGGGAAGTCAACATAAATTGAATCAAAGACATATGAAGTGGGTTGAGTATTTGCAGAGTTTTACATTTGTGATCAAGCACAAGAGTGGAGTTACTAACAAAGTTACTAATGCATTGAGTAGAAGACGTTATTTGTTGACTGAAATGAAGGTTGAAGTTCTTGGTTTTGATGAAATGAAAGAATTGTATGATGTTGATCCTGATTTTTCTAAAGCGTCAAGAGAGTACAAAGCACCAAATCTGACAGATCACATAAGTATGATGAGTATTTCATTCAAGAAGGTATGTGGTTCAAAGGCATCCAGTTGTGTATTCCTAGAAGTCCTATGAAGTTGAATTTGATTAAGGAAAAGCATAGTGGTGGATTAGCTGGACATTTTGGAATTGATAAGACATTGAGTTTGCTAAAAGAGAAATATTATTGGCCACAAATGTATAAGGATGTTCAAAAATTTGTAAAGAGTTGTGGAGTTTGTCAAGTTGCAAAGGGAGTGAGTCAAAATACTGGTTTGTATACACCTATTACTGTTCCTAAGAAACCTTGGACTAATATTAGTATGGATTTTATTCTTGGATTGCCTAAAATAGTGAAAGGGTATGATTCCATATTTGTTGTAGGGGATAGATTTTCTAAGATGGCTCATTTTATACCATGTAAGAAGACATCAAATGCTGAGCATGTTGCTAAACTTTTCTTTAAAGAGATTGTGAGATTGCATGGATTACCAAGAAGCATTATTTCAGATAGAGACAGTAAGTTTGTTGGTTATTTTTGGAAGACTTTGTGGAAGAATATGGGTACTAAATTGAAGTTTAGTTCTACATTCCATCCACAAACAGATGGACAGATAGAGGTTGTGAATAGAAGCTTGGGAAATTTGCTAAGATGTTTAATTGGGAATAAGCCAAGTAATTGGGAGATGGTATTGGCACAAGCTAAATTTGCATATAACAATTCTGTGAATAGGAGTATAGGGAAGACACCTTTTGGGATTGTTACCAGAATGCATCCCAGAGGTATATCAGATTTGAGAGATGTTGCTAGTGAAGAAAAGAAAAGCACTGCAGGAGAAGAATTTGC
This sequence comes from Cupressus sempervirens, assembly GCA_028749045.1. Classification (NCBI taxonomy): domain Eukaryota; kingdom Viridiplantae; phylum Streptophyta; class Pinopsida; order Cupressales; family Cupressaceae; genus Cupressus; species Cupressus sempervirens. Next base: position 277,167,120 of record CM053790.1, on the reverse strand, counting down.
TGATTTTGTGGAGTCCTTGCATAAGGAAGTGAAGTTAAGGTTGGAACAAAGCAATCAGAAGTATAAGGAGAATGCTGATAAGTCTAGAAGACACCATGATTTTCAAGTTGGTGATGAGGTGATGGGTCATCTAAAGAAAGGAAGATTCCCACTTGGAACATATAGCAAGCTGAAAATGAAGAAATTTGGACCTTGTAAGATCTTGAAGAAGTTTGACAGTGGTCATGCTTATGAAGTTGAGTTACCTGATGACATGGATATATCTCTTATATTTAATATTGTTGATTTGTATAAGTATCAGGAGTCAGAGGATGAAGTTGTTATACCAGATGATTATCTTAAGAAATAGATTGAGGAAGTTGAGTAGATATTGGATTAGAGAGTTGGCAAGAGTACAAGAGGAAAAGATTACTATGAATATTTGGTGAAGTGGAAGAAAAAACCTATTGAAGATGCTTCATGGATTTCTCAATTTGAGTTGGATTCAGCTCAGGTTGGGACATCTCAATGATTCAAGAGAATCATTTCTTTCAACCCCGGTTGTCTGATGTAGGAGCATCCGGGGTTGCCTTGTTATCCTGCTTATTTTGTTCGCCAAGTGTTTCTTCATGTGCCGAGTTACCCAGTGCATGTCGAGTGTTTCTTCATGTGCCAAGTTACCCAGTGTATGTCAAGTCTTCTTCATGTGTTGAGTTACCCAATGTATGTCGAGTGTTCTTCATGTGCCAATTTACTCAATGCATGTCGAGTGTTTCTTCATGTGTCAAGTTAACTAGTGTATGCCGAGTGCCAATTTTGGAAAGCTTTCTTTTGCCGAGTAATCTGTGTCTGGTTCCTATTTGGGCTGACTTTGCTCACAATTAATTTTGGTATAGGTAGTTATATTTGTTGAGAGCCAACTTGTGGCTTCTCTATGTTCTAGAATGTTCTATAAGCTGTTTTGGCAAGTATATATAGAGTATTTAGGCTTAGATTTATAAAAGATTTTTTTTAGAAGAAGTTTCAGAGAGAGCAGACTAGGGAGCATAACTGAAAGTGTGAATTTGCAGTTGGATCTTTGAATGTGAATGTATTTGCAATTGGTCGTAACCTAGAAGGCCTCATAGCTGGGCATGTATGAAGATATTCTTGATGAATCAATATAAGTAATTCACTTTTCTTCCTCCTTTGGTTGTTTTTCTTTGTGTTTGTTTCCATTGTGTTAACTCTTGCAGGGTGGTTTGGATAGCTGGGTGAGCCTTTGGCCCTAGTTATTCACCCTCTTGCCTGCGTCAATGTTAAGATGGATAATGCAAAAGAAGTATATCAGTATGCTTTGAAGGCTAAAGAAAGATTGGAAAAGAGACATGATCAAAGATGGAGAGGAAGAAAGAGGCAAAACACATAAAGAAAGTAGCATATCTGACAATGCAATGCAAGATAAGGGAAAATCAGAATGGAAGGAAAAACCTATTTGTAAAAGAGGTCACTATATTGGTTACTCTAGGAATAATAATGGTGCAAAAAGAGAAGAATGATCTTAGTTTAAAGGTACTTGTTATAAATATGGAGAAGAAGGACACGGGGCCTTTGAATGTACTAACTCTAGAAACAAGATAAAATGTAATAGCATAAGCACTTTGGCTTGTGAAGAAGTTGTTGAAACACCTATTGAAAATGAAAGATGGTGAGAACATGATGTTACGAAGGATCTTATGGAATTGCAAAGTTGATGGAGAGCCTATTTTGAGAAGAAGTTTTTTCAAAACCAAATGTAAGATCACTGGAAAATGTTGCAAGGTAATCATTGATAGTGCAAGTTTTGATAATTTGGCATCTTAGGAGTTGGTTAACAAATTGAAATTGCAAATATTGAGACATCCTAATCCTTATCTTGTTACTTAGATCTAGAAGGACCATAAATTACTTGTAAGTGAGAAATGCTTTGTTAAATTAAAAATTGGGAATCATCATGATGCTATGGATTGTTGTCATGTTCATTTGGGTAGACCTTGGCAATATGATATACAAGCTTTGGATGATGGCAGATTGAATTATTATACTACCTGGTTTGATGAAAAGAAACAAATATTGTTTCCTTTGGTAGAAAAACTTGATGAGAGTCATTGTACCACAATCAATGTATGCTTGGTTGAAGGTAATCAATGTATTAAAGAGGTAAAGGAACGTAATGTTTATTCTACTTTGACTCCTAAAAAGACTAAGAAATAAGATGAGTTAGAACATGCACCTGAGATTGAATCCTTGTTAGTGAAGTTTCAAGACATTATTTTGTATAATGCACCTAATGATTTTCCTCTTGTAAGAAGCATAAGTCATTGTATGGATTTGATACCTTGAGCTAGTTTTTATAATTAAGCACCACATAGATTGACACATGATGAAAATGTTGAATTGACTAGACAAGTGAAAGAGTTACTTGAGAAGGGTATAATTAGAGAAAGTTTGAGTCATTGTGCAATACTTGTTGTGTTAGCACCTAAGAAGAATGGAGAATAAACAATGCGTACTGATTCCAAAACTATGAATAAGATAATAGTGAAATATATATTTCCTTTTCCTAGGATGGATGACATAATGGATAGTTTGAGTAGAGTGAAGTATTTTACAAAGATTGATTTGAAAAGTGTTTATTATCATATCAGAATCAAAGAAGGGGATGAATGGAAAGCTACTTTTGAGACTAATGATGAATAGTTAATTATGCCTTTTGGTTTAACTAATGCACCTAGTACTTTTATGAGGACAATGAATGAAATTCTAATGAGATCCTTGGGTAAATTTGTAATTGTATGTCTGGATGACATTTTGATATTCGGTACAACTAAAGAAGAACATCTTGAGCATATCAGACAAGTATTGCAGAAATTGAAGGAGGAAAAAATGTTGACAGACCTAAAGAAATGTTTATTCATGAAGGAGGAGATTGTGTATCTCGATTTTGTCTTTTTAATTAATGGTTGAAAATGGATCATAAGATGGTAAAATTGATTCTTGATTGGCCTATACTTGAGAATATTGGCAAGGTAAGATCACTTCATAGATCGACAAGTTTTTATAGGAAGTTCATTAGAAATTTCAATTTTATTTGTAATGATGTGACTAAGACAACTAGAGGGATATAAAGGATTTCAAGTGGAAACATAGAGAACACAAAAGATTTAAAATATTGAAACAAAATATTGCACAATTCCCTATACTTGCTTTGCTTGATTTCAGTATTTTCAAGTTGAATGTGATGCTAGTGGAAGTGCTATAGGAGTTGATTTGAGTCAAGAAGGAATACCTCTAGCTTTCTTTAGTAAGAAATTGAATGATGCTAAGAAAAAATATTTAGTTTATGATTAGGAATTCAATGTTATTATTAAATCTTTGAAGAAATGGAGACATTATTTGATGCCTAGAGATTTTGTGTTGTATACAGACCGTAAAGATTCATAGTATTTGGGAAGTTAAAATAAGTTGATTCAGAGACACATGAAATGGATTGAGTTTTTGGAGAACTTTTCCTTTTCATTAGAATACATGAGTGCACAATTAAATAAGGTTACTTATGCTTTCAGAAGAAGAAGAAATTTGCTTACATAAATGAGAGTGAGGTACTTGATTTTACTAATTTGAAGTATTTATATTAAATTGATCCTAATTTTGCAAAACCTTTGGAATGCTTGTAAAGATCAGATGGTCAAAGATAAGTGGACTAATTATTTCATTTAGGAGGATATGTTGTATAAAAGAATTCAATTGTGTCTACCTAGAGGATCTATGAGAGAGATATCATGAGGGAGAAGCATAGTCGCAGACTTGTTGGACATTTTGGGATTGATAAGACAAGTGAAGTTGATTTTAGATAGATACTTTTAGCCACATATTTATAAGGATATGCACAAGATGGTGAGAAGTTGGAGAATTTATCAAATTGAAAAAAGAACTATTTAAAATGTGGGATTGTATTCACCATTGCCTATACTTGATAAGCCTTGGGAAGATATCAGTATGGATTTTGTTCTTGAATTACCTAGAAACTTAGAGAAGTCATGATTCTATTTTGTTAGTAGTTGATAGATTTTTAAATATGGCTCATTTCATACCTTGTAAGAAGACATATGATGTAGTACATGTGGTTGAATTATTATTTAAGGAAGTGGTAAAATTGCATGGTTTGTATAAAACTATTATTTCAGATAGAGATACTAAGTTTACTAGTTATTTCTAGAGGACACTTTAGAAGAAGTTGAATACAAAGTTGAAGTTTAGTTCTACATTTAATATGCAAATAGATGGATAGAATGGAGTTGTGAACATACAGTTGGGTAACTTATTGAGATGTTTCGTTGGAGATAAGCCTAGTAATTGGGATTTGGTTTTGGCACAAGCAAAGTTCATGTGTAATAATTCTATAAATAGGAGCACTAAGAAGACACATTTTGATATTGTTAGTAGAATGAATCCTAAAGGAACTAATGAGTTGAGGGATATGAACCTTGAGACAAGAAGAAGTGCTAAAACTAAGGAATTTGTAAATTTCACAAAATCTTTACATGAAGAAGTGAAAATGAACTTGGGGGACAACAATTTGGGATACAAATAGAGAGATGACAAAAAGAAGAGACATAAATCTGTTGAAGTGGGATATGAAGTTATGATTCATTTAAAGAAGAATATATTTCTAGTTGGCACCTACATCAAGCTAAAGATGAAGAAGTTTGATCCTTGTAAGATTTTGAGGAAGTTTGACAGTGGAAATGTTTTTGAAGTTGAATTACCAAAAGATATGGATATTTCACCTATATTCAACATTGCAGATATCTTTGAGTATTTTAAATCAGATGATGAGCTGAAAAATAACTTGGATTATCCTAAGAAGAAGATAGACAACATTGAAAGGATTTTGAATAGTAGAGTAAGCAAGAGCACCAAAGAAAAAGACTACATAGAATACCCAGTTTAGTGGAAAGACAAGCTAGTTGAAGACAATTCATGGATTGCACAAGTTGATTTGGATCCTTATGGTTCATGTTAGAATATTAGTCATGCTTGATGTGGACATCAATTATTTATTAACCCTGGGTGTCTGATGCAGGGGCATCTTGGGTTTTTGAGCAATCTTGCATCAATAAAAAATATTTCTTATTTTCTGTACCTATCTATTATTTGCAAAGTAGCAATTGTTGCTTTTGGTTTTATGTTGTTCATATTTGACATCATGCCAATGACCTAACCTTCATCCTTATCCTAAGTGCGCGATATATAATGTTCCATATTTCTCAAGTTTTGTGTCATTATTTGCGATCCCTATTTCCTATTGTTTGCTTCCAATGAAGCATGTTATTATGATTGGCACATTCTCCTATGCTTACATGGTGTCTTGTGCAATTGGGAGCCGACTCTTAACATATGCGTGGACCTACCTTTATGTGTATGTGATTTTATATTGTCTATTGCTTGGGTTTTGGTTTACTCTTCCAAGAGTGGACCTAAATTGTAATTAAATGCTTGACTAGATGACCAGTGGCTTAGCTAGCTATAAAAGAAGCTTGGCTAGATGTAAGAGGTAGAATTCTTAGAGAAAAGAAGAATGGAGATGCGAGATGAGACTCTAAAATTGTAAATTCATATTTTTGTATAAGGTTGCAACCTAGAAGTTCTCACAACTAGGCATGTTGTTGTTTTGTATGTGAAGTTAAATAATTATACCTATAAATCACTGCATTTAGCCTTGTGTTCTTTGTTGTCTATTTGAATTATGTATAATGCTTTTGTGTGTAACTTTGAGCAAGGGATATTGGAAGGTTTAATTTGAGTTGATTCGATATGCTTATATGAGTTATTGTTTCTCCCTGCATTAGGTGGTATCAGAGCGAGTCCTTTCTTGAGGCTTGGATCATAGAGAACCTTGTTGAATTTGGTTGTAGGAGGCATATATGAAATCTGACCTATAACTTGTAGAAGGTTATGATCTTGCATGAACTATTGTCAAAATGGCCCATGGTAGATGAAATGTTGATAATGTTATTGTGAACATGTTGACGGAGATTACAAAAAGACTTGAAGTTGTTGAGACAACACAGAGAAAAGGGGTACATTTTGAGGATGTTAGTGATGATGAAGGGACATCACTGAACCCTAATCACAAAACTAATGTTGAACAAGATGAGGAAAGGATTTTGAGAGTTTTGTCTAGGGTGAATGCTAGACCTATTGTTGAAGTTGCTTGCTATGATGGCAGACTTGAGACTAATGTAGTGTTGGACTGGATCACTGAGATGGATACATACTTTGAGTATGAAGGTACTCTTGATAATAAGAAGGTTAAGATAGTAGTCACAAAGTTTAAGGGTCATGCTTCACTTTAGTGGGATAATTTGCAAACTGAGAGATAGAAAAGTCGAAAAGAAAAGATTAAGACGTGGATGAAGATGATTGGAAAAATGAGAAAGAAGTTTCTCCTTGTGAATTATTAGGTGAATTTGTTGAGGAAAATGCAAAATTTGAGGCAAAAAGACATGAGTGTGAAAGAATATACTCAATAATTCACTAATTTGGGTATTAGATCTTGACATGTAGATGATGAAATTGAGAAAGTGGCTAGATACCTAAATGGTTCAAGAACATCAATTAAAGATGAGATCAACTATGTTAAGATGGATAGTGTAGAAGAAGCATATCAGTATGCTTTGAAGGTTAAAGAAAGATTGGAAAAGAGACACGATCAAAGACAGAATGAAAGAGGTGAAAATTTTGAAAGAAGTACAGGTAGAACATATGGAGATAGTAGCAGATCCGACAACGCAATGCAAGATAAGGGAAAATTAGAATGGAAGGAAGAACCTATTGGTTAAAGAGGTAGTTATAGTGGTTACTCTAGGAATAATAATGGCGGAAAAAAAGAAGAAAGATCTTGGTTTAAAGGTACTTGTTATAAATGTGGAGAAGAAGGACATAAAGACTTTGAATGTACTAACTCTAGAAAGAAGATCAAAGGTAATAGCATAGACATTTTGGCTTGTGAAAAGTTTTAAAACACCTAATGAACTTGAATACGATGAGAACATGATGTTAAGAAGGATCTTGTGGAATGAAGAAGTTGATGGAGAGAATATTTTGAGAAGAAGTTTGGTCAAAACCATATATAAGATCACTGGAAAACGTTACAAGGTAATCATTGATAGTGGAAGTTTTGATAATTTGGCATCTTAGGAGTTGGTAAACAAGTTGTAGTTGTAGAGACTGAGACATCCTAAGCCTTATCATGTTGCTTGGATTCAGAAGGAGCATACAGTACTTGTAAGTGAAAAGTTACTTTTTGAATTCACGGTTGGGAATTATCACGATGAAGTTTTGTGTGATATTATGCCTATGGATTGTTGTCATATTCTTTTCGGTAGACCTTGGTAGTATGATAGACAAACTTTGCATAATGGTAGATTGAATCTGTATACTATTTGGGTTGATGAAAAGAAACAAATACTGTTGCTTTTGGTAGAAAAACTTGAAGAGAAACACTATACCATAGTTAGAGTATGTTTGGTTTAAGGTAATCAAATTATTAAAGAGGTGAAAGAACATAATGTTTGTTTTTATTTGATTCCTAGAAAGACTGAGAAACAAGATGAGTTAGAACATGCATTTGAGATTGAATCCTTGTTAGTGAAGTTTCAAGACATTATTTATGATATTGTACTTGATGGTTTGCCTCCTGTAAGAAGCATAAATTATTGTATGGATTTGATACCTGGAGCTACTTTTCCTAATAAAGCACCACATAGATTGACACTTGATGAAAATGTTGAATTGAATAGATAATTTTGAGAGTCACTTGAGAAGGGTCTGATTAGAGAAAGTTTGAGTCATTGTGTAATACCTATTGTGTTAGCACCTAAGAAGAGTGGAGAATGGAGAATGTGCACTGATTCTAGAGCTATAAACAAGATAACAGTGAAATATAAACTTCCTTTGCCTGAGATGGATGACATAATGGACAATTTGAGTGGAGAAAAGTATTTTACAAAGATTTGTTTGAAAAGTGTTTATCATCGTATCAGAATTAGAGAAGGGGATGAATGGAAAACTCCTTTTAAGAAAAATGAAGACCTATATGAATAGTTATTTATGTCTTTTGGTTTAACTAATGCACCTACTACTTTTATGAGGCTAATGAATGAAGTTCTGAAGAGATTCTTGGGTAAATTTGTAATTGTATATCTGGATGATATTTTGATATTCAGTAAAACTAAAGAAGAGCATCTTGAGCATATCAAATAAGTATTGCAAAAATTGAAGGAAGAAAAATTGTTGATCAACCTAAAGAAATGTTCATTCATGAAGGAACAATTTGTGTCTCTCGGTTTTTTCATTTCAGCTGATGGTTTGAAGATGGATCCTGAGAAGGTAAAGTTTATTCTTGATTGGCCTATACTTGTAAGATCATTTCATGGGTTGACAAGTTTTTATGGGAAGTCTATTAGAAATTTCATTTCTATTTGTAATATTATGACTAAGACTACGAGAGGGTATATAAAGGATTTCAAGTGGCACATGGAGCACATAAAATCAGAAACATTGAAACAAAAGATTACAAAATTGCCTACACTTTCTTTGCCTGGTTTTAGTAAAGTTTTTCCAGTTGAATGTAATGCTAGTGGAAGTGTTATGGGAGTTTTTTTGAGTCAAGAAGGAAGATCTATATATTTCTTTAGTGAGAAATTGAATGATGCTAAGAGAAGATATTTAGTTAATGATCAGTAATTTTATGATATTACTCAAGCTTTGAAAAGATGGAGACATTATTTGATTAATGTAGATTTTGTGTTGTATATTGACCATAAAGTTGTGCAGTATTTGGAAAGTTTGAATAAGTTGAATCAGAGACACATGAAATAGGTCAAGTTTTTGCAGAAATTTTCCTTTTCATTGAAAGATATGAGTGGACAATTAAACAAGGTTGTTGATGCTTTGAGTAGAAGAAGAGAATTACTAACATAAATGAGAGTTGAGGTACTTGGTTTTAATGATTTGAAGTATTTATATGAAATTGATCTTGATTTTGTAGAACCTTTGAAAGCTTGTAAAGATCAGATGGTGAGAGATAAGTGGAATGATTATTTCATTCACAAGGATATATTATTTAAAGGAATTCAATTGTCTATACCTAGAGGATCTATGGAGAGAACATCACGAAGGAGAAGCACAATGATAAACTTGTTGGACATTTTGGCATCAATAAGACAATGAAGTTGTTTTAAAATAGATACTTTGGTCGTAGATTTATAAGGATGTGCAGAAGATGGTGAGAAATTGCAGATTTTTTTCAAATAACAAAAGGAACTAGTAAGAATGTGGGATTGCATTCAGCATTTCTTGAACTCGATAAGCCTTTGGAATATATCAGTATGGATTTTGTCCTTGGATTACCTAAAACTCAGATAGGTCATGATTCTATTTTGGTAGTAGTTGATAAATTTTCAAAGATGGCCCATTTCATACATTGTATGAAGATGTCTGATGTAGTTCATGTAGCCTAATTATTCTTTAAAGAAGTGGTAAGATTCAATGGTTTTCCTAAAACTACTATTTTAGATAAAATCACTAATTTTATTGGTTATTTCTGGAGGACACTTTGGAAGAAGCTGAATATAGAGCTGAAGTTTAGTTCTACATTTCATCCGCAAATAGATGGAAAAACTAAAGTTGTGAACAAAAGTTTGGGTAAATTATTGAGATGTTTGGTTGGAGATAATCCTACTAATTGGGATTTGATTTTGGCACAAATAGAGTTCACATATAATAATTGTGTAAATGGGAGCACTAAAAAGACGCCTTTTGAGATTGTTACTGGAATGAATCCCAAAGGGACTATTGGCTTGAGAGATTTGAACCTGAAGACAAGAAGAAGTGTTAAAGCTGAGGAGATTGTACATTTCATGAAAGCTTTACATGAGGAAGTGAAAATGAAATTGAAGGACAATAATTTGGGAAACAAACAAAGAGCTGACAAAAAGAAGAGACATAAATATTTTGAAGTGGGAGATGAGGTTATGATTCATTTAAAGAATAATAGATTTATAGTTGGCACCTACAACAAAGATGAAGAAGTTTGTTCCTTGTAAAATTTTGAAGAAGTTTGACAATGGAAATGCTTTTGAATTTGAACTACCAAAAAATGTGGATATTTCACCTATATTCAACATTGTAGATATCTTCAAATATTTGAATAAGATGATGAGCTAAAAAATAACTTGGATTATCCTAAGAAGAAGACATAGAGCATTGAAAGGATTTTGAAGAGAAGAGTAAGCAAGATCACCAGAGGAAAAGACTACACGAAATACCTAATTTAGTGGAAAGACAAGCCAGTTGAAGACAATTCATGGATTACACAAACTAAGTTGGATCTTTATGATTTAGGTCAAAATATCAGTCATGCCTGATGTGGACATTAATTCTTTATTAACATCAGGTGGTTGATGCAAGAGCATCTTGGATGTTTGAGGAATCTTGCATCAACCAAAAATATTTATTATTTTTTGTACCTAACTATTGTTCACGCAGTAGTTTTTACTGCTCTTGGTTTCTTGTTGTACATAGTTTACATCATGCCAAGGACCTATCCTTGATCCTTGTCCCAAGTGTGAGAGATCCAACATTCCATATTTCTCAAGTTTTGAGTCTTTCTTTATGATCCCTATTTCCTCAACAACACAAGAGTTAGCCTGGGGCCAGAAGCACCACCACCAGCACCATCAGTATTGTTTGCATCAAGCGAAGTGTGTTGTTGTGATTAGCACAATTTTCTATGCTTATGTGACATCTTATACAATTGGGAGCCTACTAGTAACACACATGTGGACCTACCTTTAAGTGCACATGATTTTATACTGTTTATTTCTTGGGTTTTGGTTTACTCTTCCAATATTGGAACTAAATTGTAATTAGATGCTTGACTAGTTGACTTGTGGTTTAGCTAGCTATGAACAAGCTTGGTTAGATGTAGGAGGTAGCATATTTAGAGAAAAGAAGAATGAAGATGCAAGCTAGGACTCTAAAATTGTAAATTCTTATTTTTATACAAGGTCGCAACCTAGAAGGCCTTATAGCTAGGCATGTTGTTGTTTTGTATGTGAAGTGTAATAATTACACGCATAAATCACTACATCTATCCTTGGGTTCTCTTTTCTCTAGTTGAATTATGTATAATGCTTCCATGTGTGACTCTGAGTAGGGGATATTAGAAGGTTTAAGTTGAGTTTATTCCACATGTTTATATGAGTTACTGTTTCTCCTTATGTCATGGAGTTGTGGTTTAGAGTTCATAAGATTCTAAAGGGATATGATTTTGCGAATAGTTATGAAGTTGAGTTACCTGAGGATATTGATATTTCACCTATATTCAACGTTGAAAATTTGTACAAGCAACATGAAGATGAAGGAAGTTCAAAGAATGAATCAGATATGAAGCAATACTATCCTAAGAAGTAGTTGGAGAGTACAAAGAAAGTATTGAAGAGTAGAGTTGGGATAAGCAAAAGAGTTAGATAATATAAAAAGTATTTGATCAAGTGGAAGGATAAACCAAATGAAGATTCTTCTTGGATTTCTTAGGATTAGTTGGATCCTCTTGATTCTTCCAAGGCATGCAAGTGAGAGACTCACTTTCTTAACAAACTTGAGTGTTTGATACATGTACATCTTAGGTTTCGAACAATCTTGCATCAACCAAAACTATTTTGTTTCCAGTTTATTCCAGAATATTGATCGTTTCAACATCCCTTCATTTGTTTGAGTCAACACTTGAAATATTTGGATCATGATCTAGACCTAGCCTAGTTCTTATTCCAAGGTTTGTGACTCATTTGGATCCTTGTTGCTAGAGTTGTGATTCATTTCCTCTCAGGTTGTGTTGTCATAACCCCATAATGACATATAACGAATTTAAATATAATGATTATTTTTAATAAATCATTGTGTCCCATTATTTATTATAATGCTGACCATTTACACAATATAAGACATTATTATCAAAATATAAAATGAGAAAATATTAATAAATGACCATATTTGATAAATGATTATAATAAATTTATTTATGAAATAGAGTAGTAATAAACATTTATCATATTTGATATAGAATACCATTCTTCTAATATAAATAAATTGGGAG